>OW386287.2:154976839-155608424 GCA_936432065.2 Rutpela maculata
ATTAAATGGCGAGCTATTTAATTTTTTTCAATAATTGTCGATTGCTGCTGTAAAAATATTTTTTTTTTTTGACCACGCATTTATAATATAAAAATACATATTTCCTCCAATTTTCGTAAAGATACGATGATTGTTACGTTAGTTATTGCATTATTAGTGAGACAAAAATTTTTTGACAATTTTTTTGTGTTTTGAGGTTAATGTAACGAAACCTATTCAGTTCGATAGTCTATTGACTTACAAGTATTTTCGTATTTTTTTTATTTTTCTAAAATAGAACCGGAGATATTTCAAAAATAGTGTAGCGATGCACTTGAAATGCATAAGAAATGCACAATTGCACACTTTTCTTGGGAAGCTCCAGTCCGATTTTTTACAAACTTCCCTCTACAGTAGCAATAATATACCAGTGGATTTTTTAATTGCATTAATACCTTTATTTGCACAAAAACATATCTGCTGCTATCACATGTACCACAAACACAGTAATATTATTTTCGTAAGATTTTTATTCGAATGCAAGTAACAAATTATATACAAAGCAACATAACATTTTTGTGTAGGAAAATATGGCAAACTCGATGGCAAACAACAAATTTAAGAGAACCGTAAATTATTAACTTCACAGCATATGCTCAAAACAGCCTCCACGGACTTGAATATATATATTTATGACTTTCATATTAAATTATCCAAGACTTCTGATTACTTCAATATACAATTTATTATGTAACTTGTAGTTTAAATCTTTTGCAACGGTATCTCAGAATTTTTCATGTGTACCCAGAAGCAAAAGTCAATTCGGTTTAAATATCCCAAACGTTTAAAGAAAATTTATTTTGATATCGATCTGTTACAACTTCATAGGAATTTTAATCACCCCACTGGTGAACAATATGATAATTAAATATTCCACGTCTGGGAAAAATTACTTCATTAATGAAAATATTTTTTCTTGGTAAAATCATTGATTCGTTGTCACTAAACAAATCTACAGAAATGAACGTTTTTACGATGATCAAGATGACTTGCAACTTGCTTTAAACTTGCCTCAGGATGTTCGTGAAAACATTCCAATATTCCTTTTTCCTGCTTATTTGTTACTTGCTTGTTCCTTCCTCATATTATTAATGTGGCTTATGCTGTTTGAAAAGAACGTCACAGAATGTTTTGTTGGACAATTTGAAAACATAATGATTTCGTAAAAATTTTTTTTTCGTAACATGTCTTTTGTGCAACTTGGAAACGCAGTCCTTTGGGAATATTCATTTGCATTTTAATTTTTCGATCGAGAACATATACTTTTATGGCCAGAAACACATTTTTTTCTTAAATAATCAAGTAAATGTGTTTATGTTTTATGTTTTTATGTACATAAGAGAAATTGTAAACAAAATAATTATTAGTTAAAAAGTTCTAATTAAAATATCACTGGAATAGTTTATTTTACCTCTTTCTGGACAAGTCGAATAGAAAAAACATTTTAAGGACCCTTCATAAACACAAATTTGAATTTTAACGGGAAGGCACATTTAAAAAAATATAAGATCCCCTTAATGAATTTTGTTCCAAAAACTCTGTAGGTATAGATTCAGGTTGTTACGTATGGGAAACATATTTATGTTGTGTTTACAACTCATAGTTTGGATAACCATTTGCTTCATTAAATACTCAATGTGCCTCTCATTAAAATTCATACAGTAATAAAGCCCCGTGTGTTATTTCAGCCAGGATAGATTCGTAACAATTGTTTTCCTTTGTGCTATAAATAGTCTGTTGTCACAAATTCACCACATATATGTATTGTCCATGTGAATTCTCATTCATTGAATAAGAGAGATAGTAGAAATTAATTACTGCACTAATTAAGCTGAGCTTATAGGCCAGAAAACCAAAGTTATTTATGCAGACATTACACAGCTCCACAAAAAAAGGTTTTGATTTGGATGACTGACCATAGTATTCCTATTTATTTTTCGACGCTGAATCCGGATCCGAGGTGAAAAAAATTCGTATACCCCCAAACTTTTGCGCTACAGCCAAAAACAACTCCGAAAATGGGTTAAAACCGTCCCATACATCAGGATTCAATGAATGGATGTAAATGAATGGTGAAAAACGTGGAAAGAGGAAATGTTTTATATTTAGCAGTCACCTACCTGAATAGTGACTGGAAAACTACCCTTATAATATGCTGAAAACTCCCCCTGTACAAGCATAGAGTATATTAAATGTCAATAAATCGCGAGAAATGTTAAAATTATTATAGTTTGGAATACAGTACATGAATCTTACTCGTGTCCCAAAACCACCCATATAACAAGGTGGAAACCACCTTTATATAAAAATAAACTGCGTGAATACTGGGGAAATGGAGGAGTTTTTAATGTTTTAATTCCAGAATAGAATCTTGATCGCTCTACCTTATTCTCAGTCGGTACAAAAATTACCCCTATGATATGGTGGAAACCACCCTTATACCAGAATAAAGCACATATATGCCAATAAATCAAAATGTTAATTTTTGAAGTACAGAACATGCATCTGGAGTAACTACCAGGTCACCTCGCTTACTCGTGATCCAAAATCTCTTGCATAAAGGGTGGTAGCTACCCTTATATAAGAATAAATTGCATGAATACCAATAAATCGTCGGAGATGTTGGAGTTTTCATTGTTTCAGTTCCAGAATAGACTCTTGAGTGACGTTGATCTACCTTTTCTCACTTGGTTCTAAAAAACATCCCTAAAAAACCTACATAATAAAATGTACATATGCCAGTCTTTCAATTTTTCTTCTCAGAATACCTTTTCTTCTCATTTTCAAATGATCTCCGTGTCTTTTCATAGACCAACAGTAGTCGGTCACCATGTGGACATCCCACCTTCCTTGATACCGCTTCTCCATCTCCGAAAAATCCTGGCGAAAGCGTTCGCTTTCACCCAAATTTTCTGGATGGCGGACAACTGTTGGATTATAAAAAGAGACACACACGAAGAACAAATAGGGAGCCAACGAGAAGATCATTTAAAAATAAGAAAAAAAGGTATTCTAGGAAAAAAAGATTAAAAAAGTCAGTCAAGCTGCATTAACCTTTTCGTGCAATAAATTCACGATTTATTGGTATACATGTACATTTTACTACGTAGGGGTAGTTTGTTAGGTTACACCAATCAGTATGTCTTTTGAGGTCGACAGTCGTTCGACGCGACGTCAGCGAGCTTTTGGGGCTTGGTGAGGGGGTCATTGTCAAGCGTCTTGGTGAATTGTCGGAATATTACGCGACCGGGGTTTACAGCCATCGTGACAAAATGAATAAGAATCGGTTTTTCAAATATCTCGGCTTCTGTTGAGGCTACATAAACCACTAATACGGCATTTTAAAGGGCGTGAAATATACATTTCTTCATAGGACTGATAGCTTTTTGTTTATTGTGAAAGAAAGTTTGAAATAATAGTGCGACTCACGGTTTTTCGCTTTTGTATGGGTACTTACTACGAAAAAATTGTTCTATGCGAAAATTGTAAAGCGGGAAAAAATCTTAGCTTAATTGTACGGTAACTGTACAGTACAATTGGTTTGGAATGCGGCATTATTTTTTCATATTTTACTTAGGCGATAGCTAATTTTCTCAGTGAATAGTCGAATTTACGTTGCTGTTTTTTCTGCGTCACGAAAATCGATCAAGAATGAAATTTAAAAACAGTAAAATCTTTCGAACGACTACGAAGAGCGAGAAAACAACATTGTAGAGAGTATACATTCAATGAAGCCATGGTGGTATCGACTACTCAGGAAAAGTTATTAACCAACGGAGAAAACAAGGATACGTTTATAAAAATACTTCTAAATACTTGAACCAGAACAACATAGTCTATTGTCCATGTACTGTAGAAAGGAACTAAAACGTTAAAGGGTTTTTATTGTTTATTATGTTCAATTGACCCCAAGATATGAAAAAACCGCGGAGTGCTACCATTTAAAGTGGTGCGTTTTTGAGATCGAAGTAAAAAGGTTCACTTTTCATATTTTTTTTTTCTCGAAAACTATGAATTTTTTCTATAAACACGTCAATAGAAAAGTGTGTAGAGAATTAAATTTCTAATTGAAATGACACCTTCAGAAGTCAAAATTTTTTTTTTTTACAAAAATACGCCCAAAAAACAACAAAAAAAACGAAAAAATGCAATTTTTTATTTTTTTTTTATTTTAGCCTGTAACTATTTTTCGGGTACATTTAGGCATAGACATTGCTGCATAACAAAAAAAGCTGGCGTTTTACCCTTTAAAATGAGATTTTGTAAACAGTTTTACGATTAATAGTGACCGAGATATAGCGTTTCAAAGTTTGCAACTTTTAACTTTTTTTGCTAATTTTTACTATTTTTTTTCAAATTTCGTCCTGTAACTTTTTTCTGATTGAATTTAGGTGTAGACATTATTATATTAAAGTGAAAGCTGACTTTACGCCCGTTGAAATGGTGGCTTGTAAAAGTCTGTACGACAAATAGAAACCTAGATACCAGCGTTTCGAAGAGTGTTACTTTTATTAACTTTCTTCCAATTCTTACGTTCTTTTTTAAATTTCGGCCTATAACTTATTTGTCAAATACAGATATTGCTACATGGAATGTACTCGCAGCATTCTTGTTTAAATGGTCTGCAATAGAAGTTTATGTTATCAATAGTAACCAAGATTCAGTCTAGATATAGTAGATTATTTTACTTAAAAATAACTTTTTACATTTTCCCACTTCTGAACTTTATTATATCACGTGTGTTTTTTGTTCATATAACTTAGATTAATAACTTACATTGTGAAATTATTCAAATGCTGGATTTAACATATTTTCAAAATCAAAGTCGATTTCTTCATCGGCATCTATATGTAAACATCGTCTTCCGTTATTTGAGGTACATCAGCGTTTTCATAGTTCATTCCCATACATTATTTGCAAAAAATGGAGCAATTCATTCCTAATTTTCTGCAACCACAGTTTTCTCTGCATCCTTTGATGCAAAACTTGTGGTGCGGGAAGTTTAGTTGTCAAAATTGGTACTAGTCCATTTTCTGAACTTTTCCAACCCCAGATGAGAGGATTTACAATATTTTCTTTCCAATGTTGCATTTGCAAGTAAGTTCTTAAACCATGATGTTTAGCAGCATTAGTTGTTGGAGGCAATCGGGTCAATGAGAATTTCGCACCTGTTGAGTACTTCTGAAATAACTTGTAGCGACAGGTGCTTTGGCCATCAATTTTCATACCGTATAGTAATGTTACAATACATTCAGAAACAGAACCGATGGCTGCTGGACCTGCATTTTCACACAAAAATTCATTTAAATACTTTTCCAAAAGCAAAATATTCTAATTAATGAAATTCAAGAATTTCTTTTTACCAATACCAAAAAAGGAAGAGGTTGTATCACAGCCACTGAATGCATGGACGAAGCCAAGGTATTTTTGTAGATGATTAAATTTGAAACTATTATGGTTATATAATTTGGTAGTTACATTTCCTATACTAGGTTTAAAAAAATATATATTTTCATTTTCTTCTGGTAATAATGATAGGATAATAAGAAGATCGACATCTTGACCAACTATAACAATATTTTCTGATTGGGATGCCTTATCTTTTGCAGTATTTACAATTAGTACGTCTGCATCCTCTTCAGCTTGCCCAGTCTCAATATTATTTTCTTCAAATTTTTGAATTAAATATGAAATAATTTTTTTATTATTATTTTCATTTCCCAAAAATTTATCAGGTTTTAATAATGGCTTTGAGTAATTGTTAATCTGAACTCCTGGCCCAACTTGCTTGGTTCGGCGTAACCTTTCTACAGATTTCGTACCTGTATTATCGTAATCACTAGGGTAGCCATCAAACACAACAGTGCAATTCGTGTAAAAATGTTTTAAGTGTTGAATATATTTTTTACTGATTTCTTCAAATGTATCGTTGGTATTCCAAACTATTTTGTGCAATAAAAATCCACCATCGATAATGTAATAAATGTTAGAGAGAGAAACATCATTTATAGGTTCGAAAAAATCATAAAGATCCGATTTTTTATTTTTTCTCATGATTCCCTCTTGAAAGATTGACGTTGGATATGGAGATAATTCAAAATCAAAATACTCTTCCAATTCTGAATCAGTTGGTTTGAATAACAGCATCCTTCTAAATAGTGTATCCGCATCAACGACAACATTGTCTTTTGGTACTTGGATTTTGGAAAGAATAAGGATAATAAGGAGAAAAAACAATACTTTAAGATGGGTTAAACTTCTATTGCGGACCATTTAAACAAGAATGCTGCGAGGTCATTCAGTGTAGCAATATCTGTACTTAAAGCATTTGACAAATAAGTTATAGGCCGAAATTTAAGAAAGAACGTAAAAATTGGAAGAAAGTTAATAAAAGTAACACTCTTCGAAACGCTGTATCTAGGTTTCTATTTGTCGTAGAGACTTTTACCAGCTACCATTTCAACGGGCGTAAAGTCAGCTTTCACTTTAATATAATAATGTCTACACCTAAATTCACTCAGAAAAAAGTAACAGGACGAATTTTGAAAAAAAATAGTGAAAATTAGCAAAAAAAGTTGAAATGGAGAAACAACGTTCATTAAACTTTTTAGATATCTCATTGACACGTATGGATCATGGTTTAGAACTCGATATCTATAGAAAACCCACTTTTACTGACACTCTCACACACGCAAATTGTAATCAGTCTTGGAAGATAAAAATGTCACCTTTCCATAGCTATGTCCACAGGTTATTATCTTTAAAATTAAATAAAGCCAACTTTGAAAAGGAAGTCAGAACACTTAAAGTAATAGCTACCAACAATGGCTATGACACATCAATCATAGATAAAATCATAAAGAAAAAACAAAGAAAATTGTTGCAAAAACATTTTTACAATGTACCCAATAGAAAAAATGAAAGGTGGCATAGTATATACTATGTAAAAGGTATTAGCAATTCTATTTGTAATAGATTAAATAAATTAGAAATTAATACAATATCGTCAAACAAAAATAACTTAGGTCGTTTATTAGTTAATAATAAAGAAAAAACAGAAGATATAGAAAAATCGGGGGTATATGAAATAAAGTGTGACGATTGCGATGCCCTATATATAGGCCAGAGTGGTCGAAGCATAGAAGTAAGGGTCAAGGAACATAAAAAGTCAATTTTAGATAACGTAAAATCCACGGGGTTTGCAGAACATTGTATTCAACAAAATCATTTCTTTAGCAATAGTAATGTTAAACTTTTACATAAGGTCAATAAAGGAGATAATCTAGATATGCTTGAAATTTTGGAAATAAAGAGGGCCCTAAAAAACCACAAAAATGTTACAAATACACAAATTATATTTGCAAATACTCCCGTACTAGACACTGTATTAAAATTATAATTAAGTAAGTTCCTAGTAAGACAATTAAGTTCCTAGTACCAGGTAAAAAATTGCATTTTTTTTTTTTGTTTTGTTTTTTGGACGTATTTTTGTTAAAAAAAAAAAAAAAAATTGACTTCTGACGGTGCCATTTCGATTGGAAATTTAATTCTCTACACACTTCTCTATTGACGTGTTTATAGAAAAAATTCATAGTTTTCGAGCAAAAAAAAAATATGAAAAGTGGCCCTTTTTACTTCGATCTCAAAAACGCACCACTTTAAATGGTAGCACTTCGCGGTCAATTGAACATAATAAACAATAAAAACCCTTTAACGTTTTAGTTCCTTTCAACCCTCTTTTTTTGTACATAGACAATAGCCTAACATAAGAGCCACACATCTTCAAGAAGACGCCGATACCGAGATAGTATATACCGCTATTAGTCATGCTTAAAATTACGAATACATAGCATCGTAGGCGAGGACATCGATTTTCTCGTGTTACTGACGGGTCTCGCCCGTGACAAAATCGAACAGTGTATCTTGCAGAGGAAGATGATGCAGATACTGTAGAATCAGACGATGAATCAGAAACTGAATCAGAAGCAAGTAGTGTACCTAAATCTGAGTCAAAGTAACAAGTAGATGAAAACATTGACACGTCTTCCATTATTTTTTATGATTGAGGCAATAATAACGAAACTGAAATATCTTAGAATCAATTTTTTTTTCTATAATGAGACTTAAACCAGTAATACTGATGACTCCGACATAATCACGAAAATAATTCGATTATTATAATTTCATTAAAGCAATGTAAAATTTTAAATTGAAAAAATAAAAAGAACGATTTTCAGTTTAAATTAATGGCTCATTACTTTATGCATGATTCTTTGTATTTATGTAAATTTTTGTAACAGAAATTTAAAGCATGTAATGGCGAAAAAATTTTTTGAATATTTATGTCTCGTTACAATATATGCTTGCAAATAATGTTAAATATTCAATAATGTATTTTTTAAATTAAAACTATATAGAAGCTGTTTAAAGATATAAGAAAAACAGGTACTTAAGAAGATAGAAAAACGAAGCAAATTATTGATATCTCATCTAGAACCAAAATGAGAGTCTGTCAAAGTTACATGCTCTTAAAACCTCTAAGTTACGTATTTTCTGTTCCTTGACATATACCGCTTCGAAATTTAAGTTAAGTACTCTTTAGTACTCATAAGAGATGCCATTTCTCCAAATTTTATCAAAATCGGTCTACTAGAACCCGAGTAATGGATGAAAGTTAAAAAATGACTAGTTAACGCATGTTTGTTGGTTTTTGAGGTAATGTGAAACTTCTGAGTTTTCTAACTCCCCTAGTTTTGTTGCCTTTTCAAAGAGCGAGATCTTGAGACCTTACCTGGTCTGATAGAACCTCTAGAACTGGAGATTTAAAAAAGAATGGGGTCCTTTCATGTTTGTAAAAAACTTTAAAAATACCTACTAATTGAACAGTAAAATATACGTAATAGCAATTAAAATCACTCTGATATTTGTTAATTATTCATAAATCCACACAAATTATACAACTCATTTTATATTTCATTAACGCGTGGTGTCAATGATTAGAGGTAATTTTATTGTTGTTAGATTGCTGGCCTGTCAATACCAAATGTAATACTAATGCGTTGACTTCTATTGTTTTCCAGTTTGCAAATGAATATTGTATGAATTTTAGGAAGTTCGAAGAGGCGCATATTTTCGGCCACAACTTTGTTGTTTTTTATGTTAAAGAAAAATAAAAAAAGCATCGGAAAGCTCAATCAAATTTCTTTAGAATTGGTGTCTACAAATATTTTCGAAAAAACTGATAATTAGTGAGATTCTTGGGAAAATGGAAGAAATTTCACGTTTTTTTAGAAAATGCATGTGAATCTTAAAAAATCATTTTTCCCCAGAAATGTTTGCTTTGAAGAGCTGAGATTAATGGCGAAATTTTACCGAAAAAAAAAAAAAAGTTCTCACTTCCGCCCCTTCTATTTCCTTCATTTTTGTCGCAAGACAAAAAATAAAAAAGATAGTTTTAGCAAATTTAATTCTCTCTAAATTTGTTAGAGTAGTTAGTTAGTAGGAGTTAAGGAGTTACCAACACTTTAAACAAGAAATGTGCTATTTTTCCCGGACATCGCCACATATTTCAGTAAATATCTCCGAAAGGAAAAAAAATCAAAATTCTGATGGAACCAAAAGATTCGTAATGAAACGAACTCGTTTTACGGTATTTTTTATTTTGGGCTAGCTCTTACCGTTTCAGAGATATCGGCGAAAAATAGTTAAAGAAGAGCATGCATTTCGGAACCGAAAATAGCGCAAAAACATGCAATCTTAATATGTTCATATTTTTCGAAAAACACCTGCGAGAGGGCCGTACGATGCCGCGACGCAAAGAGGAAGAGTTCTAGTTGATCCGCATCGTAAATTGCACAAAGCAAATCGAAAATTCGGCTCGGCACGAACAAATCAAAAGTGGCATTTTTTGACATTTAGCGAAAACGGCAAAACAAAATGTCAGTCACACATGTCAACATGGTAATGGTGAAGTTTGTATTTCATGGCTGCCATACAAATTTACTGTTTGAACTATACTGCGCAAGCGTAACCATTGACGTCATGGCTTTTAGCGGGAACAACTATTTTCAAATTATAAATTGAATTTAAATTATTTAACGTCCATTAAAAAATTGTCGTTACATATACTTAGTTATTACTAATCCTAGAATGCAAATTTAATGTAAATACAAATTATGAAAAAACACCATTAAGAAAAAAACAGACGCGGTGACCATTTTGTATAAAAGTGGTCCTAGACTGTGGAGCGGCGACTTCCTACCACAGTAAATAGCATTTTCGTAAAACATGGGGCCCGACTTATGCAATGGCATAAAAAAATATCTTCTTTCAGCTAAGTATATTGTCAAAAATGTTTGGCTTAACTATCAACTATCAAGAAACTGCAAGAATTCAATTAATAATACCATTTGTTAGGGTAATTCATGTGAACAATAAATGTTTTCGAAGAGTACACGTGTCAAGATCGACAACTTGTCAGTTCAACAAAATTTGTGACAAAAATATCTCCAGACGCACAAAGATCAGATTTGCTAACACCTCTGAATCATGGACCGTTAGGGGTAGGCAGACAGATGACGTATTGATGTTTTTGGGACGTGGGTATAGAGACATTTGCTGGGAATTTTCTGGACAGCCCATAGCACCAACACCTCTATTCTCTAAGAAATACGTCCCCCAAGCAACTCTCCAGCATCGTATAATCCTTAATTTCTTACTACATTAACCGAAAAGAGAACGGTTGATACCACCAAAAAGCTGATAGGAAAGAAAAGTCGTGCGTTTGACAAACAACCGTGATGCTGCGAGACGTACCATGCAGTAAAAGGAAGTCAACTAGAATAATGCATAGATCACAAAACGTCACTTGTAAATAAGAGGAAGAAGTAGTCGTAATACTTTTATATAAAACACACAGTAAACAGTGTGGTTAATACAGGGTTTTAAAGACTGTCCTATTTACATACGTCTGTTTTTGAAACAAAACAAATATCACCATGTTCAGTGTGATTGTTACTGGCAAGTTAAATAAAATCTAGTGGTCTATTTTTACTTATAACACGCCTTCGCAAACAATAAGCTGGTGTTGGGTAAGAGGATCGTGATATGTATTCGTATTAGTGAAGCTTTGGTCGAGACGCAAGCATTCTATCATGTTTATAAGGGTTAGAGAACTAATCCTGCTGTAACTTTAGAGAGTGAAAGGTTATGTCAACAATCATATCAAGGAAATTCTGAAGTTTGTCTTTTGATCTTATGAATATTGTAAATAACTTTTCATGAGAATAAAGTGAGCATACGCATACTTTAGACTGTACCTAGTTTATAGTAGGTACAGTCTAAAGTAACATGGGATGGAGTGCATATACCCATATTATGAAGTCAGATCATCATGAAATAGTGGACTATATTGAATTGATTTCAAGAAAATCTTTTTCATGGAACTACTAAAATATTACAAACGTGAAACGTACGAAAATTTAAATTACTCAGCTTAATGTAGATAAGTAAGTTAGGTAGAAAAATAATGATATGAGATATTTAAGTACGCTACATACTACATAATATAATCAGAAGATAGAGATAGAAGAGAATATTCCTCGAATGGTATTATAAAATATATAATTTTTTTGCCTTACGAACTAGCGAATGGGGTGCTCTCGTGTACATAATTAACATGCTACGTCAGTTATTGACATATATAAGGTCTTCTGAGAAAACTAGTAAGTTACCTTTTCGTTTATAAAATTCGCCATTAAATTGAAAGTAATTATATTCAACACAAACTTTTTATTTTAATTCTATTTTTTTCATTTATATCGAATTGTGATTATCAATTAAATATTTGAAATTAATTTTAGTTCTGCCACTGAGGTTAAAGTAAACGGGTGACTATTAACATCAAAGAAAGTTAATTGTGCGTTATTAGGTAATTTTCTTTTTATTTTTAATAAATTCAAGTATTAGAATGTTTAAATGTAAAATTAATTAACATTGATAAACTGTGAATTAGTTCTTTGCACAACCTATAAAAAGGAGCATTAATATAAGATACTACGGGTCCCATAAGATTATTTTCATTGTGAATTTTCGGAAATTCCTCTGAGGAAAATTAGCATATTCATTAGATATTTTGTCAGTTATTTGTCATTCTAATATTTGTAGATGACACATACAGATCTTTATTCATTATTAAAATGTTCACTATTTCCTGATTAAAAAATTGTTTGCCATGGTCGACTACGATATAGGCAGAGTTCATACGGATAAAAATGGGAATTTTCTTTATATATTTGGTAACCTGTTATCTGACCATGAATATTTTAGACGAGCTTCACCTTTAATTGACAATACTGTTTTACTGCGTAATCATCTACTTCAACTGATGCCTGTCATTGATTCTTCGCCTTCGCCATCCGATAAGTTTCCTCAATCCCTTCTTGCGTTTAGAAGGTATAGTGTTCACAGTGATTTAGAAAACCTGGAAATATCAGGGAATTTGAAGTTGCTTAAAAATGTCAAGGAAAAATCAGGGAATTTTAAAAATTTCAATAAGACAATGCAAACATTTTTAACGCTCATAATATAAAACTATAATTACACATTCCAGAAAGAATTTCATTAAAGAGTAAAGTGTCTCTTTATTATACGTGAAAAAAAACTTTCAAAAGTCATGGGAAATCTGGAACAGTAAGAGAATTTAAGTTTGAAAAATTGCTATGAACCTTGAGTTATCATTTCAAGGAGCATAAATAAATAGCTATTTATGTATTAGAAGTGTAAGGCGTTCGAGAAAACTCGAGTTATACACTAAGGTGGAACTTAAAAATTGAAATTTATTTTTTTAATCCTAATAACGCTGAAAAGTTGCCTTACAATGTTATTAAAAAACAGTTATACCATTTTAACCCGAAATATTATCTCCAACTACCCCAATGGGTTCAAAGTTTTTGTTTTATGTTATTTTACTTTCACATCCAGTGGAAGTATAGTAACGACAAAATTTTTTTTTAAAAATTCTTATTATTCAAATAGGCTTAGAATGTCATAACATGTGGAGATTTTAAGTTTGAGCGAAAAAAATTTCTGTCTATCGGTTTGACTGTCTGTAACTTTTTTTGTGCGCACGTTTACTCTGGAACCGTTTAAGATATTGACTTGAAATTTGGTACACATATGTACTTTAACGAGATCTGGAACTAGATCATATTTTCATTTTATTCCGTCGAAGGAGGGGGGGTCAATTTGGGGTAAATAGCAGGTAAGAGTCCAGAAAATTGGTATTTAGTATATACAAGAGAAGCTAAGGTCTCCAAAAAATTTTTGGCATTAGCCACCCCCATTACCACCCATTATTAAAGGGGATGAAAAAAATTGTGATTTAGTGTGTGTACAAGAACTAGAAACCTCAAAATATTTTTTTACTTCATCCACCCCCACTACCCTCTATCACCACCCCCACCCCGCTACCGATGTGGGGTATCGTTTTATAGGTTTTTGGGGTAGAGAATTTCAAATATTATATTATATTATTAAAGTTCCATAAGCAATTATTTCCGCATACAAAATTTTTTCGTTGTGAGTGACTTGGATATAAAATCTGGATGTGGAAGTAGTGGATTCATTGGGCAGCGGTTTTTACTATGCAAATATCGTCTGTTTATAATTCGCTTTCATATAACAAATTGACATATTTATAACGTCTTGCTGATATTGGTTGATTGAACATTTCATAGCGACCCCGTACTTATGGTTTAATAGACCTAAGTTTAGAAGTGACATTTAAACAGTATTCGCGTCATGTGTTGAATCGCTACCTTTACTAAGCCTTGTACTGTGTTAAAAATATATTGTGTTGTTTTGTTTTATTGTGTTTTAAATTTTTCACTAAAATTAGGTAATTTTAGTGTTGTAAGAAACATGGAAGCTCAAAAATCTGCTTTAGCAAAAACAAGTAAAATACATTGTGTTGTGTTTGGTGCTCCCAAAGATTTAAGTGAGTTAGTTTTACCTACTTATGAAGACGTTATGAAATAATATTTATATATAAAAAGAGACATAAAAACTCAAAGCAATAATGCCTTCTGTTAGTGAAGTGTCGGAACTTTAAGCAAATAAACTTGAAATCTTGTGGTTAAAAGCTACTATTCCAGTAGTGAGGGTGTTGCAAATAATCCACACATATCACGATAAATATAGAAATATGTTAAAACCATTTAAAGGTAGAAAAGCCTGAAACAACTATCAAATAAAATAAAAAATTTCGAAGAAGCCAGCAAAAAGATGTTTGATATCTCATCGTGTAAATCCAGAATATTCATTATATAGTTGCTCAAAATATCGTAAAATGCTAGAGAGAGAGAGAGAGAGAGTATTTTATTAGATCAAAGAACCAAATAAAAATGATCATTGGATCAATTATCGTATATACTGTCGTGAGCAAAAAAAAATAGGACAACTATTTTTTTCTAGTGTAAATCTGTCTCTATTTGAATATGTAATGTGTAGCCGAAATAAAACAGTTAGCACTTTTGTTTTTTATTTATTGTAATGGTGTAATTATTGCTATAGCAAATGATGGATGGTCAATGAGACAATTTACACTGCGTTATAACATTAACAAAAATTTGGTGTTTAACATTTTAAAAAAGTGGAGAATAAACGGCACAATAATTATAAATCCTGGATCAGGGGACAAAGGATATCCAACTTAAGAAGAAACTAACTTTTAATATTTCGTTATTGTACCATTTCTATTTGTAAGTCTGTTTGGCATAGAATTAAATAACCTTATACAATAATCACCAGTAATAATATTTTCCCATGCATTATTCATTATTTCCAGTATTTCTTGGGCATTTCGTAGTCTCACATTTAGTTTTTGATTACGAATAGTCCGTATACGTCTTCCATAGGGTTAAGATCTAGACTATGACTGATTATTTCCAGTAATTCTTGGGCATTTCGTGGTCTCACATTTAGTTTTTGGATACTTCTTACGAATAGTCCTTATACGTCTTCCATATAGTCGAGAATTTAAAGGTCCGAATTCGATCAGGGGGTATGAACTCGCAGGTATAAAATTAAAAAAATATGGATATTATCCAGAATTTTATGCCGAATTCGATTCCAGAGGCTTACAAACAGAACAAATTATCTGTATTTAATTTAAGAACAACTACAAGGAAATTAAAATATTTTTCGTCTTGACAAAATAATGGTTGTATGTATTGTAAATTCTGTGTACATAATATATATGATATAACTAAAATTAGTAGTATAGTCGTCATACATATGATTGATGTTATAATGCTATAATTAAGTGTATGGATGTAATAATACTATAGTATAAGTTAAGGTTAAACTAACACCTTTGACATCGGCCTTCACAAAAACAACATATTATGCACGCCAAACCGGCCTTAGCACAACTGCAGTTTCCAATGCAATTGTTTGCATTTACAAAATATGTTTCCAGGCGTTACATTTGGACGGACACTTTTTGTCATAAGTCTTGGTACTAATATCTTCGAAACCCAATCAAAATCTTTAGGGTTGGGATGAAGCACTGGATTGACGCAACTTGCTGTCTTCCAAGTAATTATTTGGCAAGCAGCTCTAAGAATGTGCTGGTGAAATGAGTCTTCAGTTGGTGGCAAATTTCGAATATCCGATTTACAAGTGTGAAATAAATTGGCTCGCAAATTGTCCAAATTACCAATGAAAAACGGTCTACCATATAAGACTTTAAAGGAATATCGTGCAGAGTTTTCAAATTCAGCAGTATCAAATGAATTGTCGAGTAGGAAATTCAATATTGACTGTAACTCAGGAACATTGGCATATTTGAGGCATGTTTTGAATACGTAAGTTTTTCCTTTTCTGAAAGGAAAACTGACTGTGTCGCAACCAGTTAAGACGTAAGTACATAGAAAAAAATTGACCAAATAAATTTCTGATATATTCTGCGTAGTCGACAGTTTTTGTATTATGCAGGGAATAGGTATATACACATCGAATCTATGTATCCACAACTCATTTATGTTTATTCTAGTATCATAATATAGTGCCATCACAAAAATGTCTGTATCAGTAGCTTGTATTATTACCTTTTTTGTAATTCAAATTTGATAAATACTGAACTATTGCAAATATTCTACTGTCTGCTTCGCTGTGATTTGAAAAGTGTAAGTCTGTTACAATTTTACTTTGCTTCATGGAGTAAATCGTTGTACTGGCACTATCTTCAGCCATCCCTTTATTATTCTGATGAGCTATGACTACGGCCGCGCGCCCTACATTTAAAAAATCATATCTCCTAAATTATTCAGCGAATTAAAAAATTGTTTTAATAAAAAATGTTCGTTGGTCTATTCTACGTATTTCGTCTCGAATAACTACACATCTATCTGCAATAATAACAAAAGTACCTCCATGCCGAAAATTACACTACACTTTCCGAGCACATATTGTTCAAACAATTGATAGTGTTATTTATAATGAAAATAATGTCTCTTTATTATACTTGTATGAAACTACAAACATTAAGCTTTCAATTGATATAAGAATTATTAAAAAATCTTTATAAATAAGCTCGTATGCAATGCAATATTTAAGTTCCAAATTTTTTTCGAAATTATTACTTTTTTTGCAATTTCGCAATCTTGGCCGGCATCGCGCCCTCTGGAATCGGATTTGGCATAAAATTCTGGATAATATCCACATTTTTTAAATTTTATACCTGTGAGTTCAGGGTTCGGCATTTTAGACGCGTCTTTTTGGATGCTAGATTCCTTACTAATGGTTAAGATCTAGACTATGACCGGGCCACTTAAGAACATTAATGTCGTTATCTTGAAACCAGTTAATTTCGGTATGAGCAGTATGAACGGAACAATTATCTTGTTGAAATATGAATTCATTATTAGGAAATAATTGTGACACATAAGGAAGCATAATATTGTCTAAAATCCTAATATACGTTTCACTATTAAATCGTTCTTCGATATGCCACAAAACACCAGGATCACGTACAGATATCCAATGGAAAATCTACCACTTCTGTCATTGTTAGATATATATTTCTCATCGAATCGAGTATTCGGAGGTCGGTAAACACGAATACGACCGCTGTGTTTTGACTGGAAAGTTTTTAAGTCTGTAAATATTACATTGTTCCAAAAATTTACATCATGCACTAAAAATTCAAGCACAAATCCTAGTCGAGCTTCTTTATGCTCAGCTTTAAGTAAGTATTTCTATGATGCTGGATGACAGGGTAGCTCCGATTCTCTTACTCGCCGGCGACCAGTACTACTCCATCCAGGAAAATTCGTTTCTTCAGCAGCCTGAAAACTGAGTAAAATGGATTTTCTACTAATGTATTTACTAATTGCAAATCTTTTTGTTGAGTTGATATCCTTCGTCGCCCTGATCCAGGACTTCTACTAATCGTACCGTTTATGCTCCACATTTTTAAAATGTTGCACACCGAATTTTTGTTAATATTATAACGCAGTGCAGTTTGTCTCATTGACCATCCATCTTCTGCTTTAGTAATAACTCAAGCTTTAACTAAATCGCTTATATGTGGCATATTAGTTTTTGCACATTTGCAATGAATTTTGACAAATAACTGACAATGTCACAAAAATTAAAGTTAGATGTACACAACTAGATTTTAGCAAAAATATGTTATAAGACTTGTCCCATTTTTTTGGGCACGACAGTACCTCTCTAAAACCGAAACAAACATTTGAGAGACAAGAAAAAGAAGCTTTGCGAATTGCAAAACATAGGAAACTTCAGCCTGAAATATTATCTACACCAAAATAGGAACCTGATAAAGATGTCTCTGATTAAGACGTTATAGAGGGAGATATTTTAGGAGATTTAACAGAGGAATTAAAGTCAATCGTTGACCCTGTTATTCAGAGGAATTGATATTTTGGTTATCCTGAGAATATTCTTTTGAGTTTGATAACCGATGAAAGGAGAGAATAAGAGAACTCGGTATTAGGATAATTATTAAGGTAGGAAAAGTTCAAAAAGAAATTCGTATTTTTGATGCGCCATCTTTAAATTTCAGTACGTCAAACTACACTGATATGATAAATTGGACTGACTGGGAAATAACCGAACCACCAGTAACATACGACATAAGTGATCAAGACTTGAAAATATTATTGTTAAAATTTCTCCGCTTTCCATGCTACACTCAAGCTGTGGAAAGGTGAGTGAAAGTGGTAACAGAAGCCCTTGACTTCTGTATGTGGTGCCTCAGCTAGAGACAGATTTATAAGTGTAAAATTGAAATCGTCCGATTTAATGCCTAACTTTCATATACAGGCTGAATATAAAGCAGGAACATTCAAAGACAATTAACACCTTGACTGCTGACTCTATTGGGATGTAAACTACCAATTAGAATAAAAATAAAGACTCAATAAATTCCTAGCTAAGTACACACGGCGTTAGAAGACACCATCTTTTGACGCCGTGTGAACTTATCTAAAATTTTATTACTCATTAATAACAGGCCCACAAAAAAAGTGCGCTGTTCTTTTGACTAGACGCGCTGAATTCGAATCGAGAGTCAGAATTGCTCCATGACCCTCAATTTTTTGTAAGAGAATACCCTAAAAAAATTTCATGGTTATTTTCGGGATTTACTACAAATGGGTGGGTGATGGAGCTAAACGGACATTCGTATTCAGAACGTCGAAATACATGGGGGTTGCCCAATGTAGTCCCAGAAAAAGACCTTTTTGTGTGTGTGTGCCTGTGTAATTTTATATGAATAGGTATCACCGGATCCTCCGCCATTTTCTAGAAAACCGCGAATGCAAATATACTACAAACACACAAGAAAGTGAAAATTGGGCTGTTTCTGGGTAACTTCTATGTATTGCGACATACTGAATACGAATTAGGTGTCTGTTTAGCTTCACCACTCATCAATATTTAATAAATCGCGAGAATAACTTAAATTATGAGTGTTTTTAGGTTATTTTCGCGATTTACAAAAAAATTTTGGGTACTGGAGCTAAACAAACAACCTGATTCGTATTCAGCACGTCGAAATACATAGGGCTGGCCAATGGAGTACCAGAAACCGACTACTTTTTATGTTGTGTGCCTGTGTAATATTTTATTTTATTACGAATCAATAAATAAAATAGGAAAAATTAAAAAGACGTCAATAAACAGATTAACAAAATGCAAACGCTGTCAATTTATTTGTTTTATTAATTATTATGAATTTCGTATTTTTTTTAATAAATAATATGTTATATAATAAGGAACTTGCCCAAAAAATAAAATTGATTTAAAATATTCACAACATACCAATCAAACGTCATTATTAGTGGTAATTCAAGCTAGATCTGCTTTTGACAGGACCAACGTGCCAAATTTATCGCTTTAATTTTTTAGGTCGCTGCAGCGGCAAATATTGCGAAATTTTTTTGACGTTTTGTGTCGTGACATGTTTTCGGCAAATAGGACAAATCGTGCTTTTAAATGTTATCTATAAATATCTTCTCTAGCTTATTACTAATTGTTAACGTAAATTGTAAATTGTAGTATTGTATTAATAACCTAAAAATCCAATGCTGTGTGGAACTTATATAGGTTGGGGACAAGTTATAGGTACACAGTTTTCAATGGCTTAATACCTAACATAATTACAAAATAATTTTCACAACTAAAATTAAATATGAATATCTACGAAGCAGACAAATCAGTTATTTGGTGAGTAATCTCTAAAAAGCAACAAAGAAACGTCTGAAGGCAATTAATTACTGAACATAATATTGAAGATATACTTAATGAATTATTTATTCGTGAAATATTCTCCACAAATACCACTCGTGCTTTAAATTTTATCTAAAAATTTTTTCTCACGCTAAGTTGCCCCTAGTTAATATAACTCGTGCAAATTGGCAGTTTATTATCAAAGATTAAATCCCTCCCGCTAAAGCGGTCGGGATTTAATCAGATAATAAACTGTCAATTTTCACTCCTTATATTACCAGGCAACACGCTTTCGAAAAAATTTTCGATAACATTTTAAGCACTAGAGATATTACATACGATTAAAATCTGCCGGATTTTACCCACTCCTGAAACGTCAGATGGAGAAAGTCGGATGACGGCGTCAAGCGACACCGATTCTGCTTTGGCTTTGATAATTCCGCATGCGCATACGCATTTGTCAGAAACAACTAGCAGTGAACACAACCTAACCTAAAATTTAAACGTATTCTTTGGAAAAACATCTTCAATATTCTGAAATGTCACAAAATGCTACTTTTGATTCGTTCGTGCCCAGCCGAATTTTCGAATTTCGCCATGCAATTTATGATCAGCTTTATCTGGAAGACTTCCTCTTTACGTCGCGACATCATACGGCCATCCCAATGGTGTTTTTCGAAAAATATGAACGTGTAAAGATTGCATGTTTTTGCAATTTTTTCCGCTCCGAAATGTAAGCTGTTTTTTGCTATTTTTCGCAGATATCTCCGAAACGGTGGGAATTGGCTCGAAATAAAAAATAAGGTCAAACGAGTATTTTCCACTACGAATCTCTTGCTACCATCAGAATTTCGATTTTTTTTTGTTTCGGAGATAACTACTGAAATATCGGCTATGTACGGCAAAAAATCGCAAATTTTGAGCTATTACAGTTGGCAACTTTTTAATCTTGGCTCCTACGCCAAAAGACTACTCTAGCTAATTTAAGTATTTTGAGTAGTCATGGAGTAAAGTTGTCTGTTTTGCTGTGCTGTGTGTCAAGTTGAATTAACTCAAGAAACATACCAAATTAATTACATTTGCCTACTCTAGTTGAACTATTTAGTGCAATACTCCACCTACATATAAAAACAAGTAAGAAAATTTGATTATATACTGTTAAATAAATATTTTTCTTAAAAATGTCTAATACAGGCAAAACTAATGTAAATAAAAATGAGGATGAGCTACAGTCCGTTGTGAAAACATTGGTTTTGAAATTGTGTACATCAGAAGAATTTATTAATGAATTAACAAAATCGATCGTTACTACCATTAGTGCACAGTATGAGGAAAGAATATCAAGTTTAGAAAAGGAAAATTCTGATGTAAAAAAATATATCAAGATCTACTTGCTAAAAATGAAAAATGTGAGCAAACACTCAAGGACAAATCTCTTCATATCTATGGCCTAAAGAAGTCTAAAAATGAAAACTGTAAGAAGGCAGTAATTAATTTTTTATCTAAAAAAATTGGTGTAACCCTGAAAGGAGACAAAAATTGAGGATTGTTTTCGATTAGGAAAATATGAAACTGGTAAAGATCGCCCCATCATTATAAAACTTACTCGCCTTGATATAAAACGTAATATCTATAATAACAAAAGAAATTTAAAAGGCACTGGAGTGGTCATCAGGGAAGATCTAACAGTCGAAAGGGTGAAGCTGGTAAAAATGGCATTAGAAAAAATTGGTAATAGAAATAGTATGGTATGGAACAATGAAGGGAATGTTTTTGCAAAAATTGAAGAGAGCATTGTTAAAATTCGTTCAAAGAATGACATTGAAAATATTCTTTTTGATCAATAAGTTATTGTGTTATTCATAACATGTTTTTAATAATGGTAATATGTTAGTATTGATGTATCATAAAATTTAACAAAAAGAAAACTGTTTTTGATCGATAAGTTATTGTCATTCATAAAAATTAATTTTGTAATTGAATAAATTTAAAACTACATGTTTTTAATAATGGTAGTATGTTAGTTTTGTATGTATCATAAATTTAATTAAAAAAACAGCATAGGCTAAAGAAACAACAGATAGTATCCAGATTAGGTTCTTGTTGCTATTATAATTTTCTGTTTTTGTACTTACAGCCATTTCATTACACTTTTTCTTAATCTGTACCTTTCTTAATCTTTGAATCTCTCTATACATTCAATTATTAAACTTTTTCATTAGACTCACTCATTTCTTTTTTACTGTTTTAAACTATGTGTTTCTCATCTATAAAAATTGGTAGCATAAATATAAGATCGCTTTTACCATCATTACCTGAACTAAAACGCTTAATTTCATTCAATTCATATGATATTTTTTGTATTTGCGAAAGTTGGCTGCATAGTGGTATAGATGATAATTTAATTAATATTGATGGTTTTAAACTGTATAGGAATGATCGAGGAACCAGAGGTGGTGGGGTGTGTATTTACGCCAGTAACTCTATGAATACTTCACTAATCTACAAAAACGATAACATTGAACAACTATGGATATCCTTAAAGAAAAAAAGGGAAAATATTATAATTGGCGTTGGCTATAGGCCACCTTCTCAAAAGTTAATTTTCTTGTAGACAGTATAATACAATTGTTTGATAGGCATGCTCCACTGATAACATCGAGATGTACAAAACAACACGCACCTGGCTTACTGACGTATTAAAAGCAATGATGAAACTAAGAGACCGCGCGTTAAGCAAATTTAAACTTACTAATAATAATGAGCATTGGTTATACTACAAACAGTTACGTAATTATACAACTCAAGCAGTACTTAGGGAGAAAAAAGCATATTTTAATTTTAATATTAACAATGTGAACGTCAAGCAGTGTTGGAAAATTTTAAAATCAAATAATATCATTCCCACTTCCAAAAACAATATTCCGGATCACTTAAGTGATGCTAATAAAATTAATGACTTTTTTGTTAATTCCCTACCTTCTACATCCGCATCAAACTCTGTTCTAGACAAATATAAAAATGATTCATTATTTGATCCCAACTTTAAATTCCGGCCAATAGACGAATTTACCGTGTTAAAAATTATTAATGAAATAAAAACAAATGCTACAGGGTGTGACGGACTAAATATAAAGATGATGTGCTGTCCACATATCATTCTTATTTAACTCATATAGTGAACATATGTCTGCTTGATAGTGTTTTTCCAACTGTATGGAGGAGTGCTGTGGTAACTGCGCTGCCCAAGAAGCCTAATCCAGAGGAATTAAAGGATCTTCGGGCTATCAGTATGCTTCCCACCTTATCAAAGATACTTGAAAAGATAATGGAAACTCAAATTAGGGAGTATATTTCTGAAGTGTCATTACTACCTCTAGCGCAGTCTGGGTTTAGGTCAGGGCATAGCTGCTCTACAGCGCTTCTCCATATCGTCGATGATATAGTGAGAGCGACAGATCAGGGTTTATGCACTATCTTGATCTTATTAGATTTTAGTAGGGCCTTTGATACCCTAAATTTTGAGATTTTATTATCCATATTAAAATATATAGGACTAACAGATAGTGCCGTTAAACTTATTCAAAATTATATTGAAGGCAGACAGCAAAAAGTTGTAATTCAAAATAAAGAATCAAATTACATAACCTTAAAGTCTGGTGTTCCTCAAGGTTCCATTCTGGGCCCGTTGCTGTTTACTATATACACCAGCCAATTAATTAAATGTCTTCAATATTGTGTACACCACTTATATGGCGATGACACCCAGCTTTATATTTCATAAAAACCTGATGAGGTGAATAGAGCCTGCTACCAAATTAATCATGACCTTGATAAGTTTGTTGCCTTAGCCAGGGATCACTGCTTGATTATAAATCCAAGCAAATCTAATATTATTACATTTGGTCCTAAAAACGTTCGTAATAGTCTAAATCAAAACGTCAAAATAACTATAGATCAGAACGAAATTTCTGTGGTGGAAGAAGCAAAAAATTTGGGAGTTGTAATCGACAGTGATCTCAGGTTTAAAACTCACATTAGTAAACTTATGCAAAAATCATATGCAACAATAAAGTTAATTTATGGTAACAGGCACTACCTCTCAAGGAAAACTAAAATTATGTTGTGTGAAAGCTTGGTGTTGTCATTGTTAAATTTTGCAGATTCCCTACACGGACCTAATTTAACCACTGTATTTAAACATAAAATTCAAAAAATTCAAAATTCATGCCTGCGTCTAATCTATGGTATTCGCAGGCATGAGAGAATAACCTATAAACTAATTGATACGGGATGGTTAAATATGGAACGTCGCAGAATTTTACACTCAGCAAGTTTATATCATAGAATTATTGCGCGTAAAATACCTCATTACCTATTAACAAAATGCAGTTTAGAACAGATGTTCATACTATTAATATAAGATTTAAGGGTTTATTAACACCACCTATTTATCATCATGAATATTTTAAACGGTCCTTCAGTTATCAAATATGCGATGTTTACAATGGTCTTCCAAACAACTTAAAAGAAATGAGTTTAAGTCAGTTTAAATCGAATTATAAAAAAGTTTTATTTAGTCAGCAATGCCAACAAAGTTAGATCTTTTAGTTAGTTTCTTTTTTTTTTATCTACTTTTAAATTTC
The DNA here is from genome assembly GCA_936432065.2 of Rutpela maculata. Taxonomy (NCBI): domain Eukaryota; kingdom Metazoa; phylum Arthropoda; class Insecta; order Coleoptera; family Cerambycidae; genus Rutpela; species Rutpela maculata. The sequence continues at coordinate 155,001,280 of OW386287.2, forward strand.
CTGTCCTTGTTTAATCCTCTGTTTTGTTTCTTTTTCTGAAACATTATTAGCATAGTTAGTAGCACATGGTGCAGCAATCTAGGTTAAGTGGTAGAACAAATCTATAATCTGATTATAGATTTGAACTTCGCCTAATGCCATATGTAAATTAATATCTATAGGTTTATTGTAAAACCATAGTTGGCAAATAAAGACGTTCATTATTATTATTATTATTATTAAATAGAATTAAATTTGCTAAAACTTTTTTATTTTTTGAATTCCGACAAAAATCAAGGAATTAGAGGGGGCGGGATTTGGGACTTTTTTTTTCGGTAAAATTTCTCCATATTGTCACCGTAATTAATCGGTAATTAACTAAAATCGATCTCATATACGATGTTCACTTAATGTCATGTACTACTTTGACGCTCCGTTAATCTCGGCCCTCTGAAACAAAGGTTTCTGAGAAAAATTATTTTCTTAAGATTTACATACACTCTATAGGAAAACGTGTAATTTTCTACATTTCCTCGAATATCTCGATAATTATCACTTTTTTCGAAAAATTTGTAGACAGCTTATATGAAGAGGATTGATTGAGTTTTCCGACATTTTTTTATTTTTTCTCTAACATAAAAAACAAAAGACTTATGACCGAATATGCGGACGTCTCAAAGTCAACCGCCGCCCAGTCTATTAATTAAAGTGAAGACGTATACCGCTCGGTTAAAGTACGCCATCTATGGGACACTATGCGAGACTAGTTTCTCGATCTGACATCACAGTGCTTTTCGCGAAGATCTCAACATTCTCAACTTTAATTATTTATTGCAAAGTAAGTACTGCGATTTAAAAGCTGATATTCTGTGTGGCGTGTTTTTATACATAAACACACACTTTAATGAAATAAAAAAAAAAATGAGCAAGTTCCCCATTGTTACTTTTAAATCTGCTCTCAAAAATTTGGTGGAATTACTATTTCACAAAGATACATTGTTAATTTTGTGACCAAACTTACTTACTATTAATTGTAGTGTAATTTAATACGATCGTGCAAAGAACAGAATAAGCATCGCGAACGTTAAGGATTGTACTGCAAACGTTGCCGTCGACCAGTAAACATCCCTTACCGTTCCTGATACTTAATATACTTTAATGCTTGTTCTTATAGACGATGAACATTAAAGTGTTGATTGTTTCGATGTTGATTGTTGATTGTAGATTTATTGCACTACAAGAGCTGGTAACAGAGTCCGAGACTAGTCAAAGTTACTTACCTCTTGCATGGTGTATAACGTTTTATCTGCTCCCTCAGCTGCAGTTTATGAAATAGAAAAATCAAATTTTACATTTCTTGATCAATTTATTTTGGCAGTTATACTAAGTAATTGTGTTGACATTAACTAATATTACTACGGCATTATTTTGGGCGTTGTTTACAAACAACGCGAACATAAAATCAACTTACCTGGTTGAAAACAATGTGGCAATAGTCTACTTACCCTAGTACGAGCAGACAAAAGTAATTTATTTGTTTTAAATGTGGTTAACGTCTACTTTTTATTTTAGTTCAAAAAGAACTTATCAGGTGAACAATTAAATATTTAACATTGATCCGTTGTAAACTGGAATATTGCAGTACAGTTTGGAATCTTGTACTATACAAAACATGGACTTTACCCCATAGAAAACTATAATAATAATCTTCTACTAAATGGATTTGATTTTGTTTCCCTTCGCAAAAAGCGTGAGTTGTGCGGTTCACTAACTTTATATAAAATTATATGTCGGCTCACCCACTTTACTCAGCTGTTTATACTTTAACGTAGCACGTTCTTTCTCCCAGAAGTTGTCATACCTTTCATGTATCGGTGTCAATTTCTATTCATCATTTTCATTGCTCTCTTGTGTAAAATCCATAATAACTTAAATAATATTGATATTTTTTCCAACAGTATAAGGTAACTTAAAAGCAAAGTTTCACGTTTACTTGTAATTAATAAATTTACTTATCTAGAAATGTCACGCGTCTTAATATTCTTTGTTACTGTATTTATTTACTGTCTTGTTCGCTATTTTGCTTTTGATTGTATTGTCTTAGCTTTAAGCTTTCTATTGTAAACTCATTCATATAATCAGCTTGTACTCCTGTAAATGGCCATTTGGCCATTGGATGTAATTAAATTAATTAATGAATAAATATTTTTTAAATTTTTTCTAATAGTGTAAAATTGAGTATTCAAGTCACAACGGACCTTCAGTTATTTTTAATTGTCTAACTCTGTTCACATTCCAAATACAAAATCAGACAAATTGGGGTACACGCTGGGTCGTTAACAATCCGTTGGATTAATTGGGTTATTGGTCCATATTATTCCTTAAAACCTAACATAGAATCTAACTAATTACCAGCTGATCGGATTACATTTAGAAATTCCCCTGCTATAACTGTGTTACTTTACATTCATTCTGTATCAAAGCTCTCATCATTAGATGTATAAAGGCCAGTAACAATTGCGACATATTTAGAAATCTTGTAGGGATAATAACGAGGCATATAGAGGATTATTCCACTAAAGAACCAAAATAAAAAAAAATATTGACATATTTCATACAAATTTCTTATTAAACAAAAATGAACTAATTTAAACAAAGTGAGCTAAAGCGGCGGCTACTTAATGTGAATGATTTGGTAAGTATTCTCTGCAATGTTGTAGAAAAAGATAGGCGTAATAGGTAATCGCACATTTTTTAGTTATTGCCGCTGAGCCTAAATATTGCTGGGATAACATTTGGAACTAGCAATAATGCAAAAGAGAAAGAACTCTTTTTGCTCGACATATACACTATGTTTCTACGACTGCAATGGAATTGGGAAAAAGACGGTGATTTTTTTTCATTATTTTATTATTAAACCGCTGCAATTCATTTTTGATACTGGCCATGAGACATGGTTTCTGAGGAGAAATTCTTATTCAATTTGAGTCGAGCGAAAAATACTCACTTTCTTCTCACACGCCGAATGTGATTCACGTCCTTCGCTTATCTGAAAATGTTAACTTCCAGTTCTTAGATGACAGATGGAATAGTCTTTTTTCAGTGACAGTCGCAGAAAACATAATATTAAAGGAATTTCTAATTTATTTTTGAGAAGTACAGAGAATTCTCCTCTTCTATTCATGATGTCGTAACAGTCGTATTATGGCCAAATCAAATACAGTTTTATTACATATGGAATTAAATTCTTTCTTCCCGACACCCTCTCCCATATCCAGCCTTACATCTGTTGGCCAAGGCTCAGCGGCGGCAGTTGGTGAGCTGAGCCGGGGACGAGGATAAGGCAGAAATAAATATATATTAGCAATAACCCTACACCTACTCCTATAAGGTTTATTAGAGAAGTAAGGAAGTGATATGTTTTAAGACTCAACGTCTGGACAAGTGAAACAAATATGACTTATAATTGTAGAAAATCACATGCACTGTTTGAAATTATGATTGCTAATTTAAGAAATCAACTCACTGAAAACAAATGCTATAGACAACGAAACGCAAAAAGATCGCGACTATGCTAAACTACTGGATATTTTGTAGCTATTATGTTTTGGTATGGAATGTTTTTGAATTTTTAAGTAATTATAATTCTTTCTTAAAATAATAAACTTGAAGCAAAGTAAGTGAGCAAATGAAAACAAAAATTTACTTCAGGGATATAATTGAAAAACCGCTGCCTAAGGAATTACTACTTCCACATTCAGATTTTCTATTTACAGTGTGTTTTACTTGAAATGGTAACACCCCAATAACTTTTTCATTTTTTTCCGATTTGAATCAAATTTTACTTAAGTATTTAACAAATTAGGATCTACTTATGACCAGAAAAACTTTAGCCTCCTACAAATGCAAAGCCACCTGCGGTACCAGAATATGTGGAGAAAATAAAAAAATCACATTAGACAATATTTTTATCGCAAATTTTGTTAATGAAACTCGTTCAGACCTTAAGTCCAAAACTTAATCAAAATAAAAAAATGTATAAATTTTTATAAAGAAAATATTATATTAATGGGGTTTTTTGTTTAGAAAACTGTACTATGACAAATTTTTAAAATTTAGTTTTTCAATTTCTTTATGTTGGTTAAATTTGAGAATAAGGTTTTTGGATAATTCTGAATAAGTTTCGTTAATAAAACTTTCCAATAAAAAATGCTTAATATGATTTTTTGATTTTCTCCCCATATTTTGGTACCACAAGTGGCTTTGCATTTGTAGTAAGGGAATATTTTTCTGGGCATAAGTAGATTCTAATTTATTCTATACTTAAGTAAAATTTGATTCAAATCAGAAAAAAAAATAAAAGAGTTATTGGAGTTTTACCATTTCAAGTGAAACACACTGTATGTATCTTACAACAAGAAAAATGTTGCTACTATATTTTCACCCCACTATGTGGAAATACTTGTCCATAGAACTTTACATAAAACGATATGCCACACGGTAGTGTGCTTGGCTAAAAAAATTTTGGTGGCCTTTGGTTCTTGTACACACACTAAATCACAATTTTATTTCTTTACTCTCTTGAATAATTGGTTGGAGGTGGTAGAGGGGGCAGCTAATGCCAAAACAATATTAACGCCTTTGATTCCTGTCTACACACTAAATCAAAATTTTGTTTTTTATTTCCCTCAATAATGGTGTGGGGGTGGTAATGGGGGGTGATAGTGGGGGTGACTGATGCCAAAAAATTTTGAGATTCTCGTACATGCATTAAACTCCAATTTTATAAATTCTTACTTGCTTTTTACCTCCCAACCTTTCTACGGAATAAGATCAAAATACGATACAGTTCCAGATATCGTTTATAATAGATAAATCGTCAAGTCAATATCATAAACCGTTCCAAATTGTGCGCACATGGAAAGTTACAGACAAACCGCTAGAACGACCGACTGACAGATATAATTTTTTTTGCTCAAACTAAAATTCCCGTTTCATGACATTCTAAGCCTATTTGAACAAAAAATGTCCAAATATTCTTTCACGATTATTACTTCCACTCCACTACGTGCATGTGAAATTAAAAAGTGGAAAAGATATGGTAATAAGTTTTGTTTTAGTAAAATAGCTATATGGAGAGCGCCTGGTATGGTACTTTGTGCTTATTATGAAAGAGCGCGCTATGCTCTCTTATTCGTGTAATGTTGTTAGCAGTCTATCAAGATGAAAGTTTAAATTGATGAAATTTTTGTGATATGATTTTGATGTAGTCGATCGCTAGAGTCACAATGTCGTTACAACGGACATAGGGGACTCTGAGTACGGTGTATCTGTTTCCATGCATGTAGTTGGCCTAGGGTGGCGGTGCCGTGCTTAAGAAAATGATTTCGAATTGGACAATTTCTCCTATATCCCTAAACCGATTGAAAAAATTTTCTGATAGGCTTTTAGAGAAAACTTAATAGAATGATACCAGAATATTGAAACCAACAATTTTTTTTTAAATTTTCGCACGAGAAAAAAAAATTCCTTTAGTTTTCAATAGCCTAGTACCATTCTATAAAGTTGCCCATCAAAAAAATTTTTGAATGGATTCAAAGATATAGGAGAAATTGTCAAATTACGTCCACCGAATCTCCCACTCAATTTTCCTCGATTACGTCAGTCCAATGGTATGGAAAGGACCCTTTTCGATTCGTGCCATGTGGTTTTCCATGCACCACTAAAGATTCTATGTTATATTCCCTCCGGTTGATGAGTACAAAAATTGATAAGATAAAAGAGAGTCGCTTTGATAGGCGTGTTTCCTAGAAATGGAGTTGTTGGTGCAATGAGCTGTCTAAGGAATTCGTACCACATCTAGAAACCCATCTTGAAATGATAAATGCACTGTTTGTTCACCTTCTCATGTCAGTTCATATCTCAGAGGTATAAAGAAAGATGAAGCAAGCCTGATTTTTGAGCTAACTACGGGTTCAGAAAGCTTGATAAATAATTGGCACTAAAAGCCTTCTAGAGTTGGCTCAGCTGAAATTGAAAAATAGCGGACCTGACACGATATGATTCATACTGCATTTGTTGCCTAGCAACTATTTCATTATGAACCATTATGTATTAGGAGAGCGGTCCACTGTGAGTAGTGCGACGATTAGAGCGATGGCGGCTTTGAGAATATGACCCTAGCGACGGGATGTTATATATAGAATATGTAATCAGTATTTCTGTCAATAATATTTTCGTGTATTCAGAGCAATTAAGAAAATATTTGCATCATATCATATTTGTATTAATGTTTCTTAAAATATTAAACATTAATTGTAACGGTTCCATGGTGCGATCATGTTATAAGATCTCCAAATACTTGCAATTTTAAATATTTATAATGAATACCTAAAATCAGTTACTTTGACCGAACTAACCTTAACCCATTTTGCTGGACTAGAGAATGAGAATTGCTTCACGGTTGACAACTATGAGTTGTCAACCGTGAAGCAATTCTCATTTTATCGAAATCTCTCTCCCTTTATCAAACTGGCAGAGGTAAAACGTAATAAATCATAATCGTTTTGTTTTATGAAATTTAATTGTAACTATGAAAGGGATAGACTTTTAAATCGCCTGAGATTATTCCCTGCATTTAATAAGTGAATGTTAACTTCTTGTAAATGTGTTCGATTGTATTCGGATAACCGATTTTGAAGTTGTGGGAAACAGCTGATAAATTTAAAACAATCGAGCACGCACCGTAGCTAGCTTTCTTTTTCGTTTCTACCATCCAAGCACTCAGATGTTTTAATTACTCCCAGAATTTATTAGTGAAGGTAATTAACATCATATGTTAATGAAGCATCGATGATGGATTTGAATCTAATAAATTGGTGTTAGAGTAGTTGTTAATAAAGAACATTATTTAATAAGGTGAGGCTTTTATTTTATTAAATATTCGAAATATAATTCTAACGACAGTCGTTCTCTTTTAGGTTCTTTTCTTTTCTTATCCTATCTTTTCATTTCCTTTTTTTGTCTTTACGTTTTTGCGTAACGTTCATTAAATACCTACGTTTTTACTCATAACTATGAAGTATGGCTCCGACAGGGCATTTTTTACGTAGTTTTTCTTTGATGGTTTTTTAATAACTTTTGGAACATTCTTGTGATGGGAACCTCTAATTTAATCTTTTACGGAAGAATTTTTTGACGATAATAACTTTGTCAGAGGCGGTTGACGTACGAGGTGGTAATTTATTTTTGATACCTGAATCACCCATGTCGGTTATTATCTGTATATATTTTCTTGTATTCAAAGCAATTAAGAAAATATTTGTATCATATCATATTTGTATCAATGTTTCTTAAAATATCAAACGTTAGTTGTAACGGTTCCATGGTGCGATCACGTTACAAGATCTCCAAATACTTGCAATTTTAAAGATTTAAAATTAATACCTAAAATCAATTACTTTGTCAACGTTGTCAACCGTGAAGCAATTCTCATTTTACCGAAATCTCTCCCTTTATCAAACTGACAGAAGTAAAAAGTAATAAATCAAAATCGTTTTGCTAATAGGTTAAACTGTTGTATGAAATTTAATTGTAACTATGAAAGGGATAGACTCCTGGATAAGATTCCGAGAATCGTTGATTCACCGAGGCAAATAACAACACGCAGATGAGGTAGAGGTCATTTGAAATATTTAACTTCCCCGGCAAATCTGGATCGCAAGACAAGATGTTGTCCCACCGCGTATTTGTAAAATATACCTTCTCACAACTCAGACCACGCCTGTGGTTAGCTACTATTTGTTAATCTAGCAGCTCCCATTGGCTAAATGAAAATATATTTGCTTACACAGTTTTCAATGAAACGTACCCGAGTGTCTGTTGACTACGAGCGTCTCGATTCACGATATCAGTTGTGCATTATGCTTTGTTTGATTATGTACTTAATACATCATTAATGAAGATACGTGAAAAACAAAAATCTGCTGAAGATGAAGTTTTTATTTCAATCAAAATTAACTCATGAAAATTTAAAAATAATCAAATACTAAATAATAAAGGGTCTAGCCGTACTTCCATGGCGAAACTGCCCCCGATAGGAACCTATGTTATATTGTAGAGGACGCTAATAATAGTTGATCGAGTAGATATTAGCTCTACATCGTAGTTAATTGAGGAGCTATTTGAAAAAAAGTGTCCGGAGACGACTTTTTTTCAAAGCGATATATCTTAGTTAATTTTAAAGCTAGGAAAATAAAACTAAATGGCAGTGTTATGGTACACTTTACAGTTTATTTTATAGCATTTCCCATGGGTCAAGCCTAAATAAAAGTATTTAAAAAATGCAAAGAAAAATTTTATCAATCGATTTCTATCAGATCTAATTGAATTACCACTTTGAAAAATAGTATATTATATTACTAGGAGTAGAACGCACTCTTCGCCCAGTTTGCAAATCCTGGGCTCAACACAAAAAAGGTGTTCTACTCCGTGTAATATATACTATTTTTTCTTCAAGCGTATTAAAATGCAAAAATTCATTTATTTATCATAAATGTATAAATATTCAAACTACAGTCTTACATGTTGACACAATATGACAAGTGGCTAGTGGATAGCGCGCCACCGGTGGCTTTCGGTATTAATATTATGTTACTAGTAAAACAATACCCACTACGGCGGCGCTTTCGGAACTAACATTATGTTACTAGTAAAACAATGTCCACTACGGTGGCGTTCGGTACTAACATTTTGTTACTAGTAAAACAATGTCCTACTTCTACTTCTGTTTTTGGTGACATAATTTAAACATTTTAATACGCTTGAAGAAAAAATATATAATAATAGTCTGTCTTGCCTAACAGCATGCCAAGTTTCATTAAAATCCAAGAGGTGCAACATGCCGAAAAAAAATTTAAAGTAAGTGGACTGACTACCTTACGACCACTATGTTGACGCTTTTAATTTGCATTACATTTCAATAGTTGCGTTTTGACAGCTCATAAAAAGTATATCAACGGTTGTTGGTGTCAACTAGCCTATTACAATGTTTTTTTGATCTACTTTTATAGTGACTGTAGTCGGTCTCAGTTAAGAATGCAGTTGGTTTCGTTATGAGCGAATATAGGACAGGATATAGGAATTGCCAAGTAAGTGGAATCCCCACATGGCCGACTCAAGCCAGTTGGTACAAATAAAAATTAACGGTTTAAATTAGGGTGACCATACGTCCGGAATTTCGCTGGAAAGTCCAGCATTTTGGAGTACTGTCCAGCATTTACAAGTGTCCAGCGAAAGTCCAGCATTCTGACCATATGTCCGGAATTTCGCTGAAAAGTCTTACAAGTGTCCAGCATAAGTTCAGCATTCAGGTTATAGTGAAGTTACAGCATTACATTTTGTTTGGGAAACATTTTTTTTCGGATAAAAAAATTAGGTGATCAAAAAAATGTTTCTTCCCGGTCATCAAAAAATTTTTATAGATTTCTCCGAAAAAAAATTATTTCCGGATTTCTCCCCCCGCTCATCAAAAAATTTTTTCCGGATTGCTCCCTCCCGCTCATCAATTTCAGTTTTCGAGGAAAAATATTTTTGTTATTTTCAGCTCAAGCTCAAGACCCAGATCCGCCCTTGAGTGCCCCTCCTCCCCAGTAGCCTTTCTGGATCCGCCCTTGGCAGAAGTGTCCAGCATTCACTTAACAAAAATCTGGTCACCCTAGTTTAAATTGGCTTTTATTTGGCATTTGGCTCAGATTAATGAAAGCTCATTATAGACGTAAATCCTCTAAAAATGTCAAGTGTCATAAGAAATGGGTAAACCTACTACTTGCTTGTGCTCGATATCAGGCGAGCTGTTCTTGTCTCTGCCGTTCTGAACTGTATCTTTGATCTCTCCCGCGCAGCGCACATCGCACATCGAAGTTTATTGTTTTATGATATTTATGAATATTAATACAAAAGAAATTGTACTAATTGTTCATATATTGTTCGGCTATTTCCTTCCATTTTTATTAAAATCAGACTGCTATATATAGCGACTATAGCGACTCACTCACTGGAAATCGAGAAGTTCCAAAAGCGAGAAGTTTCCACGGAGTCGCTAAGAAACAAAAAGGAAAACTCGATCCATAATGGAGAAGTTTCCATGGAGTCGCTAAGAAAAATAAAAACATTCGATATAAAAATATAATATCAATATACTAAAATACCAAAATCACATAAAATATGAACATGTATTTAAAACAAATATAAGTATATTTACTTCGATTTTAATTTTATTTATAGCGATAACGCTATACTATATTTATCTCTTTTGTTACAAATAAGGATTCACAAACACGGTATCGCCTTGCGTTAAACGCTGTGCGATGTGCGAAGCTCAAGTTGTTGATTTCATCACTCTCATTTAAGAGCATGGTTCTATTTAATTTTATTGTGCGATGTGCGAGGGGCGTCGATATGGCCACTCTCATTTAAAATAATGGTTTATTTAATTTCAGTGTGCGATGTGCGAAGTGCGGTGCTATGTGCGCTGTGCGGTGCACCGACGCGACGTGACGACGTGGTCATGCACTTACACGGAGGTTATGATATTTGTGTACACTTTTTAGGCAGGTATGTGAGAGAGATCAAAGATACAATTAAGAACGGCAGAGATAAGAACAGCTCGCCTGATATCGAGCACAAGCAAGTAATAGGTTTACTCATTTCTTATAACGCTTTGACATTTTTAGCGGATTTACGTCTATAATGAGCTTTCATTTCTCTAAATAAAATATGTTGCAATGTGAATTAAATAATTTCAATGTATTTATAAAAGAAAAATGCCAAATAAAAACCGATTTAAACCGTTAATTTTTATTTTATGTACCAACTGGCTTGAGTCGGCCATGGGGTGATTCCACTTACTTGGGAATTACCATATCCTGTGTAAATTATTCGTGCTGCGCTCATAACGTAAACAACTGCATTCTTAACTGAGACCGACTATAAGTCACCATAAAAGTAGATCAAAAAAACATTTTAATATTCTAGTTGACACCACCAACCATTGATATACTTTTTATGAGCTATCAAAACGCAACTTTTCCAAAGATTAATGAAATGTAATGCAAATTAGAAGCGACAACATAGTGGTCGTATAAGGTGGTCCACTTACTTACAAATTTTTTTCGACATGTTGCACCTCTTGGATTTTAATGAAACTTGGCATGCTGTTAGGCAAGATATAGACAATTATTATATATTTTTTTCAAAGTGGTAATTCAATTACATCTGATAGAAATCGATTGACAACATTTTTCTTTGCATTTTTTAAATACTTTTATTTAGGCTTGGCCCATAGGAAATGCTATAAAATAAACTGTAAAGTGTACCATAACACTGCCATTTAGTTTTATTTTTCTAGCTTTAAAATTAACTAAGATATATCGCTTTGAAGAAAAGTCGTCTCCAGACACTTTTTTTCAAATAGCTCCTCAATTAACTAAGATATAGAGCTAATATCTACTCTATCAACTACTATTAGCGCCCTCTACAATATAACATAGATTACGATATAGGTTCCTATCGGGGGCAGTTTCGCCATGGAAGTACGGCTAGACCCTCTAGCATAATGGTAGGTATAATAGAAGTTGACGAAATGATTAGGTACCTTGTGACAAAAATAACCCAGGTCTACAATAAAAAGGTCTTGCCCTAAGGTTCTCATCTAACTTTTCTGAAGTATTTTGACGCGCTGAAGCCAATTTTGGAGAAAAAAATTCAATCGTGTCAGTTTTTCTCTACCACCCCCTTTATCCCCCTTTAAAGGGCAAAAAAGAGTCTTGATCCAACTTTTCTGAAGTATTTTGACGCGCTGAAGTCAATATTATCCGGTAACGTTAAGCTTGAAAACTGATTTCTTAACTAGTGTTAACTTGTTAATGTTGTGGCATTATGAATTAACTTGTCTCACCGCACCGTGTATATATTTTTGCCCGATAATTTTTTCTAAATTTTGTGCTTTCCCTTTATGCTGTAAGAAAATCTCTACTTATATCTTTGGCCTAGAACTTAAGTATACCCGTGTGAAAATATCAAACATTTTTAACCTCACTTAAGTTTATAGTTGCGAATGACCTTTCTTAATATTTAGATTTTCTCTGGTTTTACATACTAGGATTATCAATATTTGTTGAGTAGTTAAACTACTGTGTAATATTGTATAGTTTATACCTAAATTTTATTTATACAAAATCTGTTTATCGTGAGTAATATATTGTCTAACTTGGATTGTTAACTTTTGTTTACCATTTATTTTTCTATCCTTTTCTACTTTTACTTCTGATTATACCGTGCTTTCCTCAATAATAACTGGTAAAACATCTTACAAGACTAGCTGTATGTTACGTACCTTTTCTTAGGGCAGTTAAATTACGAATTAGATCGTAATTACCGAAATGCTACTCATGCTATAACATCAACAGCCTGTAAATTCCACAAAAATAATAAGGGGAAAAAATTCTTAAAGGGAAACGCAACATAGTAGTAGGTTGTCGTAGAAAAAATATAGTACGCAACTCGCACAAAATGGCAATTCTGCACTCGTATGAATGAACTTTCACACTCGTGCGAAATGAACCACATTTTGTGCCTAATGCAAAATATACTATACTGTGCTGAAAATGTAAACGTTCACTAACTGAACGTGAATCTATTGTAAATATGCATTTTGTATTTATCTCTGGCATCGAAGAATCGAACGAAAGGTATAGATTGCTTAGAACCATCCCACACAGCGAACGATTGTCATAAAATAAACATTAAGGTAGAAATTATCGATGAAAAATGTTTCCCCCACATAATCGAATATGATAAGATTGTATAAGAGTTAGGCCTTTCTGTTTTTGATGTATTTACAGGACAATAGCAAGACATACACTCCAGCATACTATTGTTATTTTAATTAACGTTATATTCCTCCATAAGTTATATAACTCAGAGCCGTTTGACATATAATAACAATGTTTATTATATATTCTATGAAATAATTTGTTGAAACTTTTCCTTCAGTTTTAATATAAAAGAGAAAGAAATACATATTTCATTTAGCAGAGGAAAATACATTTTTCAATTTTCCATTAAAGCGCAACGGCGAACACTCTATGCTGAATGAATGTGACATCAGTGAGAACTGTTCTGGAAAGAAACAAGGAATTACATTCTGCCCACACGTGTTTATTTCAGTAAATTATTCACTTGCCTCTGTGACACTTAATCCTTTATTGTTTGACTGGGGAATTATATTTTTCTTGTACACAAACTTCAAATATTATCAATATTGTACCATAACTGAATGTCTATTAATTATAAAATGTTTTACTAATAGTGACCCTTAATATACGTAATACCATTTTTGTGTTTCCAAACTACATTTCTTTGTCTTTAAGCAAAAACAGGCTGTTGTTTTAACGATGTTTCTAAAAAGTATCCTGTCGTTCCTCCAAACTGCTTTCTTAAGGCATGTTCTTCTCATGCCTATTTTTAGATGCAACGCAGTGTACGTTTCTGGGTATTTCCAAACTCCAATAAAAAGAATTGAATATATCTAAATGCAAATGCAACTTCCTTACACTGTAATAGTTCTATAAAATAAACTAAAATTCTGTTTTATAAAACTTTTACAATATAAACATTTGCATTTAGTTATAAAAATTATAGTACAGTAGATATAGGTATTTGGGTGGAACTAATTCCCACAAGAACGGGGTTTGAATTTTTTAGTTCGTTGTTGGTATCTTTTTGACATACTAAAAGTCTAGAAAAATCTGAGCGTGCAAAATGCGTCTTCTTGTCCGCCGCGCCGTCTTGAAAAATTAAAAAATCATAATAAATCATGTGTGGCATCGAATTACAGAAAATTTCATGTTGAGAAATATTATGATATTGGTTTAAAAAAATAAAAATATACAATACAAATATTCAAGAGCTGTTAGAGGACACAAATTGCTTTCATCTGTACTTACATCAACGATGCTTCAGGATGTCTTGGACAGTAACTTACAACTTCCGGCAGAGCTTTCAAGTGAGGAACAGATGGTGAACAGATGAACAATAGATACAGATGAAATACAGTCAAGTTTGCCAAATTTACAGAGTCTCATGGAGCTTTATGATAAGCTGTATAATGGAGAGATTACAGTTTCTGAAATAAGTTTCTCTACCGAATTGCTGAAGTTGTCTTCTGAATTGCAAGAGAGAAAGAATTCTTTAAAGGTACAAAGTAGGATAATGTATCTAGATATGATTGACATTGCCCAGGAATTTAGCATTTGTGCTACACTGTTTGGATCACAAAATGCACAACTGCCAAAGTGAATTTAATATTGCAAGATTACCATCTACAGAAGATGCTGCTGTTCATCATCTTCTCCGCGTACATTTCCAATGTCTTTGTTGGAAAACTATGAACCCCAATATTGCCAATCCCAAAGAGTGGGGTTGGAAAAAAGTAAGAGACCAACTACAGCCCATAACATGTGATATGAGCCCTGCACTAAACATGATCCGCTGCACCTGCAACACGGATACAAATGAGCCGTGTGATAGTGGACGTTATGGTGTGGAATTACTATGATATATTCTAACTGTTCTGGTAGAGATTGCACAAATAGTGTACTGAAAGAAAGTGATTTAGAAGAAATTGTAGAAGACTACTAAGTTTAGCTTTTCTCTTATGTAAGATGTAAAATTGATGAAATACATATGCGTTTATATTATAAAATGCATTTTGATTAATAAAAATATGATTTTCAACACTGCATGAGCTATCAGTTTTTCGGCCGCCATTTTGTTATTTATTTTTAGTTTTTAAAACCAATATCATAATCTTTTTCATCATGAAATTTTCTGTAATTTGATACAACACAAAATTTTTTTATGATTTTTTAAATTTTCTTAAGATGGCGGCCAAAGAAACGCATTTTGCACACTCAGATTTTCTAGACCTTTAGTATGTCAAAAAGATACCAACACCGAAGTAAAAAATTCCAACCCCGTCTTTGTGGGAATTAGTTCCACCTATCACCTATTTTTTGCATGTATTTACTATATTACCACCCTCTCAAACAATTTGTATGAAGAAGACAGAATACCAATTGATCCTAAATCTTTATATTCAGTAGGCATGTCAACTTTGAGTAGAAGATTTACTTCTATTTCATATAACTGTAAATGTATTGTTATTCAACCAACCAGTTTATTGAAATGTGTAATAAATTCGATTATAAAATAGGCAGTAGTATTTTAGATATTATTACTATGGAAATGTTAGATGACCTGAAAGTTTTGGTTGAACTAGTTACTGAATTTTTTAAATTAAAAACAAAGAGGCTGTGGTATGATGGAACAGATCTTAAAGAGGTTGAACTGGCAGACAAATTTCTCATATAATGCCTGATAAACAATATTAAAGACGGTTTGTATTGTTTTCCCTACAATGGTCATTTACGTCGAATGCTGCCAAGAAACTTTGTTACGCGAATGAATTTTTATTAATGATTCCTAAACTTAATAATGTTCTCGACACTACCATTTATTCCGACGCCGATGAGGCATGATATCATCTCTGTAATTATATGAATAGTCAAGATAAGAAAACTTGAAAGACAAAAAACTCTTATGAACACACCTGCATTCTTTTAACGTAGCTCTCTTGGTGGCAATTTCGAGGAAACGAATTTACTTTACTGTCCCTTGTTCATTTATAGATGACCGGCTTATTCGAAGAATTTCCAACAGGACAAGCTACAGCGCCCACTACCACACATTCCACAAATATTTCTTTTACTTCCATAAATCACACTAATTCATTCTGAGTTTATAACTGATGTACCTATATTTGCGTAATATGCCTTTACTTTGTAAGTTATGAGAAGCAATTTCACATATGAAAATTAACATTTATTATATTTGTTTTTTTGTTAACCAAAAAATGCCATAAAAATAAAGTACTTCTATGAAAACAAAAAAAAATTTTAATCTTTAATTATATATTAAGAACATTTATTATGGTATCTTTTCCTTTTTATACCTAATTGCACCAGTTTCTCTCTGAAGAATTCAACAATGATTTATTTCTCGTTATATTAGCATTCACTCTAACAACAACCCAGCGATTCATTACTTATTATGGATCGAAATTTTATAATCTTCTACCTGCACATATGAAAGAATATAATAACATAAATTTGTTCACAAAAAAAGTCTCTGTGTATATAAAGGAAAATAGGTTAGTTTTTATTAATATTTTGTCACATCATTAGCCATGTGGATAATTTTATTTATTATATGAATATGCATTTATATTGTAATTAATTTCAAACAAGGAATATATTCATTTGTTTTGATTTTTTTTTTCATTTAAATTTGATATGTAGCTATCTTATTTATATATGCAAATATAGTTAATATAAATTATTTTATTATAGGATTGTAAATTGCACACACACAGGTTTTACTTAGGTGTGCATTTGAATTTATTGTAATGTTAACCTTAAAAATATATCTGATTAGATATTACATGTATTAACTAAAACTGATGGAAAACTAAGGTCTCTTTAAATTGATTTGCTATATATTATGTAATACCTAAAAATTTTTGAATAAATTTGATTTGATTTGATTTGATTTGATTTGATTTGATTTGATTTGATTTGATTTGATTTGATTTGATTTGATTTGATTTGATTTGATTTGATTTGATTTGATTTGATTTGATTTGATTTGATTTGATTTGATTTGATTTGATTTGATTTGATTTGATTTGATTTGATTTGATTTGATTTGATTTGATTTGATTTGATTTGATTTGATTTGATTTGATTTGATTTGATTTGATTTGATTTGATTTGATTTGATTTGATTTGATTTGATTTGATTTGATTTGATTTGATTTGATTTGATTTGATTTGATTTGATTTGATTTGATTTGATTTGATTTGATTTGATTTGATTTGATTTGATTTGATTTGATTTGATTTGATTTGATTTGATTTGATTTGATTTGATTTGATTTGATTTGATTTGATTTGATTTGATTTGATTTGATTTGATTTGATTTGATTTGATTTGATTTGATTTGATTTGATTTGATTTGATTTGATTTGATTTGATTTGATTTGATTTGATTTGATTTGATTTGATTTGATTTGATTTGATTTGATTTGATTTGATTTGATTTGATTTGATTTGATTTGATTTGATTTGATTTGATTTGATTTGATTTGATTTGATTTGATTTGATTTGATTTGATTTGATTTGATTTGATTTGATTTGATTTGATTTGATTTGATTTGATTTGATTTGATTTGATTTGATTTGATTTGATTTGATTTGATTTGATTTGATTTGATTTGATTTGATTTGATTTGATTTGATTTGATTTGATTTGATTTGATTTGATTTGATTTGATTTGATTTGATTTGATTTGATTTGATTTGATTTGATTTGATTTGATTTGATTTGATTTGATTTGATTTGATTTGATTTGATTTGATTTGATTTGATTTGATTTGATTTGATTTGATTTGATTTGATTTGATTTGATTTGATTTGATTTGATTTGATTTGATTTGATTTGATTTGATTTGATTTGATTTGATTTGATTTGATTTGATTTGATTTGATTTGATTTGAATTTACCCTGATAAGTTCATAGAAATTTTTCAATACCCATTAAACGCGTATTCAGGGTAGTCATGTTACAGAAAAGATAATGAGTAAATACAAAGTGAAGAACTTTTAGAGGTCGCCATTAAGACGATTTAAAATAATAACTATATAGTTTTTAGTTTAAAATAATAAACAGGGTCGTCATCGAACAGAAAAAAATAATAGGTGACTAAAGGATGCAAACTGTGCATTTCTTTTGAGGGAAGTTTTGTGTAAATACCTTTACCGATTTTTTCTTTTGTATTACTTGAAATAACATCCATGTTTTTCTAAACAATCCATAAAATCTCAGTGAATTGCGAGATGCAATTTCTGGAAAAATCACAATAGTTACTCCACCGGGATTGCATAATGTCTTACAAAATTCGATAAAACAATAAGTAATTATTCCTATTTTAATAAAACATGCTTTTAGTTATTTCAAAACAATATATTTAGAATAACCTACATATATTTCAGCTCATTAGGTCATTGTCAAGAGTATTAGAAATTAAGTCATAAACTTTAGGAATAAATATTAGAATAACCGAACTATAACTCTAATATTCATCTTGTGATGCTCTTGATGGGGATGGAGGTCCAACAAGCCAAAACATATACAGAGTATTCTAAATAAATTATTTTTAAAATATTTTTTCTTAAAATAAGATTAATTATTTTCAAAATGTTTCACAATATACCTACCACAAAGGACCCCGCACCAAATGCATGGGTAATTTGTTGTCGATGATGGAATCAAGGCATAGAATCCTTACTTAGGTCATTCTCAATGAAAACTGTTATGGATAAAGTTCCAAAATATCTTTATTTTAAAAATAAGCAGATCAAAGCTCCAAAATTCAAACGCGATTTGACATATTTTTTATCGAAACGGTAAATATAATAATAATAATAATAAATGTATTTATTTCCAAGAGACCATTACAATGGTGTAGGACAAGTCAAAGAACAGAAAGGTGCAGTTGCGTAAATTGAACGAGATAACTTAACTCTAGATTAAAATTACGAAAAAGTTCTAGCTATAAAAATGTGTATAACAAACTTTATAAAATAAGTAAATACAAAAGACCAAATGAACAAAATACAAAAATAAAATAGAAATCATATAAAAATAGATATTATGAATTTAAATATTCTGAAACAGTGTAAAAACTATTATTTAACAATAAGTCGAATGTTTTTTTCTTAAATACTTTAATATTGTTTATAGACTTTTACATCATCAGGTAATTTATTGTAACTTTTTATACCCATGTATTTAGGAGATTTTTCATATAGTTCCAAATTATGTGCTGGTATAGTTAAAAGTATAGTTAAATACTTTTAATATTTAATTTGCTTTAAGAATATAATACTTAATATGTACAGTGTAACATAGGAAAATACATTATTTTAATATTCATATTATAAACAAATAAAAGATTCTTACGCAAATTAGAAGAATTCTATTTTTATTCCAATGGAAATCAGCAAAACAAACAAAATACAAACCAGATCGTATGATTCGTTTTTCTGATAATATATCTATAAAAATCACTAAAAATTAAAAAAGTTTGCATGCATAATAGAAAAAAGTGTATTTTTGTTAAACCTCAGAAAATAAATATACCTTTTTCCTTCTGTTTTAATGATTCTAGGCCACAAAAGTTCTTTATCTTAAAAAATGTGATTTCGGCATTTTAAAATAAAATTGACATTTTTATTGCGTAATATTTGAAAAACACAGGACAAATTCGCCTCACGTTGCTATAGTAATAAAAATAAAGCATAATAATATTATTTAATTATTTATATATTTATTTCTCTAAATAGATTATTAGTTTTTACATTATTTATTTAATATTTTAAAATGAATCTTTTAAAAAAGTCAATTATTTTATAAATTTATGTAAGAATTACATAGTTCAAGAAGTCGTGTAAAGAACCATATCCATAAATTTAAATTAAATTGTTATAACTTAAACATATATACTTTAAAGTAAGCTTTTGCATACTAATAACTTTTGCGCCTATTGTATCTTGCTGGTATATAAATAAGGGCAAAAGTAATTATATATTTATTTACATAAGTACAAGATATATTATTCATGTAACTGCTTCATATAAATCAATACATACAAGTCCGTTTCGATAAAAAATATATAAAATCGCGTTTTTAAAATTTTGAATTTTGGAGCTTCGACTTGCTGTATTTTTAAAATAAAGACATTTTGGAACTTTATCCATAACAGTTTTCATTGAGAATGACCTAAGGATTGAATTTGCAACGATTCCGTCGACAACAAATTGCCCATGTATTTGGTGCTGGGTCCTTTAGTTCAGAGCATCAAGCAATAAGTATGTCTACAGAAATGTACATTTCGAGCATTTGTTATGACTTATTTAATTAAGATTTACATTATTCAGTCAACATAAAAATATGTTTATCTACTCTTATTAGGTTATATACTAATTAATGAACTGCTATTGATCAATTAATAGTATCCATAAACAAACAGCGTGAGTTATAATGCGTGAGTTATTATAACTCACTAGGAACAGAGCCAATCACCTTTATCTTCATGCCTAGCCTGTCCAATCGACGTAACGCGCAACACACGAAGGTGGAGCCAGGGAGGTAGTGACAGATTATTCGCGTTAATCTATAAACATTTTGTGAAATGTCACAAAATGCTACTTTTGATTCGTTCGTGTCGAGTCGAATTTTCGAATTTCGCCGTGCAATTTACGATCAGGTTTATCTAAAAGACTTCCTCTTTACGTCGCGACATCGTACGGCCGTCCCAATGGTGTTTTTCGAAAAATATGAACGTGTCAAGATTGCATGTTTTTGCAATTTTTTCGACTCCGAAATGTAAGCTGTTTTTTGTTATTTTTCGCAAATATCTCCGAAACGGTACGAGTTAGCTCAAAATAAAAAAGAAGGTCAAACGAGTATTTTCTATTACGAATCTTTTGCTACTATCAGAATTTTAATTTTTTTTTCGTTTCGGAGATAACTACTGAAATGTTGGTCATATACGGCAAAAAATCGCAAATTTTGAGCTTCTACAGTTGGCAACTTTTTAATCTTGGTTCCTATACCAAAAGACTATTCTAGTTAACTTAAATAGAATTAAATTTGCTAAAACACTTTTTTTTTATTTTTTGAATTCCGACAAAAATGAAGGAATTAGAGGGGGCGGGATTTGGGACTTTTTTTTTCGGTAAAATTTCTCCATTTTGTCACCGTAATTAATCGATAATTAACTTAAATCGATCTCATATACGATGTTCACTTAATATCATGTACTAATTTGACGCTCTGTTAATCTTGGCCCTTCGAAACAAAGGTTTCTGAGAATTTTTTTTTTAAGATTTACATACACTCTATAGGAAAACGTGTAATTTCTTACATTTCCTCGAATATCTCGATAATTATCGTTTTTTTTTTTCGAAAAATTTGTAGACAGCTTATGTAAAGAGAATTGATTGAGCTTTCCGACGCTTTTTTAATTTTTTGTCTAACATAAAAAACAAGACTTTTGACCGGATATGCGCTCCGGGCTATTGCAGTTCGCGGAGAAGTTTTGCATTTTCCGCCGCGTAATATTAATCTACAAAGCTGATTTTTTTGTCTGCAAGCCGTTTATGCACTATTTCGATTAAAAATCACATTCTACCTCCGCTTAAAGGTGGCTAAATCTTTGAAGACAACAAATATAAAAGAATGAACAAAAATTAAATTTTACTGTTAATTTTATTAATAAACAAACTGAGTAATTTAAACAACATTTTCTCAATTTAATATTTATTGTTATAATCGTAGATAAAGTATAGTATTCAACTTGCGGTAATGGTAATAACTCACTTGATGAATTACAGCACTCGCCTACGGCTCGTGCTGTAAACTTTCATCTGCGTGAGTTATTACCTACATTACCGCTCGTTGAATAATATACTATTAACCTAACCTTATTTTAAATTTCAATTTGACATAACAATAAAAACACAGTAGTTAATAGTCTCATCAAATACATGCGTAAGAAAATTCATAGGTGCTCATCTTGCTATGTTTTCTCGGTATATACTGATCCGTAACTAGTTTGCTTATCGAATTTTTTATTGTTACAGGTTACATTCCTTATGATGCCATTGGAAATTGCATGGGCAGCAACTGTAGACTGGAGGGCGGGAGACCCAATGTGTAGAATAATGATGTTTTTTAGAACATTTGGACTTTATTTATCTAGCTTTATTCTCGTGTGCATTAGTGTTGATAGGTAAGTAGTACACATAGAAAATACGGTTCAATAAGTAACCACATGAAGAGTTTTGAGGAAGCTATATTTATGATTAATTTACAGTGCTGAATATTGCGAATATTACGCTTCCAATAATTACACCACTTACAGTGTAAATTCGGTTTTCTACTAATAACTATTTCGAACTAACTTCGAACTCCATACAGTAGAGCGCAAATTAATATAAAAGACGTAAGGATGTGGTTATAATATTTTGAAATTTCCAGAGCTGGTATTTGAGTATAAATTGTCAATTTCTATAATAATTCTTGATAAAGACATTTAAACTCGTCAATTTCAAGCACCATTTATATGTATTAAATAATAAAGAACATTGTAGCAACTCACTTACCACTAGGATTCTTTAGAGTAACCAAGGATATTGAAGATAACAAAAAAAATATATTATTATTATGATATGGTAAAGGTTTTGAATCCCTCATAAACAATTACACACGAGTTCAGCAGAACAATAAAAGTTGTATAGATCATATATTTATTAAAATAAAACGCAGAATAATGTAAAAATAATACCTATAATACTCACCTCAAATATAACTGACCATTATGCGACATTGGTTTCTATAGAAAAAAACGAGTTACATTTTAATGAAAAAAAAAAAGACTGCTATTTTGAAAAAGTTAATTATAAACAAATAACCCATGAATTGTCCAAAATAAATTGGACACATTTTTACGAAACAGGAGACCCTGAAGAGATGAGTAATACTCTAATAAATAACTTTAAAACTGCTATACAAAATGCAACCAAAAAAATAAGATTAAAAAACTTAAAAAAGAGGAAAAAATGGATTACAAGAGGTTTAATAACATCGATCGAAACTCGTGATAAAATGTACCAAGATTTACTAAAACAACCTTTAAACGTAGACTTAAAACAAAAACATAAAATATATAGAAATAAAGTAAATTCACTGATTAAAAAAACTAAAAAAGATTATTATGAGAAACAAATTGAAAATAATAACCACTGTAGTAAAACTCTCTGGAAAATAACAAAGGATATCATCAAAAGTCAAAGACAAAATCAGGAAATAACACAAATTAAACTAGATAACAATTATGTAGTAAATGACGAAGAACAAATTGCAAACGAGTTTAACAAGCATTACACAGAAATAGGAGAAAAATTAGCAAATAAAATAGTATTACCAAATACAACTTTCCCTATTGCAATTACCGATCATTCTTTTTTTCTTACACCAGTAGACGACAAGGAAACAAACGGATACATAAAAGTACTAAAAAATAATAAGGCTCCTGGATTTGACGGCATCACATCAGAAATGTTAAAAGAAACAATAAATATAATAACACCATTAATAGTCAATCTCATAAATAAAATTTTTTAATCCGGAATATGTCCATCCAATTTTAAAGTTGCTATAATTAAACCTTTATATAAAAAGGGGGATAAAAATTTGATGGAAAATTACCGACCTATATCTTTGACTTCTAATATTGCAAAAATTTTCGAAAAAGCGTTAAAAAAAAGATTAGTGCAATACCTCAACAAATTTAATTTATTATCAAAAAACCAGTTTGGGTTCCGAGAAAATACATCAACAAGTGATGCTATAGCCTGTCTGACTAAAAAGGTTTATGATTGTTTGGATAATAGTACACCATCCCTCTGTGTTTTTATAGATCTGGAAAAGGCCTTTGACACAATTAGTCACAATAAAATATAAAAAAAAAATAAAAAATTTTGGTGTAAGAGGTCTTTGTCACGATTTATTGAAAAGGTATTTAAATAAAAGTACACAAGTTGTAAAAATAGGAAACCAAACAAGCAAAGTAAGAACCGTGCTCTATGGTCTTCCACAAGGTACGGTTCTTGCCCCAATTTTATTTATTATGTATCTAAATGACATATTTAGCATAAATATTAGAGGAGATATAGTATCATTTGCAGATGACACCGCCATATTTTTGAAAGGAAATTCATGGGAGGAAGTGAAAAGAATTTCGGAATTGGACTTAAAGGTGATTAAGGATTGGTTTGATGAAAATATCTTGACCCTTAGTATCTCAAAAACAAAATATTTGCCATTTTGCTCCTATAGAAGCAATTTACCATTATTTAAAGAAATAAATATTGTTAACACTAATTTGGTCATAACTACCTGTGAAAAAATTAACTATCTGGGAATAACTTTAGACCCTCATTTAAAATGGAATCATCATGTCACCAACACCGTAAAAAAAACTAAGATCTTTAATTTATAGACTTAAAATATTAAAAGATATATTAAGCAAAAAACACATTAAAATCATTTACTATGGCATGATTGAATCGATTTTAAAATATGGTATTGTAGCATGGGGAGGTGCAAACAAAACTAACATTACACCATTAATATTAATCCAAAAAATATATTTAAAGATCTTATATGGAAAACCCAACCTTTATCCTACTGAATTATTATACAAAGAGTCAGAATTATTAAATGTCCGTAAGCTATATTCGCAATGTTTATTAATGTACCAATACAAAATATACTCAGAAACAACACTCGTTGATCATAACTACTACACAAGAGGTAAAGATAAAAAACAAATAAAGGTAGTCGTTGCACAAAAGACTATAGGAACAAAATGTTTTGTCTACTTAGGTCCTAGATTATACAATAAGCTCTCAGAAGATATTAAACAAATCATATCTGTAACAAAATATAAAAAAGAAATAAAAAAATGGCTGCTGAACATAAATTACACAGAAATAGATACAATTATTAATACTGGAAGTCTTTCAGCTTTCTTTTAGTCTTTAAGTTTTCTAATTCCTCAAATTTATGTTTTTTTACTTTTTGTAAATTTTCGTTTTTAAGTTACCTTCTAATATTTTAATTTTAATATTTTTCTTAATATTAATACCTGAAAATTCACTCACAGCAAATTCTTTTACAATTAAATGAAAATACATGTTTTATAAAATCCATGAAAACTTATATTGGTAATACCCAACGCCTTTGCATTCAGGTTCTTAGGACCCTTCGCAAAATAAAAACCGCTGCCCAAGGAATCACTACTTCCACATCCAGATTTTCTATCCAAGTCACTCACAACGAAAAAATTTTGTATGTGGAAATAATTGTTTATGGAACTTTAATAATATAATATTTGAAATCCTCTACCCCAAAAACCCATAAAACGATACCCCACATCGGTAATGAGGTGGGGGTGGTGATAGGGGGTGGTAGTGGGGGTGGATGAAGTAAAAAAAACATTTTTAGGTTTCTGGTTCTTGTACACACACTAAATCACAAATTTTTTTTCATCCCCTTTAATAATGGGGTGGGGGTGGTAATGGGGGTGGCTTATGCCAAAATTTTTTTTGAGACCTTAGCTTCTCTTGTATATACTAAATACCAATTTTATGGACTCTTACCTGCTTGATTTACCTATTTACTCCAAATTTACCCCCATTTACCCCCCAACCCTTCGACGGAACAAGATAAAAATATAATCTAATTCTAGATCTCGTTAAAGTACATATGTGTACTAAATTTCAAGTCAATATCTCAAACGGTTCCAGAGTAAACGTGCGCACAAAAAAAAGTTACAGACCGACAGACCGACAGACAAAAATTTTTTTTTTCGCTCAAACTTAAAATCTCGACGTTTCATGACATTCTAAGCCTATTTGAACAATAAAAATTTTTAAACATTTTTTTGTCGTTACTATACTTCCACCGGATGTGGAAGTAATAGAACTTAGTTGGGTATTTCGCATATGTACGCACACTCTTATCAAACTACCCATTGCTCACAGACTCTAACGAGTCTAAGCAATCACTCATTTATTTATTTATACCTATGCCTATACCTTTACATTAAAATTAATCATTGTATCTGTTGTTAACCTATATAAATAAATAAATATTCTAATCTATATTCTATATTAAAAATATTATACAGTGTGTTTCAGTTAACATTCCCACAGCCGATATTTCGGAAACTAAGAAATATATTCTGTAAACGGTAATAGATTTCTATGGTTAATGCCTTCTTCAGGAAGTAAAATGTATTATTATAACATTATCACCAGAGATGGCGCTGCAGTTTAAAAATATTTTTCGATCAAGGAAGGTTTGAAACATATGCCGTTCGATTAAGAATTAAACTTTAAACAAAATTGTTCTTATTCCAAAAAGTGAGATCTGCAGTAGTTTTTGAGTTATTTTAATTTTATTGTCTAACTTTGAAGTGTTGTATTTTTACTTCCACGTCCAGTGGAAGTATAGTAACGACAAAAATTTTTTTAAAAATTTGTATTGTCCAAATAGGCTTAAAATGTCATGAAACGTCGAGATTTTAAGTTTGAGCGACAAAAAAATTTCTGTCTCTCTGTCGGTCTGTCTGTCTGTAACTTTTTTTTGTGTGCACGTTTACTCTGGAACCGTTTAAGATATTGACTTGAAATTTGCTACACATATGTACTTTAACGAGATCTAGAACTAGATTATATTTTCATCTTGTTCCGTCGAAGGGTTGGGGGGTAAATTGGGGTAAATTTGGGGTAAATGGGTAAATCAAGCAGGTAAGAGTTCATGAAATTGGTATTTAGTATATTCAAGAGAAGCTAAGGTCTCAAAAAAATTTTTGGCATTAGCCACCCCCATTACCACCCCCACCTCCTTATGAAAGGGGATGAAAAAAAATTGTGATTTAGTATATGTACAGGAACCAGAAACCTCAAAATATGTTTTTACTTCAACCACCTCCCACTACCACCCACCTACCACCACCCCCACCCCACTACCGATGTGGGGTATCGTTTTATGGGTTTTTGGGGTAGAGGATTTCAAATATTATATTATTAAAGTTCCATAAACAATTATTTTCACATACAAAGTTTTTTCATTGTCAGTGACTTGGATAGAGAATCTGGATGTGGAAGTAGTGATTCCTTGGGCAGCGGTTTTTTTAATTGCTGTAACTTTTTTAATCTTGTTTTTCTGATGTAGGTTCTTAGTAACCTTCTTGCCTACTATAAGAGAATTATTTACTGGTGGGAAATTTCTTTTAATAGCACTTCCGATTTTACCGGAAATTTCTTTAAATTGAGAAAATTAAATTAAAATAATTGAATAATTTGCAGTTGTTTATTTATTAACTGTCAGAAGTTTAATTTTCGTCTGCAAGTGTCATTTTAAGAATACGTTTGTTAAATTTGTCCAAAATATGACCCATACCAATGTTGACAAAGTTAATATGTTATTAATTTATGGAAAATGCAATAAAAATGCAAAAACAGCGCCAAACGTATTTATAAATTACAATTTCCAAACAGACCACAGCCCGGTCGCAAGACTTTTTCCAATTTGTGTAACAACTTATTACAATATGGTAGTTTTAAAGAGTTGAAACGTGAAAGAATACGAACAGCAAGAACCCAGGAGAATACAGCTTTAGTTTTACAAATCGTTAACAATGATCCCCACTCATCATTGCGACAAATAAGAGCCTCCACTAATGTATCACTAACGTCGCACTTTGCAACTTCTAGGTGGACAAAATTCTACAAATTTCTAAATGAGCTTAAAATAGTTGTTAGAAGACCAGAAAAATAGTGAAAAAATTCTTGGTATTAAGGGGGTGGTTTTTGAGTGCAGAAATTCTGTGAGGATGATAATAGGATATTTGTGAATACATCAAAAATTGTTAAAAAATTAGAAACAGTAGGGGGGTTGTTTTTGAGGGGGTTGAAAGATAAATATTATTTTAAAATTCTGAAACTTTGTGGACATGATAATATTAGATGCGTGAATTCGCTGAAAATAATAAAAAAATCCAAGCAATGAAGGGTTGGATTTGAGAGAATTGAAAAATAAATACACTTTAAAAAGTATGTAAAAAAGTTTCAAAACATTTTTTTGCCAATGTTTTAATTTTCTAACATAACTTAATCTTATATCATTCAAAACATTGCAAATATTGCAAGACCTTTTTGCTTTCTGAAAATTCTATAGGAGGAATACATATTGTGTCCTGCCACAAGTGCACTGTGTCTTATTAAATTGTAAGAATGTTTAGTTTACATTCGAAAAATAAGGCTAACGCTTCTTCTGGACAATATTTCTGCTGATTTTCGTGTTCCTGCAAATTTTTCTTCGCATCAGTAGCGGTTGATATATCCTCATGGATTTTGCCGCCTTCTTGCCCTCGCTCAGCCAATCTTCGAAAAGTTCCTTCCGGAAAATAACGCACATATCTATAAAACGCAATAAAAAAATCAGCTGCAACTCCTGCACCCAAGTTTACTTTAATTTGGTGAAGTATAAAATGACATATCAAATGGATAAAGGCCGATTACAAATATCACTAGCAATCAAACTGTAGGTCTTAATCAATTGCAAGTATAGAGAAAAACTTGCAAGGTAAAATATAAACTGTTACCTATCGTAAAGTAATGAGATGCATAGAAAAACTATTTATATTATTAACAGTACATACCTAAATAAAATTTCGATTTCCGATATCCATAGAAATTTAATAACATCTAAATACTTCCGTCTTATAACACTGAAAGAGTAGACGACTAATAGTGATTTGTCAGGTAAACTGATCTTACCCCACTTTCAAAGCATTACAAACACTAGTTTATGACCGATTTCGGAGAATAATCTAGATAAGTTTAATACTGGTCTCAAAACTAAAAACTTAATTTCTTTCTTTCTTATTTTTGTCCAGCAAGATTTAAAATATGGACTACTGTGCAGTCGTCGTATTTTCTTAAAAAATGTTCCAATTTTCGTGATGATTTTTCCCATTGTTCCAAAATTTTTGAAGACCACATATTAGCTTTCATACTTACCTTGCTATTTTCACTCAAATCAGTAATTTTGAATTTGTCAATTACTAATTTTAAAAGTTGTTTATGTCGAGTATTTTCATCAAAACCTCGCCACATATTGAAGAACTCTCTTCTCAACAATTTATGTCGCGATTCTGAAAAAAATTAAAAATATATGTTATCGCAAATCAGCACAAAAAATGTAAAACACAGATAAAAACTAGCGACCTTAGTCTGTAACATGAGTCAATAACCAGTATGGAATCTCTTGGAAGTGATAAAGTTCCAGCATTCAGAACTTTTTTATTTTGCTGAAAAAATATCATCCTATTTTAAGCCTATAGTTTAACTTTATATGAAAGATTCACAAACGGTAATATCTCAGACATAATAGACTCTTACCTATAGTTGTAACATCCATAACACAAATTACTACTAGAATATTATATCACAAGATAACTTTGAACACATGCACCTCTAGTTACGGTTGCAAACGAACTAATAACAGGTACAGAAAATTTAAGGGCACTTTGACTACCTGTAGTTTCGTAAGTACTTATCGCAGGTAGATAATTTCTCGAATCTAGTTTAGTTAATGTGTTCTTAATGGGGCTACCTGTTTTTTGTATGATATTTTGATTTGAATTTTGTCCACCTAGAACGGCCATACGGTCCACTGTGCGTCGTGCCAAAGAATCTTAAAAGAAAATAAGTACTTTCCATATAAACGACACTTATTATATCATTTACTACCTACGGACTATGATCGTCACTTAACTTTTCTTGCCGAGTTTTCAGTTCTTTATGAAGGAAATTGTAATTTTCTTAAAAATGTACTATAGAGTGACGAAAGTAAGTTTCACAGTAACGTCACAATTACAAAACATAACTGTAGATATTGGTTGGTAAGCAACCCGAGATGGATGACTCGAACAAGAAACCAAACTGTGTTCAGCGTAAATATATGGTGTGGTTTTTTAAATGGTTATATTATAGGTCCGTTTCTATACCATGAAAATTTAACTGGTATGCGTTATTTAAGATTTTTAGAAAATGTTCTCCACAATAGAGCTGAAGTTTGGTTTCAGCAAGATGGCGCCCCACCTCACAACTCTAACATTGTTGTAAATTATTTGAATGACACGTTTCCAAGGTGCTGGATTGGCACCTCAGGACCGATTAGATGGCCCGCGCATTCTCCGGACTTGTTCTCTGAACTTTTTCTTGTGGGGATATTTGAAAAGTAAAGTATATCAAGAGCCAATAGAAGATATGGCAGATTTGTATAATAAAATCTACGCTTGCGCTGGTGCAATTAATAGACATACATTATTAAGGACATGTAACTAGGAATTGTTACATCGTTTTGATATGTATATTCAAGCAGATGGAAGTGATTTCGAACATCTATTTTAAATATTGTTGTCAAGATGTACTGTTCAAAAATAAAATTACCTTGTTTGTTATTTTTCCATTTTTTTCTCAATATAAAGTAATTTCCGATAAAATCGGAAGTGCTATTAAAAAAAATTTCCCACCAGTAAATAATTCTCTTATAACAGGCAAAAAAATTACTAAGGACCTACATTGGAAAATCAAGATTAAAAAAGTTACAGCAATTAAAATGAAAAATATAACACTTAAAAATTAAGCAACGAAATTAAAATAACTCAAAAACTACTACAGATCTGACTTTTTGGAATAAGAACAATTTTGTTCTGGTGATAAGGTTATAATAGTAAAAATATATAATAATAAATTGTACTTCCTGAAGAAGGCATAGAAATCCATTACCGTTTACAGAATAAAAATATCTTTCATAGTTTCCGAAATATCGGTTGTGGGAATGTTAACTGAAACACCCTGTATATTTGAATGAGATATAATTTTGAATATTTCTAATATAAATGCTTTTAAAATTGAAATTTTGTATTTATTTTATGAATTATTGCTATAAATTGGTGACCCCGAAATTGAACATCGTGCCCCTTACTGTCATTGACACATAGCTCTATAGAAACTGGATATAGCTTTGGATTTGGTTTTGTTAAATATTCTACACCTGATGATGCAGCAAAAACATTGAAGTATTAAAAGGATTTGATTTTAGAAACAAATGGTTAAGAGTATCAAATTGATAATTTACAATGCTCTTCAGCCGAACCCATATTTGGTCAGACTGCGACTGCCCGGCGAATTTTTCACTGAATCATATAATTGAATTGAATATAATAGACTATAGAGCGGGAGCTAGGTGGCTTTTTCGGCAGCTCATCGTTTTATGAACTTTGAGATATTTTTATGGTTTAATGGATGATAACGATTCATAAAATCGACTTCTGGCGGGGCACTTCCTGTCAGGAGCGTCACGAACACTGTTTAAAAATTAGTGAAATCATGTCATCGTTTTTTTTGTGTGTACACATTTTATGTTTAGAATGAATAAAATAAGATCGCCAGTAAGTGTGAGCCGTCAGGAGGCGCAGCTAGAAAGGTAATAATGATACAATACATCTGAGGCACGGTACGGAGTCAAGTTAGCAGAAAGTGTTAAATTCCCATGGTACTTTTGTTGACACTAAGAACTTTACGGGGAGGCTATTATATTGTTGAAGGAGCTTATATTTACGTTTTAAAAGGGAGCCAGAACTTGTAACGACGAGTTTAGAGTTCTGAAATCCTAAACATTTTCTTTCTGGCTAGCCTTACCGACGGGAGTTTCTTTCTGGGAATTTTTTTTCTGTGTTCAAAACATTTAAATAAACGTGCTCAACCTCAAAAAAGTTTGTAACGATGATGTTATCTAACTCCGTTTTTTTACCTCTTTGACCTTTCTGGTTGCGCCCCTGATGGCCCACACTTTCTGGCGATCTTATTTTATTCATTCTAAACATAAAATGTGTACACACAAAAAAAAATTGGCTTTGTAACGATGATATAATTTCACTGATTTTTATATCTTAAACCATGGCCAACTCGACGGGCTGACATATGCCAGAAGTCTATTTTGTCGTTATTTAAGTTCGATAGAATTAGAGCATAGAAAGTGCTTGTAACGATGAGTGTCCGAAAAAGCCACTTAGCTCCCGCACCACTATGCTTATTTTCAGAAAAGTACGATGCAAGGAGCATTTTATGTAACAATTGAGTAACCATGCTTTTCCTCCTATCTCTACTCCGCTGAATCCGAAAATCGGGGTTGCCTAGCTGAAAAATCGACCGGAAGTGAGATATTCAAGATGGCGTCCAGTATGGCGCCAAATACTAAAAACATGGTTTAAATATCGAATTCTATGTTTTTGAGGGCGAGGAATGTATTTAAACACATTTAAACCCGACCGGAAGTAAGCTAATCAAAATGGCAGCCAAAATGGAGTCAAAAACTGTACAACCGCGTATCTTATTTCTTCTCCTGTGACCTAGATGCGTGGTATAAATGTCTAATTTTATACTTTTTTGAGAGCAAGGAACACATCTAAATACACCAAAATAACATTCATTGATCTATATATAATTAAGAAAGTTTAGAAATTATATCTCTTAACATAAAATGCCATTCGAATTAACAATTAAGCATTCGCCTTTGCAACTGCATAATTTCATGCAAGAGATAAATGACTTGCAACGACACAGCCTAGTGTTGCATTACCCCCTTCGTCCGCAAATGCTCATTTCCTGGCAGGCCTTTGAAACAGCTTCAAAGCAAAAAGTCTGGAAATCGTCATTTTCTGGTTTGTAGGATGGCAAAAAATATCCTCATCTTCAAAATACTCATGTGCAGCTAACTTCTAGCCTTTCTGCTTTGGAATAAGTAGCATTTGTTTTTCATAATATGAAACAAGAGACATATATTATGTCTCTATTTAATGGCTGGAAGAACTGATAGAAATCTTCAATCTCACATTCCAATTTCTCTTTGAAACTACTACTCCGTCTCGACTGGAATGAATGAACTTCAACATTAATATCTCCACCCAGTTGAGTCTATCTTTTCCATACATCATCCAAAGCTAAAACCTAAAATAAAAAAAAAACAGTTTATGGTAAAGTTAAGTAAAGTAATTGCAACTGCACCTTTTCAACAGATGAAGCAACACGAAATTCTTTGCAAATCTGGAAGAAAGGTAGGCACTTTTTAAGGTTCTTTTCTTCAACTTTTGTGTTTTCCTTATTTTTTGTGTGTTTTAAAAGACAGCTGCTGTGATACCACGTTTCGTTGGCGATCAAGTCACAAATACTACTTATTCTGGTATGCAGCATGTAATCATAGTTTTCCAAGCCAATTATTGTTGCGTTCATTTTCGCAGACATGACTTTCCTCAAACGTTCATTACTTGTCTTTTGACACAAAATGCATTTCTTCATATCAGATTTTCCTTGTAATATACTGAGACCTAGCTTCCTTCTGCACATTCTCTGTCCTTTCCTTCAGCTTTCCTATTTTTTCTGCAGATGTAAAACTCGCATAACAGAGTTTATGATACAAATTAATATTTTCATCATTCTTGTTATTGTTATTCTCAGCATCATCATTGCTAAATAAATTCAAAATACGTAAAATTGCATTTGAGTACTGGGAATCGTGTGCACTTTGCCTTTATTTAGCTCTGATGAGGAGCCTTTCTCTACCAGAATCCTTGACCTTTAATTGTTTTTCCCTTTACGATTTTCGTATTTGGCAGATAATATATAGATTTTGATTTACATCAATTGGGGAGGAACAGGTCAAATTGTTGTCTGCCATTACGGGAAACTCTCTGTTGACCAAAAAAACTAGAAGGCTTAAAAAACACTACGACAACAACCGAATTAATTTAAAAGATCCGATTAGTATATAATTCAATTTATCGATACCCGTGGTATATAATTAGCCTTTTAAGCTATATTTCTACGACACAGGGGATGGGAGATACACCATTTTGTACAGTTTTTGACGCCATATTGGACGCCATCTTGAATATCTCACTTCCGGTCGATTTTTCAGCTGGGCAAGCCTGATTTTCGGATTCAGCGGGGTCGGAATAGGGGGAAAAGCATGGTTAGTCAATTGTTACATAAAATGCTCCTTGCATGAAAACGGGAGGCTTTTACTAGAATTTTGCCTAGTCTAATAAACATTTATGACCAGTTTAATTGCATTTGTCATTATATAATCAAATAATATTTCTAATCGTGTTCTTATCTACTGATAATAAATCTTAGCAACTATTTTGGTTTTTCATTGTTTTAGGAAAGCAGCGTCAGAATTGAAATATTAAAACTTAAAACTTTGGTTTTATATTACTTTCTAGTATAATTATTTTATATAATTATATACAAATCTGGAAATGTATATCCGTCCAGCACAAAGTTAATTCAGGTCTTAAAGGATAAAGGGGGTGCAGTGCTTAACGTATTTTGGATAGTCGGAGTATATATGTACATCCGTCCAAACCCAGGGTTCTAAATCATCCTAGGATTTTCCTAAGAACCATATTTACCACTTATACAGCTGTCAAAATTACCTGTTTCAAGTGGTGTAACCTTTCGTGGACCAGGATCTTGTGGAAGCAAAGTATATGTTCCGCTGTCTGAGTTGTCTCCATCCAAAAGCGACACATTTCGTCCTTAGCCTTATCCATTTTCTTAAGATGGTATCTTAATGGACAATGTTCTGACAAAAAAACCTTGTTAATAGAGTTATTTTTGGTTATCTGGGATCAAGTAGCTCTTTGGCTCTTATTTGCGAATAACTTATTAAGTTTTTGACTTGGAGTTAAACTCCAATACGATTTTTGCCTTTGATTGATCCTTTCATATTCTTACCTCCTCCATTTCATAATATCCCACAGAACAGCTCTGATCCGAGATTGATGATTTAGCGACTTATCTCGTTGTGTCATCTGCCAGTTGCTTTACTGCTTGTCGACATTACCTTTCAATTTGGGACTCGAAAGTAAATTAATCTAGAACTTTAAGTGCTATCTGAAGGTATATGAATTCTTGCTCTTCGTGCGTTATTATTAGCAATCTCGAGCGTAAAAATCTATGGCGTAATTTTTCGCCTGAAAGATGATGCGAACATAGCCTAAGGCCTTTGATAGTCTATATTTTGAGCCGTATACGACGGCACCTACTCCTTCATCCACATTAGATCCAGCTATGTACCAAATGAGCGATCCTCTTTCTAGTTGGGGTGTTCCAAAGCTCCATACTTGTAGGTAAGAAATTATCACGTTCGCTTAGAGTCAAACCTAATCGGTATGAAGTCAACAGGTTTTCTCACTCACTTTTTTGAAGTTCATATACAATATTCAAATGACCAACCAAATCTCTAGGTGTGAATTTCGTACTATAATGTAGTCTATAGTCTTCATGTAAAAATTAACTTTTAACTAATATTAAGAAGTTTGAATTACGTGGCAAAATTCATATAATATTAAAGCAAAATTATATGACAGAAATTATTTAAAATATTTATTGAGTTACTTTCTAATAACATGTATTTGAAATTATTGTGTTAGCTTGTTTCCTTTAAACTAAAAAATTGCCACAAAAAATGTGAAAGATTTTCATTTGCAATAATATTTCCCTTGTGACGATTTCTTGAATTTATGATCTTAGAGTCGTTTGGTAACTCACTTTTATACCAGCTTCGTTTTGAAAATCGCCATATAAACGCCCAGGCTTAAAAAAAGGAATCTCTTCCCACAATAATTTGGTGACTAATAAGTATATGTGCGAGCCAGTGCCTTAGCTATACTTAGGTTAAGTAATAATAAAAAAAATATATAGGCGCCACGTAATTTTAACTTGACTGTATAATACACCGCTATCTAGAATGTATTCCCCTGAAATTACGAAACTACGAAAATAAAATTAAATCAATAACAGCAGGATGTTCAATTATTGTAGGAATAACCCTGTTAAGAAAAAGTAAGGCCATGCAGCAGTCATGCCACACCAAATAATAGCTGCGAGTAAAATCTAATACTTAGTTTAATAGAAAAGTTAACTTACAAATTAAATCGAAAAACTGTATCATTAATTTGTGCGAGTAGTGTATATGAAAATTGATATCAAAATGCACAATAATTTAAAATAATATATGTTATGTATAAGACGTATGAATTATACCCAAACGTGATCACGTACGGTTAACAGATTAGTTAACTATAATGACAATAATATCAGTGTTATAGTACATATGATTTCGCAGAGCATTAAATGCACTTTTGCAAGCTATAGCAATACCAAAATTTAATTAATCTGTGCTAATAAAATAGAGCAACTCCGACCTGCACATTTCCACAGCAGCACATCTAGATAAATAAACGCAATTTGATAATATATGTAAATTCTGGAACACAGCACATTAAATTTCAGGTGACATTGAGTGAGATTTATCTCGATTATTCTTAAATATCTAAAATAACAAATATCAAAACCAATGAAACGTAAAATTGAAATAACTTGTAAGGCTCATCTGTTTGGTGGGGCTCCCTTGAACTACCGAATTAGAACTTCCTATTTGAGGCCTGAATCCTTCTTGGAAAATATATTTTCTTCTACTGAAATTCCAACTACAATATTTAGCTCCACATACACCCAGCAGGAAACAATCTAGTCCCAATTACACCAAGCAGACGTATTTTCCACGTGTAGTAAAATTTAAACTGATTTAAAATATAGCCGGTAACGAAAACTCTACAAATAGTAAGAGAAAATTAGAGATGATGGTTAATAACATACATGGATACTTTACCTCTTAGACAAGAGAGTTTAATTTCCAAATAGTTGAAACGCCTAAGTAACTTAACCCAAATAGACCTCGGGCCCAGACCTAAAATAACTTCGTGAACGTATTATTCTCAGCAAGTCGGACAACTTTTTCCTCTATGAAAAATTTCGGTAGCGGGGCGTTTTCTCATGGAAGTGCTTCCTTAACTTTAATGTGTCGGCCAACGAAATTGTCCAAACATTTTTGTTGGAAAATATTGCCACTTGATTTAAAACTCCCGTGTGTTGGGGGAAATTTCAAATAAAACAAATTATTACCTCACAGCTTATTAAAAATATTTTAAATCAAATGGCAATATTGTCCGACAAAAATGTTTGGACAATTTCGTTGTCCGACACTTTAAAGTTAAGGAAGCACTTCCATGAAAAAACGTCCAGCTACCGAAATTTTTCGTAGAGGCAAAAGTTGTCCGACTTGCTGAGAATAATACGTTCACGAAGTTTCAGCAGTGAGGTAATCATTTTTTATTTTAGGTCTGGGCCCGAGGTCTAAAAGCGTTGGTGACAATAAATCCCGAAAGCGGATATTTTCAATCTTTCAACAAATAAATATCTTCTCCAATCCAGAAACTTACACACACCAATTGAAAATTGTTAACTTTTAGGTTCGTATTATAAATCCCCCCGCGGATGTTTATAAATATGAACAAATTCAATACGAACCCAATGCTTGTCACCATACTTCTATGCCGAACAAAAACGTTATCAGTCTCCAAAAAACAAGTTCTTCGGCAACTCAGACTGCTCGACTTCGGCACGATCCGCAACCAGATATACACTTAGGTTAAATCAACGTTGCTGATATCGTCTCCTAATAATTAAATTAGCCTGCGAAGTAGAATATTTTCCTGCGATTAGATTTAAAAATCGACCGCTCAGCGATATTGTTTTTAAACCGTTACACCTATATTTATCTCCACTTATATCTAATATGAACCGGAAGAGCTGTTAAAACTTAACCCCCTGTCATGAAATATTTTTAAACCCACACAGTAGGATCTGAACGCTTTAGAACTTTTGATATGTCTTCTTAACTAAGTTAATTTGAATGTTAATGAGGACACTTCGAAAATTTAAATACGACATCCACGGGGACAAATAAAACCATCTGTTCCAAGAAATTTTGATAACATCATAGTAAACGTAGACTATTGAGTTTTAAAACGATTAAATATTCCAAATGAAATTGGCCTCTTCATGTCAGTCTGTCGACAAAAAATTAAAATATTAAATCTAAGGTCATTTAATAAAAAGAGTAATGTATGACAGTATGAATAGAGTAGACGTTCTAATTAAACGATTTATGTAGTCTACAAGATATAAATCTAGATCACTCCCTGGCTATATAATTACGTATCTATACTTCGCAAGTGGTTAATTTACCGCCAAACAAGAACACAATGACTTAGTCGGAAGTAAGTAAAACAGTTTAGGAACATGTATTGATGGTGATATATAAATATACGGTTCCTTGTAATAACTATTTCTGAACTTCGCTCTTATTTATAAATTTTAAAACTTGTAAGTTTACAATAAAGATATTCATTATTATTATTATTATTATTATTATAAAAATTAAAAGGATCTTGAAACCAATAATAATTAAAATAAGATTTTGCCTTCCTTATTGATAGTCGTTTTGAACCCATGAAATATTCTAGTTGCCCTTCTGTTGTTATATGGTATTACCTCAGTAGGTATGCTTTTGGAGGGCCGAATATTTATTAGTGAAATATTTTATCGAACTCCTCTATACGTTTCCTTAAATATATAAGGAATAAAAACCAGACTGCAACCAATAGCTATTCTTCGGATTAATCCCGCGAAGAACACTGAATCACGAATTACAAGCCTGGCCAGACCTACCTTGCACTAACGAGAGTCAATATCTCAAAACTGCAGTCTGCAAGTGGTGTGGAGTGGCTGGCATGAAAGCTCCTTTGAGTAGGAATAAGTCTTTCGGCTTCACAAATTCAAGAGCTTATTTAGAACATCAAAATCTGTGTCCCTGACTTTCTAAGCTTCCCGACCTTTTGTGAGCTCGAATGTATATACTAACTGGACTAAAGCTGTATCTCCGAAATTATCGATCCAATAAAAAAATGCAAAAGAACAAAATTGTAGATGATTTTATAGAGAATGTTTCTGATTTGAGGTGTCATATCGATAAAAATAAATGTACCATTACGAAGATATAGCCATTTTTCTTGTTTTCGGAGCCATTTCTTCAAGTTGGCGTCACAAATTCAAGAGCATATTCAAAACATCAAAATCTACATCCCTGCCAAATTTCAAAACATTTCGATCTTTTGCGGGCTCGAATGTATATACTGACTGGACTAATTGTTTTGATGCAAAATTGTAGATTGTGATTGGCTCCTTTCTTTAACTATAATACAAATTGTAATAGATTTATAAAATGTTACATTTCATTTTCCGTTGACTACATCAGTTGGATGGTAGATGTTGAATGGTTAAGTACACAGCACAGCAACAGTACGAGTACTATAAATAAAAATTTCCCTTAATTATTGGGAAAATAGTAAAGGGTTCCTAAGAAAGTGAGCCCCCACGTCGCGTCGCAATAGAATTAAGCAGGCGTGCTCAGAAATTGCTCCATAAGAATTGAAGAACATCACGACAAACTTCAGAGGAAGAATCGATAAACGTGAAACTCTTAATAGCAGTTTGGTTGGGATAGATAAGAAAATAATTATTATTTCTCCCTTAGAAGGGGTATTAGGTATCAGGTATTTTCTCTTTATTCACATATATTCGAAAATAAGTCTGTACCTATATGTTTATTTAGTCTATGAAAAAAATCATTGATAGATTTATTTATATTTGTTATTTAGAATTTGTAATGACGGTGGAAAAAATACGTGAAATAGTAGAACGTTCGCAGTTCTATGTTTAAAGTGCAATAAAATTTAGTTCTATAGAATTATAATATAGATCTGTGCCCATTTTAAAGAGTAGACACTGTATGAATTATGATTTTATAATCTAAAAAGATAATTATTGATTACTATACGACCTTAATTAAACATAAGAAAGTAAGACTGCATAACACATTAGTGGAATAATAACACGAGATAACATAAGTTATGACTTGTATGAAAAGCGCGTTTTTATCCGAATTATCGACAAACTTTTATGTACACAATAGTTGAGGAACGAAAGTAAGTGCATTGTATATAAGAATAACTAATTCATCGCTCATATCTCTTGATATAAATGCACAAGTTAAGTAAAAAGTCCAGTAAAACCTTTATATACTTATAAACTGCTATGGAGCTATGGTTATAAAAGTGTAATATCTTTTACACAATAGCTTTTTTATCATAAATACAGTAAAAATGTCTCATTTTTCAACGTCTTATATAGCACAATGCAGCTGCAATTTTATACGTGTAGCACTTTTTCTAACAGTATTTTTGTATTACAAAACCCGATGACAGATGGGATTGGCGAAATTTATAGTTCCTACCGCGCACTAAAATGCTGTCCTCTAAATGATGATATATATGATTCAATTTATACCTATATTTTTTTAAGTGAACAAGTTTCCAATATTTAATTTAGTCCTTTTTTTTTAAATAACGACTAATATATTTCTACTCACATTTTCGCTTATTACATCAACATGAGCGATATTACAACATTCAAATATTCAAATTCAAATTCTTTATTCGCTTTGTTGCTACAAACTACTAGTTGTGGATTAGCTTCGTCATAGTAATTGTGAGGACACAATATTAAGAATTACAAGTCTCTGTAAATAACTAATAAATGCATATTTCTTTCCTATATAATAGAAGGAATAAAAAGTCTAGTTAAGATTACCACCTACTAAAATTAGCACATTTCAACATTGTATATAAAAGCATGGAGACAAATAAAACGACAAGCACAAATAAAAAGGCAAGTACCAAAACATCATTAATATTAGGAATGTCTAACTGAGTTACAATATTCTTCGAATTTTTTAAGGCTATAAAAGCATTTCTCTAACAATAAATTCTTTATTTTGGTTTTAAATATATTAGCCGATTTGCTATCTTTAATTTCGTGTGGAAGCAAGTTGTAGTACTTGTGACCGGCATAATATGGAGATTTTTTATAATATGTGTGGCTGAATTTGTCAATGTATATATTATTTTTATTTCGTGTTGAGTACGTATGAATATTTATGTTTTTTTTTATAGTTGTTAATGTTTTGATGAATATATACCATTAGTTTGAAAATGTAGATACGTGCAAGAGTTAATATTTTTTTATTAATAAAAATTTCCCTACAGGTCTGTGTTTGTGCCATTCCTAATATTAAACGTATTATACGTTTTACGTATTATACGTTTCTGAATAATGAATATTCTTGAGAATTCGGTTGTCTGTCCCCAGGATATTATATTATATGACAGAGTAGAGTACACAAAAGCATAATAAAGTTTAGCAAAGAGTTTTCAATCAAAGTATTTTTAAAAAATTTTATTGCAAAGATCGATTTATTTAATTTGGAACATACATGATTAATTTACTCACTCTTACTCACTGAGCTGTCTACGAAAGTACCTAGGAACTTGGTGGATGTATTCATTTTAATATCGTCTGAGCCGTTGCCATTACTAATACGTAGGTCTAAAGATTTTTTTATATAAACCGATAAATTAAATGTACACTGTTTTGTCTAAGTTGTTTATTAGATGATTGGCTGAACACCACTCTGCAAATTGCCGTGTTACCTGTTCAAGTTTGTAGGTTTTTTCCTCTTTAGTTTTACCCACGAATATTAATTATTTAAATCAAAGCAAGTTTTCTTATCATATATAGTATCATATTCTTATCATATATAGTATCACTAGACCTTAGGGTCAGTCAACTTGACCTTCCCCAGTTACTTTTACTTCTCCAATTTGCTAGCACACAATGTTTAGACCTAGCACATCCTAGCCCAACCATTTTTAAAGCTAGTACACACCCGCATAAATAATAAATGGGAGTTGTTTCAACTACTTTCAAAGCTAGCACACCTAGCACACCTACTACAACCATTTTAGTAAATATAATAACACACCACAAAAATAATAATGACAGGCTTAAAATATAATATACAGTGTTTTTCAAAAAGCTCTCATCATGGTGGGAAAATTTTTATTATTGTTTCCATGGAAAATTAAATGGACAGTCAATATCTCCTCAACTGGTTGAAATTAGAAAAAAATGTCCAGTATAAAAATTGTACGAGGTTTAGAGTGATATATTTGAAAATTATTCTGACATGTAGAGGATGTCTGACATAGTGGTGGCAAGCACTTACTTGGAATTTTTCGATGGAACCCTCAGTAGTAATTTATGGCATATATCATTTTTGAATTTTCACTGCAGTGCCACGTTGTTCCATTTTTTCTTCGATAAAAGAATACATTAACAAAAGTCAAGAATAAGATTTCCAAAAAATGCATTTTCATAAAGGACCCTGCACCTTTTAAATGGCATTAGCCTTTCACTCCTGAGAGCCTAAGTTTTGCACAGAGGTAGTTCAGAACATGCCGATCAATAGTCTTTACAGTCGGAAAAATTTTAATTATAGGATTTCGAGATATTGACCGAAGAAGGTCTTAGCATCGACGAAGTTACGACTTTCTTCGACCAATACCTTGAAATCCTGTCATTAAATTTTTTGTGACCCTAGAGACTTTTGATCAGCATGTTATGAACTACCTCTGTTCAAAATTTCAGATGCCAGGAGTGAAAGCCAAATTGCATTTAAAAGGTGCGGGGTCCTTTATGAAAATGCATTTTTTGGAGATTTTATTCTTGACTGTTGTTAATGCATTTTTTACCGAACAAAAAAAAAATGGAATAACGTGGCAACGCTGCAGTGAAAATTCAAAAATGATATATGCCAGTATAAAGAACTAGGAGTCAAATTTAAATATATAAATTACTGCTGAAGGTTCCATCGAAAAATTCCTGTAGATGTCAGAATAATTTTCAAATATATCACTCTAAATCTCGTACAATTTTTATATTGGATATTTTTTTCTAATTTCAAACGGTTGAGGAGACTGTTCTTTTAATTTTCCATGGAAACAATAATAAAAATTTTCCCACCATGATGAGAGCTTTTTGAAAAACACTGTATATTATATTTTACGTCATTATTATTTTTGTGGTGTGTTATTATATTTACTAAAATTATTGTAAAAGTTATTCATGAAATAAAGTTTTATTTATTTACTTAATTATTTAGTTCTTGTGCTAGGTGCAAACATTATGTGTTGTCAAATTTGAGAAAAAAAAGTACATGGGGGCTAACAAATAAATTTCAACCCTCTATATTAACTTCTCTATTTCAACCCCCTATTATATATGTGATCATTTTTGGTAAGGTAATCTGAGTAATAATAGAAAATATAATATATCTGTGGGCTGGACAAAATTTCTACCCTGTTTTTTTTGGAACCTGTAGGAGCGTCAGCTTGGAAAGTGGTTGTGCTAGGGTGTGCTAGGTATAAGCATTGCTTGTTAGCAAATTCCAGATATAACTGAGGGGCTGAGGAAAAAATTTACACCCTGTATATCACGGCCCCTGTAGGTGTGCTAGCATTGAAAGTAGGTGTGCTAGCATTGAAAGTAGATGTGCTAGCATTGAAAGTAGTTGTGCTAGGGTGTGCTAGGTC
This sequence comes from Rutpela maculata, assembly GCA_936432065.2. Taxonomy (NCBI): domain Eukaryota; kingdom Metazoa; phylum Arthropoda; class Insecta; order Coleoptera; family Cerambycidae; genus Rutpela; species Rutpela maculata. The sequence continues at coordinate 155,044,541 of OW386287.2, forward strand.
TAAACATTATGTGCTAGCAAATTCAAGCCAAAAAAATAACAGGGCGGAAAAAATTTTCACCCTGTATATTACCGCCCCTGTAGGTGTGCTAGCTTTGAAAGTAGTTGTGCTAGGGTGTGCTAGGCCTAAACATTATGTGCTAGCAAATTCGAGAGGAGAAAATAACTGGGGGGGGGGCTAGCGTCAACTTGACCCCCCTCCCGGAAACAACCCCTATTTATTATTTGTGCGGGAGTGTGCATTAGCTTTAAAAATGGTTGTGCTAGGGTGTTCTAGGTCTAAACATTGTGTGCTAGCAAATTGGAGAAGAAAAAGTAACTGGGGGGGGGGGCAAGTTGACTGACTCCTTACACAGTTCGATTCCTCCTACAGGACGAACTGAAGTGATATAATTAACCACGCCTATTTGTAATCCAAATTGGGACAAACTCTATGTTTCAAGTCCTTAATAAATAGTTATACAAGAGAAGAGGGCGATTCCAAAACAGCATTGGTCAGATATTTCTTAAGAATAATTTAAACCAAAAAAATAATTTAAACCATAAAAAGTAATCTAACCGATCATTATATGATAACGTCAAATTTAAAAATATCTGAAGATTATTTGAGAACGAGAATAGATATCGATGTGCGGAGATAATTTATTTGTGAAACAGCGAGTTTTGCCAGATTCTTTTATTTTGAAGCACTATCTACAGGATGTGAAAGAAAGGTGCGTTCTTCTCACCAAACTTTGTTAACTTCCAAAATTCCACAAAAATTATTTTATATTTTTTTTAATCACTAGTTTATGGGGAAAAAAGCAGTTTCTCAAATTTTTTATCTCTTTTATTTTATAAAATATCGATTTTTTTTAAATGCCTGTCATTATTCCAACTTTTCTGTTGTCGTTATAGGTCAGTCAATAAAGGAGGTGTAGAGAGCAGGGACCTAAACGATTCCTTTAGAAAGTTGTTCAGGGTGCTTAGGGAGTGAACATACTGAAAGTCCTGACGTCTAGGACGGGAGCTGGAGGGGAGGGGGGACAAAGAAATCCCACTTTTGATTTTTCCGCTTATATCTCGAAAATGGTGCGTCGCAGGAAAAAATTTATACCAAATGACAGCTCATGAAATCCTCTACAACTTTCATTTTATGTATTTTTCGAATTCGCAACCGCTTTCGAGCTACACGCTCCGAAAAGTGAACATTTTCGAAAAACAGATTTGTACTTGAAAAATAGAAAATTTTATTTTAAATATGATAAAAAAAAGTCACATATAAGGTAACTAATTCTATTCGATTTCAATAATTCTCATTGTTCTCATTCTCAATAACTTCTCAATGTTAAACTCTCAACTTTCTCCGGATTCACGTTTTCATCCTCTTTTACTGTGAGGCTCCTGGCAAGGGTTCCTCGTCCATGGCATCCTCATCTTCAGTGGTGGGTGGTTCATGCTGAAGAGGCCTCGTCGTAAACAGTCACGCTGTTGAGGCATTGCCCTTAGCAGTGGAGGCACGCCGCAGAACAATTCAGCATTGCTTTTTGCCATCCACATTTGCCACTACCACAATCTTTGGTGCAGCGGCAAAATATCGTTTCCAGTTGGACCTCCGGTGCTGGGGGATCTTCTGTTGTAATTGGCACCAGGGTGTCTCCTACATGTTTCCACCCCCACTCTTGAGGGGGCAGCTCATTCCCGAGCCACTGCTGCACTTGGTGGTAGGTGCGCCGGGAATGCTGTTTAGCTGCTCCTCTCAGTTGGTGGGAGGGAGCTGATGTCAGGTTTAATATTTGCCACTGACCTCATAAACGACTGGAAGCGGTACTGGTTGAGAGATCTGTCTTGCTAATGCCCCATACCATTTGAGGAAGTAAACCTTCCCATCCTCTCCAACCTCGCCTTCAGTAGAGGAGGGGTCGTAAAAGATCACTGCCGCTTCCTTGATGATTTATGACTTTAAGTACAATTTTGAGAAGCCCATTATGCTTTTCGTTAAAGTTGAAGATGTTGTGTCGCAGCGGGTAAATGAATGTAAGAACAGGACGTGTTCAAATCCAAGCTGCTGCATCTCTTGGCTGGACAGTGCCATTATTTTGGTTTTCCCTCGGTCGGGGGTCAGCAGCAGGATGTCTTAGGTGGGAGGAGCAGAAGCTATCAAAGGGACAGCGAGGTCCACATCCTCACCAACGCCAGCCACAGAACTGTGAGTGGATTGTTCCACAGCAGTCTTCACGATGTCAGCATTATCTTTGGTCTGGAGAGTCTGTATCCCGTTCTCCTGGAGCTTTATCTGTAGTAAGGAGATGAAATAACTTTTGTTGGTAGGATTGGACAAAAAAATCTTCTTGTTTCACAGGTATCGATGTTTTCCATGTCAAACTGATGGCAGCCGACGTCCTCAGTCTGTATCGTCGCCTCTGTTCTTGTGACTTCGTACTGTTAACTGAGTTTGCGTATCCATGAAATACCACAGCGCGACTCATTCCAGGATGGTGGTGGTTGACGTAGGTGATATATCCATCACAAATGGTGGCAACGGAGGCATCTTTTTGCCAAATTACTCTGTGTAGTAGGAATCCTCCGTCTACTACTATGTTCATCTGAGACAGTTGAATAGCCTTATCGGTAGGTTCGAACATGGTTTAGATGATATGAAGGAATGAAGGAATGTTTGATGAAAAATGTGAGGTAAAAATCTGTTTTTCGAAAATTTTCACTTTTCCGGAGCAGGTAGCTCGAAGACAGTTGCGAATTCGAAAAGAGTATACAAAATGAAAGTTGTAGAGAATTTTATGAGTTTGCCCTACGACTCGCCGTTTTAGAGATATAAGCGAAAACACCAAAAGTGGGATTTTCTTCCTAGACGTCAGGATTTTCAGTATTGTGATGTGTTGCAACCCCCAGAATGTAGGCAACACAGAATTCAATTAGTTCGGATATCTGAATGTAGAGATTTGCACCTACTAGAGAAAGAACCTACTACAAGCTCTAAGAATGACGACATCTGGAACTGTCTAGAGAATGGTGACGTCATACAGAAAATTCGGGATCCCTCATCTTTAGGTATATAAGACATGGAGTAAACCAGAGTGGGGAAGTTAGTACAGTTCTAATGGTCAGTTGAAATGGTCAGAGAGTAAGGAGTAAACACAGTGATAAAGTTACTGAATAATTGAATTGTAGTACACAGTGTATTATTAGCCAAGTAATTATTGTTGTAATTAGTAAGTTAATAAATTAGTGTTTAGTGTTACCCTGGTGTTATAATTTCCGAACCCACGATACAGGGTGTTTACAAAAAGGGTGTAAGCACGTCACAGTATGTTCACTCCCTAAGCACCCTGAACAAGCACCCCTTCGTAAGAGCCGTTATGACTGCTCCTTTAAAATAACAATATTAAGTACATTTTTTGTACTTTCAGTTCATGGTAAATAAATATGTTTTTCCTCGCTAATACACATTTTATTATTATTGCTCCATTAATAACAATAAAAATATTAGTTCTTGCCTTCTTCTTTAGTTGACATTTTATATAATAAGTGCTTAGAAAAATAGATAAATAAATATTTTTTCTTATTGTTTACTTCGATTCCATTTTGTTCCATTAAAAAGATATACATACAATTTTTCGTATATTTCTATATTTTTTGTGTGAAAAATACACCAACAGGATTGAAAAAAAAAATTTTGTCTACCTATAGGTAAAGTTATTTACTCCCTTTACATGTGTGCCATATTTCAGCTCGATTCTTGAACCGTTTCGGAGAAAAGTGGGATTCTGTTTTTTATTATTTTGGTGTAGAAAACCCAAAAAATGTGGGAAAGTATACCGATTTTGGGTACTCCACTGATTACCGTGCAAAAAATGTACTTATTTTTATAATTTTAAGGGAACTAATATAAGATGCTATAATAACCTAGCATGATCAGTTCTTACAATTAGGCAAAAAAATGTAAAAATTACAGGTTTAAAAAAAATCGGTATCTTATAAAATAAGAGAGATATAAAAATTTCGAGAAATAGCTTTTTTCCTAATAAACCAATGACTAAAGAAAGGTGCATCAAAAAAATACAAAGTTATAAAGTTTGGTTAAAAAAACAAACCTTTATTTCACACCCTGTAGATAGTGACATGCTTGAAAATAAAGGAATCGAGCAAAACTCCCTGTTTAACAAGTCATTTATCTCTTAAATCCTGAATACCGGATATCGATATTTATTTTCTTTCTCAAAAAATGTGGATTTAAATTCAACCTAAAAATTCGCTTGGTCCATTTCAACTGGCCAGCAGTTTATTTCCAAACCACACAATCCCTGCGTTTTCTGTTTAAAAATGACTGTTGGTATATATCTTCTTCAGTCCTCTACTCAATACCCGTTTGGTATAATATGGTCCTTCGTGAGCCATTCATTAAAAAACTGTATACTTGGGGACCATGTGCAATACCTGAAATAACTTTCATAATCAATTAATTCAGTTAATGCCAAGGAATTTCTCAAGTAATTTGACAAAAATGTGTGGTTGTAATTCTGACAAATGAGAAAGATATCCATTTTCCTGTGAAAACATAAGAAACTTTAAGTCGACTTGATTTAGTGCTCACTAATAATATTATCAACTAACTAGATGTTAGTTAGCTAGATGTGCATTACACTACTAACTGGTTTATTGCAGTTTTCGTATAACTGTTGAGCATTTTTTACATCAATTTTCGTAGTTTTTTATAAATAGTTAATTTCTTTGGCGGAATTTGTTATTTTCATTATATCCCGACGTTTTCTACAATTGAATGTAAAAGAATGTCTAAAATTTTCTGTGTTTTCTTAATGTTTTTTCGTATTTCAGTTGATATTTTTTTGGTATTTTTTTTTTGTTGTGTTGATATTTTCTTAAAAACCAATCTGGACACACTGCTATCACGCCGATTGTATCTTAATTTTTTTAAGCATTATAGCTAACAGAAGCGATCAATAGATATTGATCAATTTGATAGATACTTAACCCTCGGGTATGATGAATAATAAATCGATTGTAATAGTACTTTAAACAACGAGTTTCAAAAACGAATCGTTTCACACGAGTGAGACAGTTTGTGTCGAATGAGTGTGAAAAGATGTTTTCAAACGTGTTATTTACAATATTTTTTTTACGACTGCAAGGAAAATAAACAGTTTGATAAGTAAACAGATCAACCATTCTTAATAAATTTCTTTAAAAGTGATGTGGTTTGAAGACTTCAAAACTGATGTTTAGTTGTTAAACAAGTCGGTTGTTATGAACTTGAACAGGCTAGTCTACTTCAAAAAATACAAATAAAAGGTGTCAGTTCTCTTTCTCACAGGGCTGTGTGAAAAATATGACAGTACTGGTGGCGACCTGCAAAACACTGTTTTTCGGTTGTGTAACGTGCAATATTTTTTTCGGCCGACACTGTCACACAAAATCAATTTTGTATTAATTTTTAATAAATTTTCTAACAAATACAACGACAAACAGTAATAACTAATTAAATGAAATATTTCTACGACCAACACTATTATACAACTTAAATTTCTGCTTGCAACGCATCCAAATCTGAATCCATATTTTCCATAACTTGTGAATTGGCTTTAGAAAACTCATAAAATTCAAGCGAATTTATCTATTTGACACTTATTCCAACAATTAACACAAATTCGTTTCCATAGCAACGAGAATAACGGGGATCGTAAAAGCTTTTGACGATCTCTAATGTCATTTTCCGGATTAGCCCAGGAAAGAGTTAATTTCTGGCTGATAATTTCTCCTGAAATGATGTACTTTCTGGTCGGCCGAAAAAAAAGACAGTTTCGAGTCATGGTTACTATGCGTTATTTGTCGTTTTCGAAGGCAGTTGTAGAAAAAATACTTTACAGTTCCCTTTAACCACAAAGTAGACAAAAAATATTGATACTTACAACGGAGAGGTAGGACACTGTGGCATTATTTTTGTTTTCTATTCAAGGAGTCCCTTGAATGTAAAACACAAATAATGCTTCAATGTTCCGCCCTGTCCGTTGTAACAGATCAGTTGATCATTTATGTTCATGACTTCATTTCCTTGGCAATTTTAGATAGGTTTTAACCTGACGACCTGTAAAAAATGTATAATAGATATGAAAGCCCCTTTCAGATTTGTCGAAATCCTTCGAAAGCAGGAGCAATCCCTTATGTGGTCTTACGTTACACGCTAAGACTTAAGTTGAAATTTTAGAGTGGCAGGCGGTAATGCATGTTGATGTATTTAATGGCACCCTTAGAAAATAAACGTAGCGTCTCAAATACATTTTTTACATTTTGTTTCTGTCACACCCAATTTGGAGAGGTGATTTTATGATACATAAACAATCACGTGATGTTGAAGAGGAATGACAAATTATCTCTGTCATGTTTTATTCTTATTTGATCGATTGTTTTATTTCTTGCGCGGTTAAATTCTTATGCTGACGTAAACATCCCACGGATACCAAAAGTAAAAAAAATATATTTTTTCGCTTAGAAGACAATTTTGGTTTTGAATTATTGGAGAATAACCAGTTTTTTAAGACAAACTATCAATTTATTTATTTATTAGCAACCGAAATGCAGAAACTAACGTATCTCGGCTCCAAATGCCAGTAGAGCATTATTATTAGTTTTAAAATGTTGTTCCTTTTTCATCTACTTTCATAATTCATTTACCATCTTTGGTTTGATAAAAAATTCGCACAGTTATTTGAATTTGTTTATAACTACAAGTTCGAAAATTATAAACAAATTCCAAAGAAACGGTTTAAATGAAGAAAACATTTTTTTGAATACCACTGTAAAACACATTTTGAAAACAAATTGTCCCCCTACGACTTGATGCACTTAAACAATAAGCGATTGAAATTTCGGCCTAAATAAATATTCTGCGTTAAAATTTGGCAAAAAAAGTTTAGTTCTATAAAGGGCATGCATACTTTCCTTAAAGTATATGCATTATTACGTCATATTCTTAAATTAAACAAAACGGGCAATTTTTATAGGTTTTTATTATTATTATTTTTTTCAGTTTAACAAATTGTCAGAAAGTTTATCTCTAGGTCTGCCTTATTCGAAATTTTATTACGAACATTTTGGTATCTATTAGGACCGGAGATGATAATGAAAATAGCAGCGAATTTTAGCTTTGCAACATAAATTGTTCAAATTTTATAGGAAGCTATTCACTTATTATTACACTTGTTGTCATATCTAAAACAAATTAAAGTTATAAAATCGCTGCAGCAAGATAATAATAATAATAATAATAATAATAATAATTTATTCATCACTCAACATAATACAAAAATGCATCAGTTATTGGACTAGTCAAACTTAAAACTAATGTAAACCATCGTTTAACATACAACATTCTAAAACACATACAATCATTTAAAATTTAAAAACTCTTCATAACTATAAAAGGAGTTGTTTAAAAGGAAATCGTATAACCTTGATTTAGAATGATTAAAATTGTCGCTATTGCCATAACGATTTACAAATGTATTGTAACAGTTTATACCTCTATAAATGTGACAATGCTGACCAACAGAGAGCCTAGAAAATGGTTGATGTAAATTATCTTTGGTTCGTGTATCATAGGAATGTATGGAGCTATTTTTTACCAAAGATTTTTTCTTTATATTTACTATCAGTAGAAAGATATATAATGATAGGAGGCTCAGGAGGCATACCTCTTAAAAAGATCCCTACATGAAGTGAGGGGATGAACACCTGCTATTACTCTCAATATGCGTTTTTGTGCAACAAACGCCTTATTTATGTGTGCCGAGCTTCCCCAAAATATTAAACCGTAGGATATAATGGATTCTGCTAAGCCAAAATATACTGATCTAAGTACATCTAAGCTTACAGTACCCCTTAGCTGTCGAATTAAGAAACATATGCTACTTAATTTACTAGATATTTTTTCTACATGAAATTCCCATGTCATCTTAGTATCAAACGTTACACCTAAAAAAATTGCAGTATGTACCTGTTCAATTGAGATATTATTTAGTCTGATTAAGAAACTGCAATCTCGGATAGAATTTTTCGGAAGAAATGTCATAAACTTAGTTTTATTGATATTTACGGATAGTCCATTGTTTGAGAAGTATTCTAGAAATTCATGAGTAGATTTATTAGCTTTTGATACTACTTCTTTCATATTATTTTCATGTATGCCAAAATGTGTGTCATCGGCATATATTATTTGCTTATCAGCTGTAGGACAGTTTAAGGATATATCGTTTAAAAATACCAGAAATAATACGGGCCCCAATATGGTACCCTGTGGCACTCCGACTGATACATTACATGGCTCCGATTTATAACTGTTTATAGTAACTATTTGGCTTCTGTTGTTTAAGTAGGATGCTATCCAGTTGTTTGAAATACCACGAACACCAGCAGTCGAGAGCTTTTCAAGCAGCAGATAGTGATCAACTGCGTTGAATGCACGGCTCAAATCGAAGTGTAAAGCTATATTTAAATTCCCTTTATTCAGCGACTCGTAAATAAAATCTGAGAATTCAGCTATGGCAGTTGAAGTAGACTTCTGTTTACGAAAACCATGTTGGGATATGTTTAAAATATTATTAGTCTCCAGGAACGGAGTTAATCTATTATAGAATGCAAGTTCGAATATTTTTGCTAATTGGCTCTGTACACATATATTTCTGTAATTAGCATACTCCTTTGGCGACCCTTTGTTTTTGTATACTGGGATGGATTTTGATAATTTCAACGAACTAGGATATTGCCCATTTGAAAAGGACTCGTTTATTAGATACGTTATAGGTTCACTTAGAACTGCACTTGCTGCCTTTAGTATTTTGCCATTTATTTCATCGACACCTGGTGAGTTTTTAGTGGTAGTTTTGGATATAATATTTTCAACTTCAGTTGGTGTTACCGGGGTTAAATATAAGTTTACATAGGTAGCAGATGGCATTTTTAACTTTTCGTAACAAGGTTTAGGGTATTGAGCTTCACAAAAATATTCATTGAATTTATTGCATATGTTTCGAAAGCCAGTATTTATCTCCCCATCCGTATTAATCTTTTCATAAGAGATCGCTTTATTTAATTTAGCTTTCATCTCATCAACAATCTTCCAGCTCTCACGGACACAATTATTAGCATTTCTTATTCTATCATCATTATAAGTGGTTTTTACAGAATTTAGCTTATTTCATAGATAATTCCTTATTCACCTATTTTGATGCTAAATTTGACTCCATTCTAAAGTGTATGTAAATTCATTTATTCTATTTGTTATTTTGAGATAATAAAATTGTATCTTGTATCCTCTCCAAAGCTAAGCGAGCCTAAGTGATTTTAGTAATAGATATCGCCACTATTACACAAAATTAAAAAACTCTTTTTTTAACAGTTTTTTTTTGTCTAAAACAGTATTTTTCAGTGTTTCAAATCGTATATTTAAAACATGTTTAAAATAGGTTTGAAACGTTTAATATCTATTCAACTAAAATTTAATGGTGCCAAGTTACTGTGTCTGCTACTACTACTTGATGCCAGACGGCGCTCTTAAACGGATTTTACAGCACTCTACAAATAAAATTCTCAGTTTAATGTATGTGATCACTGATCATTTGATTCATATGAGTAAGACTACTGAGGCTATTTTTTGTGAGTGTGTTTACTGTTTATATCGGAATTATTTATCGGAATGGACCATCATCGACACTTTTTCTGCTTTTCTACAAACTGCAAAATAATTCGTTCGTTTAAAACATCGCACTGCGTTTTAAACTGTGTTTGAAGCAGTTGTTTAAAACATTGCATTTTGTATTAAATATGTTGTTTAAAACAAAATGTTTTACCCTATTGATGACTCGTCGTTGCGATAGTAATCCTACTCAGTACGAGAGGAACCGCAGGTTCAGACATTTGGTTCACGCACTCGTCCAAGCGGGCGGTGCGGTGGCGCGAAGCTATCATCCATGGGATTATGCTTGAACGCTTCTAAAGCCGTATTCTTTCTAGTCGAAGATGGCAACGATATCTCTTGGAGTTCCGAGAGTCGAATATGTATTACTATTTTTAACGTAAGACTTACTTGGATGGGTGAAATCCACCTTGGGAAACATAGCGATCTCGTTCCACCTTCTAGCGGCTTGTATATCACTGTATACGCGGGAGCTATGTAATTTCAAGACGAGGATAACGTAGTGGATATACCATCCTTCGGAAGGGATGTAAAGCAAGCGGTCCCTTGTCTATTAAATGTTAGGCAAGTAAAAGGTCTCTCTACTTTTCTTACGAGAATAGGTTCGGCAAAATTTCCAGGTTGGGTCTTCTGGCATCAGTGATAGGCTCTGGTTGCGGAAATAGGCCGACGTTAAATAAATAAATGGTTAAAAAAAAACGAGAAAAGAAGAAAAAAGTATTCAACCTATTCATTTTTACCTTTCTAGTGCTATAAGTCGTAAAATGTTAATCATACGAAAAAAGTAAAACGATCGAAATTATAACGAATTTCAGGCTCTTCAGAGCTGTGTCTGTATTTTTCTCATTTCTTTGGCAGGAAGTGAGATATTTCTAAAAAACGAAATTCAATGATTTGAAGAGGTAAGAAGCAAAAGGCTATAAATACAAAAAATTAAATGTGGACAAAACTAGTTTTAAAGTTTTTTACATTTTTTAAAAATCTGGAAGCGTACTTGTTTAAATATTTCTACGAATTTTAGATTTAATAATGAAATTTTGAAAGTCAGTATCATTTTTTTTAAATCCAATACCGTTTTGCTGCATTGAAAAATAGAAAAAACTACTTGTTTCATTTAATGCTTTTCAATAACATAGTAATTTCACCACTTCATAAATGGCGTTAGTTTATAGAAAACCACTTGTATCTTTTTGCTACCGAACAATTTGGACTTTTGGTTTTCCAAATCTGTAACTAAGTCATTATCGGAAAAAAATTCACTTGTACTCTTTTGCTTCTTACCCCTTCATTTATTCAAGATGGCAATAATATATGAAGAACAGAGGTTAGAAATATGCGTACGCACTTAGGTAGATCCCTATATGAGTCCTTAAAACGGATTGGAGTTAAATTCATTTTCAAATACAGACTGTATTGTTATAAAGCTATTTAATCATTCGTCAATGATGATGATGATGATGAAAAATGTGATGCCAATGTTTAATATTATATTATTTAAAATATTTTTTTATTACAATACACAAAAATAAGTAATTTACAATTTTTATTATTATTTTAACTGATTCGTAAAAAATGTACCCACTTAAAGAATACTTACGAAATATACCGTTCGATTAATTACTCTATTATTAAGACCATATTTATGTAGAAGCCGGGCAAACATTTCTCATTTAATTAATTCCTTAAATACTAATTGAAAACAAAAAATATTTGGTTAGCTAATTAATTTAAGTTTCGGTGGTTTTCTGTCTTTGGAAAATGTACTATAATAAATAAAACTAGAATAAATAAAAAAATTATTTTCAAAAAATTAAAAATTTTGGCAACCCCTGGCGGGTCAAGACACAACTACACAAAGGAGCTAGGAGAACAGCAATGTATGTTAATAATTCACACACAACCTATCATTAAATTCACATCCACTAAAATTAATCAAATAACACCATCAATAATCAAACAAAGAATGACAGGGTATGCTGCAAACAGCCAGCTGAAAAAGCAAGTCATTTAGAGGATTCTTATCCCGACAAGAACCCTAAGAAATGGAAAGCCTTAAGCTTCAGGGAACGCTAGTCACCGTCTCGGTGATTTGAAGATATTTTTATGTTTCTTATATCTCTTTTTATTTTACTGGTAAATTTATATGGAATGCCAAGGCATTAAACGTGGGTAATAATTCGCATTTTATCGTATTGAAATAAATAATTCAAATCCATGAAAAATATGTACTTCGCTATCAAGAAAGATTAATGATTTACCGCTAACCATGGATAATATCGTGCTTTCTATCACATTCAAACGAACAATTTAAATCCAAGGATATGTACGCCGCTATAGAAAATTTAATGATTTACCGATTTAATATTGGATAAATTCATAAGCCAGTTACCTACCGCTCTGCCTATTGATAACGGAATTATTTTATATACATTATAAAGTTCCAGAAAGATTTCTTGTTAAACACTAATATTGGTACATATAATAAGGATGTTGCTTTGTTTAACTAAATTATAGGGTCTCGCCGGTTAAGTATATGGAATTGGGCCCAGCGGCTTTTTGGCTATTCATTAACATGAATGTTGCTTATGACTAGGAATGCTCAATAAAATATATAATAAACCTCTATCCCCTATATTAGCAGAGTTATGGGGGTTGTTAATTTTCAACTTTAAAATTAATTTTTTTCAAAACTATTGAAGATAATTAATTGAAATTAATAGGAGACGTTGATATAAAATAGCTTTATATTTTATATTTTTTTTACATATTAAGTCATTTAGTATATAAAAAAAATAATTTAATTTTTGAGGGTGCTGTTTTTGTATCAACCCCTTGAGTAAGTTTTGAAAAAAATTTATTTCAAATGTGAGGGTTGTTACCCCCATAACTCTGCTAATATAGGGGATAGAGGTTTATTATATATTTTATTGAGCATTCCTAGTCATAAGCAACATTCATGTGAATGAATAGCCCAATGAGCCGCTGGGCCCAATTCCACATACTTAATCGGCGAGACCCTTTATAGCCGGAGACCGAGACCTTCGAAATATGCAAAATAAATGTGGTCTATGCAACTCGCGAACACACAAAAACTGAAGTCATATTCTTATCTAAAATGATCTGCCGAATTGGAATATGGAGGTCGCGTCTAATTGGAATTCCGAAATCGGAGAAAATTGCACTTTTCCACTTTTCTCTGAAATTCCGCGAAAATACAATATTTTCTGTTTCTCATCCCATAACTTTGTTAATAACAATTAACTCGGCTTGAAAATTTGGACACATATATTTCGAAACATGATGAATCTATTGCCATACATAAAATTATACTAAGGATAAATTATCTGGTGGAAAAAAAATATTTTCATCCCGAGTTCACATGAATTATTCAGTAGTGACATTGAAAAATTCTGAATCGAGGAAACTTTTTTATTATTGAAGGTAGAGTACAAGTATAAACGAGTGAAATATAGTTTAAGGTATGAATTCATTTTTGAAAAACATAAAATATTGTTTACAACAGTTTGGTGGTCATAAAAGTGAGCGTTGTACGCGCTGCATTAAATTCTGGGTGCACCATGCACCAGACAGCGTAGAGAATATGAAATGATAAGGTACGGCATTCGTTTCCAAATGTATTCATAGAGTAATATTGATAATATTATACTGGGTAATAGAATTCTTCAGTAGCATTCAATAAATAATTTTCATTCCATATATACACACTTGCCTTCGCATAAACAGCTTATGGAACAAAGTACATTTGCTTTAGCACTTGGCATTATGTTGCTGTCTGTCTTGTGCCATCTAAATTCAAAAAGGTTTGGTATTTTGGCTGAACGAAATAGGCAGTTTTGTAAAAAAATTGTATAACGTATTCGAAATAATTTTAGAAGCACGTTCTTTAATAATGTTATCAACTGCAGATTTACATAATTGAATATCTGTTTTTAAAACTATAGCAAGATGATAGAGCGCCACGCGTATGATTCATGTTACACGGCCTTTTTCTCACTTAATATACATTTTATGAATAAAAGCTCCAAATAAAAAAACTTTCTCATTTCATTAGCTACAGCTTACTCGATTAGAATATGTAGTTATTTTGAAAAATAAAAAGTTACCTCGATCCACACTTTATTGCTGTAAAGTATACAAAAGTACTGTAGCTTTCATTAATAATTATTTATTTTTCAGTCTTATCAAAACATATATTGTTTTTGCATACATCGTTGGAAAGCGAAAGGTTTGAGTATTGCAGTACTAAAATATCAATTTTTTATGACAACGAATAACAGATATAGAGAAGTGGGAACATTAAAAATGCGAAAATATTGATTTCCGTAGAAAGCATGAAAAAGTGCAATTTTCTCCAATTTCTCAATTCCAAAACAAATCGCGACCTCAAAAATATGTTTCGTGAGGTGTTTTTACATAGGAATCAACTGTCTGTTTTTGTATGTTCGAGAGTTGCATAGCATGTGTCGAATAGCTCTCCGGCTATTAGAGAAATTGGGATGTAAAACAAATTATTATTATTTTAGACTCCCAACGTTCTAAAGTTTTGTTTCACCACTTGCAGATTAATTTTCAGAAATGTATTAAAATTAATGGTTGGTCTTCAACTAGATTCATCACCATAATGAGTTTGATCTCGAGGACTAGACATATTATTTCGACACTAGGGTGGTCCTTATTTTGCGACATTGGATTTTTTTCGGTCCCACCTCCGAAAGTGGTTCCGTTTATTTAAAAAATTAATACAGAATTTAAACTCGATCGGATAACGCTATCCCTTGCCCCAAGGCCATTAAAAGTCACTAAAATACGCAAGTTTTGCCTGTTTTCAAACGTATCTCGTTACCGGTTGATCGTATCGAAATTTTCTACATTTTTAATCGAATAAAAATTTCATTTTCTAAACCTTCGTTTATTTATTTTATTTTTCTCGTACAATTAATACTTTTCGACATAATGAAGTTTTGATTGTCATAACAGGTACTAGAACATTCATATTCTCGCCGTTGACGTCTTAGCTGATGTTTTAGATCCCATGAATTATTCGAATTGGCTCCTCAAAAATACAATACAATCGAAAATTTGTACGCTGCTGGCCATATAAAATGGGCCTCTCAAACTTTAAAACTTGTCTGCTAAATGGAAATTTACTGCATATAATTTGATTAGTAAAATCTCTAGAAGAGAGAAAGATTGTAACAGCGTCGTGAAGACTCGTGATCGGTAAATTCAATAATACGTGACCATAACTGCGAACGATCGGAGATCCGCTACATCTCCCTACTGACGAGAACTTTCCATCCTATGATGTCTTTGGCCACAACAACCGAAAAGAAAAACATAAAACGGTTAATGGTTCATGGAAAATCAGATGGCAAATGGTGAAAGAAACTTAACCGACTCAGTGGTTCAGTGCTTACCTGTTAGCATTGAGACCACGGGTTCGGGGGTTCCTGGCTAGAGTATGGATGTTTAGTGCCGTTTTTAGCGAGTTAACGAAACCGTAGCAATGACCTAGACCGCGATTGAGTGAAACAACGTGGTTAGTCGATGTTATCTCTACTGAGTTCGAGCCTCAGCTGCAGCAGATGGCAATATCGCAGGGAATCGTTGTTAAAAAAGAACCAATGAAAAAGAGTTTGTTGATGCCGTAGGCCTAGCAGACAACCGCGGCAGATACCATGTTGCTATAAGACATCCCTTACAATAAAGGGAAGCTAATTCTATTAATTCATGGGACACAAAACGTGTATCCTGGCATTTCAACGAGAAAATGAATGTTCTGGTGCTTGTTTATACCAACCAAAGCTTCATTATTCCTATTCAACTATTAAATGTATGAGAAAAATACAAAGAAATGACGTTTTATAAAAATAAATTTTCTTCCAATTATGTATGTTATATAAAATTATACGCTCATTACCAAGACTTAGTCATAACAAACCTTCACAGGTATATCATATTACATGATAACGCTTATCTTAGAGATATTATGTTTCACCTTTGTTTCTCACATTTTATGCTGAATGTCGAATTGCATTTCCTTTGATCTATATTTTGCTTACTCAGGTTCTATATGTTATAAATACGACTAGACATGCTTTGTAAAATCAGTTATTAAACTCAGTTAGAATGCAACACTTCTAATCTGTTATTCTAATTCCTTCTCCAAGAGCCAACGTTGGCTCCTTTTAAGTTAATAAATCTTTTTAAAAAGTCACTCATGTGAACCGTGATCTAACATGTATGTATAACATTTCGACGTAATCAATAGTTCACGAGATACCATTGAAAATAGATGAAAATTGCGTCTGATCGTGACTTTTAATGACCTTGGGGCACGAGTTAGCGTTATTCGATCGAGTCAAAATTTTGTATACTTCATTTTTTAAATGATTGAAATCACTTTAGGAAAAAATTGTAAGAAAAATATCGTCAAGTATAGCTAAGGACCACCCTATTCGACATCGATACCTTTAGATAAATTTAAAATAAAATATTTATACTTAAGCTTAGAGGCAGTCAGTATAAAATTTGCGCTCTATTCTAGATGGTCGCAGTTATTAGTGACCTACTGCATTTTCTATTCGTCGCAATTTCCATTTGAGAATACGCCGCTTTCATTCTCCATCTGTTAAAATTTTAGTTACTTTTCAGTATAGCTGTTAATTGAAGTTAATTGCTTCTCTGTATTAAGCACTTTCCTTTTAAGAGGAGCCAAGAAGCCAGTTAATTATTTCATGCATTCATGTAGAAGCTGATTAACATAATTATTTCATGAATTTGGAAATAAAGCGAAATTTAATATTACTGCCTTAATAATTAAATCTTGGATTCATTTGACATTTTAAATTTGAAAACAGCAGCGAGATAGAGCTTACAATATAAAGTACATAGTTTTGAAATAAATTAATAAGCTTTTATACTTCTTCGTGGTTAATAAATTGATTGAAAGTTTAATTAAACCACGTAAGCGCTCTTCAATCATAGATAAGAAATATCTTTTATTCAACATTCATTATAATATCTTAAAGGTTACGCCAATGAATTAAATACATAGAATCTAAGAAGAGAAAATTTAGGGAAAAAAGTCACCTTCTTTAAGCTTAATAATGATTTAATGACGTAATAATAATAATTTTATCCGCTCAGGTGACTTCTTACTTTTTAAAATGAAAAATGTGATCAATGATTTGAAAGAATTTAATACTTTAATATTATGCATTGGGTGCTCCGAAAAAAAAAACCGTTTTCAAATCCTTGCTCCCCAGGTATTTTCCCATTACAATAATCAATATAAGACAGCACAAAAAAAAATCAGCCTTTTCGGATCAAATTTAGCCCTGCCACATATAAATCCCATATGCGACACTCCTTTCATATCGTTGAAATGCCGCATTTGACCTCGGAAACAGTTTAAATGTCCAACAACGTTGCCAAGTTTATATTTCTACAGTAAAAATGTGGTAAGACACTGTTGCCATTTTAAAATTTACTATTATTGTTTATTTGCTCAATATAATATAGAAGTAAAGCAATTTATATTAGACAATTTGAATCACTTAAAAATATTAATTAGACAATAAACGTACCTTCCCATTTTAATTATTTTTGTTATATATAATAACTTCAAATATTATATGATATTTTGTTGTTGTACTGACAACATGAAGTATTTTATTTATATACTGTCGAGTTAGCGAACAGCTACCCACTGCACCCCCTCGAAGGTTCGAAAAGAAAAGTCAACACACTTCTACAAACAAGGTTTAATTACACACTTTCGTTTAACAAACAAAAATTTAAAAACCAGTGAACATTCTACACCGATATTTTTGTAACTAAAAAGACAGAGAGAACTTCTGTGGTTGACAGTTATTATTTCTTACTGCCCACGTTGCCAGATTGGGCAGTATTTCTTTAAATTTAAGGAAAAGAGTTTCAACATTCTCCCACCTGAGTAACATTTTGCCGAAACAAAAGGGGACTCAACAAACTTAAATATTTGGTCATTAACAATAATAAAGGATAAATGCAAAACACGAAAATAAAAATTTACAAATATCGTTTGGGTACGCGTAACACTCGACCACTTCGTGTAATTTTTTCGGGTACTCTGCTTTGAGGAAACACTCCCGCACTTCGACCATCAATCACTACACTCCAAGTCGCTGAGGGGCTGATCTCCATAGTCATTAGTTTCCTGGGGAATGACGACTGGATTCTCCTTCTCCTTTCGGTCTACTTTAGGATGCTCATCACTCGCAGCACCCGAACCTTCATCAGTAATTCCTAAGCATTCTAGGGGATACAACCTTTGCACAGGTCTCAGCAATTGTCCGGTAGCAGTCTGTACTCTAACTAGTTTAGTTAGATCATCTCTACCAGGTAAGAGCTCAACAATCCGTCCGAGAGGCCAGTCTAAGCATTTTCTATTGTCCTCTCCCACAATTACTATCTCAACAAGCACAACTGGGAGCCGTGTTTTGATCTGATGCATAATCTTTAGCTGCCCAAGGTACTCATTTCTAAATCGGCGTCGTAAATCATCTCGAAGCTTTTGCTGGTTACGCAGTTTTCGATTTAAGGACAATTGATCTACTTTATCACAATTAGCTAAGCCACTCTCCACTTGGTCTCGCAAAAACACAGAAGAGGTGAGAGGCACAAGATCACTGGTATCATTAGAAATATAAGTGAGCGGTCGAGAATTTCTCACAGACTCACAGTCGCAAAGTACACTAAATAAGTCTTCATAAGTCAAACAAGAGTAACCGAGAACTTTCTGTAGCAATCGCTTCATGACGCCGACCAATCGCTCCCAGAAACCGCCCCACCAAGGTGCCGTAGGTGGATTAAACCCCCAAGTAATTCGTTGCACTGATGTCTCTTTGGCGACACTCTTCCAGTCTAACTGAGATAATGCATTTTCAGCTCCAACAAAGTTTGTCCTGTTATCACTGTATATGGTTTTAGGCCGGCCACGCCTTGCAACAAAACGACGAAACGCCTTCATGAAACAGATAGTTGATAACGATGTACACAGTACAAAATGTACCGCTCGATACACCGCACAGGTAAAGAGGCACACCCACACCTTTTCATTTGTCTTGAGGTATAGAGGCCCCGCCATGTCCACTCCTGTAACCTCGAACACGCTTGCATACCGTACTCGGTCCAACGGTAGTGGTGGAGATTCTACAACAAACAGTCTAGAATCGTATCTCTTACAAGTGATGCATTTAGATATTGCTGATTTTACGGTACTCCGTCCTCCTAAAATCCAGTCATTTTCACGCAATATACTCAAGAGCCCCTAAACACCTACACGTGACTTATCCTTATGAATGTCTAAAATGAGGCTGTCGATCACAGGGTGTTTAGAAGGTAATAAAACGGGAAATTTAAAATCTTCGAGATCTTCTCTTTTTGATATTCTCGACCTGATTCGGAGAAGACCATATTCATCTAAATATGGGTTTAATCCAGATAGTCTTTTATCATTTTTGTCAGAAAAATTATCTTTTTGTTCAACTTTGAACACAAACCTTTCAGCCATGTTGAATTCGTCAACTCTCAGAGCACCTTTGCGTTTTTCATCCAGATGTGTCACATTATGAATGAAACGCAAGATCCATGCTATCATTCGCAAGGTTCGTGAATAATCTGAAAAGTATGTTAAATGCCAGTCATCAGAAGTAGCACATAAAAGAGTAGTGACAAGCTTGCCCTTTTTTCCTTTATCAATTTCGACTTCATCACAAGGTAGTATTTCACAAGGCCAACTATCAGGTTCCTGGTATAACCATTTTGGTCCCTCCCACCATTTTGACTCGAGGAGCAGCCTCGGAGTACAGCCACGCGAGGGCAAATCAGCTGGATTCTGGGTGCCTGGTACGTGTCTCCAGTCTTCGACAGATGTGAGTGAATGGATCTCAGCCACTCGGTTCCATACAAATGTGCCCCATTCTTCCTTCCTCTGGATCCAAGCTATAACAGTTGAGGAATCACTCCAGAAATACGTTTTAATGTCACCCTCCAAATTTTTCCTGACATCAGCATACAATCTGGAACCAATCGTGACTGCCAACAATTCTAGGCGGGGTATCATTAACTTACGCAGTGGCGCAACTCTTGCTTTCGCAGCCAGTAAATAAACTCGTACTATATGTCTTCTCTGACAACTCTTAGAAAAATAACACAGGAAAAGGCATTTTTGCTCGCATCACAAAATGTGTGTAGGCTAGAGTGGTGTATTTCATTGTTGGCGCCACCTATCCAGCGTGGGATTTCTATCTCGAGAAGACAGGGCAACTCTGCAACCCACTCTCTAATGGTATGTTCAGATTCAACATCTACGGGCTCGTCCCAATGCAACTTTTCCTCCCACAGACGTTGCAACAGTAACTTAGGTATTAATGTGGCAAGGCTAGTGTAACCCAACGGATCGAATATGCGCTGAGACATTGAAAGTATTAGCCTCTTTGTTACAATGTCAAAATCAGAATCGTTTCCAAGGAAATCGCCATTTATTGTCAAGGTGTCTCTTCCAGTATGCCACTTAAGACCAAGAACAGATATAGCTACAGTTTCCAAAACAGTACTCTGTGTATACTCCCACCAAGGTCAAAATTGCCTTCAGCCATGATCAATTTTGCTTCTTGTATGAAACGATACAAACTAACCTCATCGTCAACACTGGATACACAGTTATCCACATAAAAACTTCTTGATAATTTGATAACAATGTCACGTGTATATAGGGTGTCAGCTTTATCACATTTCTCAAAGAATGTAGAGAGATGGTATTCGATGGTTGCCCCCAAAAGAAATGGACTACTGTTTACTCCAAATACCACACGCCTATGTCGATATACCTTTTCTTTTTCATCAAGACCGATTCATAAAAATCTAAGAAAATTCCTATCATTAGGATGGATGCTAATTTAAAGAAAAGCTTGCTCTATTAAATTCAACCCCTTTTCTAGGCAATGATTCAGTGATTCCTTTTCATGTGCAGATGCATCAAATACAGGGCGTATCTTGGTGGTAGAACTGATTTCTTTTATTACCGGTCGGTGGGGCAAGTAGTGAGCCTGCGTAGTTGATTTGATTTCACTCACCTCCTCAATCACACCCTCCGATAACCACTCCTGAAAAACTTGATCATATGAATGCACCAGATTATCATTTCTGAGTTTCCTGATAGTGGAGGTCAATCTTCTTTCAGCTACACCATAATTATTAGGCAATGGGGGGTGTCCTTCTAGCCAAGGCAGCCTCACTTGGTACCTCCCTTCCTGATTTATTTCCACTGTTTGCGGGAAAAGATCCTTGGCGGCATTAGCCAGCTCGTCTCGTGTTCTCTCTTCAGAAGGTTCGGCAATGCCCAAAACTTCAAGCCTCCACAAGTCGGCAATGGATGCATCTTTAACCAGCAAGAACAAGAGCTTATTTTCCTCCGGTATTTTACCCATGACAGTCCAGCCCAGGTGTGTTTCGACAGCCACCAATCCACATCTCAAAATTCGATGATCACCTGTCAAAATCTTCCCTGCCACATCAGCCCCAATTAATAGTTCAATAGGATCCCCATGACATGTATCAGGTACCTCAATGCGCATGCGCTGCAACTCCTCAGACCAAGGACCATGGAAAACTGGCGGAATATCACGGCAGATGGCGGACTGATCGAAAACTTCAAAAGTGAAGGTATAGTCATCATTACAAACGGTGACGTCATAACAGTTATGGTTATTGGTTTCCTCCGTGCCACCAAACAAACAATGGACAACATTCTCTTTCCGTTTGGGCTTATAACCTAACTGCATTGCCGTGGACCTTAATATGTATGAGCGTTGAGAACCACTATCTACCAAACCGCGCACCACACGTGACCCATTTTCACATCGCAATATAACTCTCAACGTCTGTAAGAAAACATGTGTGTTCGTATGATTCGCAAGCGTTTGATCTTTGGTACCACTCACTTCATTGGGTTTATCAAGCTTCTTAACCAGTTGTTGCTTATTGCACCGTAACCGGGCATGACATTTCTTGGAGGAGTGTCCAGGAGTCAAACACCGGAAACAAGCCTGTTTATCCACTACATGCTTTTTCTTTTCATCATAAGTGAAATTGCGTGCTTTAAAACAATAGTCACTTGCATGTGAGCCGTTACAAAAAATGCCCTTGGTAACGTCGCAGTTTACTAAACCCATAGCAGTAGGCATCGTTCCTGAAGTTTTTCCTCTTCTTTTTTCATATTTTAGTTTTGTTTCATTGGAATGTGTAGACGAAAATCCAAAACTCTGCAGCTAACGAAATTCGTTCCTCATTTTGAACCTCATTTCTGAGAAACACATCCGGGTCGTCATTTATTTTCTTAAATTGTGCCCAAAATGGCAACTAGTCCTTGATACTTCCATCAAACTGCTTAAATTTTATTTTAGGAAGTTTAAATTTACGTCTACCTGGATTTACAGTGACAACAGACACCGACCCGGTCGAAGACCTTGGTGAAGTTTGAGCATTGGGAACCTCTTGATTAACCATGCTCATTTGCTTCTCATAACTCACCTTTTAATCTATAAATTTTCTTTTATAAGCATCACACATTTCGCCATCTTTTAGCAACTCCTGCTCGATGGCTTGATCCAAATACAGCTCATAAAATTCTAGGTCTAACACTTTTAAATCATCATATTTCAAATGTAAAAGTTCCCACGAAACTTGAACTTGGTGCGTATCAAATTCTAGGTCTAACACTTTTAAATCATCATATTTCAAATGTAAAAGTTCCCACGAAACTTGAACTTGGTGCGTATCAATGGGTGCGTCAATAAAAGTTGTTCAAACTCATTCGCTAAGCGTGTAAAGGCACCCCTGGTCACTGCTCTGCTCTTTTTCTTTTTATCCTACATTTCTGCCATTCTTGCAAACTCAGTTCTAAACCGCAGTCATTTTCAGGTACGAGTACAAACGAAAAACTCACGAAAACGCCGCAAAAGTTTGCCTGAATAAAAAGCAACAGTATTTGCCTGACAATTATCACTTTTCGCCACTTACACCGTCACGAAACTATGTCTGTCTCTTCCGACAAAAAATCACAGCAAAATTGAAAAATTAACCTTAACCTCACTGTTCGTAGAAGAACAACAGGTCCTG
This sequence comes from Rutpela maculata, assembly GCA_936432065.2. Classification (NCBI taxonomy): domain Eukaryota; kingdom Metazoa; phylum Arthropoda; class Insecta; order Coleoptera; family Cerambycidae; genus Rutpela; species Rutpela maculata. Next base: position 155,067,431 of record OW386287.2, read on the forward strand.
TCATGGTCGCCAGAAATGTCGAGTTAGCGAACAGCTACCCGCTGCACCCACTCGAAGGTTCGAAAAGAAAAGTCAAGACACTTCTACAAACAAGGTTTAATTACACACTTTCGTTTAACAAACAAAATTTTAAAAACCAGTGAACATTCTACACCAATATTTTTGTAACTAAAAAGACAGAGAGAACTTCTGTGATTGATAGTTATTATTTCTTACTGCCCACGTTGCCAGATTGGGCAGTATTTCTTTAAATTTAAGGAAAATAGTTTCAACATATACAGTGTGTATTTTTTTAGATGGATTCACCAAAATAAACAAAACAACAAGAAAATTCAGAATCAAACGACGCGTAGGTTATACGATGACAGCAATACTAACGCTAACTCTCTTCGATAAGACTATATATTACTCGGAATAAGTCGGTTCAACAGTGTATGGCGGCGACTACACGTGACAATGTAATCTTTACATGTCCATGTACAGTCAAATTTTATGACTGTCCAGATTAACTGCGCACGCGTCTGGTCCCTTTAATGGGGAGCAGAGGCTGATCGTGTCGCACAAATAGCTCTTTACTGCTCTGTGTCGCATATGGGATTTATATGTGGCCCTGCCACCAGTCAGTTATATATTAAACGACATATTGCTGCAACGTACAGGAACAGAGTAATATATGAAAATCATAAAACATCAAAGAAACACGAATTACATACCTCTAACATATTACTTCCACGTCCAGTGGAAGTATAGTAACGACAAAAAAATTTTAAAAAATTTTTATTGTCCAAATAGGCTTAAAATGTCATGAAACGTCGAGATTTTAAGTTTGAGCGAAAACAAAATTTCTGTCTGTCGGTCTGTCTGTCGGTCTGCCTGTCTGTCTGTCTGTCTGTCTGTCGGTCTGTCTGTAACTTTTTTTTGTGCGCACGTTTACTCTAGAACCGTTTGAGATATTGACTTGAAATTTGGTACACATATGTATTTTAACGAGATCTAGAACTAGATTATATTTTCATCTTGTTCCGTCGAAGGGTTGGGGGGTAAATTGGGGTAAATTTGGGGTAAAGTAAATCAAGCAGGTAAGAGTCCATGAAATTGGTATTTAGTATATACAAGAGAAGCTGAGGTCTCAAAAAAATTTTTGGCATTAGTCACCCCCCATTACCACCCCCACCTCCTTATTAAAGGGGATGAAAAAAAATGTGATTTAGTGCATCTACAGGAACCAGAAACCTCAAAATATTTTTTTACTTCATCTACCCCCCACTACTACCCCCCCTATCACCACCCCCACCCCACTAGCGATGTGGGGTATCGTTTTATGGGTTTTTGGGCTAGAGGATTTCAAATATTATATTATTAAAGTTTCATAAACAATTATTTTCTCATACAAAGTTTTTTCGTTGTGAGTGACTTGGATAGAGAATCTGGATGTGGAAGTAGTGATTCCTTGGGCAGCGGTTTTTTATTAACGTTATTTCACATATCTAAATATAATGTGAATAGACAGAGAAGTAAAAACAGGTTAATATGAACTACTGAAGCCTACATGATATACACTAATTTTATATCTTTCTATAATATTTTTCAAAGTTTGCATCTGAAAGTTAGGGATTTCTTTACGATGACGCTCAACCACTTGAAGGAGATACTGTCGTTGTTCTTCATAATTTGTTATGCTTTTATAGTAGTCTTGGATTTTGGGATCGCTGAATCCGAATCCGGGGTCTGTTTGACCCCATCAGGTCAGGGTCAAAGTCAATCCAAGGTTAAATTGGGAAAAAACATTTAAGCGAATGAAACCAAGATTTCTGTACGATTTTGAAGTCACTGAATCCGAATTCGGAATCTGCTTGACCCCATCAAGTCAGGGTGATGGTCAATCCAAGGTCAAATTGGGAAGAAACCTTTTAAGCACAGAAAACCACCATTTTTATACTCCTGGTCTGTTCGACCCATCGGGTCAGGGTCAAGGTCATCCCAAGATCAAACTGGGAAAAGCATTTAAGCTAGAAAACCACGATTCTTATACGTTTTTGGAGTTGCTGAATCCAATTCCGATGTCTGTTCGACCCCATCAGGTCAAGGTCATTCCAAGGTCAACTTTTGTTTATCAAATGGAAACTCGTCTTTGACCACGGATCCTGAAAGAGTGGGATATTTTACGTTCGCATATGGTTTGGCCTATGATCAAAGTGACCTTTGGTCATCAGAAGGTCGAATTACTCTTTCAAATTAATTTATCTAAGATCAAAGATGATTCGTATTCAGAAATCTCAGTTGCAAAACTTTATCGAGCATGGTTTAGCCTCGTGATATTTCTCCGAAGGGGATTGGAGAACCAAGACAGCAGACACATATCCGCTGGAGCATCACTGATGAAGCCAACATCAGTATCCGAGCGATACGTTTAATTTCTGTGGGAATCCTCTGATCCTGTTATTAAAATTAAAAATCCTGCTTCTCAGAGGATGCTGGAAATGGTGACAACTGCCTTAATTGAGGATGTGTAGAATGATCCATTTTCCGATCCTTCGAGGTAATGAAGCCAGTAAAGGCGTACTGCCCTGCAGGGGCGTTAGAGTGTGAGCATGAAGCTATAATGTGTCCTATGACGAGTTGACTTTGTCCAGATCTCAGTTTGAGGGCTTTCCGACTTTAACGAGGACAAAGTCAACTCATCTTCAGACACATTATGGCTTCATCTTCACACCCTAACGCCCCCTTGCAGGGTAGTACGCCTTTACTGGCTTCATTACCTCGAAGGATCGGAAAATGGATCATTCTACACATCCTCGATTGAGGCAGTTGTCACCATTTCCAGCATCCTCTGAGAAGCAGGATTTTTAATTTTAATAACAGGATCAGAGGATTCCCACAGAAATTAAACGTATCGCTCGGATACTGATATTGGCCTCATCAGTGATGCTCCAGCACCTTCATCAGTCCCAATTACCGAGATGTTTGGCATATGATATAGACATTTCGTTTTTCCCAGAGGATTGGAAGACGCCACTTGTTAGTTGCGAGTGGATATAGGTGTCTGCTGTCTTGGTCCTCCAATCCCCCTCGGAGAAATATCACGAGGCTGAACCATGCTCGATAACTCAGACTTCTCAATACGAATCATCTTTGATCTTAGATAAATTAATTTGAGAGAGTGATTCGACCTTCTGATGACCAAAGGTCACTTTGATCATAAGTCAAACCATATGCGAACGTAAATTATCCAGCTCTTTCAGAATTCGTGGTCAAAAACGCGTTTCCATTTGATAAACAAAATTTGACCTTGGAATGACCTTGATCTTGACCTGATGGTCGATGGTCGAACAGACCCCGGATTCGGATTCAGCAACCCAAAAACTTATAAAAATCGTGGTTTTCTAGCTTACATGTTTTCCCAATTTTACCTTGGAATGACCTTGACCCAGACCTAATGGGCCAAACGAACCTGGAGTTGGGATTTACTTACCTCAAAAACGTATAAGAATCGTGGTTTTCTGCGCTTAAAAGATTTCTTCCCAGTTTGACCTTGGATTGACCATCACCCTGACCTTATGGGGTCAAGCAGATCCCGAATTCAGTGATCCCAAAAACGTACAGAAATCGTGGTTTCCTTCGCTTAATCGCTTTTTCCCAATTTAACCTTGGATTGACCTTGACCCTGACCTGATGGGGTCAAACAGACCCCGGTTTCTGATTCAGTGACCTCAAAAGCGTATAGATATGTTGGTCTAGTCTGGTGAACAGAACATTTTTTTTTGTGGGGTTGTGTAATCGAAGTCATCAGTCCATTGAGATGGTGGCTTAGTCAGCCAGTCAGATTTCAATCCAAGAGCTTGGAAAAGGAACTATGACTTCTCACCCATGAGAGAATTTACTGGATGAGTTGAGAGTGGGAAAAATAGGAACTCCTCTCTGCAATGATGTGGTTGATCTTGTTTTCTGTAGATGACGAGCAATGTTTCGTTTTTCATCCTGGGACACACGATTTGAGAATAATGAAAATATAGCCATCTCTTCAGTTAGGTACCAAAAATGTCTTTCCATAACTGTGATAGCTGCTCCAGCACGTTCAGTATCAACCTTGCGGTATTTATTGAGATCATGCCATAGTTGGAGATCGTTAAAAGGAGCATCTAATCTAACGTACCGCGGTACAACCATATCACTTTATCACACTTGAGATTGACACTACTGACAGCAAAGCTGGATATGATAGAAGTAACTTTTTGGTTTTAATCAAATCACACCACAAAAATAGCGAAATAAATCGAAAAGACATTGACCCTATGCTGAAACGACAAGCAGATATACGAGATATTTAGATTTTTTGTTTTTATCTATTTATTTAACGTTGGCCTATTTCCGCCACTAGGGTCTATCACCGATGTCAGGAGACAAGCCACCCCCAACCTGGAAATTTTGCCGAACCTCTTCTCGTAAGAAGAGTAGGGATCTTTTACTTGCCTAACATTTAATAGACAAGGGACCGCCTGCTTTACATCCCCTTCGAAGGATGACATATCCACTAAGTAATTTTCATCTTGAAAAGATATTTAGTTAAACCGGTCAATAACACGGCGGTGTCTCGATTGTTCGACCGAAAGCAAAAAACGCGGCTCTCTTTGATCTCGCTGGCCGGCTTCACTTTTTATGCCAATTAAGGAAATGTAAACAATTCGAATACGTTCTTTCACAAGTAAGTTCGTCGACCTATTCAGGAGTAGGTCAGGACCTACTCAACATCAGTAGTGTATCTTCGCAAATGTACTAATAATTTAATATACTAAATTACCTCGGAATCCTCTAAAATTTTGCAGGGGCTTTCCTACATTGAAGACTAGTACGCCATTTTATTTTCGGTATATCATGGTAGAACACGCTGTATATGTACTTTATTAACAGATTTTCCCCCAAAAAATTTGCCGGCGGCACCAATTCTCTTTATTCTAAGAAGACCAAATTTGGTGGATTTTTTTTCTTAGTAAACGAAACAAAGGATGAGACAATAAGAATTCCAATAAAAAATTTTCCTATGTAAAGATGGGCCACCCTAGTCTATACATATACATACATACATACATACATACATACATTACAGACACATATGATTTTTTATTTAGACACATTGTATTCAATATTTGAATTCATTATGTTATGAAACGAATTTTCGTACAAAGAAAAATGTACGATGAGTGGTAAATAATTTTCTCGTGTTATAATATACCTACTTGATTAAATCAGATGTAAACTAGGCTTTAGTTCATCTCTGCCTTCTTATATTCGAGATTTTCAAGTGGTAAAAAGAAATAGCATAAACTTTACAGAAATAAAATATTTCGATAGTCAAAGTGCAATATCTTGTAAGTCAACCAAAAGTAATGTCCATTTAACTCGCCTCCGAGATTTACAAATGTAGGTATATCTTAAGTGCCAAACCTCGTTCTATAATTCAATGAAACAATATATTTAGTCCGTTGGTATTCCCCTAAAACCAAATTCCAGTGTGAAACTACTTAAAGAACAGTTTTTAAAAGGTAAAACAAAAGCAAAAGCCAATATATTAATTAAATCAAAAACCCAGCGTATTACTTAAAAGAAAGAGAATAAATCCCTGTCCGGGATATTAAAAGGTAAAATTTGTAAATAAACTAAGGGACTTCTGAAATAAAAAATAACTACATAACAATAACAAAATTTATTGTAAAGATATATGTATCCGTAGAGCAAACGAGACAACTCAAGTTGTGGGCAAATAAATTGTGCTTACAATTATTTTTACAAACAACTCAAATTTCAAAATTTACACGAAGACATACTTAGAACGTAATTATAAACGGTAATTCGTAAAAAGATTATATAAGGAATGTTGACCAACACCGAAGTTAATGAAAAGCAAACTCAAAGTTCATCCGTCTGATAAAAGTAAAACTATAAACAGATAAATAGGATTGAATAAATGAATATTACTAATGATCAAAAATCAAAGGTATTGTAATAAACTTATCTAAATTGTACAAAAATGTGCTATGCAAATTGATATTTTATATGTTATACAAAGAAATATATGAGTACATACATTTTTTTTAATGGAAAGTACGAAGCACTTGCGAGACAATTCTGTATATTTTTAAGCGGAAGAGAGGTAAAAACCGCTGCCCAAGGAATCACTACTTCCACATCCGGATTTTCTATCCAAGTCACACAACGAAAAAATGTTGTATCTGGAAATAATTGTTTATGGAACTTTAATAATATAATATTTGAAATCCTCTACCCCAAAAACCCATAAAACGATACCCCACATCGGTGGTGGGGTGGGGGTGGTGACAAGGGGTGGGAGTGGGGGGTGGACAAAGTAAAAAAATATTTTGAGGTTTCTGGTTCTTGTACTCACATTTTTTTTTCCTCCCCTTTAATAATGGGGTGGAGGTGGCTAATGCCAAAATTTTTTTTAAGACCTTAGCTTCTCTTGTCTATACTAAATATCAATTTTATGAACTCTTACCTGCTTGATTTACCTATTTACTCCAAATTTACCCCAATTTACCCCCCAACCTTTCGACGGAACAAGATGAAAATATAATCTAGTTCTAGATCTCGTTAAAGTACATATGTGTACCAAATTTCAAGTCAATATCTCAAACGGTTCCATAGTAAACGTGCGCACAAAAAAAGTTGCAGACCGACAGACCGACAGACAGACCGGCAGACAGAAATTTTTTTTTCGCTCAAACTTGAAACTCGACGTTTCATGACATTCTAAGCCTATTTGAACAATAAAAATTTTTTTTAATTTTTTTGTCGTTACTATACTTCCACTGGATATGGAAGTAAAAAAGGTTATAACCATCCCATAAGTAATTGCGACTCAAAATAAAAAACCGCATTACCCCACCTTTGAAGAATGCTGAGACGCAGGCACAACAACCAAGATGCATGAAGGAAATCAAGCGAATATAGCCCTTATAAACTGCATTCGCTGTTGGCCACAATAGAAGAATAAAAATGTTTATATACTTACAGTAACTGCCGGAAATCAATGTATACATTATATGATGGTTACAGAAACAAATGCCTCAGCATCAAACTGTAACTATGCCAAAATGCAAATTAATATTATTTTTACGCAAACAACACTGTCGACATGTTGTACTTTATTGTTAAAATGCACTTGTAGTACCAATAACCACACTACAAAATTCTATAAGTCGTTTACTAGACAAGTGGCCGTGCTGGAATCCAGTGCACTCATGTACTCGCGGAAACAACTAGCTACTTAAATATTAATTATAGTGGGTCAAATCCACTCTCATTTTCATAAACTAACCAGCCAGCCAGTCAGCCTTATGGCCGCACTGTCTGAAAACGTACACTCCAATCCCCGTTTTTGTCTCTACCAGGCCAGTCACTGTAGACACAAAAATCGCGTTAGGTCGCAAAAAATTGCACTGTTCTGATTTTTTGGGAAGTTGTTAGGATAGATACCAATAGTGTAAAACCAAGTTTTCAGTTTCGAAAGACTTGTGGTAACTGCGTGGTGCTCGAAAAACTTTGAAATTTTCGGACTTTTTTCAGTTTTTGGCTTATACCTTCTGTAAGGTGCATCCTACGGAAAAAGTCGTCCTGTACACTTTTAAAGTAGACAGATTTTTTTACAATTTGAGTGCAACTGCAGCTTCGTAGATCCAATAGGTCCCGAGATACGCCACTTCAAAAATTGGCCATTTTTTCCAAAAAGTTCGACATTGTAGATTTAGCCGTCTTCACCTCATGCTGGCTCCTTATCCACCCCCGGTTGGTGAGGTTTTTTTCTACTCCCAACCACTGCTGCAGCTGGTGGTAGGTTCGGTAGGAATGTTGGGCAGCAACCTCTTCGGTTGGGGGCAGACGAGCGAAGTGTCAGACCTACCTTGCACTGACGAGAGCCAATAGCTCGAAACTGCAGTCTGCAAGTGGTATGGGGTGGCTGGCACGAGAGCTCCTTTGAATGGGAATAAGTCTTTCGGCTGGTGTCTATTACAATCGAAACTTAGCGTTTTGTGGCAATACATAGTTATTGTACTTAACGCGGTCAGGCTTGTAACTCGTAATTCAGCGCTCGGCGGGGCATTAGTCCAGAGAATAGCTGTTGGTTGCAGTCTGGTTTCTTATTCCTTATATATTTAAGGAAACATATAGAGGAGTTCGACAAAATATTTCACTAGTAAATATTCTGCCCTCTAGAAGCATATCTACTAACTGTGCCCATGTCAGGGCTACTGCTGTTTCGATTGTAATGGATATCAGCCGCTAGATGGAGCCTGTCATTTTTGTTGCATGTCGTGGTTTTATAAATCTCGTCATGTACCAAGAGTGAACAAATGCCTCGTTACAGCCGTCTCAGACCTACCTTGCACTGACGAGAGCCAATAGCTCGAAACTGCAGTCTGCAAGTGGTATGGGGTGGCTGGCACGAGAGCTCCTTTGAATGGGAATAAGTCTTTCGGCTGGTGTCTATTACAATCGAAACTTAGCGTTTTGTGGCAATACATAGTTATTGTACTTAACGCGGTCAGGCTTGTAACTCGTAATTCAGCGCTCGGCGGGGCATTAGTCCGGAGAATAGCTGTTGGTTGTAGTCTGGTTTCTTATTCCTTATATATTTAAGGAAACATATAGAGGAGTTCGACAAAATATTTCACTAGTAAATATTCTGCCCTCTAGAAGCATATCTACTAACTGTGCCCATGTCAGGGCTACTGCTGTTTCGATTGTAATGGATATCAGCCGCTAGATGGAGCCTGTCATTTTTGTTGCATGTCGTGGTTTTATAAATCTCGTCATGTACCAAGAGTGAACAAATGCCTCGTTACAGCCGTCTCAGACCTACCTTGCACTGACGAGAGCCAATAGCTCGAAACTGCAGTCTGCAAGTGGTATGGGGTGGCTGGCACGAGAGCTCCTTTGAATGGGAATAAGTCTTTCGGCTGGTGTCTATTACAATCGAAACTTAGCGTTTTGTGGCAATACATAGTTATTGTACTTAACGCGGTCAGGCTTGTAACTCGTAATTCAGCGCTCGGCGGGGCATTAGTCCGGAGAATAGCTGTTGGTTGCAGTCTGGTTTCTTATTCCTTATATATTTAAGGAAACATATAGAGGAGTTCGACAAAATATTTCACTAGTAAATATTCTGCCCTCTAGAAGCATATCTACTGAGCGAAGTGGAATTTGGAGTTGGCAGCAGATCGAACTAATAACCTGTAACGCAGGTGTAGCGACTCGCTTACTCTAGTAAGAAGATATGTGCGACTCGCCCACTCTGAAGTCTAGCAGCGGTAAACAAGAAAAGGAGAAAAACAAAAAAATAAAAAATAAGGGAATTTTTATTTTACAATGTTAAAATGTTAATTTTATAACAAAGAAAACTGAATACATATTCATAAACAAAATGGATTTTTAAAATTTATTATAGATATTACAGAGACAAATAACACATATATCTATAAATTGGTGACCCCGACAGAAGTTACAAATCTTTTTATATACAGTGTGTCTCACTTTTCACCACTACACCCCAATATCTTGGCCATTTGTTGATCGATTCAGATCAAATTTGGTATACTTCTTTTGCTTCAGATTGTGATTAAAAAGTTATTTAAAATTTTTTTTTTCGAAATTAAATACGCCTACTATGATCAAAAGAAATTGGCAAAAATTGGGAATTTATATTAGCGATTGAGATAGGGTTTTTGTTTTTACAGAATCTTGTTCGGCATGACCTAAAACCTCTGTATACCAAATTTCGTTAAAAAATATTCTTTCCTTAAAAAAATCATATCTAAGATTTCAATAATAATCACCCTACTATTCGAGTTATTTATTGTCGGATATTTACATAACTTGGCAGTCGTGTAATAAAGACGTTAATTAAGCATTAGGACACATTTTTTATCCAAAACACTATTATGAAATGAATATTTGAAAAATTGTAGCTATTTTGCAAAATACTTAGAACTCGGCATACCAATATCTTTGTTAACAAGGAGTGCTTTGGAATAGATTTGACAATTGCATCGAAGATCAAATTAAACTTAAACATGGCTGCACAACAATTAATTATTGCTGATAAAATTGAAATAATAAGAATTGTCAAATCCATTCCAAAGAACTCGATGTTAACAAAGATATTGGTATGCCGAGTTCTAAGTATTTTAAAAAATAGCCACCATTTTTCAAATATTCATTTCATAATAGTGTTTTGGATAAAAAATGTGTCCTAATGCTTAATTAGCGTCATTATTACACCACTACTAAGTTATGTAATTATCCGACAATAAATAACTCGAATAGTAGGGTGATTATTATTGAAATCTTAGATATGATTTTTTTGTAGAGGAATCAATATTTTTTAACGAAATTTGGTATACAAGGGTTTTAGGTCATGCCGAACAAGATTCTGTAAAAACAAAAATCCTATCTCAATCGCTAATATAAATTCCTAATTTTTGCCAATTTTTTTTATCATATGCGTATTTAGTTTCGAAAAAAAAAATTTAAATAACTTTTTAACCACAATCTGAAGCAAAAGAAGTGTACCAAATTTGATCTAAATCGATCAACAAATGGCCGAGATATTGGGGTGTAGTGATGAAAAGTGAGACACACTGTATACGTCCCCGACAGAAGTTACAATTCTTCTTATATATACGTCTCCGACAGAAGTTATAATTCTTCTTATATGTATATACGTCTTCGACGGAAGTTATAAATTGGTATTCCCGACGCAGAAATTATAAATTCATGATCCCGGCGCAGAATTTATAAATTGGTGATCCCAACGCAGAAGTTATAGATTGATCCCGGCAAAAACTATTCCAACATTTTTTTGAATTCATGGTACCTCTTGATTTGGATTAAATGGATTTAATGGTATAAATGTTAATTATTAACTAAACTATATTGGAACTAGACCATAATATTGCCAGAAAATTTCTACAAGATCTATAAGATTTTCTCAACATTTTCAAATCTGATCTTGAGCTGACACAACCCAGAATTTTCCAGGAATTTATCATCGATATTTATTATTAGGTAAGTAGTAGTAATCTTTCATTTGACATTTTTAGGACACAATATTTCTTCAGCCGGTATTTTACCTTCTTCTGAACGTGTTGATGTCATAAATGATTTTCCCTTACCTTCTACAGTTAAACAACTTCAGCGTTTCATAGGTATGGTTAACTTTTATCATCGTTTCATACTTTCTTTCGCTGAAATCTTAATTCCTTTACATGCTATATGTACTAGTTTACTGCATGATAAATTTAAAATAATAATTGATTGGCCTACCGACTGTCTTGACAGTTTTTCCAAAGCCAAAGCTGCTATAGCTAGTGCAACCTTTTTAGCACATCCTCGTTGTGATCGCTGACAGCTGATTGTTCAAATGTCTCTATGGGGGCAGTTCTTGAACAGCGCGATGACGAAGGTATGCTTGCTCCACTAGCCTTTTTCTCACGAAAACTTATCTTAGCACAGACGAAATACAGTGCCTTTGACAAAGAACTTCTTTCTTTGTTCACAGCGATTAAACATTTCAGGTTTTTACTTGAAGGTCGTACATTCATTTGCTTTACTGACCATAAACCTTTGGTCAAAGCATTATTCACTAAAACTGAAAGATCTCCCAGGCAAATTAGACATTTAGAATTCATTGCTCAATTTGCATGCGAAATCAGACATATCAAAGGGAAAAATAACATTGTTACCGACACCTTATCACGTGAGCACGTTTTCTTTACAACAATGCATTTCTCCAATTGTAACCCCAAAGTCTAACCTAGTTGATATTAACTTTGACTTAAATTTATTGAGCAGATCTCAAGAAGATGATTCTGACTTTAAATTTTTATTATCAGATACTTCATCAAACACAAAGAGTACCTTTCTTTTAAAGAAAATTAAAATTCCATATTCTGACAAGTTTATTTGGTGTGACGTTTCCCACCCTAAACTTCGTCCTTACGTTCCAATCGTTTATAGACGGACAATTTTTGATGTTTTTCATGGTTTATCTCACCCTGGTATCAAAGCGACTAGAACGTTAGTTTCTAAAAATTATTTTTGGCCCAAAATGATTTCAGCTGTCAAATTAATAAAGTGACACGACATACCAAGAGTCCGATAGCTACCTTCGATATTCCTAAAGGACGCTTCGACCACATACATATAGATTTAATAGGACAATTACCTCCTTCTAAAGGTTGTTCTTATATTCTTACTGTGATCGAACGCTTTACTAGATGGCCCGAAGCTTATCCACTTCAGGATATTAATGCAGAAATTGTAGCGCGTACGTTATTTCAGAATTATGTTTGCCGATTCGGTGTCCCTGTCACAGTGACAACGGATCAGGGGGTTCAATTTGAATCGAAATTATTCCAAGAATTTTGAAAATTTTTGGGATTTCATAGGATTCGTACGACACCATATCATCCTTCCTCGAACGGAATGATTGAAAGGTTTAATAAATCTCTTAAAACTGCTCTAAGAGCTAAAGCTTCTACACCACATTGGGTGGATGAACTTCCTATCATACTATTAGCTCTCAGGACCATCCCTAAAGACGATTTGCAATGTTCCTCCGCAGAACTCGTTTTTGGTCAAACTTTAAGACTACCAGGTGAATTTTTTATTAAATCATATACTTGTACGGATATTCCCTGTTTTATTACTAAATTGCGTACTCCTTTTGATAACGTTCATTCCACCTTTTTACCATGTTAATTACAAATCATTCGTCAATTCAGATATCTTGACTTGTAATTTTGTTTTCGTTCGGAAAGAACGTTTTAAGAAATCTTTTACTTCACTGTATGATGGGCCTTTTAAAGTGTTGTCCCGTACAGATAAATTGGTTACTTTTGTTAAAGGAACTAAAGCCGTCACAGTAAATGTTGATAGAATTAAACCAGCATATTTACTGACAGACAAATGCGATGTCACTGTACCACCTGTTAAGAAAGTACGTTTTGTCATCGATACTCTGATTGATTGATTGTTCTTTTAACGGAGGGGGTATGTGTAGCGACTCGCTTATTCTAGTAACAAGATATGTGTGACTCGCCCACTCTGAAGTCTAGCAGCGGTAACCAAGAAAAGGAGAAAAATAAAAAATAACAGAATTTTTATTTTACAATTTTAACATGTTCATTTTATAACAAAGAAAACTGAATACATATTCATAAACAAAATGGATTTTTAAAATTTATTATAGATATTACAGAGACAAATAACACATATATCTATAGCAGAGCATGGAGAGAGTCATCTTTTCCCTCACCATAGAGCGCCACGAGACAGTTGCTGCCAGCAGAGGTTATCTCTTCATGAGTGACGTCATGGTTCAGAAACGTGGTAGCCGCGTCAAGACGGTCTGGCTGTTGTGAAAGGACGCCCAACATCTTCGTTTTCCCTTGCCAGAAAAGGGCAGAGGTGGTGTCGCAACCAGTGAAGGCGTGAAGGAACAACTCTATTCCAGGAGGGGATGGGAGCTCTCCTGGAATGAATGATGTTGAAGAGAACTGCACACAACCTGCCACTTTTCTAGAAGAATACATTTTGTATGCTGGAGCTCAATCCATTAAGAAGCATCAAGAGGTCGATATCCTCTCCAACGATTATGACGTACTTGTACTCCTCGCTCTTCTCCAATGCTGTCCTCACAATGAGCCAGTCGGCGTCCTCTGGTTGAACGTGTAGGTAATGTAAGCAGCTACTATTTCCCTCACTGAGCTGTTTCGTTGCCATATAACCTTGTGAAGCAAGTACCCTCCGTCCACTACAATAAACGTGCTTTCTCCAACGTGTTCTGGGAGGGGCATGAAGGTAAAGTAGAACGATGATTTTGTTCCTTTTCGCATTCCCTCTTGGGAGAACAGAGCCATAAGATATGGGGCCAACTCGTATGCAAAGTGGTATTTTAGGTCGGCATCAGGCTGTTTCGTTATACAGAGCCGTTGGAATATTGTGAGAGGGTCTAAAACAACCTGCTTGTTGTGCACCTTGACGGTGGCTACTGCCAAGGTTCGTACTTTGTCTTTCCATTTAAATTCGACTTTGCCAAATGACTTTCCAGTTATTTCTTTGACTCCATCACATTCTATAGATAACTGTGCAATATTAATAACAATTTACATTTTTCAAAAAAAATGCCAATTTTGAAGTGGTGTATCTCGGGACCTATTGGACCTACAGAGCTGCAGTTGCATTCAAATTGTAGCAAATTTCGTCTACTTCAAAAGTGTACACTGTGACTTTAGTCACTAGTTATCAGCCCGAAAATGAAAAAGTCCGAAAATTTCAAGTTTTTCGAGCACCACGCAGTTAGCACAGGCCTTTCGAAGCTGCAAGCTTGGTTTTACACTACTGGTATCTATCCCAACCATATCCCAAAAAATCAGAACAGTGCAATTTTTTGCGACCTACGATGTTTTAAATGACTGGCCTATACGTTGTATTTCCACTCTAAGTTCTCGAAATGTGAACTGAATTAAATTTGCACAATATGCAACTGTAAAATTCCAAATTTTTACCTATGTAGACCCTTACACCTATAATACGAGAGCACAAATATTTAATTGGTCTAGCGGGGCCTCAGTCCTTAATGCAGCCCTGTCAAACTTCTTCGATTTTTAACCAAAGCAGAATTTATAGGTTATTGAAATTTCATCCAAAGCCGTGAATATCTGTGATTGATATAATTTCTGGAACCACTACGATTTTATAGCTTGGTAATATAAAATCAAAGAAGCATATAAAAGAATTTTTTAGTAGAATTACTGTTGAATAAAAAAATCTCCCCTAATTTACTAGAAAAAATTGTTTTTTTTTATTTTAAATATTTTGCGGTGTTATTATTAGGGCATTAAAGAAAAAAATCAGTTTAAACTTTATTATTCAAAACTAAAGTTAAACAAAATATGTATTGTTGCGGAATGATAATTATCAAAAAGAATTAAATTAGGTAAAATGTTAAAAATAAATTTGATATTAATGGTTTGTATACTCGCTTGTAGTTTAGTAGTTTTTTTAGGTATTTATTTTCTGAACAATTGACGAATTTTTCTATTTACTAAATCATTTGCAAGTATATGTCATTTAATCCTAATGTAGATATAAAAAAATGTCAGTTAACGTCTAAGGAACCCGTAAATATCAGGTTTTAAGAAGTATATAAATAAAATAAAATATATATTTTAGAAGTTAATATTCCATAGTTTCAAAAATTTCGACTGCCTATTTTTTCCTTCCCGCCAAATATAATAATAGTTAGTAAGTATTTGTAAATAATAAGACGTTGTAAATTCACTGATTAGATTCGATCAGATATGAAAAAAATTTCATATAGATTATTATAAAAATATTTGGCCTCGTTTCTGATTCAATATTCTCTATTTTAACTTAAAAAATACTGCTGCAGTCCTAAGGTAATTCATATACTATTGGAAAGAAAAATTTAGAAAAATGAACGACCTTCAAAAAAAGGTCACTAACATTACAAAATAAAATTCAACCGGTGCCTGGTTAAGTGCCCCATGTTGCCTAATTTTCTGGCTAGACGAATTGGGAGGAATGTTCCATTACTTGTACAGCAAGTTTGCCAGACATCACATTCTTCAACTTCTTCCTCAGGAGTAGGGATTGCAATTTACTGGAAGTTTTAATAACCGGTAATTCGGTAAATAAAAATGTAAATAACCGGTTAACCGGTATTTACCGGTAATTTTTAGAATGGATGATTAGGGTGGCGAAAATGGCAATTGTCTTTTTCCATGTACAAAATTATCTAAATTTAACAGAAAAACATTTTTATATACTATATTTAATATAGTGAACAAACAAAAGGTTTTTTATCAACAGTAAGATCACAAGAGCTTTTTTTTAACGGATAAATTTCTCTTTGTAACGAAATAATTTTATAAGAAATAATTTTATAAGAAAAACTGACATCAAAAAATCGCGAGACCGGAGGTAGAGCGATTTGGTCAAATGTCAGTTTGTCGAGCAAAATTACTGATTGACAAAATTTTGAGTTAAAAAGAAATTTATCCATAAAAGAAAAGCTCTAGTGTTTCTTGGCAAGATAAGTTAACGACAGAATATGTGAACGACCAAAAACAATAATTTATTAAAATAATTATAATTTTCCCAAAACGACTCATATTGTACAGTATAGTTTCCACAATACTTAAAAATTAGAGCTGACTGTACAGATTTCAAAGTGACGTGCGACTACTAGATGTACTCTGCTTTTGAGGAACAGGCATTTTTATCGGTGATAAAAAACGATGCACCTTTTTTTTATCGCTGTCAAAGTGACAAAAATGTGACTGTCAAATAGACCTTTTTATATAGGAGTTAATTTATCAAAAGGAAAAAATATAAATGAAATAAATTTAAATAAATAATTATTCTGTAAATAACAAAAATATCCACTTAAATAACAAAAATTATAAACATAAACTTAAATAGGGCATTTACTAAATACCTAATCTAAAAATACAATATTTTTTAAAAATAGCCTGTTAAAAGCTATATCTGTTAGTCGTCTGATATTTGTCCATAGAATACCACCAGCTGAAGATGCCCTTCCTCAATCGATATTGGTGGGTCGATAAAATAATAAGAACTGGTAATAACATACTTCTAAATGTATTCCACGGATATTTGCGGCAGTGAAATATTCAATTTTCTGTCGCAAGATATTGTCAATGTCTCCTGTATTTCTTGGGGCTTGGTGTTTGGAGTTTACTTTTTATAATATTATTGATTTATTGTTAAAAGTGCTCGGTGTTGGGACAGCCACTCTGTATTTAGTGAATACTAGTCAGTGACATAAATAGAAACGTTGAATACGTGACATATCGTAAGTTCAGAATTTACCGAAATAACCGGTAAAAAAAATAAAATAACCGGTAATTACCGTCATGTGGTTTTTGTCCTAATAACCGGTTAGCCGGTTAACCGGTTAACCGCTAATGCCATCCCTACTCAGTTATGTTTTTGGGATCACGAATCTGAAGTCAAAATAAAAACATTCAAGATGTCGGCTCTAATATGGCGGATGGATTTTTTTTTAAACATGTGTTTTAAACGGACAAAAAAAATGAGAATTTAGGGGATGATGCTATCAATTACCGAAAAACAGCATTTCTGAAAAAAAAATATTACTAAGCAATTACAATGACATTTGACAATTGATGGTATTTTCTTTAAAAAAATGTGAAAACGCGCATTGTATCAGCCATAACTTCTTTATTTTTTGTGACATAGAAACAAATAAAAAGTCATTTTAAAGATTGATTAATTATCTTTAATTTTGTTCCTTGGAATTGTTGATGGAAGTGTCATAGTTTCTAAGATATTCAACATTTTATACTTAATACTTCATCCTAAAAACGGTGGGATGCCATCTATTAAATTAAATATCTCCGAAATTATCAACCCTACACCAATATTTAGAAAAGGCAAATTCATTCTCAGTTTATAAGCTTCATTTTTGATGTCCACCATATTTTCTCTAAAACTAGTATTTATGGAGATATTTCCAGAGAAACAAAAATATTACGTTTATTACAAAATCCCTTTACAGTTTAAAATGCAATTTTTTTCTAAAGCAAGCGCTATAAGCGGACGAAAAAATTTGAGCGTCTAGATCATACTATATATTAACAAAAAGCAGTATATGGGAATATATTTTTTTAATTACTGACAGCTTACATTAATAAAATGGCGACGTTTTTATTAAAAAATTTGAAAAAATGCATTGTTTCTGTCATAACTTTTTTGTTTCCTGTGCCATAAGAATAACCAAAAAATAATTTGAGAGCCTGTTTAATGGACTTTCATTTTGATTGTTAGCATTTTTAACGTAAGTGCTATAGTTTCTAAGATATTTGACATTTAATCTAAATACTTCGTCTTATAGACGTTCGGACGCCATTAACATTACAGAAATTAGAAAAAAACTAAATTCATCCTCAATTTAATAGCTTTCTTATTTATCTCTAGCGCGGTTTGCTCAAAGTAATACCTTTCGAGTTATTTGACGAAAACTTATTTGAAATACCTTTTTCTCAAGCTAAAATACAAATTATAACTTAAAGACTATCAATTTATATGAAAATTTGCATAGAACCTTTTCTTATTAAAATTTAATTCTCTTTCAGCTTCAACGTTTTTGTTTCTTTCTTAGTTGCCACCCCCTGAAAAGGGCATCCATCCCCTAAATTAGCAAGCCGCCGCATAATATAGAAACTTTTCCTGCGTTTACTATTAAGTTGCCAAAAATAAACGAAATTCGTTTAATATGACATTATTCCGAAGTTAAAACCTCTTTACTGTACTATTATTCATTTCCATATTTAATTGCAGTAGAAAAATACAGAAATCATTTAAATTAAATTCAGATACATTCTATTCTAGACAATGCTTAACCATATACAAATAATTGTAAAATTAGGTTGATCAATGATTTTTTTTATTAAGAGGATGCTGAAAGCTGAATCGGGAGTCTTGAAAAATACACAAAGACACAAAAGATTTTATTAGCTACAGAGACAAAGATAAAGGGTATGTGACAGAGGAAACCAGCCGTTACATTTGCTGGCCCCGATAAACTTTGCAATTTCGTGATAAATCTCGCGATGAAACAGGCCCAGGAGCAAATCCTGTCCTCACACGAAGAGAATATACTGGCTGGAATGGACGCTTAATAGTTATATAAAGGGATTTCCGGTATGAAAGCTGCGCTGCGTACATTATACAAATATTTGTCAAAGAATTTTTAGAAGCTAATCCAGGGAAAGCCCATTCAAGAATAATTTTTCAGGAGGGGAACACCGAATACTCATAGTAGTAGAGGGTAATTTGGAAGACATCAATTTTCTGGATATTTTCGAAAATATGTCAGCCCTCGGTCATCTAATGCTTGTTTTTTAACTAAAGGGGGTAAATTTAGAAGTCATATTCAAACTACAAAAGTCACTATAAGATGCACTAAAAACTTTTTGCGACTAATTTGAATTATTTCTTATTTTAATGTTAACAATTATACTTAAAATGCACACATTGATTTTTTGTTTGTTGAATTACACAAAAAGGTATAATAGTACAAACTAATAGCACAGATTAACCTGTGCTGGCAGCTTACGTGCAAGAACTTGGAATAGCCGACACGTCAAAACATGCACTTGGCATTGTATAAAACCGGCTATAGTCCCTGGCAATCACAGAACATACCGAGTAAGCTTATGGAGTTGAAAAAACCATTTACTAAAAATCCCGAAAATGGTGGCCGAATTCTTGGGTGTGCCTAACTGTATCCTATACAGGATACAGTTTCGTGAGTGACTGGCCATACGCTAGTGAGGAGTACAGTATTCTAAGGTGATTTCAAAATGGCCTTTCTTATATCCCTAGTGCCCCTCGTTTCTGATATTCAGCGTATTTTCTATTTTTGGTCAAAATTTCGATCATCCATATATTTTGATTGGCTTCGCCAAATCGAACCAAATTTAATAGGCATATTTTACTAATGGAGATCTTCACAATTCAGTATCACAAATGAAGAAAATATCAAGAACGGGCTCAATTTTTTTTCTTCTTGCTTTTATCTAAAAATATCACCCTGTATATGGATTTTTGCAATTTTCAATGTCGAATTTAAACGACGTAATTAGTTTTTTTTTTTTTAATATGTTATAAACTTATTTGTACAGGAACTTTACAAAATAAAGGATTTGATTTGGCACACTTTTAATGCTTCGAGAATCAAAAACTGAGTTTCATAATAAATCAATTTCAAAATATTTTGGGGCTTTCCGGCTACAAAAATATTAGTAATTACATAGGTAACTTTAATTTTGTGGTAAGAAAATTGAATTTTACTCTGTTAGAATTTGTCACAACGATATTATATTATATTATAATCAGTGTTTTTAAAGTATTTACCTAACCTTATTAGCGTGTCCAGATTAGGGCAATAATATACAGAAAGTAGGTAATTTGATAATAAATAAATAAGTGTGTAAGTTGTGATTTGCTTAATACCTAAATAATATTCTCTAATCATGATGAAAGCAAATAAATAAAAAATATTTAATTGTAAAGTTATTATATTGTTTGCCAAAATTGTAAAAAGGTAAAAATGTCAACAAGCATTGAAAAAATTAAAGGACACCACGTATTATAGGTAAATTTGTGGCCTGTTAAGTTTAATGTGTTTTTGATATGTTGTAGTTCAACCGATTCCGAACAATAAGTTCGTTCCTTTGGCAAAATTTCAAGTTATGGACAGTTTCTCCGATAGATGGCTCCAAGACTGGAGATATTTCCAGTCAATACTCTATCAACGATTTTTCAAAACGTACGCCAGGTATAGAAATGGTAACTGCTGGAAATGATAACCAGACTATTTACCATTATTTAGTATTAGACTGATGTGCCTAAACTTCCGGTTTCGCCGTCAAATCACGTTTTTCGAATGCAAAACGCACCCGTTTACTCCAATTTAATACATCGTATACAGTATACATATAAAGTAGCTTCATTAAAATTCACCATCTTAGTAAATAAGTAAGTACGTGCACTGATTGATAGAAAATTAATGCTAGATTGATACCGGGTACATCATAATCTTGGTACAAAACAAAGTTGTTTTTATTTTTCAAGATTCAAAATTGCAGTTGTGTCTAGTCAATGAAAAGTAATTGTTTGTGAGACTTTTAAGTAGCAATTTATTTATAATACACTAACTTTATTATTTTGACAAATATTGCATAGCTGATTATTCTTATTTTTGTTAATATTTACTTATTTTAATCATTCTTAATAGAAATCAAACCGAAATACTTTATTTAAAATTAATTTAAAAAAGCAGTATTCCTCCCCTAGCACGTGTCGGAGCCAGCCAGACATACACGGTGCGAGGTGCAATGACTGGATGAAACAAGTCCAGATTGGATTAAAAAGAGTTAAATAAACACAAGCTCCATTCGCAGCAAAGCGAATTAAAATATGTATAAAATGAACAAGATGTACATGGAAAAAGTAACTTAAAATAATTAATGTATGCAAAAGGTGCAATTGTAAAACAACAAAAATTACTACTCTGTGAGCCAGACAAAAAACAATTCCTGAAGAGCTCAAAACTCTAATAAAATTTAAGAACAAGATAAAACGTCGCTGGCAGCGTAGTAAACGTCACATTGACAGACTCCGACTTCGGGACCTGCAAGCAAACATAAAGCTAAAATTAAATAGTCAGAGAGCTGAGGCGTGGAACGAAAAAGTTTCACGCCTCACTCGCAAAGACAATACACTTTGGCGAATGACAAAGTTGCTAAAAAATAAATTTAAAGAAATTCCTACTCTTATAAAGGACAATAAGTCCTTTGTCAAAGACTTAGATAAGGCAGAACTGCTTGCAGGTCACCTCCAACAAACAAACACAACAACACCTAACGTAACGGACGGACAAGAAAACATAACTAGACTTGCCAGACAGATCCCTTCCCGCTATCCTATCCCACCTCGAAAATTAGCAAAATTACAAACAAATCCCACTGAAATTATTAAAATATTAAAAACACTCCTAAATCTAAAAGCTCCCGGTCCCGACAACATTCCCAATATCTTACTCAAAAACCTTCCCAAAAAAGCCCTTGTACAACTCACCTACATCCTAAATTCGGTGATTAAGTTGCAATGTTTTCCTGCATCATGGAAACTGGGGATCGTGAAGCCAAATAAAAAAAAATTCGTGAAACACCGCCTACTGCCGGTGCAGCAGTTTGGTTTCAGGGAGGAGCACAGTACAACACTTTCTCTAGTAAAAGTGGTGCAGGATATAATTGACTCATACAACAAGAAGCAGTGTACTGTCATGTTGCTATTAGATATTGAACGCGCCTTCGATACTGTATGGCATAACGGGCTAGTCTACAAGCTACAATATGTTTGTGGACTGCCCGGGTATTTGGTTGCCCTCCTCAAAAACTACCTTTGGGACCGACGAGTAATGGTCCGGGTAAATAATACTCATTCAATGTCATGTAGAATTTCTGCGGGGGTCCGTCCTCTCTCCTGTACTATTCAACCTCTATATATCTGATATTCCTGCTCATCCTTCCACAAATCTCCTTCTATATGCCGACGATACAACTATCTACGCCAACAGCTTTTACGCACAAACTGCTACACAAAAAATACGATACCATACTTTAAAGCTGCTAAACTATTACAAGCTGTGGAAGGTTATGATTAACCATTCCAAATCGGAAATCATAACCTTCCACAGAAAATTCACAAACATACGGACTATTACAAAACTAAAACTTGACAATAACGATATCTCTGAAAAGAAAACAGTAAATTTATTAGGACTGACACTTGACACTCGACTTTCTTTTGCACCCCATATAACCAAGGTTATAAATAAAGCCTATGCAGCACTGAGCAAACTATATCCGCTGGTGAACAGACGCAGCAAATTAACGATAGAAAATAAAATTTGCCTGCCTTTACAAGGCAATTTTCAGACCCATTTTAACCTATGCCAGTGCGTCGTGGAATTTAATTTCCGACGCACAGTGCCTTAGATTGCAAAGAACCCAAAACAAATTGCTGCGTCTATTAACCAATTCACCTCGCTATATCACCAGCGCGGAGCTGCATAGGCTTACGGGGGTGCAAATGATTCGTGAACACATTGACGAAACTGCACAAAAATTCTTTACTTACAAACTTACTAACTCACAACTAACAGAAAATATTGTGAATATTAGACGACAACATAACATACAACACACACATACAGACTGACAGACTGACCATAATCCCCCCATAAAACACACACTTCCCTGAAAAACCCTTTCCCTCAAAACCACCTTTCTTACTACCCTTTCCTTCTACCCCTCTTGACCCCTCGCAGAAATCTATACCATCTAAGAATTTGCTCTTTAGAGTAAATGCACGTTTTTATACTCTGACACCTGCAGCAGGGTTTTTAAGAACATTTTCCCTGCATATTTATTATTACCCTCCCCCTCATTTAAACTAAATAAATTATTGAGATGTAAAATACCCTGATATGTTTCTCTTTAATATGGTCAAGCTACCTAAGGACCATTTATATTTATACAAACATATTCTGGAAATCTCACTTGCCAAAACACCCGGCCGTTGTGTCACTTTTCGTGTCTAGCACGCGATCTGTGACGCAATGCTAGATCTATGATTGTAAAATGAGATAAATGAGATACAAATGAAATGTTAACCTTAGTTAAATAGAATAAAAAAATACACAATTTGGCAATTTGTAAACAGAATATCAAAAGTATCATTGAATGTGAGGGAAAAATCGTGGTATAATGGTAGTATAATAATTGAGACACATGTCGCAATAAATGACAAATAGTACAGAAATTACATATACAGACAACGGCAGTCAAGTACGTACACGTAGCAGGTTGAATGAGTAACGATACGAAGGAATTTAAATGGTGGGGCTTGATCGAAATGGGTATCGCATGCTAAATCTCGGCCCGCTGTACATACTTGCCTGCCGATATCTGTAAATGCATTCCGATTGCATGAATAAGGTTTAATTAATTTAGAATAAAGTTTATTTGGTTTCATTTCAGTTAATGTATGATTAAAATAAGTAAATATTTAATAAATTAAAAATAATCTGCTATGTAATTTTTGCTAATAATAATAAAGTTTACTGTATTATAAATAAACAAAAACTGCATATTCTACTTGAAGGTCTCACAAATAATTAGTTTTCATTGACTAGACACAACTGCAATTCTATATCTTGAAAAATAAAATCAACTATATTTTGTATCAAGATTATGATGTATCCGGTATCAAGCTAGCATCAATGTTCTATCAGTCAATGCACGTACTTACTTATTTACTAAGACAGTGAATTTTAATAAAGCTCCTTATACATATGATGTATTAAATTGAAATAAATGGTTGTGTTGTGCATTGGCAAAACGTGATATGACCTCACTTCAAACAAAACCGGAAGTTCAGGCACATTAATCTAAGATCAAATGATAGTAAATAGTCTGGTTATTCATTTCCAGTGGTTATCATTTCAATATCTACAGTACGTCTTGAGAAATCGTTGATACAGTATCGAGGGGCAGGTTCAGTCTTTGGAGTCATCTATCGGAAAGACTGTCCATAATTTGAAGTTTTGCCAAAGGAATTTATTGTTCGGAATCAGTTGAAATTCAACATATCAAAAATTCATCAAATTTACCTATAACAAAAATAATATAAATCGTGCGGTGTTCTTTATTAGAATAAATACCAAAGAGTAACAAAAAACTACATTATTAGGATACCGTGTAGAGGTTGGAGGCAGACATTTTGAAAAAAAATTGTAGTTAGTTTTTTTTGTATTATTTTTGTTCATTACATTTTCATTACATTTTAGGTGTTATCTTAAAGTAATTGTATCTAATAAAATAATTTTTAACTAATTAAACTAAATATTAGGTGCGTTATTTCCTCATTTACTTCACTTCTATGTAATTGTTACCCTTTTGTATTGGTTATAACTTTTATTTTTTTAATGTTTGTTGACATTTTTACCTTTTTACTATTTTGGCAAACGATATAATACCGGTATGACAAATTCCAACACAGAGTGAAATTCAATTTTTTACCGCAAAGTGAAAGTCACCTATGTAATTACTGATCTTTTTGTAGCCGGAAGGGTCCCAAATATTTTTGAAATTGATGAATTATGAAACTCAGATGTTAATTCTCGAAGCATTAAAAATGTGCCAAATAAACTAATTACACAGTTAAAACACGTATTAGAGTGTTTTTAAATTAGGTATAGAAAATTACAAAAATCCATATACAGTGTGATATTTTTAGGCAAATGACAAAAGAAAATAAATTGAGCCCGTTCCTGATATTTTTTTCATCTGCGGTACTGAATTGTGAAGGCCTTTATTAGTGAAACATGCCTACTAAATTTGGTTCAATTTGGTGAATCCAATCAAAAAATATGGCCGATCGACTAGGAATAAAATAAAGGTCATTTTGAAATCGCTATAGGGTACTGAACTCCTCACTAGAGTATGGCCAGTCACTCACGAAACACCCTGTATACCGGGAATTGCTTTATTCACGAAAGTGAACAATTTTTTGTGAAGAATCATTTTTTATGGAAAAGCTATAATTATAACCGATTTCTTGCGGAATAAATCAATTAAAATAGTATATTATGCAACGACCATTTAATGAATTATGATATTTGCCTACGGCTCATGTCATAATTCTCATGCTAGTGTTTTAATAGCCATTAAATGTGAGTTGCATACACTATTTTTTCTATGGCCTGTCATAATAAAATAGAAAATTAACACTTTATTTCTGAATTTTATTAATTATAGATTACAATTTAGGAAATATTATGAAAACTAAATTTAGGAAATACT
Organism: Rutpela maculata; assembly: GCA_936432065.2. Taxonomy (NCBI): domain Eukaryota; kingdom Metazoa; phylum Arthropoda; class Insecta; order Coleoptera; family Cerambycidae; genus Rutpela; species Rutpela maculata. The sequence goes on from OW386287.2 coordinate 155,092,948, forward strand.
ATGGATTATTATTTCAATTTCACTTTCACTATCACACATGTTCACTGATTTTAATTGCAAGAAGCATGAAGTTTGAAAATTTGCTAGGAAACATCTTGTAAAAATTGATACATTTTAGATCTATCAGATGTTCAAGGCAATAGTTGATATTGACGTGTCACGTTTGTATTGGTTATAAACTTGTATCTAATGGAAAATTTGTATCTTAATGAATCTCATGAAAGTATTGGTAGGGAATGTCTAATAAAAGAATTGAAGTATGGGAGTAGAAAAATAGCTTTTATCAACGAAACTGTGGGCTGACGTGCTGAGAAAGAATAGAACACACACACAGTGGAGTGTACAAAACATATTGAGGGTAGGGAAGATAGTTTTTAGGTGGCTTTTATTATTATTTTTTTTTTTTTTTTGATTTGACACCAAAATGACCCCTTCTATAAGTAGGTTTCACCTAAAAAATTTATTTTCTAATATTTTCTGTTTGGTTGTATTATAAATAATTATTGCATTATTAGTAGCTGGTTCGTTTTTGAATGTTGGTTAATAGTTTTCAAATAACTTCACAAAATATTTGTGGTAAGTTACGTAAATTGTATGCTTACCTTTTATTTAAATATCATTCGTACTAATAAATTAATGCTCGATGACAAGGATTCACGTACAATTTCGACTTTATAATTTATCTAAAAATTGTGAGAGAGAGATTTCGAAAATACAGGTGATTTACCACGACATGCGGAAAATAAAATGGTGTACTAGTCGTCTATGTGGGAAAGTCACTGCAAAATTTTAGAGTGACCCGGATTTAGTATTTTTGTTTCATTAGAACTTGCAAAGATGCGCTACTGTTAGTTGTCTATGGTCAGTCATAGGGCAATGAACTTACTTGAGAAAAATATATCGAAAATTTCCTTAATTGGCATAAAAAGTTAAGCTTGCGAGTGTCGCGTTTTTTGCTTTTGGTCGAACAATCAGGACACCAGCAAGTTCAAAGTACCACCGAAGTATGATGTTTTATGTTATCTAGGGGTTTAAGTAAATATCTTTTTATTGTAGAGTTCACTAACATAGGAGTCAATGTTTTTTCGACTATTTTTGTAGTGTAATTTGATTAAAACCAAAAAGTCACTTCTACCCTCTCCAGCTTTGCTGTCAATTCCAAGTCCGATAAAGAGGGAGGGGAAGTGATGTTGTATCGCGTTACGTCAGATTAGTTAAAGTCATAGGCGGCGCATGTCTACAAAAAAATAAGTTAATTTTTGTTTGTCATATTTCTTTAATTTCATTTTTTTAACTCCTTTCGGTGGGGAAAACCTACTGATAAATTTTGCTCATGTCGTGGTAAATCACCCTGTATCTGAAGTTGGTAGGTTAATTTCACGGATCCCGCAAATTCTGTAAAATATGCAGAAAGCTCAATAATTATAACCACTAGCGTTATATTTTGCTATGAAAAATTGATGACTTCCGTTTGTTCCGTGTATAGATATATTGGCAATAACCAAACAAAAGAAGTTTTTGTAAATAATTCAAGTGAAATGCATACATCTTAGCTTGATTTTTACAATGTAACTGAATGCTGCTCTGCTGAGTTATTTCAGTGCTAACACGTGAATTTATTAATACAGTAACTACAATATAGTGGCAAAGAGTTTTGCAATGAAATCCGAGGTATTTTTACTGCCTCTATTCTTTCCAATAAGTTTTCCAAACGATTAGACATGATCCTATAAACAGGGATTTAATACTTAAAGTATTAAAAAGCAATCTAGTGCTTGCCGGGATACACCTTATCTATGTAATGTCTTACAGAGTGAGGAGAGACACCGTCTTGTCGAAACCACCTATTGCACATTAATCTTCTGTTGACAAAGCCTCGGGCTATAGATTATGTCTTGTCAATAATGCAATGTTAACCGACCCATTTAAGTGTTACTTCGTCAAAGGAAACAATTATGTGAAATCATTGGATTATTGCTACACGTGTCCATTATTCCTTCAGAGCAAGAAATTGATGTTGGTTCTTGGCTATTCCTTGATGCCTGAATTGATATTCGATACTGTGTCAGTGAATTGGATAATGAGATTTCCATTTATATACTATAACTTTCAAGCCCGTCTGGTGACATTTTGCTATGACGACGTCTTACAATAATTACATAATTTTCTTCCCAGTCGATCAAAGTACAATTATTAATCCAATCAATACATAAAGATAATCCTATAGTTTGAATTTAAAGTAAAGAAGACAAATTCAATAAACTGTATTTCCCTTTCACCATAGATTTGAAGAATACTTAAGCTATCTTGTTAATAATAAAAATATATAAACGGAATATTTTAAATTCAATTCTTTTAAAGTCCAGTTGTAATTATACTTTCAAGCGCTTTTATACAAAGTAATATTTTTTATAAGAAATAAAAAATTATGTGTAGGCGTTTTACCTATTTCTATATTATAAATGATGCTTACTGAGAGCAGGTAAACCATTCAACCATTCATTCAATATTTATTTTAGAATGGTTATGAACAGTTTAGAATTCACTATCTTAATAAGTTCACAAAAGTAAGTATATAAAATATTCTGGATAGTTGAATTATATAAAAAATACATTTTATAAGGACAAGTTATATATTTTTGCCCAGTAATTTCATAAAAATAAAAAGTTCTCCTTAAAATCATTAAACGTTATTTATTTATTGTCGAACGTATGATCTTTATGATTCTTTACGTTTTATATACGAAAAACAACACTAAGTCATAATAATAGTATTTCAAAGTATAGTTATTTATGTACCAAGTGCACTTTTTTTGGTCAAGAATGCAGGTTGTAATCCGAGGCCCTCAGAGCCGAGGTTTACAAGTATTCCAGACCAAAAAATCGCACTGTACGACCTGCGGTGCATATTATATTTTTTCATGAATCATTAAACTAGAAAAAAATTTGAGAAAACTAGTGGAAAACTATAATTATTTGAGTCAGATTTCATATTTGCTAAGCAAGTATTAAAGGGTAGCGATTCTTGGAATATTCATGGTAACCGTCAATAAAATAAATTTAGGACGCTGCTTCTATTCAAATGACAACTACTTGTCAAGATAAATTAAATCACATTATTATAATGGCTTTGAACATTTTTGAAAATAATGATGGACATAGAAGATATAGCAAGTAAGGCTTGTCTGGATTTACTTCCAAAAAAGTTAAAACATTTAATACTTGTTACATAGTACAGTACCTAGAGGTAAAAAATATGCGAAACTTCGGAAAAATGTCATATTGAACGGATTTCGTTCATTTTTGGCAGTATAATAGTAAATCCCTCACAGAAAAGTTTCTATATTGTGGGGGGGGGGGGGCTTGCTAATTTATAGGGGGTGGATACCACCCCCTCTCAGAGGGTGGCACTTAAAAAAAAATATATTTATTGGAGCTGAAGTAGAATCAAATTTTACCGATGTAGGATTAATAATTTCGGAGATATTTAAGTTTACATTTGGCATCCAAGAGTTCATAAGATATTATTTAGAGTGAGAGTTAAATATCTCAGAAGCTGTGACACCTACGTCAAGGATGCTAATAGGTAGAACAATAGGTTATTAATTAAGCTTTCAACTGTTTTTTTACTTGTTTCTGTAGCATAAAAAACAAAGAAGTTATGACCGAAGCAATGTGCGTCTACACATTTTCTTAATAACAACGTCGCCATTTTGTTACTGTAATTAGCCAGTAATTAAAAAAAGGAATTTCAAACACTGTTTTTCATTAATATATAGCATGGTGTAGATGGTTAAATTTTTTGGTTTGTATACAGCACTTGCTTTAGAAAAAAAAAATACAGTTTAAACTATAAGGTATTTTCGATAAAACGTAATTTTTTTCCTTTTCCAAATATCTCGATAAATATAAGTTTTATTGAAAAATGGCTAGAGACCAAAAATAAAGCTCATAAACTGATAATGAATTTCGTTTATTTATTTATTTACATAGATTTAATAGTTTCGGAGATATGAAAGTTTACTAATGGCGTCCAAACGTTTATAAGACGAAAAATGCAGTTTAAATGTTAAATATCTCAGAAACTATGACACCTAGGTCACGCATGCTAAGAAATGAAATTAAAGACAATTAATTGCGCTTTCAAATTTTTTTTTACCCGTTCCTGTAGCATAAGAAATAAAGAAGTTATGACGGAAAAATATGCGTATTTATATTTTTTTATATAAATAGATCGCCATTTTGTTACTCCAATTAGCCAGTAATTTCAAAAAATTATCTCAAATACAGTTTTTCGTTAAGATGTAGCATTATCTAGATGCTCAATTTTTTTTGCTCATTTAAAGCACTTGCTTTAGAAAAAAATGCATTTTAAAGTTTAAAGGTAATTTCGAAACACTTGGATACCAAATATAAACTTAAATATCTCCGAAGTGATTAGTCCTACATCAAGAAACAAAAAATATAATTAATTCCCAGTTTGTACTTTCTGTAATTGGTCTGTAACATTTTTTCGACAAAGTAATACTTGACGAAAGCCGTTTGGAAATATATTTTTTTTAAGCTAAAATCGCAATTTTGAAGTCGTTATAACTTAAAAACTATCAATTTATGTGAAAAATTGCATAGAACCTTTTCTTTTTAAAATTTGATTCTATTTTAGCTCCAATAAATATATATATTTTTAAGTGCCGCCCCCTGAGAAGGGGTGGCATCCATCCCCTATAAATTAGCAAGCCCCCGGACATTATAGAAATTTTTCTGTGAAGCTTTTACTATTATACTGCCAAAAATGAACCAAATCCGTTCAATATGACATTATTCCGAAGTTGAAACCTCCAGTTACTGTACTAATATAAAAGAGAACATTTTCCCAAATTTACTTTATTTCCCTGGGGACGTTATAAAAAATAACGACTTGTTGCCAACGGCAACAAGTCGTTTACGATCGACATAACAGTGGAATTAGAGTATGTTTACGAAAAGCAGGTTTGCAGTTTTTTGTAATTTTTGATGTTTTTCCTAACTTTTAATGCATATTTCAGTTAGATGCGTTCGATGAACCAAGAAAATCTATACGTCATTTCAGTGCTGAGTATTTAAAAAACAAAATCGTTTCCATGGTTCGTAGTGATGTCGACATTGCGTGCGAATTTAAACGCGTCAGCGCTCAAAACCACATATTGTCGTGTGTATTGAATAAAAATACTTTTCTACGACTATTGAATAATTCATTTATTATAGATACGTTTATGAACAAGTAATGGGGTTCATTACTCACAGCCGTGGGTAATCATTCATTACTCAATGGGCTAGAACCAATCACAAGAGTTCATTTTCATTAATCAACAGTTTTTATGGAGCAATCACAGAAGACGGTTTAAAATTCAAAAACATCGCGTGTGCCATAACTCAATTTAATCTCTCATAATAAGTAGGTCATCGATTTCATCGAAAGTCAAAACATGTCACTTTCTGACGCTACTGTAGGCTCGAATTTTCGATTTCCCCGGTGCGATTCATGATGTGCACCAAATGCAGTTCTTGCCCTTTCCATAATGACATAGTATGGCCCTTCAACTAATGAATTAAAAAATATACGAATGTTTAAAGATTTCGTGTTTTGACTTCTTTGCAGATTGTGAAGACGGGCGCATCAACACCGTTTTTGTTGAATAAATCAAAAAGTATCTCTTTTATCTAACAAATGAAAATCTCCAAGGAAAAGTTCACAAAGTGAGGAATAATTTGCTGTTTTTAAAATCTCTGCAACTTTGTGCGGAGATATGGAGGTTTCTAAAAATGGCATCAAACGTTTTTAAGTCAAAATAACTCTTTAAAAGTTATGTCTCAGAAACTATGGCACTTGCGCCAAAAATGTTAAAAAACCAAATCGAAGATAATCGATTAGGCTAAAAATTCTTTTTTATTTTTTCTTCTGCTTAAAAGATAAAGAAGTTATGACTGATAGTATACTACTCGCGTGTAATAGCTATTACACGTTCGTCGAATAATATATTTTCCAGAATTGTTTGTTATTACTTGTCAAGACATATACTAGTCGGAAAATATAATAACATATGACATGGCCGATAGGCAAAAAAAGGCCATTATCTACCCTTGTGCTTGTCCTGACATTTCTTCTATATTTGGCTCGTCGAACATGAATTCTGTAGTGTTTTATGCACCGTATTCTAAAATTCATGATATCCCATGAATGAAGTAAATAATAAAAGTGCTCCGAATGTCGATTTATTTCTGTAGTTGTTATAACATTATAGGGGCTAGATAAAATTCAAGGTGTTTTTAATGTTTACTTTGATGAAAAATACTAATTTCTAATTTCAGATCTATGACTCGAAATTAGAGTCCTTTGAAAAAAATTCTTGAGAATTCGAAACTTATGAGAGAGATTCTAAAGAATATTTTTTATGTTGCAATAATTCACTTAAAATGTAAAAGGATTTTCCTTAATAAAATTTAATTTACTCGGCTCAATATCCTGCTAAAATTGAATTTCATTGATTCGATCCTCCAGCTATGCAACATTAAATGCTCTAACCCTCTTAAATTTCTACGTTTTTATTGAAGAACAAAGATTACTGTTCACCCTTATCTTTTTTTTCCGGGGTGGAAATCCTTTATGGACACCTGAACGGTAGTGTGGGACTCACCTCTAGGCATACCCATTAAAACCCCCCCTCTTCAGTGTATGATGTATCCTGGAACCGCTCTCGCTTCTCTTCAGGATACACGTCAATCGTTATTCAATGTATAGATGTTGTTTTTTTCCCGTGTCTTTGTTCCCTGTATTCCCTCTAGTTGTGCAAAGGGTATAGGTCGGGATTCCTCTCATCTTCTCCTTTATGCACGACGATCCGTGTAATAGCTGTTTCGGCCTTTGCCCAATTGTCTTCAGATTGCAGCATGAATTCCACAAGCTCATCCGGCCCTAGACGATTTATGCCTCGTCTCTCCTCCACCCATCTGTTGCAGTGGAAGACTGTGTGCTCTGCATCGTCTATTTCGCCACAATATGCGCACTTTCGAGATTCCAGCTTTCCTATTCTCAATAGGTAGTCGGAAAAACAGCCGTGACCTGTCAGGGCCTGCGTGAGATGATACCCTACTTCTCCGTGTTTCCTTTCTACCCACTCTTTGACTGTAGGGATCATGCGGTGAGTCCACCTCCCTTTATGGGCGTTCTCCCATCTGTTCTGCCATCTTTCGAACAGTCTTTCCCTGGCGGTTCCTCTCTCGACTCCTTTGTACACTTCTACCCTTTCCTTGACCAGTAAATCCACTGGAGGGATCCCTGCTACCTCCAGCACTGCCTCGTACGAGACTGTCCGATAGGCGCTACATATCCTCAGTGCCATCTGCCGTTGAATCCTTGCCAGGCTTATTTTGGCATTAGTCCTTTCTTCTAAGGTGTATCCCCAGACCGGGGCGGCATATAATATGACTGAATGCACCACGCCACAAAGCACTCTTCTTTTGCTGGCCTTTGGCCTCTTCGTGTTGCACATCACTCTTCCCAGAGCGGTTACCGATTTCCCCGCTTTTTCCGCCGTTTTTGTTATGTGACACCTGAATGTTAGTTTTGGGTCCAGCCAGATTCCGAGGTATTTAAGTCCATTCCCCGGTCTAATTTCCATCTGTCCAACTCTGATGGTGACAGGCTGGACAGTTCTTTTCCTTGTGATCATCACTGCTTCGGTTTTTTCCGGAGCAAGTTGTAATTTTACGCTCCGCAGCCATTCCTCTATTCTCTCAATAGTAGCATTCGCCTTCTCCTCGATTAGCCCTGTCCAGTTTTCAGTCACAGTTAGGATAAGATCGTCGGCGTAACCCGTAAGGGGAATCCGTAGGACGTCGTCGAACATAATGTTCCACAGTGTTGGCCTGAGTACCGAACTCTGTGGGACAGCCCAGGTCACGTTTCTCCATTAAAAGGTGTTATTTGCGTCCATCCCTATTTGCCTATCCCTGAAGTAACTCTTAATGATATTGATGATATAAGGTGCCACTTCCAATCTCTCTAGTTTGCTTATAGTCGCTCCCCATCTGCAGTGTTAAATGCGTTCCTGATATCAAGGGTGACGATTAAGCACATTCTCTTTGCCTCCATGGCTTCTTTTGCCTTGCTCGTGATGCGGGTCACAGCATCCACCGTCGACATTCCTCTGCGGAATCCGAACTGGTAGTTCGACAAGCCATCCCTCCGGTCAATTTCTAGCTCTAGCCTTCCCAGGATTAAGTATTCCAGCACCTTTCCCAAGGCATCCAACAAGCAGATGGGCCTGTAGGAGGATGGTTCTTCAGGTTTTCCGTTCCCTTTAATAATGAGGACGAGCCTTGCTTTCCTCCATCTGGATGGAAAGTCTCCTCTCTCCAATGCTCGATTCATGACTCCTAAAACCGCTTCGGGGGATTCTTCGACGACTATTTTGATCACCTCCGGGGGGATGTTATCCGGACCCGGGGATCGGCCGCTCTTTAGTCTCTCGATTGCCCCTTCAGTTCATTTTCTGTGAATGGGGGGACATCCGCTACATCCACGCCATCCCACCTCTCTTCCTCCCTGTGGGGAAAGAGTGCGTCAGCTCTCTCCCTCATCCTCTCCAGTGGAATCGCTGGAGGGGGTGCTCTCAATCGGCGTATGGCTATTTTGTAGCCATCACCCCATACATCTTCATCTACGCTTACGCATAGCTCCTGCCATTTCTTTCTTTTTGCATCGGATATCGCCTCTCTAAGCGCCTTCTTTGCTTCTTTGTAGGCTCGGCAGGCTTCATTATCATCCTGTCTGCCCTGTCTCCGGATTCTCCTGGAATAATGTCTCCTGGCAGCGATACATACATATCTTAGTCTTGCTAGATCTTCGTTCCACAAGTAAATGCCTCTATGTACCCTTGCTGCCCTTTTCTTCGGCATGGCCTCGTCACAAACTCCGGTGATGGACTGTGACAGAGTTGCGTCAGTATGGTTGGGGTTGTTTCCTACCTGCTCCCTTATAGCTCTTTGGAGTCTTGGTCTGTCTAGTTGGCTGAGTTTCCATCCCGTTGGCTTAGAAGTCGCTGGGGGGGGTTGTTGCCCTACCTCGAAGCAGTCACTTAATGACTCCTCGTCGCCTGCCACCTTCCACCCTGTGATTTTCCCTGCGATCCCCGCAGAGGCAACCGTGATATCGGGTATGGAGCCGCTGTCCCCTCTAACGAAGGTGTGTTCGTCTCCTTCGTTCATCACGAGGAGATCAAGCTGAGAGATACATTGGATCACAAGCCTGCCTCTTGCGTTCGTTTCCCTCATTCCCCATTCTGGGGCCCTGGCGTTGAAGTCTCCTGCCACGATGACTTTCTTCCGGGTGTTTCTCATTTCTCTAACTACTTCTTCCAGATTCGATAATGATTCCTCGAATTGTTTCATCGTGCTATTTGGGGAGAAGTAACAGCTAATTACATACACCTCCTTCAGCTCTAACTATACAAACCCACGGCCCTTCCCGCTCCTGTAGATGCTGATCTTGTTATTAATCAGCCCGATGGCTGCGTCCAGGTTCTCATCCGTAAACCAGTTGGATCGTGATCTGCTCGACATCATTTTGTTCGGTTCACTGATAATCAGTACTTCCTCCCCTTTCCTCCTTCCTACCGCCCATACAAGATCTTGGGCGGCCCGACATCTGTTAAGGTTTATCTGCCTTACTTTGAAGATGCCCCGCTACCATCTTCCATTCGTCTTGCCCCCCTTGACTCTTCTCTATTTAGCGGACATGCCGCTGAAACGGCCCGATGCCCTTCCTTGTTACAGATGGGGCAGAATGCCGTGTTTCTACATTCCTTCGCTTGGTGCCCTTCCTCTGCACACCTGAGACAGGCCTTTGATCTGTCTGGGCCTTTGCAATTCTCCCTTGTGTGCCCGTGTCTCCAACATCTGTAGCAAATTTGGATCTCAGCTGGCTCGCTGTTCACCCTTATCTATTAATTTCTTACTGTAATTTTTAAATGAAAATTTTTGGCCTCTGAAATTTGAATGCATCGATGACACTGGGTGGTAGAATTTAAATAGAAAATGAAGAATGACTTTTTTCATGAAACGACTCATTTCCAAGTTAGTAATTATTTAATATTTGAAAAATGTAATTTTATCGGACCGTATTCGAAAACCATAAATCAAAAGGTCGTTAAATTTTGGATATAAATGTACTAAAGCATGCTGATTAATAATATTGCATCAGTTTTTCAATAAAAAAAAATGCCTAATATGACTTCTCGATAAATCGGCTCTTTTTTTCTTGATAAAAATGCACGCTAATGATCGAAATAAGTTTTGTTTTATTCAGAAGGATATAGTAAAGGTCTCTGATACTGATCCTATTTGGTTGAAATTGTATGACCAATAAGCTACGAAAGTGTGTCCTCTTGAAATTGGTCACACTGTATATCTTACTAGCTGGCCTGCGACTACGTACGCGTAGAATTTTGAAATTAACTAAAAAGCTTCTTTGTATACGACGTTTGAGGTAGAATCACAGAAGACTAAACAATCAGAATGGAAACTGGCGGTATTTCCTTTGTACAATTTTACTCCAGAATCGCCCATATTGTTGGAATAGATATCAGGGGCGTATTTTGAAATGTTGTAGTCGGGGCCGCATTTAGGAATTTATAATTTAATTCTGCACAAGTCTTCAACTTTCCTCAAATTTGCAAATCACTCTTCCTGAATTGTCTAAAAGTTGTCTTGATTTGACATAATGTTGAACTTGTCATTTTGTTAATTTTTTTAACCTAAAAAGACTATCAAATTCCTACATATTTGATTCACTCAAATTTTTATATTGTATATTATAAATTAATTAATCATGGTAGAAAAGAAATGTAATACAGAAATTCGTTTCATAATTTACCATAAAACTCAAATCGAGACTCAAATATTCAATAAGAGTCTGTATACATATGTTATTTAGAACATTTCTAAACACGATAACTTCTTTTAATTCTATAAAAGACTTTTTTGTTTTTAATTTAGTATGTATTTAAAATACCAAGGTAAAATGCTCCTTACTGAAATTATGTCACAAGAGGATGATTATTATAAGAGACGTGTGCGTAAACGATCCATGTTTTATTAGGCGTGTAAACTGTCATGTTAAATATTTATGTTTTAGTATAATATTAGAGCAAAACTTTACTAACGTTTTTGATTAAGCACAGAAAAATATGAAGATGTACAAGATGTGGATTAGGTAGATCAGGTGATATTTCAATATTTCTCTAAAATATTATTGAGGAATTTATAAAAGGACTAATGTGAAACAAGTGGAAGTTGCTGTCGGGCGTTGCTTACTGCGAATGCCTACATTTTCATAAAAATACAACACAAGCATCAAAACATTGTTTTAGCCTAAATTAATTTATCCGTTCCATATTTTTTAGATATAGACTGCTAATTTAATCTCAATAAAAGTGAATCGTGTCATAATTAAGCAAAATGCTAATTAGTATGATTATCTATTTTCTCTGGCTCTAATGAACATATAAATATTATGTTAAAATATTTTAAATTGCTCATTCAAATATGACAAAAAAAAAACAATGGTACGCAAATATGATCTATTCATTGAAAATACAAAATAATATTATATATAGTTTGTAAATTTTCGTAACTGTAACTAAATAAGATAAATTTAGCGTCGGTCGTTAAGTTGTGCAAAACTTGGAATATATAAGTCCTTTTACCTGCACGTTTCTTGACAATATTTTTTTAGGTTAAGGAATCGTGTCATTGATGAAAAATTGACATTACATAAAAAAGTAAAGGATGATCTATAAATAAATGAATTGGGAGTTTTGGCACCGTTTTTTCTGTGGTTTCGGCATGTTTCAAAGTAATTTTTATTTTCATACGTTTCTATATTTAAACTCAAACTTTTCACTGATGATGCTATTTTGAATGATTTAGCAGTGACATTTCCACCAATTTGCAGCTGGTTGTACCATTCAGGCAAAGATTAGAGAATTAACCTCTCTAATCATTAATACAGGGCAAACAAATCCCTACAGTTTATTTAAACAAACACTTTCACCGAAATCATTCAACGCAAATACCACAATTAGGAAGTTTCCTATTTTAGAAACATCATGTACATTCAACCTCATTTAGTAGTCTTTCAGATAACTAGTCAAACAAAAAAAAAATTATCTCGATATCTGAAAAACTCACGAACTTATTCAATTTCTTATTTGAATACTTCACCTCGGCTGAAGTCCACCGTGACGTCACAATACACAACGCGCTGACTTGCCATGCCGGCGGCGCGCTGTATGTTCCCTTTATTTAGTGTACGTGCTCGATTTTCTGAAATGTCACAAAATGTCACTTTTGATTCGTTCGTGCCGAGCCGAATTTTCGAATTTTGCCGTGCAATTTACGATCAGGTTTATGTGGAATACTTCCTCTTTACGTCGCGACATCATACGGCCGTCCCAATGGTGTTTTTCGAAAAATATGAACGTGCCAAAATTGCATGTTTGAGCAATTTTTCGGCTCTCAAATGCAAGCTGACAAACTGCCGGTGCCCGCCAGCGAGTATAAAGGTGCCCGCGCCCGCTCGCTGTTGGCGGAATCATGTATTGTGACGTAATCGAGCTCAGCCCAGATGATCGCGACATTTTAAACTTGGAAGGACCATAACTTTTTTATTTATAGAGATAATTTAAAAAAAAATTACAGATATTTTTTAGATTTTACGACTATTTATTACGAGAAAATGAGAAAAATGGAAACTTCCTAATTAAAGGAAAGATGAACTATGAATAAACTAATAAGGTTATCCCCGACGTTGTCAGATGAGTACTGTGAAATTTCTATAATGCTTCTGAAAATTGTTAATTTCAGTATATCCATTTTTTTTTCAATTATCTAGTGAAACCTACTTTCCCATTTCATAGTTAGCTAAAATTGTTATAAATCATTGTATTTTGTACTCTTCTATTTTCAAAATTACAAAGTATGTAACTACTAAATTATTATACAAATCAGATTTGTTGTACATCTGGCAGCTCTGTATTGAGTACTCAATTATTTGTTGTTCTATTCCAGAAACATGGCGATTCCGATGCGCGCTTAGAAATGCGCGAATCTTCCGCCTCCCTGAAAGATTCCATTCTGATTGTTTAGTCTTCTGTGGTAGAATCACCAAGTAGTGTCTAGCCCCTGAATACGACTACCTACTTGTGCCTGGCTCGCGCATGCGCAACTTCAACCGCCTGCCAGCAGCACGTCAAACAGCCGTGTTTTAATTACATAGACTTCTTAAAAATGAATTACAAATCAACGTGTAGTGAGTGCAACGCTGTTTTTAAACGTTTGTATGATTCACAAAACACGTAAAAAAATTTCATGGAGGTGAAGGAAAATTTGTTGAATCAGCCTCACTAAAAAAAATGTGCGAACGCTACTACAAGGACTTACAACTTCAGTTGTGATATCTGCAAGAAACACTTCAATCATTAGCATCATTTAACATTTCATAAAAATACTCATGTATGTGTCAGTTAATTCCGCTGCAAAAAAGTGCCCTCTCTGTAGTTTCACAGAATCGTCTAAAATCTAGTTACACAGCCACTTCAAGGAAAACTACGACATCGAAATTTACTTTGAAAACTTATTTTTGCGACTAAAGACGACTTTGAATTATGGAAAAATGGAATTGAACAAAACTCCAAATCAAAATTTATTAAAGAGTATCGATTTATAAATTTTAATTATTTATAAATTTATCAAGGAGGTATTCAGAAAATTCTATTACATATGTCATAGAGCCGGCTGTTACATTTCAGAAAGTCATAATAAAAGGCATTTGAAAACGCAAGGAAGCTGGAAAATTGGAGGATTCCATCCATCAGGGATAACAAATTGCTTTAAGTACCTTTTTGTATTTTTTTTGTTGTGTAATTACTTTACTGAAACAGGGAGGTAATTAAATAATTTAATTCCTGAATAAGTGACAAATCTTAAAAATGCCGTGTCGTTAGCTTTCGGGATACATATTTCATTATTCGTATTTGATTTTGTGCTATATCCGAGGCATATTAAGTTCTTTAATTTTTATAAAATGTAAAGCTGCTAACATAATACAAACCTGAGAGATCTATTAAATTTATTTCTTTAAATAGTAATTCTGACGGATATTGTTAAAGTTTAAAAATTTATTAAAAAAAATAATAATAATCAGTTTCAAAAACGTTATAAAATGCATTTTAAGAGTTTCAAACACACAACAGAGAACATTTGCGCATGCGCGCGCCGGGCACAAATAGTGATATTCGGAGGCTAGACGCTAGTGAATTACCAGGGACATGTACATTGTACATCCCCACTACATTCTGGAGCTTTCTTATCGCTCGGGAAAACTCTATAATTTTCCAGAAAAATCGATAGTTTTAACCAGAGAATATATTTTACTATCTGCTCTACTGCTTTGGAATATTCCAAAACATTCTGAACTCTCGATTTGTCTGAACTGTTCCGAAATGGTCTCGAATTTTCTGGAATATTACAAAAAATTGTGGAGCATTCCAAAAGGCTCACAAATTTTCTGGAATATTCCAGATTGCTTTCAAATTTTCTGGAATATTACAGAACATTCTGAAATATTTCAGAAGGCTCTCAAATTTTCTAGAATGTTCCAGAATGCTCTCTAATTTTCTGGAATATTTCAGAAGGCTTACAATTTTTCTGGAATCTTCCAGAATACTCTGGAATTTTTTGGAATATTGCAGAAAGGACCCCGGAACAAAACCATTGAAAATGTTCATTCGGTGGAATCGGCTGAAATTTTGGTATTTTGTAGTTCAAGTCATGCTGATCAAAAGTTCTTATCACACCGAAACTATCCTATGAACAGTTTTTGAAATACAGCTTGTCAAAGTTAGGTAATTTGCGTCATTTTGGACATTCAAGAACTTTTTACTCTTAAACTATTAACTTTAGCAAAAAATTGCAAGGGTCGAAATATTTTTGTTCATGTCCAATAAAGCTCAAGATTTTTTTTTTTTAGAATTTTTTTATCAATTTTTAGGTTAGGCAAAATATATATATGTCATATTTCAACATGCTTCGGTGGGATTGGCTGAAACTTTGCTATTTTGTAATTAAGGTCATGCTGAAATATTCCTATTACACTGAGTCTATCCTATGAGTGGTTTTCGCTCCAGGAGTGCCTGAAGGTCCTAACAAAGAGGTAACGGGTAATCCATATGTAGGTACGTGTTTATGAATGGCTTCCAGCATGTTTGTGTACGTGCGTGTGTGTGTGATTATTTTTATAAAAGAACCTGCTCTTATCGGCACCATGTTTCTTATGAGAGCGTTCTCATTGTCAACCAGCGTGATCCCATTTTTTTGATTTCACTTTCTATCTGTTTATTTTTACTTTTTGTTGTTTTTTATATTTTTTTTTTAGTTTTTAAATATTGAGAACGTACATAGAATTTTCAGGAATAAGTAAAAAAAAAACTTGTATTATTGTTCAATATGAGTATAAAGGCGCGTCCCTGTAAATCACAAGGTTTCTGAAATATGAAATAATAATCAGTTTTTGGATGCCATTTTCAAAGAGCCGTAGCTCAAAGTATTTGCGGACATATTTTTGCATATAGAATCTGCACCAGAAGTTTGTCATCGATATTTCCGGATAACTCTGTATACACTGGCACATACGTACACACAAACGCATGTACGCAGTACACAAATGCGCTGGAAGCCATTCTTAAACACATACATATAGATTACCTGTTAAGACCTTCAAGCACTCCTGGAGCGAAAACCACTCATAGGATAGACTCAGTGCAATAGGAATTTTTGATCAGCATGACTTTAACTACGAAATAGCAAAGTTTCAGCCAATCCCACCGAAGTTTGCCAAAATTTACATATATATATTTTATCTAACCTAAAAATTGATAAAAAAAATCTGAAAAAAATTCTTGAGCTTTATTGGACTTGAACAAAAATATTTTGACCCTTGCAATTTTTTGCTAAAGTTAATAGTTTAAAAGTAAAAAGTTCTTGAATGTCTAAAATTACGCAAATTACCTAACTTTGACAAGCTGTATCTCAAAAACTGTACATAGGATTGGCTCGATGTGATAAGAACTTTTGATCAGCATGACTTGAACTACAAAATACCAAAATTTCAGCCGATTCCACCAAATCAACATTTTCATGGGTTTTGTTCCGAGGTCCTTTAATCATAAAAGTTTATGCCGTGCAAATACACTTATTGTAGCTGGTTCCGGTTCTACTAAAACGATTTTTATTAAACTTGGCTTAGAGTAAGCCAATTTCTATGAAATAAAAACTAAATGTTACTCCAAACAAAGATAAATTTACCTGATTGGTTCAGTAGTTTCTGCGTGATGCGCGTTCAAACAGACAGACAAGCAGACAAAATCACAAAAACCATTTTAATGTATTCTATCGCTCATATCATCAGTTCTTGCACATATTTTCAGTGTACCTACAGGCACGCATGAGAAGATTTTGTTTCGTTTACTATATACAATCTATAGAATACGATGTAATAGACTTATGATTTATTTATACAGCGATGTTACTTGTGTTGAATCCATAGCAGAACTGATTAAACAAAAAACTTATATTTTGTGGTATAAAATGTTACATGAATGGTATATTTCACATGTATATTCTCTAAAGGACGATAAAACACGGCACGATGCAATAAACTAACCCTTCTAAGTATCTTCTTTTATCTCAACATAAAGCCCACCTGATAATACTGCAATCTAGAAAGTTTCATGGATAGATAAATATGCTCATAAAATTACAATGAACACATAAATACGGCTTGAAAACAAGATAAACATTTTACGGATATATAAAATTTGTTAACTGAAATAACGTTTTAAAGGAGACATCAAAACACAAAACTATTATTTAAGGTAAAAGACTCAAGTACCGTCACTAACCCAATTGCCTTCAGTTCTTACATGTTTTTGTTGAAAATAAAAAATTAGAGATTCCTTCATGTACAACAGAAATTAAAGATATTTTTTGTACAGTTGGTAATGTTTTTATATAAGTAACTCTTTTAGCCCTTCTCACCATATGTGTTTTAATAGAACAGAGTTTCCGTAGCGTTTTTAAATTCAAAGGTAAGACGATAGCACAGGCTACCTATATTATTATACTCTTCGCAAAAAACGAAGAGTATATTGTATTTGATCGGCACATTTCTAAATCAGTAAATATCGCTCGTAGAGAAAAAAAAATTATATCGTTATGTTAGTAAACGAATTCTGAACAACTTTCAAAAGGTCCATCTGTCCGTCCGTCCGTCCGTCTGTCCGTCCGTCCGTCCGTCCGTCCGTCACGTTTCTTGTAAGCACGATAACTCAAGAAAGAAAAATCCGATTGTATTGAAATTTGGAGAGTAAGTTAGTGTTAGCTAGAGGAAGAACCACGTTGTTTTTTAACAAAATAGATTGGTAAATAAAAAAGTTATTAGTAATTTAAAATAAAAAAAAATATTTTTTACATTTTTTTATGGTTTGTAATAAATAGAAATCTTGCGAAATGTTATTTCCTATCTATTATTTTTTTTTATACATTTTACTAATGTGTGTTTCCTAATAATCGCATTAAATTTTCTGTCTGGTAGATCGTTGGAGGTTAGGGTGAATAATAAACTGTCAACTCGGCGGGACGTTCGCGCGGGCGTCCCCGAAGGGTCGTGCCTGTCTCCAAAGTTGTTCAACTTGTACGTCTCCGACTTCCCGGAGTTCCCGAATTCGAACCTTGCCAAGTACGCTGACGACACAGCCATGTACGTGCATTCGCATAACGCGCAGGCGGCTAATATGTTGCTGAAAGCGCACTTGGCCCATGCCACGGCGTATTACAAACAAGTGGAAAATTCGGATCAACGCCGAGAAGTCAGAGTCGATTCTGTTCACGCGCCGCTTCACAGAAAACCGGACTCTAACGTTACTTTCGATCGGGGGTAGAGAAATTCCTATTGAGCAGTGCGTGAAGTATTTGGGGGTGAACCTAGACAAAAGACTGACGTTTAATACACACATTAACGAGACGATACGCAAGGTCTACTCCATGCCCAGGAGTCTGTATCCGCTCCTGGCACGGGGTAGCGGACTCAACAGGACTAACAAAAAGTTGTTGTACACGATGGTAATCAGGCCGGCCATCACATACGCGGCGCCGGTGTGGTACAGCATTCCGGCCACGACAATGCGGAAGTTAAGAGTATTAGAACACAAATTTATGCGCCTCATTTCGCACTCTGGTAGGTACACCTCCCTATGAGATCTCTATGCACGTTGCCACGACATAACCCCACTAGCGGACTACGTCCAAGAAACCTCACAAAAATTCTACCAGTTTAAACTGGACGGTAGCCCGCTTACCCGCAATATTACCCGAATCAGACAGCATAATGCCATAGTTTTCGATATAAGAGACACCCCCCTACCATACCAGACGTTGCCTATCTTCCGGCAGTTCCCCTAGCCACACTTCCTCTTACAATAACTTACCCCTACCCTTACTCTTATCTTTCCTCAACTTTACATCTTTCCAATCCCTCTTTCTCCCCATTTATGTTTGTACAATTTTGTTCTTTTATCCTTTTTGTTATTTTCATTCCTTTTTTGTCTCTCTAAATCCCCTCTAGGCTGAAAACTTACCTAAATCCTAATTTTTTAAACCACAATTTTATTTCCACCATACCTTCCTTGTCGGCGATCAGACCACAAGTTCGTCATTTGTTCGAACGGGTTTTTTCGTTTAGTTGTGTTCCCCGTATCAACAATCAAAATTACGAAGTGCACTCGCCTACAATTTTAGTGTTTTCACTGTTGTGTTTATTTTTAAATTACTTTTAGGTGCATGTGGACATATCAAAATCTTTAATCTAGTTTTTAAGTCTGCCCGTGGCAGACAGGAGCTTCTAGCACCCCTTTTCGAAATTATTTCCAAGCCGAACCAGACCTACCCCGCCCAGCCTCACACCCACCTCGGCGATGTTCGCCGTGGTTGACTGGCTGGCTCCGGACTAGGATCCGGTGAGGCACATATATTGTACTTGAACTTAAAATAAAATATTATTGTTGTTGTCTCGCAATCCAAGGGTCCCGGGTTCGATCCCTTACATCGTGATTTTTTTTTCACAACAAAGTTGGTATCACAAAATTTAGAATATCCAAAAACTAACATTATTTACAAGAAAAATGCTAAGAGTATCCTATAGAATGTGTAATAATTATATAAAAAGCTCAGTAAATCGGCGAAGAGTATAATGCTTACACTAGTTTATTGGTTTATTGTTCAATTATTAGTTTATGGGCATACATTTTCTAATTCACAAAGGATGTAATTTTTGTTACTTAAAAAACATAGGTGACGATAGGTGACAATAGGTGATGATATTAGAGGAAAGTCACAAGAGAGCACATAATTATGTGCTCTCTTCGTAAATTATGATAAATGAAATTATGAATTCATTACAAAATATATTAATATTGTTATTATGAGAATATTTTATTTTTGATCAGCTATACAAAAAATTTGCTGTACCTAATTATCTTTATCCTTTTAGTTGTTTAGCTGTAAAAAAATATTTAAAAGCCTGACGATATTATGCGCTATCTATGATGATATTATGATAGATGGCAGAGACAATACTTATTGAGAATAATGATTTTATTTAAAAATTAAGAAAAGCGCAATCGGAAAGAAGTGAAAAGTAAAGTAAATGCACAAACTGTTGATGGTATTAAAAATAATTAATAATGTTAATATTAATAATAATAGTAAAAATAATACCCCTCTTTATTCCTCAAAGCCTGAAGTGATTTTGTGCAGAAGGAGCTACACTTTTCGAGACGGAGAACACACACCCAATATTCAAGTATATTAGGACAAATTTCTTTTCCCTAAAAAATCTCAATGCTACGACTTAAATTCGAACTCGATACCTTCGACCTCGGAGTGAGAGTCAAACCTCCTTAACTATCGACCACCCACTCATACTGTCGTATTGGGATTGAGCATTCTGTTATTGTCAAATATGAAAATATGGATTTCCCAGACTAGTAATAAATTTAGTATGTAGATAATATAGTGTCAGGACGATGACACAAAATGGAATTAATTGATAATGCAATAAAAATGTGTACGAGGTGCCCAATACTCCAAAGAAAGAGAATTGTATGTATTTCCAAGTTTGAAAATTTTTATTGTCAAATTTATTTATTTATTTATTTATTTATTTATTTATTTATTTATTTATTTATTTATTTATTTATTTATTTATTTACGTATAAATACATTTGTATTAACATGGTGATACTAATCTTAATTACTTACCTTAGCAACTAAAATGAACATTAAGAGAGGAAGCGAAATACAAAGATAATATTAAAAACTATATAACAACAATAATAAACAATTACTGCAGTAGAGCACGTTTTGCCTTGTTTTTAAAACCATCAAGAGATTTACTAAATAAGTCAAGTCATATAAATCGAACAAATTTGTTTTGTACAGATTCAAGTTTGTTGATATATGTGTTTTAGTACGGTGACCAAACAATGTTGTAATATTCCATAATACCTAGATCTAACTAGAGAAATATATAAAATAGTTAACGCTCCAAAATCTAAAAAATCCTGAGCCATTCTCTTAAGAAATTTATGTAGTATTGGTTGAAGCATTTGTATTTTCTTAATTTCTCTACCATGTGGCACTGATGAGTCTGGGAAGGCTAAACGCTTCTGCTACTGTTGAGAAATTAATGGCTATGCAATGGGCTTCAACTAACTCTCCTAAGACTTTTAGTTCTATAATTTGTTGCACTGAAAAGTGTAGAGTATAACCAGACTGAAAAGAGTCAGAACAGTCTAGTGCGCCATCTGTGGTACGCTAGATTTAGTGTTCTCTCTTAAAGGAACACTGATTATTGCCAATACTAATCTTTTCTAAAATATTGTTAAGTAGTTCGGAGTGTGTATTCACGACAGATATTATTTCCTTGGTGCCGTGGGAGCTATTTTCCATGAGACATTCACCATAGGCTTAAAATGTCATGAAACGCCGATATTTTAAGTTTGAGCAAAAACAAATCTAAGTCTGTCCTGTCTGTAACTTTGTTGTTCCCTCGATCACTCTGGAACCGTATAAGATATGAAATTTGGTACACGTATATATGCATATATTTTAACGAGATCTGGAAATATATTATATTTTGATATTATTTCGTTGAAGGATCGGATGTTATATTGGGGTAAATGGGGATAAATAGGTAAGTCAAGCAAGTAAGAGTCCATAAAATTGGTATTTAGTATATATAAGAGAAAATAAGATCTCAAATTTTTTTTGGCATTAGCCACTCCCATTATCACCCCCACCTCATTATTAAAGGGGGCCAAAAAAGTAAAATTGTGATTTACTTTGTTTACAAGAATCCAAGGCCACAACATTTTTTTTTACTTCAACAACGTTCTTTTTCTATTAAAAATAACTTGTTACTGCCATTTGAAAATAATTTAAATATCAAAATATAAATAGCTATAAGCATTCATTTTGAGTTTCAATTACAATATTATTAAAGTCGAAAGTTAAACTTAAGCATAACATGGCGATAATTGGTACATTTACTATATAATTTTTTATTTTCAACCAACTGGTATTTCGCGGAGTATTTTTACACCAGAGGAATATCCGATCTTCGTAAAAACTGCAAAAGGCACCTATTTTCTTTGGTTTTTAAATACTTACGATATGAATATATTCTCTGGCCATGAAAATAACAATATCCAATGCGAGAAATTTTACCGTGAAATAAATGTTACATTTTAAAAGCGTTGGAAACAGTTTCAATAATCGATATAATAATCTGGTTTTAATTAAAAACTTAATTGTACCGAACCTTTTAACGAACATTAAAACTAAATTAATTAACGTGTTGGAGTAACTATTAGTTGTTTTATAAAGAAGTTTAATAATTTTACGTTTTTCTACAAAATGTAACGAATACAAATTACATTGTGATAAAAGATGGTTTAAATTGACCTCAATAAGTTCGTTTATATACACGCTTCACTTGAATAGAACTAATTTTCCACTCTGCATAAACGACAAAGCTCAAGAGCATGCAAATGCAAATGCAATTTTGTGGAGTGTGATATTTTCTAAATGGTCAGAGTATTATGCTTTGGTTTGCCAGGAAATTAGGGCAGTAATATGGCAGTATGAGGCTAACAAATCGTGTGTCCGATATACAAATTTAAATGATTTCGTTAATAGCGGTCTCATAAAGTAGCGTTAATATTATATTGTGAGGGTGGATAGTACGGCGGAAAAGAGTTCACCCGCGTTACATGACAATACAGTGGCGAGAAATGTGAAACTTTTATAAAATATTTTTGTATATTGTGTGCTTGGGTGGATGGATATTGCTGGAAGAGTTACAAGGTGGAGTAACTATAGACGGAACTAAGATATCTAGCTTTTAGATATGGATATGATGCCACCTTATAGTCTAAGAACTAGTAAACATTTTACTTACGTCATTTTTAAGTGGAAATATTACTGTTTCGTATGAAACTATGAAAGGACGTTCGGGAAAAGCAACGGAATAACGCCGCAAAAAAATGGTTAACTTGTAAGTAAAGCAGAGACACAAGTAGCACAAGAAGCTATAATAAAGCTGCACCAACATTGCAGCAGCAAGAACTGGCAGTTATTTATCTATAGCAACTCCCACGAAAACCTTACAATGAGGTTGCGATAGCGCTGGTACAACATTTTCTTGATTTGAAAATGTTGCTAAAGCCTTATAGCTGTGGCCATCTGGCTGGCGGTAGAACCAGATTACAGCCATTGAGCTGTATATTCTTGGAACTACATAAACAATTTGGCTGTACAATTACCTTTAATAGATATTATGGGATACTAGTATGAAAATGTATAGATATACTTTACTGTACATGTACTTATAAAAATATACATTCTATTTTGACTACGAATCGTGCATATAATTGCATGCGGTTATCACTTTTTCGTTAAATGTGTATGTGATACTTCAGAATTATAATTTTGTACGTATTTCACTAGAAATTTGTTTAAAATTACTAACGTCTTAATGTTCTGTCCACTAGAGAATATTAGAATATTTTTATTAAAGTAAATTGTAATGAGAGGTTCTAGTGTGACTGCGATGCTAGCAAACCCATCTCACAAGTGCTGTCTATAAAAATATCTAAAAGTTAAGTGTAGAAGATATATTTAAGTTCGCATAAGTGGATAGCATAAAATAGCCGTGCAGACGAAAATTGTTTTTAAGGTATTTGGTTTCAAATAAATAATTTTTAATTACAATGAAAAAAGGGTGACAAAAACCGTTGCTGAGTGAAAAATTCTACAGGGTGATACATATTAGCATAACGCACGTAATAATCAGATGCATTACTCTTAAAGTATGGTCATTTTCCCTTATATTTTCTTAGGTAAATTAATTAAGTGAAGCTTTTCAGGTCAAAATTGCGCTCGCTAAATGAAAAATTCTACATTATATTTCACATTAAAAATGGGGAGACCGGGTTACACGTGGAAAACAACAACTAAGAGAATCATGAACAAACTGGGAAGCGACCAAAATACTGGGAAAGAAAGTGAGTGGGAAAAATGAACTCCACAAAGAAACCGCAGCGATATACCCTACCAGAACCAGAAACCGACAAATCAGAAAACTCAGAAGGAGAAGAAAAAAAATCTGTAGAAGCAAAAACACAAAAAGAGGAGCCTAAACATTAAATAACGAACACAACGCGGCAACACATTGGACTTGTCATCTTGCTGTCGAGGCGACCAGACGTGCTTTATAATGCTCTGTCACCAATGGATATCCATAAAAGTTTATAAAAATTAAATAGTGACAACGTAGTTAAAAAAAAGTATAAGTGGATGTGTAGGGTACTAGCCTACATACTGATACCATCACCATGGATAATATATAATAACAAAAACAATTTATAACAAAAATTTATATTTTCAAATTTGAATACAAATATTTCTTTAAAAAGTTTATCTTTATTAATATAGCAACTATAGTGCTATATATTGGTGACCCCGACGTGATCACGCATTGTATACCTCCTGATAGATAAAGACAGTTGCCAAAAATTAATTATGAAGACTGAAGTCTAATAACTTTTGACAGTGTTGTTAAATAGTTATGCCGAAAGTAATCTCCCATGGACATTCTAGACAGCTTTTCCAGTCGCGACAAGAATATGGGGCCAAACCAAACTGCTCGTGCTACTAACGGCTGATGAAGGACGACGTCCATAACGAAGACAGCCAGCTAAAGGTCGACCGTTCCATAGATATCTTCGCTAGACACGGATTCCTCAGTCTCTCCATGAAGATAGTACCGAGATACGAATCATACTAGATTTTCAGAAGAATTGTTATTACTTTCTCAATTATGTACATGTATAGGTAAATACTCTGCTATATGACTCCCTGCAATGTAAAACCAGCTTATCAAGTATATCAATTTATTAATTATTCACTATTTTAATTGTCTCGCCAGCTTTTCTTTAGCCAAAGCTGCTATAGCTGGTGCGACATCTTTTTAGAGAAGCTCAATCCAATTATGATTGCAAACTCATTCCCTATTTTAATTGTCTCGCCAGCTTTTCTTTAGCCAAAGCTGCTATAGCTGGTGCGACATCTTTGAGAAAAGCTCAATCCAATTATGATTGCAAACTCATTCACTAATTTTAATTGTCCCGCCAGCTTTTCTTTAGCCAAAGCTGCTATAGCTGGTGCGGCATCTTTGAAAGACGCTCAATCCAAATATGATTGCAAACTTTCATTCACTTAGCACAAGCTTGCTATTTTGTTTAAATTTATCAATAACATATAACATACATTAAGGATAATGTTATTTCAAAAATAAATGTCCTTGTTTTACGTTATTTTGTCATCTATCAATCAAAACTGACTTTTCTTTTATTAAATGTGATCTTAAATATTGATACCTTGGTAGGTTGGTTTATTTGTTGTAGGAGGGGAGTATATGTAGGGTACTAGCCTACATACTGGATAATATATAATAACAAAAACAATTTATTACAAAAATTTATATTTTCAAATTTGAATAGAAATATTTCTTTAAAAAGTTTATCTTTATTAATATAGCAACTATAGTGCTATAGGATGTGTCTGTAAAATAATACATAGATCGGAACATTTTCGGTAATTGATAAGAAATATTAGTGTTTAATTAGGTATATAAACTAAAACTTTACACAGTGCTTCCCCTCTAACGCAAAAAATCATGATATATATATATATATATATATATATATATATATATATATATATATATATATATATATATATATATATATATATATATATTATATATATAGTGCAGTAAAATCGGAGGAAAGAGGAGAAAGAAATCAGTAATAACCGAAGAGAGGACTGTCTATATGGAACATAAAGGCATCAGTTAGAAAGAAAAAACCGGCACACCAACGCTATGAAAAATCAAGAGAAATGTCCATTATACTATTAGGAGACTTCAATGCACATATACACCACACATGGCCTAACAAAATGGAAACGCGCTGAAAAACCTAACACACATGTTTGACTTAACAATAAGAAATACATGGCGCAAAAGTCAAACCTGCATTGACACCTGGAGTAATGGAAGCTCAATCACATAAATAGACCATATCCTGGTAAGTAGAGAGATAAGGGCAAGGATCAAGTAGGTTAAAGCAAAAAGGACAGCAGAAGAGAGCGCTAACACTGAATAGCAGCAAACTAGAAATAGGGAGACCATGTTACACGTGGAAAATAACAATCGAGAGAATCATAAACAAACTAGGAAAGAAAAGCGAGAAAAAAAAAAACATGCGTCATTTGGCTCTCGCTGCTGACAACAAGCATGACCCAAATCCAACCCAGCATCGGAAACCGAGGAATCAGAAGACTCAGCAAAAGAAGATTTGAAGAAGCAAAAACACAAAAGGAGGATCATAAACAGTCCATATCAAGATACAGCACATGTTTCACACGAAGGTAAATCAATCAATCAATCAAAGTAAATTGTAATGAAAGTAAAAAAAAATTAATATTGTTCAAAATAGCTGCCCTTCTCAGTTCTCGTCGTTTACAGAAAATATGGCCACTAATTTCATGTAAAAAAAAATCAAAATAATAACTGTTAAGTGACTATACCCATTCGCTTTGTGCATTAATGTTTAAAATTGTGGAAACGAATGAGGCCAATGACATAATGAAATATTTCAAGGTGGACTGTTATATTTACTAATTTACATAATACTTGACAGTAAATTGACTGTTAAATGCAGCTGTAAATGCCAATGCGCAGCCACAAATGTGGAACATATAGTTCTGCTGTTAAACCGCATTTTTTTAGCTTTAAAATATAAGTTAATCAAGAATCACTACTTACTAGTCGTTCCAGCTGCTATTGAGCTGATGCAAGAGGTCTAGAAGGCATATTGCAGCTGACCAGAAATCTAAATAGCAATTGCAGTGACTTTATTGTTTAATTGTGTTACGACAACGTTATAGCAGTAAAAATATTTGAAACAAAAGACTTTGAGTTTCCAAATCCAAACTACAGTTAAACGCCGCGCCGGTTACCTCAATGTTTTCGCAGACAAAATGTAGCTGTTAAAACTTCTTGGTCCACACTGTGCTACTGCGTTCGTTCACCACTTCTATTTATAAAACGGCTTAAGATGAGCCTTCGATAGGTTAAAAGATCTGGATTACGTAGGCGATATATGCTTGCTGCCACACACGTCAAGAGATATGAAAACGAAAATACGTCTGGCATTGAAAGTTGGTTTCAAAACACAAACTAAACTAAATAAATGCACATTGGAACTAACAATGAGAATAATCTGTTTTTTGGTGAACATCAAATCATATAATTGGATGAATTTTTCTACCTCGAAATCATTACGGATCATAATGAGGGCGCAGATAAAGACGTTCAAGAGAGAATATTGAAGACCAGAAAAGTCTAAGGAATGCTCAAAAATATATGGAACGAAGACGCCTACTCCAATAACTTGCCGGACCGGATATTAAACGAAGACATATGACACAGAACCGACCAGAAGCCAATTGGATTGAAGATTGTGCAGAGGAAGTGGGGGATGGCTGGATCATACGTTTCGCCGACTAACTGGTACCCCCAAGAAAACCGAGAAAGGAGCAGGCCGGGGACAATTTGGATAAGGACAATCATGGAAGAGGCTAGAACCATGCAAAAGTCGCAAAGGGAGATCAAGGAACTCGCCAGAAACTTAATCAGATGCCACAATTTTGTGGGGGCCCTATGTTCCACAGAAAAATGACGGGAAGCTATATTATTCATCTTTCAACTGCTTATTTTTTGCATAGTAATAGTTTATTTGATAACGAATTAGAGTAAAAATTATAGATTCGGCCGATTTATTGAACTTTTTATATGATTCTTGAAGATTTTATAGGATACTCTTCACAGTTTTTTTTGTAATTGACGTTAATTTTAGATATTTTAAATTTTTTGATGCCAAATTGCTAGTAAAATACTCGGCAGTATATAAAAAAAGTAACCATATTCATATTCAATCTATTTGTGCCTCGAATCCGATACCCTTTGACTTCGAGTTTAACCACTAGACCGCCATCAACTTCTCCAAAAATATAAACTTCTGCAATATCTTGATGAGAATCATATGTGGATGGTTAGATATATTATTATGAAATATATATCAGTAAAATATGTAAATAAATAATGACATGGAATAACATTTTACAAGATTTCTATTAAATTGCAAAGCATAAAAATTAAGAAACCAATCTTTTAAAATTTAAATATTTATTAACTTTTTTATTTACTTGTCGATTGTGCTCTTCCTCTAGCTAACACTAACTTACGGTCAAAATGTCAATACAATCGGACTATTCTTTTTTAGTTATCATGCTTACAAGAAAGGTGACGGACGGACGAACAGACGGGCAAACGGAAATTTTGAAAGTTGTTTAGAATTTCGTTTACTTACACAATAATATTATTTTTTTTCTCTCTATGGGCGACAGATATTTTCGGTTTTAGAAATGTACCGAAAAAATGCAATATACTCTTCGTTTTCATATCTGCGAAGAGTATAATCGCGAAAAATTGTTACCAGATGATTTGCTCGGAACTTAATGAGTGCCAGACATAGCCCAGTCAATGAACGTTTAATAGGGGGGGTCTAGAGGGAAATGCCGAGATCACAATTTTTGACTTGAGGGCTGTGTTTGGACTATTTAGGAGGTAAACATACCAAGAGTCCCCAAACGTAGGAGGTGGGGGGGGCATGAAGAAGGTCCCGGTTTTTGGTATTTCGCTCATATCTCGAAAACAGTTAGCCCTAATCAAAAAGTGGCTATATGCAAAATTAAAGCTGACTAAATTTTCTACAATAATGTTTCTATTAATTTTTTCGTATCTGTTATGATTCAGTAATGAATTGTATATCTTTTGACTGTATTCTAACTTTGTTATAAATTTATTATAAATTGAAAATAAATTTTAATAATCATCGTAGAAAAAAATTTCTCGTACAGATATCCGTTTCACAGCAGACTGAACTGAAATATTGAATAAAAAATGTCTTTGCGTCTGTAAGTGTGTGTGCGCGTATATATCTATGTGTGCGTGTATACCGTTTCTTGTAAAAACGATAACTTCTGTTGATTTTAATTTGGAACATATTGAAAACAGCATATTACAATAATCCCTATTGAAATTGGGCCATATCTATAATATATGGTGATAACCAGAAGCCTGCAAACTCTCATACGTAAAATATGTTTTATTTTAATTTCAGAGCAAAATATTACTAAGCATACAAAAATAAGAAGATGATTTCTAAACCGCAATATACCGGGTGTATGTTAGGCAAACCAACTTTATTTAAATTAGATGATATATCAGTGTTATCCTAAAATATGGAGCATGATATTTTTAATAACATTATTATGAAGTGAGAATTGTAGGCCTCTAGTTATCACCATGTATTACAGATATGGCCCAATTTCAATGGGGATTATTGTAATATGTTATTTTACGTATGTTTCAAATTGTAATCAAATATTTTAAGTCTAACAGAAGTTATCGTGTTTACAAAAAGCGGTATATATGCAAACATAGATATACACGCACACACACACACGCAAAGACATTTTTTATTCGATATTTCAGTTCAGTCTGTTGTGAAACGGATATCTGTACAAGAAATTTTTTTCTACGATGGTTATTAACATTTATTTTCAATTTATAATAAATTTATAATACAGTTAGGATACTGTCAAAAGATATACAATTAATTACTGAACCATAGCAGATACGAAAAAAAAAACAATAGAAACATTATTGTAGAAAATTTAGTCAGCTTTAATTTTGAATATAACCACTTTTTGATTAGGGCTAACCGTTTTCGAGATATGAGCGAAAAACCAAAAACCGGGACCTTCTTCGTGCCCCCCCTGCATCCCCCCCACCTCCTACGTTCGGAGACTTTTGGTATGTTTAGTCCAAACACAGCCCTCTAGTCAAAAATTGTGATCTCAGCATTTCCCTCTAGAAACCATCCATTGACTGGACTAACGTGACTGAAGTTTTTTTTTTTATCTATTTATTTAACGTCGGCCTATTTCCGCTACCAGGGTCTATCACCGACGCCAGGAGATAAGCTACCCCCAACCTGGAAATTTTGCCGAACCTCTTCCCTTAAGAAGAGTAGGGATCTATTACTTGCCTAACATTTAATAGACGAGGGATCGCCTGCTTTACATTCCCTCCGAAGGATGGTATATCCACTACGTAATCCTCGTCTGAAATTACGTAGCTTCCGCGTATATACTGATATACAAGCCGCTAGAAGGTAGGACGAGAACGCTGTATTTCCCAAGATGGGTCACCCATCCAAGTACTAACCGCGCTCGACGTTGCTTCAACGGAATATCGACTGATATTCACATTGAAGTCACCTCTACGCTCGCCCCGTGACTGAAGTTGCATGCAAAAAAATAGCCAATATATGTCATTTTTAAATGGCCAATTTTTGTT
Source organism: Rutpela maculata (assembly GCA_936432065.2). Lineage (NCBI taxonomy): Eukaryota > Metazoa > Arthropoda > Insecta > Coleoptera > Cerambycidae > Rutpela > Rutpela maculata. The sequence continues at coordinate 155,123,150 of OW386287.2, forward strand.
GAAGTATTGCTTGCGCAACAACAAATAACGAAAATATATTATGAAAGCATTTGCTTAAAACTTAAGGAATCCTAAACATACTTAAAGTTGCATTTTTATAAGGACTATTTACGTCGTAGTTAAATGCTTGTTTTGATTTAACTTTAAGTTAGAATCACCATGACACTATTATACAATTTTTAGGCGAAAATCGCGGAACTAATACAGACGTTAGTAAAGTCTCGGCCGATGCGCAGATGAAGAGTTCAATATAATACATAGCAATAAAATTATTTCTTTTTTAAAATCTATAGTTCAGTACTTCCCAGACAAGTATATTAGGATGTCTCAAAAAACATTTTTTTTTGAAAGCTGACGCTCCCCAGGGTTTTTCTGATTCCTTCTGGTTCCTAATGAAAAGATATGAAATTGGAAGCCTGAAGAACTCCAACTACATAAATTTAATTAGAGACAAAATATTTTGCAAAAAGAATTACTTTTCTTAATTTCGGCGTTTTTTTATAAAAATTTAAGCCCAGGGCAAACTTTCCCCGAAACATACAGACTTTAAATTTCATATCTTTTCATCAGGAACCAAAAGAAATCAGGAAAATCCTGGGGAGCAATAGTTTTCAGACACCCTAAAATATATTCACTAAAATGGTGGATTCGACGACAGGTAACCAACCATTTGTAATAAATTTTCATGTTTTCTTCTTACCCAACGTTGGCACCACACCGTTTGTTTTAACCTTATTCTTGGTCACCCGGTCTTAAAGGCCAATTGTACTAAATCACGTAATGTATTCTGTTATATTGTTACCTATGATTTTTGTTAACTGTTTAAACATATGGATTATCCCTCATTTTTTCAATTTTATTTCGCTGCCAAACAACGTAAAAAATTGGTTGCGCCCCAAAAAAATATTCTGTATTTCCTTTACTTTTCGTACCAGTTGCTTTACCTTTTGATTCCGTCGAAAGTATAACATCAAAATAACTCTTAATTCCGACACACAATGTTCCTTGCTGGGGCTATTTTAAAAATAAATCTGATAAAACTGATTCTAATCTGGAAACACGGTCTATTTGTTCTTATCTGAACTTTGTTCTCGGTCCCTGTTATTTAAATTTCATAATGAGGAAAAACCACTATTTAGGTACCATATTTTAAGGGCAGTATCTCCCTTATGAAGTATTTTCGGCCACAGCTTTATAAATATTTTTTTTACTATTTTCACGAGTAAAATCAGCAACTAAATGGACGAAAGTATTTTCCTGAAGCCCTGTATAATTCATTTGATTTAATTAGATACAATAATCCAAGCTGGCATTTTCATTCCATGTGGTTGTCACATGTTGTGAGAATAGTCTGCTGACAGTCGTTAAAACGTTGATGAGTTTTAAGCTTTCCCTTGAGACTAAGTTATATTCAGCTTTATGAATAATCCTACAGTCTGAATTAGAGCTGGGATTATACGATTTCAGCAAAGCCCTTATGCTTTGAAATGATTAGTCAATATTTTCGTCTTTGAATAGGATTGCGGAGATATTTATCGAATTTAATGACGATTTTGAATTTTTAAATAAAAATTTGAATAAATTATTAATCTCTGAAAAAGTAAATCTGATTACAGAATGTAATATGCAATATTTCCTGAGCCCGCTACTTTTTCAGAGGACTCTTGGTCAAATTGATTTTAATTTTAAATTGCACATCTTTTCATATAAGGATTTACTTTTGTCTTTCATCCCTAGAAACCAAGGGCAGATAGCTAAACCAAGAAGCCTTTATCAAGGCTATGGGAGTCTGATACAAAAGATAAAGCTGGATAAGGAGATCTAAGTAAAATTAGACAAGGAGTGCCACAATTGATCCAGAGGTGGCCAAGGCCAATCAGCCAGCTCCTTTTTCAAATCTAATTTAATTTACCCCTTGAGCTGTCACAGCTCAAAAAAAATTTCTGATAATTTGTTGAATTATAAAAAAATAAAAATTGTTAAATATTTAAGAAATATGATGTAACAATGCATAAATAATAGCTATTTGTATATTAAGAGTGCAAAGTGCCTCATTGTCGCTCGCTAATGTAAGTTGAAGTGCGATGCGAAGCGGAGCGCGATAAACACTCGAGAGCGACAATGACATTTTGCGCTCGAATTACAGACATGATTGTGTCTACAATTGTTTGAAAATATCACGATAAAAGGAATAACTAAGTTGAATTTTGGCTGGACACGGCGAATCGTCAACATTTTATGAGCATGCCTTGCATATGTAAACAAAATAAATAGATCAACAAAGCACAATCGCTGACAATTTATTTAAGTTTTATTAATTACCATAAAAATCATGTTCTTCATATAAATAAATTAGACAACTAATTGTTACTCTTATATCAACTCTCATTATACCTACAATAGTTTTGGGGCCTTATTATTTCATAAAGATATATTGTTAATATACCGACCAAACTTGTGTAAGGACAGGTGCACTTGAGCCAGCGTAAAAGTACTTTGCCGCTCGTTGTCATAGGAAACAAACGGAAAAGTAATACTATTCACAGCTCCTCAGCAAACGTCAACTTTGCGCTTTCAAAATGCGTGCAAAAAAACAGTTTAATGTCGATTATAGATAAAGTTTATTTGTGGGTCTAGTTTTATTCGAAATGTTATTGCGAAACAATTTGGTATTTTTATTTCAGCGATGCGGTTATTAAGGCAGGGGATAGTAACGAAAATAAAAGAAAATTTTAGTTTTGCAACATAACTTGTTTAAAAAGTGACCCAAAATTTCGCTCCATTTGGGGACCTCATGAATTCGATTCAAAAGTGGTCTAAATGATAGCTTATGGTGATACTTTAAAGTAGGCGAAATTTCAAGTTGGGCATAGTTTTTGTTTTGGAGTTTTGAATAATGAGTCGATACGTGAACAGGTCAACTAATGACCTATTCACGACAAGATGAATCCAACATTCTTGGCAATCTCATTCACTATTATGTTCAAGATTCTCAAATACGCAAAGTGCATCATTTTCTATGTAAAATCTTCCTATAAGTGCTTCGTATATAAATCCATCGAGATTTGCTATGTTTTCACTAGAAAAATACCGATTGATCAAAGATGTTTAGCAAAAATGCTAATAATTTTCTACAGATATATTTTGTAACTTTCTTGTACCATATTTCTAGTAAAATCTAATGAAATATTAGAAAAGAATGGAACATTTTACGTTAAAAATGGTAATGCTTGTATCTGTTGAGAATTTTAAAATAACGCAAGAGGTCACCGAGGATGTAGGATTCGCCTTGGCGTGGATGAATCAAATAACGAGTTTAACTCGTCATATTTCCAAACTATGCTTAACTTGAAATTTCGCCTACTTTAAAGTATCACTATGAACTATCATTTAGACTACTTTTAAATAAAACTCATGAGGTCCCCAAAAGGGGCGAAAAATAGGTTTCTTCTTGGGTCACTCTTTATATGAAGCAATGGACAGATTTATTCCAAAACTTCTCATTACACCTATTGTCACACCTTAAGAAAATTAAAACTGCTGCAGTGAAATAATTTATTTCCACTAATGTCCTTAGCTTTGAACTTTAGACTTTGTGGTCGTTGTGGTATTTATGTTATGTTACGTTAAAAAAAGACTTACAACTTTTTGAAATTAGTAATTTTTTTGCATCGATTTCAAATTAGTATTTGATAATAAGGTACAGTTCTTTGCTACTTTCCACTAATAGGTAGACAGGTATTTTTAAAACTGAGTGAAATTTTGTTTCAACCTTTTTAGTAGCTTCTTTAATTTATTTAACTTCTAGTGAAGGAAACTATTGTGTGAAAATCTGTACACTTGTCTTGGTGTGAAATAGAAAACCGCTGCCTAAGGAATCACTACTTCCACATACAAATTTCTGGTGGGGGCAGAGGTGAGCTGATGCCAAAATAAATACGCAAAAAATTTGCTGGCAATATCTCATCTCAATTAAAAACCATCATGCAATGAAATCGTCATCATTAACAGCATTGAAAACAACGACATGAGCGGGAGCAATTTGTTTGTAAAAGTAAATTGTTCAACTGACGCGTTTCTCAATAGAAGTCTTAGTTCATACTGTTATCGTAGAAAACATTCTTTAGCTGATTCTCCTCCATACAAGGCTCTTTTTCGTTGCGAAATGGTATATGATATGATAGAAAGTTAAAATAATGTCCTGTTGTTTCTAAAAAAATTTTATTATTGTAAGTAAATCGAGAACTAAGTTTTTAATTGATGTCACCGGCGCCTCCGCCATATCTTCGAATATGGTTGTAATATATTTATTTCCAATTTAAAGAAATACAAAAAAAACATGCGAGTCGAACTGAGAACCTCCTTCTTTTTTAAATTTTATGAAGTCTGTTAAAAATATCAAACTACCAGGTTTTTGAATGACGAGCACAATAGAATATTAAAATTACCTAACAATGCAATTTATTCCATTAACGAGGAAAAATCGTGCAAAGGCAATCGCAAGTCCATTTTAAAGGAGACGGATAGTTCGACAAAAAGCCTTTGGCCAAAGTACAAGAAGAAAATTGCTTCCTTTGCAATACTTTAATGAATATGTCCAAAAACACCATTCTTGCCCATTTTCTCTCATTGTATAGTTGTCGAGAGGAGTGCCCTGAACAACATATCAAAAGGTGGGGGGTAGTTTAAAGGTCCCCTTATCAGGTTTTTCTTAAATAACTCGAAAACTACGACCTCTAGCGAAAAATTGTTTTTATACAAAATTAAACTAGATGAAATTTTCTACAAATAAGTTCCTATTCAATTTTTATGTAGGATCAATACTTTACGAGATACCGAGAGTGCAAATATCATGAGTTTAAAAAAAATGAGTAGTTTCTCATGTTTTTCCGGAAAAACTCGGTGAAAACGCGCTTTACAGAAAAGTTGTAAATAAAAAAAGACTTGTATTTCGATAACACATTCACCTGAATTTTTTCAGATTTTTTTTTTCAACTTTTACATTTCCCCTCCCCCACTTTTAGGAATTTTCGAGTGGCCATATCTCCAAAAATATGTAATTTTCGAAAAAATTCACAAGAGTAAAAACATCTTATTTTGGGCCAAAAAAAGGTAAATTTATTGTTTCTCTTTCATTTTTGACGTAATTCCACAAGATACGGAAACCATGATGAAAGGGGTGTTTTCTACCCCTTCCGATCATTTACTACTCTGATCTTTTTAACTCTCTTACTAATGTCATTACAAACATATTGCACGTTTTCATCATTAGCACTCAAATTAGAGATTTTGGGCATTTTAGCGCTCCGTTGACGGGACTACCTCTATATCTCGTAAAGTATTGATCCTACATAAAAAATGAATAGGAACTTATTTGTAGAAAATGTATTAGATTAAAGGTTTTAATTAGCTTCAGATATTACTCTGTAGGTAATGTTTTGGGCTGCTTCAATTTTGTTTCTCTGACAACTCATTTCTTTATCTAACTACAACTATCTACGAATATAAGTTATATTTCAGTATATTTTATTCTTTTTTTTTTCAGGTTTTATGCTGTACTCAAACCTTTACATCTAGCGGCATTAGATAGAAGAGAAAGACTTATGTTAGTGGGAGCCTGGATCGGAGCAGTCTTATGCAGTTTACCACAAGTAAGTTTATGTGGAAAAATAGTTATATAGTTTCTAGGCACTTTCTCAAGTACAGAAGATAAATTATAATTGATGTTTGAAAAAATGGCACATACGATTAGATTATTTTAGCATACCAGATATCCTAGTTATTTACTGAGAAACGTAATAGAAGTATTTGAATCTTTGATGAAATATTCTTCTTATACTTATAAATGATACTCTTCACAAATATATAAACGAAAGTAATATTAATAATAATAATATATTTATTTAACTCAAAGTAAAAATGGTACAGATTGAACTGTAGAGCTCTTCTTTCATTTGCCCAAATAGAAAAACCTAAATCTAAGATTATAAAAAAATATTTATATACAGGGTGCACCACTTAAAACTCCCCAGGCTTGCAAGTTTCTTATTTTTTAAGCGACGACCCTGTTGGGCACATCAAATTGTAGATATTTTTAAGGCATTTAAACATGTGTACAGAGTGATTTAAAAAAAAACTTTTTTGAAAATATTGTAAAGAAAGGAAACTTAATTTCCTTGAATACTTTTTTACCTCACCCTGTACATGAACTGCGTTAATGTTTTCATACTCGTTTTCATATAAAGGTTTTAATTAGCTTTAATTTGTATTATTACGTCATATACGAAATTCCTTTTGGTTTTAGAGAAAGAAATTAAAAACACTCTCCGATTCCAAACTGATGTTTTTAAAAATAACTTTAAAAAGGATGTAAATAATAATTTGATGCTTTATTTGTAAAAGACACATCACAAACAATATTCAACGTAACAAAACAGTAACCAGAAATAAATATTTTTAAAAACAAACATATTAAAACGTACGAAATAGGAAATTGCAAAATTTTTATTTTTTTAAATTTTTTATTTTCGTAACATAAATTGAAGCTAATTAAAACCTTTATAAGAAAACATTTACACAGTTCATGTACAGGGCGAGGTTAAATAGTATTAAAAGAAATTAAGTTTCTTTTCTTAACAATTCTTTCAAAAAAATTTTTTTAATCACTCTGTATGCATGTTTAAAGGCTTTAAAAATGTCTACAATTTGATGGTCCCAACCTGATCGTCGCATAAAAAATAAAAAAGTTACAAATCTGGAGAGTTTTAAGTGGCGCACCCTGTATACAGTGTGAGCTATTTAATACACAACACTCCGTTATTTAGCAATCGTTGCCCGATTTATTTTTTTTTTTTTTGAGATATAGTGCTCGATGAGCACTGACTGTAATTTTCATATTTTCAAGGCCTACTAAGTTCTTCTGAATGGATAAATTGGATAGCATATTAGATTCGCAGTTGTCCTATATAGCTAAGAGCCTACGAGCTTAAAAATGGTAAGATACTTCCCCTTCGGAGTAAAAGCAAATCCTTTTAAGGGCGCATAGAGTAAGTCAAAATAAAGAGATTTAGGGGCAGACCTTCCTCGAAAACCCGCGGAGGCACCCCTACCCTATGGTCAAAGGGGTGTCGGGCACAGTTATATGTTTTATTTTTTTTTCGAAAACGATAAGAGATAATGACTTACGGTTTGCGCCAATCGAAGGAAAGTAAAATTTTACACACGACTACAATTTTTTGGCTGATCAAAAATAATATTCTTCTCTTCCATTACAAAAAATATGGGAGGGGGCTACTCTGTTATATCACATTTTTACTTATAACTTCTAAACGGCTTAATAAAAAAATATTTACCAAGAGTTAAAAATTGAAGGTTATAGCTTTTCCTATCGATTGATATAAAAAAGTGAATGATATTTGTTTAAATAATGAGTACAGTGGCGTACTAATATATTTGCATTTGGTGAAATTGCAACACAGCGTTTAATAAACTTTTTTTTTCAAGAAACGGTTATAGATATGTTGCCGTTGGCGATAATTGAAAGAAAATAAAATGTTACACCCCAGTCATATTTTTTAACTTATCAAAAATCCTATTTTGTTCCCGCTACAAAAAATATGGGAAGGGATACAGTGTAAAGTCACATTCTTGCTTATTACCGCACAACTGGTTTAATGAAATGTGTAAAAAGGTTCCGATATTCAAGTTTTGGATAACTATCATGCATTTTCAGTTAAAGATTTTAAGATTTATTAAGTCCTTAAGAACAGCTGATTTTAATCTCCATATTAAATCCATGGAAGATCTATTACCTTATTTTTTGCATTGGACAGGACCAACTATGCACGATGGCTATCCGTGCATTATAGAGATATGTCCATTTTAAAAGAAAACCATCCAGAAATTTATAAAGAATTCTGTAAGGGGGGTTTCGTTGTTCAAAAGTCTTCAAATAGATTTTCATCTATTGCAATAGATCAGGCTCACGAGCAGCAAAACGCAATAATTAAGAGAGTTGCCGGAGCTATTGGAGTGACAGAGAATCCAAGTGCCTTAAGAAGGTGGCTTATTTCGGGACCTGACGTAGCTCGTTTAATTGGTGAATACGAATATTCCATAGATTTTCAGGAAAGTATTCACAAGCATCACGAAGAATCTTCAGCTTTACAAGAAAAGTTTATTTTTGCAGTTACCAACATAGTCAATACTTTTAAAGAATATGGTAATCCTTTTCAGGAAACTTCCACTGAATTATTTGCCCTAGATAGCAAAATTGTTGTAAATGAAAAAAGTTTACAGATCTTATTAGAGACGGGCACTCATCAATGCAAAGATTTTTTTAAAGATAGATTAATAAATTCAAACATATCTATTTCTGAACCCATTACAAAAAATAACAACATTCCCTTCAAAAACAAAAAAATTAATAAAAAAAAATCAAGCAGAGAAAGTGAATTGAAGTTGGATGTGGATATATTCAGTAGACTTTATGTTATTTCCCAAAATAGAGACGGAGATCTCAACAATTTTTTTAAATTTGAAAATCATCTCTATCCCCCCTCACTGGCTCAACTTGGGCAAATGTATCATGGCACAAAATCGGATTCATTACGATGCCTCGAGAAATATATTAAAGTTAAGGGCAAACCCATGGACATTGATGCTGAATTAATAGATGGAGTTGCTCCGGTACACATGCTTCAACCTAAGGCTTGCTTAAATTTTGAAGATTATATTTCTCGTATTATAAAGCCTTACATTTTTAAACTTTTGGAAACCACCAAGAGGATTGATACAGAAAAGCTTAAAGGAAAGCACTAGAGAAATGAGGGGTAAAGGAAGTAAGAAATTAGTAAGATTAAACACACTATCCCAAGAAATTGGTTTGAATTTTTAAGACACGCAGAAAATAAAAAAGATTTGTTTAGTTTAATTTCAAACTATTTCAAGAATGTGCCATCGGCCGAAAATAATGTGTTAGTATGCAACAATAATGAGGAAACCTTCTACAACAGCAGCTCTTCAGATATAATTGAAATGATTGGTGTTTGCAATCATGAAGAAGCCGATTCCAGAATATTTGTTCATTCCCTAAACTGTTTACAAAATAATTTAAAAAAAATCCTAATAAAAACTGTCGACACTGATGTTATTATTCTTGCCATTTTTTACCAATACCATCATCAAGAGCAAGACGTCTGGATAGAGTTTGGTATAGGAAAAAATTTGCAATACGTATCTTGCACGGAAATAAGTAACAATTTGAAGGATAAATGTTTAGGTCTTCCCTTCTTCCACGCTTTTACTGGGTGCGATGTGACATCGGCCTTCTTCGGGAAAGGAAAAAGAAAGTGTTGGGAAGCATGGGAAGCTTTTCTAGATATTACAGACACCTTCAAAGAGCTGACACTTCATCCCAAACAACCTAGCGCAGAACAAATGCATATGTTGGAAAAATTCGTCATATTTCTGTATGATAAACATTCAGAGGCTCAAAGTCTTGACGTTTGTCGAATGGAATTATTTACTAAAAAAATAGGTCTATAGAAAATCTTCCCCCCACATTAAATGCACTTTCATTGCACGTTAGAAGGTGCATTTATCAGGGTGGTTTTGTTTGGGGCCAATTAACCATAGAAAACGTTGCATTACCGTGTCCTTCCCACTGGAACAAGAAAAATGGTTGCCAGTTTGGACAACTATTAATAACAAAAAATTAAGGAAGGAAGTTTTAATCATTTGCAATTGCAAAATTTGTGGTCATAAATGTAAGTGTTTTTAAAAAAAATTAAAATGTACACAATTATGTACATGTAAGGAATGTTGCAATTAGCGCTGTGTTACCTTTCTCGTATTTATTTATTTATTTAGTTAAAATATTTTTCTTTTGTTTATTGAGTTGAGAGTTTATTGATCGTTTTCATTTTTATTTTTATTAAAAAACATTTAACCGGTTAACCCAGTCTACTGCTTTATTCCTAGATCGACCTTCCTCTCTCCCTCCACTATTGAAAGCCAAATAATTAAAAAAAAAGTAAAATTTCACATGCTCGATTGGTGTAAACCAGAAATCATTTTTTTTTCTTTTTCAAGACTGTACGTATTATTTAAATAATAACATGGACTTTTGAAACATTAATAGACAGCAAAAATTCTTTTAAATTTCGACTCTTGGTAAATTTTGATTTGTTGGGCCGCTTAGGAGTAATAAGATAAAATGTAACATTACTTTATAACCCCCTCCCATATTTATTGTAGTAAGACAAAAAGTTATCATTTTTTAATCAATTAAAAAATATCTGCTTGATGTAAAAGTTTATTTTCTTTCTTTTGAGATTTTTTTTTTATTATTAAACGCTGTTGCAATTAATTCTACCGAATGCAAATAAATCCCTACGCCACTGTACGCATTATTTAAACAGATATCACTCACTTTTCATATATCATTCGATAGGAAAAGTCATAAGCTTTATTTTTTAACTCTCGGTAAATTTTTATTTATTAGGCCGTTTAGGAGTAATAAGCAAAAATGTGACATTACAGAGTAGCCCCCTCAAATATTTTTTGTAATGGGAGAGAAGAATATAATTTTTGATCGGCCAAAAAATGTAGTCGTATGTAAGATTTTATTTTCTTTCGATTGGCGCAAACCGTAAGTCATTATCTCTTATCGTTTTCGAGGAAAAAAATAGAATATACAACTGTGCGCGCCACCCCTTTAAGCAGGGGGTGGGGGTGCCTCCGCGGGTTTTCGAGGTGGGTCTGCCCCTAAATCTTTTTATTTTGACTTACTCTATGTGTTCTTAAAGAGATTTGCTTTTACTCAGAAGGGAAAGTATCAACCACCGTAGGAGCTTAGCAAATATACCTCTATACAAAATTTTAGCTTGATACCTCATATAGGGGGTGTTTGTTATTCAATAGCCAAATTTAAAATTTTTCACTTTTCGAATGGCCCTGTGTAAAAGTCAGTTAGGTTTACTGAAAAGATAAAGTAGTCATTCGACTTAAGGAACATCAGATACTAAATGAGCAAGAAAAAAGGAAAAGTTATTCTTTAAGTAAATAGTGCTTCTATACATTATTCGGTTGCTGTACGTAGGTGCCTTAATGAATATTTTCAAACAAATGGATTGGCCTTCAGATTGGACGGAATAGCTTTTCTTCTTTCTTCCTCATTTACCCTCAACATCAGATACTATAAAGAATTTAGAATAGGGCAAAGCGTTCCAAAAAAACGGGGTTTTGCAGTATTAAATACCACACACACACTGTATATAAATCTAAAAGTTCAAGAACAAAAAAATCATTGTTATTTTAATATTCAATATGAAATTGTAAACTAATAAATCACAATAATAGCAGGACTCAGACATGCGAACAAATAGCGGGAACGGGCAAATCTTGCGAAATGCAATAAAAAAGGTAAAAGTAAATAATCTCTGAAAAATGGCAGTTTTATGCCGAAGTACAAAAAGTTTTTGTATATATCTTGTATTATGCAAGTGATCTCGTGAAACTTATTTATTTTTTAAGTATTGAGGTTCTTGATTATGAATTATTCGAAATATAAGTGTAAGCATGTGTAAACGTCTGCGATTTTCCATGTTTAAGATGCCATGTTCACTTAGATATGGCAATATATATTGTCTATGTGGAATATTGTAAATATAACGCATACATGAATTTTGAAGTTTTTGAGTTTTCTTTTTTTGCTGTCGTCGATAATAATTTTCCATATAAGCATCACCGTAGTCAATTAAACATAACATGAGTGAATCAGACAATTTTGATTTACACTCGCTAGATATGTCTTTTGCAAGACTGTATAATTATTTCAATTAACTGGAAACAAATTTCAATTTGGATAAGACATATTTTTCAAAGCCCAACGTTGAGTCTAACCAAACCCTTTTATTTTTTGCTTCATCTACAATAGGAAGGACTTTATTATTTAAATTAACATCAAATGAAATTTCTTATAATTAAATGTACCTATTGGCATTACTTGAGATTTTTTAAGGTTTAGTTTTAAATTGTGATTAGAAGAATACTCCGAAATTTTTTTAAGTCCTGGTTAAAACAACTTGCAACTCTTGGAAATTAAACGATTTGAATATTTGAGAGTCATCTGCATACTGCTATAGTTGACATGCATCTGAAATATCGAAAACGTACAAAGTAAGCAACAGTGGTCCTAAGATTGAACCTTGAAGCACATTTGTACCTAAATTTTGCAAAGGTGATATAATTCTAGTGCCATTACTATGGAGGTATATCTAATGCATTTGATTGGCACAGTTCTAGCAAGACTTAATTAAAATAGGTTTTAATTACATTTTATTACATTTCCTGCATATATAAAAAAAAATGTTGAAACTGCAAGTAAAAAACACGCACATATCAAACTAGAACACAAGGGTTGAAATAAAGAAATAAAAAAACTAAAATGGTAAAGAATCAGTTCAAAACGGACCCTCTCAAATAATATAAATGGAATTTATGGTGCAGTCCTGCTGCCGCAGGCTTCTCTACGCTACACGCATTGTAGTACTCGCGGAATAAAATATTGTAATATGAATTTAAAAAAACGAAATACAGTTAAACACTTGAAATGTAACTATAAAATATGCTAAATAAATGCATTTAAAAATTAACGGTTTAAACTCGGAGCCCAACAGCTTGGATGTAGTTACTTTTTATTTCCTTTATTTTGTACTGAGAGCTTGTGCGTGATTTTCACATATAAAGCAGCAACGTAACTGGATAATAGTTTATGCGGAAAATTGTATATACATGACAAAAATTAAATAAACACCTACATTTAAAATTTATTTTAATTACTACATAGTAGTGTGAGAAGGAGGATACTAAATTTTTATTTTACGAGTAAGTGAGGAAGTTATAAATATTAATATAGCTGTAATTATTATAAATATTAAATATTATATTACTGTAAAATTACTTTAATTTGACTGTAGTTTTCATTTAAAAATAGTTTAAAGTTTTTTTTCAATTTATGCTTGTTACTACATTTTGAAAAAAATGTAGTATAGGTTTTGCATTTTTCCGGCAGACTATCAAAACCCGAAAAAAACGTCGGATCGAAATGAAAGTCATATCTATCGACTCGAGAGCGAATTTAGAAAATTCCGTCCGTCGGTCAGTCAGTCTGTCTGTCGGTCTGTCGGTCTGTCGGTCTGTCGGTCTGTCACGCTCAGCCCCCCTAATCTGTTTTCGGATTTCGATGAAACTTGGGTGGTTGATAGGAGTCCCATTAGAAAACCTTAACGCTGGAAGCTCGGCTCCGTTCGGAAACCGAAAGTACCCGATATAGACGTTTCAAGTTTTTCGGGAAAAATTGAATAACTCGATAACGGGCAGTCGGATCGAGATATTTCAAAAAAGAGATGGTGCCGCTGGCAACTATCTATATAGACTGACGGTACATGACTAGTCAGGTGCAACGTTTTTAAAATGCATGCCAATCATATATATGAATGAAATTACCGTGAATATGCCAGAAACGCAAATTTTAGACAGTCGTCGCGTGCAGAAGGCTGTGCAAATCGAATTTTTTTGTTTATTTTTTTTGTGTTTTTTTCTTTAAATTTAAAGTGGATGCCAAGAGTGCCAAACGAAAAGCCTTAAAAAAAATACAAAATCAAGAACACCAAAAAATTTTACGATTTAATGTGCACATCAATGTGTGTTTTGCGCGCGTAAACTGCATGCCAATGAATTTTCGCTGGATTCTTTTTCACGGCTTTTCGTTTGGCACTATTGGCATCCATTTTAAAATTAAAAAAAAAAAAAAAATAAACAAAAAAAATCGATTTGCACACCCTTCTGCACGCGACGACTGCGTTTCTGGCATATTCACGATAATTTCATTCATATATATGATTGGCATGCATTTTAAAACGTTGCACCTGACTGGTCATGTACCGCCAGTCTAATGGATAAGTATACTGGAGACTATGTCGAAAAACAAATGAAAATTGATTTTTTTTGCAAAAAACTGGTTTTCTCGAAATCGAGCTAGGAAGCACGATAACTGTCCAGGATATTGATCGATTTCGATCAGAATTGGTAGCATCAAAGGAACACGGCCACAAATGAAGCCTATTGCTGGTGGCCCGAATTCGTTGACCGCAAGTATTTTTTCCAAGGCCGAGTATGATTTTCCGAAGGTCCGATTTTGATTTTAAAAATGACAATTGTAGGGCTCGATTAAGTCTATTAGATGATGTTTGTGAGAAATTTGACAATACAAAAGCGAATCTACAAATCCTGGAAAACTTGATTTTTCTCATAAATTCTACAAATACCGAACAGTTTCCTAACAAAAATCGAAAATTAAGTATTCCGTCGATCAATCTCTATAACCAGTATAAGGCACGGACCCTGAAATAGAGTTTTTTCGAAAAACTAAAACTAAACGAGTTATTTACAAAGATGCATGACCACGTTCAGTATATCAGAGTGGCAGTCCGCCCGAAAATAAAATCGTAAGTCTGAAATCAGTCCGCTGATGTTTCTGCATTTTATGTTTTTCTATTGCTATATTTTCTTGAGTGAAATTTTTGAAAATTAAGTAACAAAAATATAAATAAAATATAATTGTCCATAGAATAATATAAATAAACTTTTGAAAACCTTTTTGTTTAATATCTTTTGAAGAAGAAAGAACCGATGGCCTCTCTCTATTTCAAAATGTAGTCAGCCTTTACTTTAGTCAATGCAAAAAGAAAAAAAAAAAGAAAAATAAAACATGTCAAAATGTACTGTGTCATCCTACGACCTTCTGCTGAAAAGGTACTGAATCATCCGAACAGAGATAAAAAGCATATCAAAATGTAGTTTTTAGCTTGTTTTTTATACTTTTTAATTTTGCAGGTAACATATTATAAAGTTTGGGTCCATGATAGAAAATAAATCGTTGACTGTCCATCTTCCGGTATTGGCACTTGTATAGAATGGTTTGCATTCCAGCGGGTTTCATAGTTATGGTTTACCACATTTGGTGGTGATTTAAACATTGATAGTAGACACTCATAAGCATACAATTTTATTACAGTAAATATACCTATTTCCTTATATAATAAATCTGTGGGATATCGTTTTTCTTTATTAAATACTATTTTTAGTAAGAAATTCTAAACAATTTCTAAATATTTTAAGGAGTTGTTAAAGAGACCCTCTGTAATACCATACCTAATAATAGGTTCAGTCAAAGTGTTGTACGTAATGAGAAGGTTTTTTCTCTTAAGAATATCTCTTAGTTGATATCATTTATACATAAGTTATCTTAGACTTTTTACAAGATATTCAACATGCACATTCCATCTCAGGTGATTATCAATCATTAGGCCAAGGTATTTTAAATCATTAACTTTGTTTGTGTATGGACAGTCACACATTTCCCCGTTTTCGCACATATCACCATGAATAATCGATAATGTACTTTTGCCGGTGGATCATCAGCTGATACGGTAAATGTTAAAAATTTAGTTTTACTGGTGTTGAGGCTCAGACCACTTACATTTCATCATGAATCTATCTTTTTTAAATTGTTTTCTACATTAAAATATACTTCAGTCCAGGTTTTGCCTTGAAATACAAGGGCTGCATCATCAGTATATGCTATGTCAATTTTTGTTAAAATTTTGTGATAAAATATTTTCTCCCACTCGAACAAAAAAATGGTCAATAGTACTACTTGTATTTTCAGTTACTCTAGTTGGTATGTTTATATACCATATAAAACCTTGTTGTGTCAAATTTGTCAGATAAATTTTTGTATTAATATCACTGTTATCTAAGATATTTACGTTTACATTTTAATTTCTAATTTTTGCTTTTTCAAAGATGTAAAGAAATTGATGCATGTAATATATTTATTTAGATTTGTGGAGGTTGCAGTGATACGAAATATAATATTGTTTTCCTTAATAGTTCCATTTGATCAATTATCAATAGTATCAATTGTGGCTTTTAAATCATTTTTATATACCTTATGGACATAATTTTGGTTAAAATAGGACATGTTATAATGTGTTCAAAAATTTGGGATAGTATAATTACTTACATCATGTAATCCTCATGTTTCTGATAACATTAAAACATCTATATTTTTTTCTTTAAATGATTCGATATATGACAGGAATTCGTAAAAGTTTTTACTTAAACTTCTTATGTGAAAGTGTATTATGTTCAATAACTGTTTACCTTCTGCATTATGAAAATATTCTTGTGTGTTTTTATAAACAATTGTTTCAATATCTTCCTTCTTAGTAAATTCAGCAAATAATTCCATTAATAATTGTAAAAACTATACTATATACCAAACTATACTTTAGTTAGGAGGTAAAATAAAATTAGATTTATTTGTTTATACTATTGGCTTTAGCAGACCTGCCTGGATACCTCTCCGCTCGGAATTGAGTGTATATTTGATTTAGAGTTTGGCTAGTGTTTTCTGTTTTCTTTGGACGAATTTATTGATTTATTTTAAATTTTCCTGTTTCCAAGTCTTATAAAAAGTACAGATATTTTTATTGATTTGTACTTTATTATTTTTTAGAGCAACATAGTTATTTTGGAACGGACCTCTTTGAGATATTTTCCCATTATACAATGTTAAATTTCTTAATTTCTGGTTTGTGAATTTTACTAATACGGACCTGTCTTTATTCTCTCGATTACGATCGACACGTGAAACGAATTGAATATCGCAAGGATTAATTTTTATATCCGAATGTTCTGCCACTTTGTTTATTATTGACTGTTCAAGTGGAGTTGCATTTTCTTTGTCATCCTCCTTAAGGCCACGGAATGTAATACCGTTTTTTGTTGTTGATATATTTAAGATAGGAGATTGTTTCTTTGAGCTTTGTCGCCTCTTGCTTCAATTCCTTATTTTCTTTTTTATTTCAGCCAGTTCGTCTTTCAGTTGCTAGATATCACTCACTGCTGCTTTTTATGACAGTTTTTAGAATTAAGTCAAGTTTCTCTTCTTCATTTAATTCAGATGTCATGTTCAGCCCAATAGTAAAAGAACACAGAACCCATATTTTCAGATAATTACTAGTTTCAAGTGACCAGAAGTTTATGTTTGTCTTGTGTCGTAAATTATCAGCTCATCGATGGTGGTGAGTAGGCACAAGGCCCCTGCCCTTTTATAGCCCCTTATTTTAGAATTGGCCGCTCGAACCCCATAGTTTCTATAAATGCCTATTAATATATACTGCACTTTAAATATTTGTTTTCTTTTAGTTTCAATAGTTTCATGCAAAATACTACTTTATCCAGATTTTTTTTTTACCGTAACCTAATCCATTTTTTTGTTTTTTTTTGCGTCACTTTTAACTATTTTTTTTCGCGGTTTTTGTCAGGAGCGTGTCCTCGTGCATCCGAGATCTTCTAGAAGGACTCGACTTATCTCATATCCTTCTTCTAAGCGTCGCAGTAACTCTCGTGTGCAGGTTGCTCTAAGCATAGCTGATGTTACCCTGCGGCAAGTCTCACGAATTCGATACATAAGATCCTACAAGCATTAGCCCAGTCGATGAAGGTATTTACCTACAAAAACTTGCAAAATAAATAATTTTTTTATTTAATGAGTTCGTGAAAGTGCATAGAATAATATCTTGAAAAGTTTACATTTCGCTTGGATGCAGAATATAAAAAAAAAGTGAAAACAAAATTTTTTTCATCCATTTTTTCAAGATATTGAAATTAAGTCAAGTTAGGAAAAAATAAATATACAGATGGATAGATCACGTATTTATGAACAACAAAATTTATCGCTAAAGCCACGGTTTTCCCGGAAAAAATGATCAAGCGTAACGTTATAATTCGGAGCGAGATCCATGCGTGCGCACTCTTGAATACGCATGACTATGACAACGACGCACTGAAAAAAATAAAAGCCCTACAAAGTAATTCTTTCTTCATTGAGAACTGTTAAAAAGTATGTACACTTCATGATTATTATGGTTTATTAAGTTGTAGTAAAGCGGATTCACAAAAAAGTACATCTCACATCATTTTAATTTCCTTGCCTGATGATTTTCTTGATAAATATATAAATTGGAGGCTGTAACTTACTGAGAACTTGACCTATTGGAAAAAATAAAATATCACTATTTCGGAAAAATGTAAGTATACTTTTCGAATGTTCAAACACAAATTCGTTTACTTCTATGCATTTTTTTGAAAACATGATCAATCAGATCGTGATAAGAAATTGCGATTTTCACGATCTTATCCTTATAACTATGAAAATATCTTTGATTGTTTTGAATATAAATTCTGGAATTTTTCTATACATTAACAAATGTATAAAGAATCCATTGGATATAGCTGAAATGTAGATAGGTGACCTGTAATAAATACAATATAGTAAAGGCACGTAAAAATTCATGCGAGCGATTCAACGTCTGCGTGTGGTGTCTGTGTATGGGTTCATAATTATATATTTTCCCTCCATATTCACTATTTATCCTCCTATTCACTACGAAATATATTAAAAGTGTGTAATCAGAAAGAGAAAAAGCTTTATTTTATTCGTTAGAACTGCTAAGAATTTCGGGAGTATGCATTTAACCGTGCGCTTGGTCGCGCAGAGTCACAAAGTTACTTCACTATTTTCTTTCCAGGAGTACCGTAGCTTTAGCGATAAATTTTATTACGACATTTTTTGTTCAGAAACACGTGGTCTATCCACCTATATTTTTTGTTATTTCCTACCTTGACTTAATTTGAAAATTTTGAAAATATGGATGAAAGAAAAATTTTTTTCACTTTTTTTTATGTTCTGCGTCCGAGCGGAATGTAAACTTTTCAGGATATTATTCTATACACTTTCACGAACTCGTTAAAACAAATTATTCATTTTGCAAGTTTTTGTAGGTTTCACTATAAAATGTTCTGTCGTCTGGGCTACATACCAAGTATGGTATATCACTATACTCAAAATGGCGTAGGGATGCGATTTCAGGCTCTAGCTATAAAGGGTGCCATTTGAAAAGAAAATTGAGGGGATGCTAGAGGCAACACAGCGGTGTTATCAGACGGAATCTTTCATGACTTTTCGCAGTTCTTTTTATTCATATATTTATCTTTTCATATAACGAAGTTATCGCCTGTTAACGTACCTCTAGGATACCTGGTATATCCCAAATTACAATATATATTTAATATTTCTCTAATTCATATGATTTAGCAAAAGATTCTTCAAGGGATCATTTGTATGACTAATAATAATTAATTATCAATCTAATATTTCGTGAACCAGATGATATCCAACCACATGACAGGAAGTTTCAAATTGGGAAGATCCGCAACTTCTGTTTATATAATAACAAAATTAATTTGTTACGTAGTTACAAATTGATTACTGAACCGGCCATAGCCGAGTGGATAAGAGCGCCTATTCTTGTTTCCTTGTTAGCTAACATCGATGCGGATTCAAATCCATTGCCCGGATAAGTTGAACAATTTTTAATTTGAAATTTATTTTCGACTAAAATGTGATATGGAACTGCCGATGCCCTAAAGTGATTCAAGTTCCACAATCAACTGTTTTGCTTCATCTCTCTTTGAAATTCTTAGCGCAGTTACTTGATTGACTTAGGAGACGGTTTAGAAAACATTTTAAGAAAATACTTCGCTTAAATAATAATTTTGTGAAAGTTATAAAAAAAATGTCTATTTCCAAGAAGTTGACTGCCAAAATTTGATCAGTTTTTGTTGAGTCCTATGACTTTGTGGACTGTAAACACTTAATTGTTTTTAGTTGAGAATTGTTTCCAACTAAAATATTGTGGCGTGTTTCCACCCCTAGGAAACTACCCTTGCAAATTCCGTGGGTTCCAAAAATTATAACCACTAACACACTTTATTAAATACCTAATTTACTGGATACTTCACAATACTTAAATGTGCTTTACTGACTAAGAATAACAATGTTTATCACGTTGTTTTCACTTCGCAGTCTTAACCTCACTTGTCAACCAAACTTCAAAACTTTCTGAACTACCCGCCGAGAATGCGGTCTTTTATACCTAAATATGACCGATCCCGATTTTTCTGTGATGACGCCACCATTCTCTAGATAATTCCAGATTGTCATCACTCTAGAGCTTCTGGTAGGTTCTTTCTTGAATAGGTGCAAATACATTCTAGGGGTTGCAACACATCACAATATTTATTTTAAAAACTTAATAAAATCCATGTTTGTACAGTACAAACTATGGTAAGTGGATGCTTTACTTTCTTCGTACCTCCATCATGTGCCCTTTTCACAACATAAACGTTGCCATATATACGGGGTGTCCCACTTAAAACTCCCGCGCCATTTTCTCGATAACCAAAAGCAATATTTGAATTATCCACTGGAATATATAGGTCGTGTGTGCGTGACGTCACAGATCTGAGACCTTAGGAAAACAAACCGCTGTCATCGCTGTCAAATGGCGACTGATTGAACCTAATAATTGCATTTTTCATAATATTAGAGTTTTTATGGACATAATATCGTACAAAATGGCAAGTTTTTGTTGTATTATTAGTTGTGGAAGTGTGGCAATCCGAGACAACATCAGTTTTTATAAAATAACGCCGATTTATAGCCAGAAGAGGATAGGATTAAAAGATTTCAAGCAATTAAAAGGAATTATTTTACTGAGGTATTCCAAGCATTTTATTAATGGTAAATTGTTGCTTGTTGATTTAAGAATTTGATTTTTAGTGTGGATTTATGTTATAGAAAAGACGGTCGTAATTCAAGACCACAATGATCCGTCCAGTTAGGTATTCTTTGTTAATATCGGATACAACTTAAAACCCAAATGTGAAAGTAAAAGTGCTTGTGATAATAACTAGTGCTAAAGCAAACAATAAACAACTCATGGTAAAAAATAACACTTTATATTGATTTGTCAGCATTTTTAATAACCATTTCTTGTGTTTAAATTTTAGTTTAGCGAGTGTAGAGTTGATGCCGAGGGAGAAAGAAATGTAATAGCAAACATTGTTTTAAATCACATCAAGAGGAAAATACACAGATATCTGATGAAGTGCATAAATTAAGGAAATTCAAAGTAGTGCTGTTAGCGATTGATCTAGCAACTAAACGTCCTTTTAAAGAACTTATGTTGTGTGGTGTTTAAGAACCCAGTGTTGGATTGTTTAACATTCAAAAACTATGAAACTAAGACTGAAAGTGATCTAAAGTTAGTGAGCACATAAATAATGCCCGAATGGGCTTTGAAACTGTCAAAATTTAACTGTAAATTTCGTTGAATTATGTAATTACATAATTTGTAATTACAAATGTTACTTACTATTAGTATACTTAAATGTATAACAATCATTTATTTTTTTATTGCAATATAGATCTTTCTTTGTATCCCCTGAAGTTGATTCATCTTATGAGTACTAATGGAACCTTGGATAATAAATAATTTGTTATTTATTAAGTATATTTTCTTTTACTTTCAGTTAGATGCAAAGATGCATGTATATGTAAGTTCAACATAATCGACTATTTCAATTCACTGCTAACAACAATAATATGAGCGATAAATAAAACAATAAAAAGTGAATATACGTATTTAATAAAATACATGTTAGACATATTTATAACATTAATAACACACGATAAGAAAAAGTTCTTGCACAAATTACAATGGTTTGTATAGTTCAATCTATAGGTGTATCATAGGTAATGGGTCAACCACTGGAAGAAATTGTGTACACCTTTTTACATATTTCAAGTAGTTCACAGTACTTTAGTTTATATGGTATTTTTCACAAAATTCATAACAGTTAAGCCTTTGGCCATAGCCATTGTTTACTGTTAAAAAAGTGAAAGGAAAGACTGGGTAATGAAAGAATCTTGTCTAGACTTGTAACACAATCACAATGAGTAGTGAAGAATCATCTAGATCAGCAATAGTCCAAGAAGTCGATGGCTTTTGTTGAAGATGCGAAGCTAAGAGTTGATAACCTGAAAAATGAATTTGTATGTTACCAACTATTCATTAAGCAACATTTAATTAGGTAAACATATATTGAAAAAAGAGTTGATCATCGACAACTAATTCCTACCTTTACAAAAAGCTTTTATCCTGTAAATTTCTTGGATAGTACTTCTTTCACCCAACCACAAATAGCTTCAAGATTTTTGAATCCCTCGAACTCATCCTTTTGTCTATGCATTTCTCACAAAAACCAAGAAATTTACAATATCTCTATATGAAATATTATGAAATGCACCAATATTTGTTGTGAACTCATCATTTTTCAAAATATAAGTGATTTAATTCGATGACACCAACTTTTTCCATATACCTAACCTCTACATTATGAGACGATTTCGTAAAATATAAACTTATCTCCATATTAACGAACAAAATTCACCACACGAAATATTTGTTAAGGATGTTAAGATATCCAAAATTAAGTTGTAAAATATTATAAAAACGGCAAAACATAGTTTAAAACAACACGTTCAATCGGTACGTCACAAGATGACAGCTGTTTGTTTTCCTAAGGTCTCAGAATCTGTGACGTCAGCGCACACGACCTATAAATGACTTCAGTTTTGAATAAAAATGGTTATTTTACACATTGAGGTGTAGATGGTGTTGCGGTGCAAAGAAATTATATTTTGGGTCCAGTCCGAAGACATCACTTTGATTATTTACTACGTAGTCCGCCACTGGAGTACTAATCGTGCACCAAATTTAAAGACTACAGCACCCGCCCTCTGCGCCCGGCCCCGTCATGCCCAAGCATTGGATCCTAGTGATGGGCGATTTCGTGATTTTTCAATCACAGCGTAAATCGTTACTGTGATTTTCTTATATCAGTGAATTTAAAGCGCGATGTGATCACGACGTACGAGAGAAATTGTTAATTGTTCCATGTCCCTAAATAAGCACCGACAAATGGTGAATGGTGAATTAGCTACTTTTGGCAATCTGTGCTGCTACAGATATGCAAAATATGTATAATATATATTATGATTTGTTTATCCAAATAACCTCTGATGTATGGATTGGTAATAAAGTAAAATCACTAGGTTTGGAATGGAACTTGATAATAGGATATTTTTGTAAAGTTGTGTACATCTAACTCTAATTTTTGTGACATTGTCAGTAATTATTTGTCAAAATTCATTGCAAGTGTGCAAATAGAGACAGATTTACATTAGAAAAATAGTTGTCCCATTTTTTTTGCTCACGACAGTACAAACATTAACATTTCGGAAACATCAATAAATTTCTTGTTTATATTTATTTTACATCAATTTTTGTTAATTTAAAAAGGTATATTTATTTCTTAATGTTATTTTTTTGTTGTTTTATAATATATAAGGATGTTTTTTAAAAATGTTTTCATTTGCTTATTGTCGAATTCCATATTTTTATTCATATTTCATGCCGAAACGTAAATGCTCAATATTTGCAATAAAATTGCTAGTATATTTAATCATATAAAATATTTTTACGCATGGCTGTTCGCATCCTATATTCCTTCAAAGGACTACGCTATTCCAGACGCTGAATCGCGGCGCTTAAGTTATGAAACAGAGTGGTCATTATCTCAAAACGCCTTCAATCATTTATCTACCGTTTTCGGAGAACCAGAAATCGATCTATTTGCCTCGCATATAAATACCAAATGCAAGCTGTACGTGTCCTGGCATAAAGATGCAGGATCTACATATATTGACGCTTTCACGATTCCCTTTAACTAGCACTACTTTTTCGCATTCCCTCCCCTTCTAGTTAATTCTCCGAGACCTACAAAAAATTATACAGGATAAGGCTGTCGGAATTTTTGTGGTACCTTGGTGGCCTTCGCAACCATGGTACCCACTTTTCCGAAAACTAATTGTGAATCACGAGATATTTTTTCATCCTTCACCTAATATACTTTCCTCTCCGTTTTCGCAGAGCCTTACCCTGGTGGGAGCGAAGTTATCAGGCGGGCATTTTTAAGTAGAGACGTTTCAGAATCGGCGATAGCTACCATTATCTCATCAGTTTCCAAATCCACGATACAACAATATGACAGCACTTACAAATTATAGTAGCCCTTCTGCTCTGCTAAAAACATTTCATTTTTTAATCCTACAGTTAAAGACGTGTTATCATTCCTACAAGAGTTAACACAGAATAAAAAAATTTAACTCTCATACGGAACATTTAACTCTCATACCTCAACTCTGTCATTAATTTATTCAAGGGATTTAGCTTCTAATCCAATAATAAAACGATTCAAAAATGGCATTTCCCGCCTTCGGCCATCCCAACCAAGATATACCACCACCTGGGACCCCACACCTCTTCTAAGCTATCTTGAAAACTTACCTTTACCTCTTAGTCTCCAAACCCTATCACATAAATTAACCATGCTGTTAACACTTATAACTGGAGAAAGGCTGCAAACAATTTCGCTTATTCGCCTTTCAAATTTAATACACGGTCCCAAGGAAACAATTATTAACATACCCGATCTTGTTGTAGAACTCTCCAAAATCGTCCTAAGTTGAAGACATAATCAAAATTCGACTTAGGCAAAAATTTCATTTAAAGACATTTTTGGGAGTCTGCAGAGGCGCAGATCAGTCCATAAGGACCGTTTTGGGTTCTATAAGGCGCTGGAAATGACCAGGTGAAAATTCGAAGAAACACCGAGTTTTCACTTAGGAAAAATGTTTTTGGTTCAGAATATGAGAGTAGAAGTATATAATGACAAAGATTTATGAATAATATACTTTTTCAAAGGTACCATAAATTGGACTTTGAAAAATAATATTTTTGGAAGGGCGTCAAAATTTGGCCCAGGAATCGATTTATCGAAAGTACGCCAAAGTTTCACTTGCAGACTAATTTTTCAAAACTGCGTTGAAATTTGGCTTGAAGATCGATTTTTCAAAAGTACGCCAAAATTTCACCCGCAGATTAACTTTTCAAAAGTACCTTGAAATTTGGCTTGAAAATCGATTTTTCAAAAGTACGCCAAAATTTCACCCGCGGATTAACTTTTCAAAAGTACCTTGAAATTTGGCTTGAAAATCGATTTTTCAAAAGTACGCCAAAATTTCACCCGCAGATTAGTTTTTCAAAAGTACCTTGAAATTTGACTCGAAAATCGATTTTTCAAAAGTACGCTAAAATTGGTCTTAAAATGGATTTTTCAAAAGTACCACAAAGTCAGTTTAAAAAGTACCACGAAAATATAATTTAAATTATTTTTTATTTTTTATTCATCAACCAAAGACATTGACCTTTGAGGTACGGTCATTGAAAGACCAATTCTAAAGTATGAGCATAAAATTTTAACGATGCACTGCATCCAAAAGGCAAAATAGAAGATTTTGTCAAAGCCGGCGTAGTGCCGATAAGCAAAAATTGATAAAAATCAATGCGCATGTACAAGGCCGGTTTCTCGCATAGAAAGAGTTTGGATTGACTCAGCGGCTCACAATTTGGTCGAGCGTGTTGAGTGGTCCAGACAAAGCGATGGTAGAAAAGCCAATAACGGGGCTTTTCAAATGACAAAGTTATAGAGGAAAACGCCTTGTGCATAAAAATCCAAAAATTCAATTTTGCCTAAAAGTCGCTCGAAGGTGAGACGCTGCCAAATCGATAATATTAATCGACTGTGATAAGGGTTAGTAAGTCGTGGACTGATCGAACGCCACTCAACTTATGCAGTAATAAGTCCTCTGAATGTGTTTGAGTACGTGAATCCCCACGATACAAGAACTTTAAAGCTAAGTAGTCTCTAGCGAAACTAAATTCATTTAGTAAAACTTTTTTAAGTTAATTTCAGTCAGCCTTAATTATTCATTTACACAGAGTCTGAAATGATTCTAAAAGCTCACATTTTGATTCTGAGAAGGTACGTATGAATCTTTTCTACCTAATCGATCGTTAGCGTGAGCGCTCTCGCTTGTATGGTCTGAAAGTCACTACCTTGATTGGGGAAGGCACGATTCTTTCTTGAGAATTTTGTATAACCAATTCTGTTAAATAAACGGATTCTTTGAACTAATATTTCTTAATTGATCTTGAGGCCTGTTGACGGTCTATAATCCCTGGAACTTTCGTATAGAAAACCGGATGTGTCGAGTTAATTCGCATTAACGTTCGACCTTCTGGTTGCCTTACGGAGGGATTTTTTTATGCGTTTTTTGAGAAATATATTCCGTTATTAATGGACCAAAACGTGATTTTCGCGTACCAAAACTAATCCCTCCGCAGAGAAATTCTTCGGTTGGGATTTTTTTATGCAAAAATTCAGGAAATTAAGAGGTGCCTAAACCCCTAACGAGGGAATTCGGGTCCAGAGAGAGCGTAGTTTCCGATCTGTGGTAGTGCAGCCTTGGTCCCATTACTCGGCTACCGAAGTGCATCTTATCTCGAACCCGCCTGGGAGGTAGAAGAACGGGGTAATACGCGACTGGCGCCCCCTGAGAAATAAATTGGTGTCGCGTCATTTTGACGCCCGGTAGTGCGTTCTTCTACAATCCAACCAAAACCAGTCGTATTGGCAAACCTCAACCAAGTCTGCATATCCCGATTTTTCACCAAAAACCTCCGCTTTGCGGGGCCACCATCCTGAAAGAGTATATCGACAGAACAGCCTCTCTAAGACATCCGGCTGACGATTTCCTCTTCATAACACACAAAACACCTCACAGCCGAGCGTCTAAAGACACCCTAAGCAGATGGGTAAAGCAAACACTTGCCTCCGTGGGAGTAGACACAACAGTTTTTAGACCGAACTCAGTCAGACATGCAGCGACCTCTGCGGCATTCAGGAAACGCGTCTCCATATGCAAAACGGCTGGCTGGATGCAACAATCTACATTTGCAAGGTTCTACAATCGCTCATTACATAAAAATAACGATTTTGCAAATGCAATTTTAGATATAAGTTTGTCAAATTAACTGTTAGGTTCAATGTCCTCGAATGTTATTTTAAGTTTACAACGGTTTTTTCAGTTGACAATTAATCAAAAACGCTGTTGGTTTGATGCCACTCGTTAAAAATTACTTGTATATATTCATATCGCATTTTGACAATAATAATAGTAAATAAACATACTTACGTGTTTTATTTAGTTCAAAATTTTTAGTCGCTTATAAACACCATAAGATTGCTCGCAACCAAGCTTTATCTTTAAACATCTACGAAGTAAATATAATCAAAGTGATGTCTTCGGACTGGACCCAAAGTATAATTAATCGATCAAACGAACTTACCTGAAGTGAAGTTCGATCGTAATTATACGAGGGTCCAGTCCGAAGACATCACAACCCATCCCTAATTATTAACCCTCCCAAGTTGCGAGCAAGCACTATTTCTTTCAACAAATGGTTTCGGATCCAATGCTTGGGCATGACGGGGCCGGCCGCAGAGGGCGGGTACTGTATTCTTTAAACTTGGTGCGCGATTAGTACTCCAGTGGCGGACTACGTAGTAAATAATCAAAGTGATGTCTTCGGAATGGACCCTCGTGTAATTACGATCGAACTTCACTTCAAGTAAGTTCGTTTGATCGATTAATTATTCGACCCTAGGAATGATGAAATGAGATGCTTGAGATGGAGAATTATATTCTAAGCAACTTTTTTGATATGAACAATTTTCGAAAAATCACTGGTTTTCGAGATATTTGAACTTGAATGTAACTTTTCAAGTAACGAAAATCTCATTTTTTTTCCATATGTTTACATTTTACAGTGTAAAATTTAGTCGAACGTACAACATAAACATGACGCAAAAATTAGACAATACACAATAAACAAAAATGTGAAAATCTTTAATTTCCAAGTAGCAGTTGTAGCCCCACCTTTGTTTTACTTGAAAAAAAAGTTATTTTGTGTTTTGAAATAAATATTTCATTACAATCTAAATCAGCCTAATTCACTATGAAAAATGTCCCAAAGAATTTATCGTCTAAAATGTATTTTAAAAAAGTTATGACGATTTTTATATTTAAAAAAATAAGTTCCAATATCTCGAGCACCAGTGATTTTTCGAAAATTGTTCGCATCATAGAAGTTGCTCAGAATGTAATGTACCATCACTTGCACCTTATTCTAACGTACTTAGGATCAAATAATTTCTTTGCGTTGCAAAGCCATCTATACCTCAATTTGTAAAATTATCGTTTTTACTCAAAACTGATATCATCTATATATTCTAGTGAACACATTTTACCGAATTCAAATATCTCTTTTATTTATCGAGAAAATGGCACCGGGAGTTTTAAGTGGAACACCCTGTATATATATTAGATAAACACTAAAAAGGACTTAAAATTACTTGACATAGTATAACAGACATTGTGGCCTTAATAGTTTTACCTCGATAACTGTTCAGTTACAAATTCAATTTTTTGCATTACAAATAGTTACAAATTAGTTACTTGTTCAATAACGGGGTACTTTATAGTTACAAGAAACGAGGTAGTAGATTTTTTTTATTTTGTACATACTCTCTACAACATGTAGAGAGTATGTAGAATCCAAGTTTTAGACCTCCAAACCCTCGACAAATTTTTGTGTGGTCGAAAAAACCACGAATTTTTGGCACTTTTTTCACTTAAAAACACTGCATCCAATCGAAAATTCATCTATTATCAAAATTAAATTAAATTTCGCTTCGAATGAGTACCTCAAAGTTGAAATTTCATCAAGTGGTATGGGCGTATTTTTTTTAAATTTTATTATTTTTATTTTTTTTATTTTTTTTTTTAGGTAATCTATGAACTTGAAATTACATGCTCTACAACTTTCATTCGATGGATTTTTCAAGTTCATAGATTACTTAAAAAAAAAATAAATAAAAAAAAATAAAAAAATAGAAATAATAAAATTTAAAAAATACGCCCATACTTCTTGATGAAATTTCAACTTTGAAGCGAAATTTAATGCTCTTTATTTTTGATAATAGATGACTTTTCGATTGGATGCATTGTTTTTAAGTTATAGGCCATAGACTGAAAAAAGTGCCAAAAATTCATGGTTCTTTCGTCCACACAAAAATTTGCCAAGGGTTTGGAGGTCTAAAACTTGGATTCTACATACTCTCTACAATACATACAAGATACAAAAAAATCGTTTAAAGTAACTATCACCCCCTTTCGATGACGCCGTTCCTGAACTAACTAAATAATTAGATTTAAAAAAATGTGGATATATAGTGTCAAGTTGTAGTTATAAATTCCAATTATTTACAAATAATTACAAATGAGTTACTAAATAATAACAGAAACAATATTTTAAGACCGTGTGGCTGCCTAGAAATTAGACGCCATGATTTAATAATTTATTACTCGGCGATAATGCAGTTACAAATTCTAATTTATACGTTACAGTTACAGGCAAGGGGACTCACAATAAACAGGCACCCTGACTAGTGGGAGGCACTGTAACCTCCTCGTAGTGGGCTTTGAAAGTTAGAGTTGTTTCGTAATCTAGCTACAGACGTTATCATTGTAAAAGGTTCAGATTTTCAAACTAGATTTTGATTGACCCAACAGCTGACGTCAGAGAATTTGGAAATATCTGCACTACGTTTCTTGAAGTTTGATACTGATTTGACCGGTAATGGCCGCCAGTGACCGTGGTAAGATGTAGTAATGAACCACGCCGTCCGCAGAACGCCCGTGATTATCAATTTTGAATACCTTCTCCGATCGCTTTGAAAATTGGATATATTTTAAAGGGGCATATGAACATTTATTTGAAAGGAAATGATGGGTGTGCCTCGAGAACATCCCCTAAAATTTTTTTTTTAATTTGAAAAAATTTTTTCACCACTTCTTTCCGACAAATAGACTTAATAATTTTTTTCTACATTTATGCCGTCAAAAGCCATAACATATATTTTTTCCGAGATTTTTTCATTGAACATCGGTTCATCCGTTCTTGAGATAATTTTTTTTTTCATTTTTCTTTTTACGCCCATAACCCCCGTAAAAATGGTTTTCCAGAAATAATATTTTGGAAAATTTCATCTAACACACTATTATTAACTTGTGCTCAGAATCTCGATTCGATTGGTGCGGGGACAGCTAACACATGCTTATCCTGCTATACCCTTTAAACTTTTTTGAACCGTATACATTTGAAAACATAACGAAAAAGGAGCAAAAATCACGAAAAATGTAGGTACTTCTTCTGCATAAAAGTGGTTATAAATATATGTTCTCCCACCTACTAGGTATACGCGTTGTGATTTACCGTTTGTGTAGACCTCAAACAAGAATTCTACGCAAAAAAACCTGATGGAAAAAAGATTTCGACCCCAAATCCTATCTCGGCCGGATTATATATTTTTTAATATCTGCTGATGAGATCAGTTACTTTCGGTATTGTATAAGTTACAAATAATTATAAATAAACGATAATAAGGAGAAAATATACAAAATCTCGTTGGAGGAGGCCAATTTCACGGACACACTAATATTCCAGATATCAACCATCTATCACTATCCTATTACTGCAAAGCTTGAGTCAATTTACACCCTTATCAACCGTAGCGATATTCCTCTGGGATTCTTTATCGTAATTAAAGTATGTGACACCTAGAAAACTAGCGCTTAAATGAAGCTGATTTCCCACATTGCATAGTGACCTACTTTCTAGCAATTCTTGTAAATATTTCCATGGAGCGTTATTTAAGCAGAAACCCTACAAGATAAAATGACTCGTCGGCAAGATCTATTATGTCGTGCACACTTAGTGGAAATGCCCGTATTCATGTGATGAGACATATTTGCAGAGTTTGAACAAATTAAATTACACAATACGATGCGATTCATGGAGTAGAGATTCTTTCACGGAGCACTAAGCACGATCTATGTAAATTGGTCTTGACTGGTTTCTCTGATTTATTTCTATTTGGATACTGCCACAATTGTGGATGGTAGCTCTACCCTTAAACACTGTTAATTTTATCTGGATATGATTAACACCTTCCGCCGATAACGTGAGTGAATTCGTAATTATTGATAACGTCGCGTCGGTCTGACAAACCTGTTTTTTCAAAAAATAATTGATAATCGTTTTTACAAAAAAATCAACATTTTTTTTACAGTATAATATTTCACTTTAACTTCCATCTATAAAAGCAAACACGAACATATTTTTGAAATGAAAGATATTAGAAAAAAACTATAATTTTATGGATTCTTTTTTTAAATAGAATACTAATAGAACTAAAAACAATTTCCTAATGATGAAACCAACACAAATGTAAATAGTAACAAGCTAAAAACGTACTCTTCGTCTGTTCACTGAACTTTTTATATAATTGTTACACATTCTATAGGATACTCTTCGCATTTTTTTGTAAATAATGTTAGTTTTAGAAATTTTTAATTTTATAGTACGAACTTAGTTGAGAAAAGACTCAGTGTAAGATAAAGTGAAAATTAAAAAAAAACATGCAAAACCCCATTTGGGTTTCGAACCCGGGACCCTTGGATTCCAAGTCAAAAGCGTAAGAACTACACCACCACCTTACACTTAAAAAAAGTAAATTTTTACATTATAAGACACGAGCTAAAATCATATTTTCATGGTTGTATATTACATTATAACATGTATATTTGGAAAATATATAAATATTTTGATATTAAAATGAAATATCATTCCACCAGATTTCTATTCAATGACAAAAACATAAAAATCAAAATTTTTTTTTTCAAATTTAAATCATTAATAACATTTTTATTTACCGATCGATTTGGTTCAAAAACAATAGGGTTCTTCCCCTAGATAGTACTAACTTTCTGACCAAATTTCAGTATAATTTTCTTTCTTGAGTTATCGTACTTACAAGAAACGTGACGGACGGACAGACGGACAGACGGACGGACGGACAGACGGACATTTTGAAAGTTGTTCAGAATTCGTTCACTAACACAATGATATGAAAATTTTTTGTCTGCGAGCGATATTTACGGTTTTAGAAATGTGCCGATCAAATGCAATGTACTCTTCGTTTTCGATTTGCGAAGAGTATAATAACTGAACATTGAAAAATAACAAACATTTTTTCATTAATAAAAACTGACAACTGAGCATGTTAGTCTGAAATATCTGTATTTTCATTTTGGCGAATACAGTCGATGCACATTCCATTTAGATACTCCAGTCAAAAATATTTGTTGCATTGTATGCAACTGTATTTTATTTGACGATTTTTTTGCTGTCGCAGTATGCAGTTCTGAATAAATTTTCAGCGATTTGGCGGGTACTTTTGGAGGCACCAGATATATACAGCAGACCCAGCAATGCTCTGATTTCTATTACATCTGTTACTCTGAAAGATCGGTTTTTAGATATATCGTATGATTCTCTCTCTATGAATTTATTGGTGTAATCAACAATTTTCTATAACATGTCCTCAGTATAATAATGTTACGTGTTTACATCCCTTTTGTAAACACCCTGTATCGTGGATCCGAAAACTATAACACCAGGATAACACTAACCACTAATTTATTAACTTTCGTACTAATTAAAACAATTAATTACTTTGCTAATATAACACTGAATACTATACTTCAATTATTCAGTCCTTGATCACTTGATCTACTACTCTGCTCACATTCTGACCATCTGAAATGTACATCAACTAAACTAGACTGTTCAAACTGTGCTTATCCATGCCTTTATATACCCAAAGATGACAGCTTCAGAATGTTCTCTTTCTCATTCTCTGGTAAATTCTTTCCAATCCCCACATTCAGACACCGCACGCCACCTCTGGGCTGATTGCCCAAACTAAGTAGCTTACTTGTAGGAAGTTCACATAGATGTCTCTGGGGGGTAGAAATGCCACAATAAAAATTCCAAATTTCTGATTCTTTTTTCATTTGACGAATATTTCCTCTAGGACCAGACAAACGGGCGACGATATTTCCGGCACGAGTTCTCACGTTCCGAACCAAGGTATTATGCTTTCGCCAACGGGTTCCATCTTTCCCAAATAAATACGGTACTCGAGGTGTTGTTTGGTTATCCTCTTCATTGTTACAGCATCTACAATTTCCTAATTTTCAGACACATCCTGCTCTGATTCTGTGTCAAAGTCAAAAACCTCTTCATAATCGCGCTGAGGAGGCTTTCATTGTCATCATCTGATTCAGCTTCCAAGTCACTTACAACTTTCTCATAAAGTCTTCGCTCCTGTTCCCTTTCATATCTCATAATAAGCTAATTATACTAAAAACATACTACTTAGTTCAAGAATAAAGACGACAAATCAAATTATCCGTACCCTAAAAGTGTAACGCGAACGGTAACGTCAGTTTCATGCACCGTATACTTATTTTTCTAACTAACCAAATGCTCCATTTGACGGACAATCTACGAATAACAAGATTCCTAATAGTACGAAAGCTACCTTGACACACAGCGGGAAATATGCACGCTGCAGATAATTGGCGCCAATATTGGTGCGAGAGACCGACCGTTATAAGCATAGACACTGAAAATACCATATAGAGAATTTCTAGAGCGCATTTCTCTTGATCGATAGTATGTAAAATTGGAAACACAAATAAAATTCGTATTGATACAGAGTATGTTAAACACTGCTATACAAAAAAAATGAGGGTATTTTGGTCCATCCTGCAAAAATTTATTAAACCACGTTAAATAAAATGACATGAAAAGCAATAATAATATATATAGAGGGTAGGCCATTTAAAACATTTCGCTCCCTTCTTCTCCTATTCTGTAAAATTTTGAGAATAGGGGAAAACGGGGGTTTTAAATGGGTCACCTTGTATAAAGCAGACTATTTCCCTTCTTATTCACAACGTTTTGGCATACGTTTGTGATTCATGAATATTATTCTAGTTGGCCCCCGCTTGCTGTATAGTGTTGTAGAACTCTCCAAAATCATCCTAAGTTGAAGACATAATCAAAATTCGACTTAGGCAAAAATTTCATTTAAAGACATTTTTGGGAGTCTGCAGAGGCGCAGATCAGTCCATAAGGACCGTTTTGTGTTCTATAAGGCGTTGGAAATGACCAGGTGAAAATTCGAAGAAACACCGAATTTAAAATGTTTTTGGTTCAGAATATGAGAGTAGAAGTATATAATGACAAAGATTTATGAATAATATACTTTTTTCAAAGGTACCACAAATTGGACTTTGAAAAATAATATTTTTGGAACGGCGTCAAAATTTGGCTCAGGAATCGATTTATGGAAAGTACGCCAAAATTTCACTTGCAGACTAATTTTTCAAAACTGCGTTGAAATTTGGCTTGAAAATCGATTTTTCAAAAGTACTCCAAAATTTCACCCGCAGATTAACTTTTCAAAAGTACCTTGAAATTTGGCTTGAAAATCGATTTTTCAAAAGTACGCCAAAATTTCACCCGCAGATTAGTTTTTCAAAAGTACCTTGAAATTTGGCTCGAAAATCGATTTTTCAAAAGTACGCTGAAATTGGTCTTAAAATGGATTTTTCAAAAGTACCACAAAGTCAGTTTAAAAAGTACCACGAAAATATACTTTAAATTATTTTTTATTTTTTATTTTTATTCCTCAACCAAAGACATTGACATTGACCTTTGAGATACGGTCATTGAAAGCCCAATTCTAAAGTATGAGCATAAAATTTTAACGATGCACTGCATCCGAAAGGCAAAATAGAAGATTTTGTCAAAGCCGGCGTAGTGCCGATAAGCAAAAATTGATAAAAATCAATGCACATGTACAAGGCCGGTTTCTCGCATAGAAAGAGTTTGGATTGATCCAGCGGCTCGCAATTTGATCGAGCGCGTTGAGTGGTCCAGACAAAGCAATGGTAGAAAAGCCAATAACAGGACTTTTCAAATGACAAAGTTATAGAGGAAAACGCCTTGTGCATAAAAATCCAAAAATTCAATTTTGCCTAAAAGTCGCTCGAAGGTGAGACGCTGCCAAATCGATAATATTGAACGACTGTGATAAGGGTTAGTAAGTCGTGGACTGATCGAACGCCACTCAACTTATGCAGTAATAAGTCCTCTGAATGTGTTTGAGTACGTGAATCTCCACGATACAAGAACTTTAAAGCTAAGTAGTCTAGCGAAACTAAATTCATTTAGTAAAACTTTTTTAAGTTAATTTCAGTCAGCCTTAATTATTCATTTACACAGAGTCTGAAATGATTCTAAAAGCTCGCACTTTGATTCTGAGAAGGTATGTATGAATCTTTTCTACCTAATCGATCGTTAGCGTGAGTGCTCTCGCTTGTATGGTCTGAAAGTCACTACCTTGATTTGGGAAGGCACGATTCTTATCTTGAGAATTTGTATAACCAATTCTGTTAAATAAACGGATTCTTTGAACTATTGTTTCTTAATTGATCTTGAGGCCTGTTGACGGTCTATATTCCCTGGAACTTTCGTATAGAAAACCGGATTTGTCGAGTTAATTCGCATTAACGTTCGACCTTCTGGTTGCTTTACGGAGGTTTGATAGGGATTTTTTTATGCGTTTTTTGAGAAATATATTCCGTTATTAATAGACCAAAACGTGATTTCCGCGTACCAAAACTAATCCCTCCGCAGATAAATTCTTCGGTTGGGATTTTTTTATGCAAAAATTCAGGAAATTAAGAGGTGCCTAAACCCCTAACGAGGGAATTCGGGTCCAGAGAGAGCGTAGTTTCCGATCTGTGGTAGTGCAGCCTTGGTCCATTACTCGGCTACCGAAGTGCATCTTATCTCGAATCCGCCTGGGAGGTAGAAGAACGGGGTAATACGCGACTGGCGCCCCCTGAGAAATAAATTGGTGTCGCGTCATTTTGACGCCCGGTAGTGCGTTCTTCTACAATAGCACGTCTAGTAACATCACGTCATCTGTCGCGGTTGCCTGTTAGGCACACAGACTCATTAAAGCTGTTTCCCATTCGTTCTTTGTTGACATCAGCCCAACGTTTTGGAGGGCGTCCTCTTCACATCTGACTTTCTCTGGAGTATAAACAGTTCTATATTGTCCCCTCTCCAGTTGATGTGGATAAAAAATTAAAGAGTTCGAGAGAACACGATGCTGGAGGTTGGTTTTGGGGACGTATTTCTTGAAGAGTCGAGGTATTTGTGCGATGGGCTGTCCAGAGAGAATTTGCAGCAGACTGTAATTATGTTTTTACCTAAAATTTATCTCTTCTGTATTCCGTAAATTTTGTGTGTACTTCCTGATAAGCTAGGTCTTGAAATTCGGCATGAAGATAGGGACTTGCCTTCAAGACATTAAAGTAAATTCCAAAATTTTCGAAAGTTAGAATGGCAGCTCAAGTATGGAGGCTGATTTACATACATTAAAGGCAAAAACTCAAATTAAAATGAAAATGCAGTCAAAAAGCTAAAAGTTGTGAAAAAAACAGGAAGAAAATTGTGAAGAATTACATTTTACATAAACAAATTAGTGGCAGCATATATTTTAAGAAAAACATTTTGAAACGAATTGTGATTTGCTAAAAAATCCAACGATAGATAAGCTAATTTTGTGGTGGTGGAAACAAGAAAAGCGATTTGTCAGATATTAAATCAGGTAGTAGCCAATTAAGTCTGTATTTATGCGTATATTTTTAAAGTAACCTGTAGAAATGTACTGTTAAAATACAAACTACCAATATTTCAAAAAAGTAATTTATAAAAAAATTACAAAAATGAGAACTTAAATATTATGCAGTAATACTAAATATATTTCCAGTGAAAAGGTAAAACGAGAACCAATGGGTATAATTGTCTAAGTTCTGTATGGATCCAAAAATTTAGAAATCGCATAGCATAGTAGACCAGGAGATACAAAATTTGACGAAAATCGATTATTTACACGTCTATTGTGTTTTATGTGTTATTGTTTTAAATATAACAATATTTTAATCAAAGACATATAATTGCAGTTGAAAATTCGCTAAACTTATCTCTAAGGTGCTAATTTGACTGTGAGGTGAGGTACGGTACCAGTTTCAGTGACTGGACCATACTCATAAAGTCAGACATTGCGCACACACACCGTACTCTGCGGAACACATCCATGGAGAACGTGTGTGTGACGCTGGAA
The DNA here is from genome assembly GCA_936432065.2 of Rutpela maculata. Classification (NCBI taxonomy): domain Eukaryota; kingdom Metazoa; phylum Arthropoda; class Insecta; order Coleoptera; family Cerambycidae; genus Rutpela; species Rutpela maculata. Next base: position 155,160,263 of record OW386287.2, read on the forward strand.
GACGGCATGAGTATCGTCGCCGCGTATAACCGGCCCTCGAACGGGTTCACGGCGGGTTGTCTTGAGAATTTACTGAACGTAAGCCCGCGCTGCCTGCTCATAGGCGACCTTAACGCACGACATCACGCATGGAACTGCCATCGCAATAATGCAAATGGCAACACGCTGTACGATTACGTGAATAATCGTAACGTCGTGCTGCAGCATCCAGACGACCCCACGCATTTTCCGGATAACGGTACAACACCTTCTACCCTCGACATTGTGGTCAACAAGGATGTGAGAAACTCCACGCCACCAGTGGCGCTGGAGGAACTTACATCCGACCATAATCCAATTCTGTTGGAACTGGATAACATGTCGAGGGAAGACATGACACGAAAAATCACCTCCTACAGGGACGCCGACTGGTGTCTCTACAAGGCACACATAAACACACACTTGACACTTATAAACGACATTACCACAGCCGCCGAACTGGAAAATGTAGTGGGCGAGTTCACAAGGGTACTGCAGGACGCCAAACAGCGTGTTGCCAAAACCATAACGATAAACCCGTACAAGGACCGACTCGACGCAGCGGTCATACAAGACATACGCGAGAAAAATCGACTGAGACGGCTTTGGCAGCGAAATCGCGATGTTGACGCTAAGGCCGAGATGGGCAGACTGCAACAGCGAATCAGGACTGCCATCAACACCTGGAGAAACCGGAAATGGCGGGACAAGCTGGAGGCGTTAAATCCTCAGGACAACTCGCTGTGGAAACTGTCGAGGGCCATGAAAAGTACGCGGGAGGCCATACCCGCCTTAACTACACCAAACGGACAGACGTCAATGACAGACGCACGAAAAGCCAACGACTTAGCTGACCATTTTCAAAGAATACATAACACACAGATACCGAATAATCCGGAACACGACCGCATTGAAAACGACGTAAACATACTAATTGGTCATGACATCCAATTGACGAGACGTGAATTTCTAAAAGTCATGACCAAGCCCTCGGAAGTTGCGGGCATTGTCCGGACTTTACCAAATGACAAGGCCCCGGGTTCAGATTGCATCGAGTATAGGCTACTCAAATATCTCCCGAGAAAAGGCATTGTACAGTTGACGTACATTGTCAACGCGATCCTGCGACTGCAACATTGGCCCAGTCAATGGAAATGCGCCGTGGTCGTGCCAATCCTGAAGGCGAACAAGAACGCGAAGCTCGTTGGCAGTTATCGACCTATCTCGTTACTGTCGGCGATCTCCAAGTTGGTGGAGAAGGTCATCCTGGTCAGACTAGACGCTGTCCAGGATGAACTCCACATCGACGACGAGTGCCAGTTCGGCTTCAGGCGGGGCAGGAGCACTGTGCAGCAGGTCGTCAGGATCGTGAATGACGTCAAGGTGCAATGCAACCTCGGGAAGAGCACCGCCATGGTGCTCCTCGATATTGAGAAAGCCTTTGATACCGTGTGGATCCCGGGCTTACTCTACAAGCTAAATTCATTAGACTTCCCAACGCACATTACGAAACTTATTCACTCCTTTCTGGCAGGCAGATCACTGCAGGTCAGGGTGAATAACAAACTATCAACTCGGCGGGACATTCGCGCGGGCGTCCCCCAGGGGTCGTGTCTGTCTCCAAAACTCTACAACCTATACGTCTCCGACTTCCCGGAGTTCCCGAATTCAAATCTTGCCAAGTACGCCGACGACACGGCCATGTATGTGCACTCGCACAATGCGCAGGCAGCCAATATGCTGCTGAAGCCACACGTGGCTCGTGCCACGGCGTACTACGACAAGTGGAAGATTCGGATAAACGCCGAGAAGTCAGAATCGATCCTATTCACGCGCCGCTTCACTGAAAACCGTATTTTAACGCCACTTTCGATCGGGGGTAGAGAAATTCCAATTAAGCGGTGCGTGAAATATCTAGGGGTGAACCTAGACAAACGACTGACATTCAACATTCACATTAACGAGACGATTCGCAAGGTCTACTTCATGTCCAGGAGTCTGTATCCGCTCCTGGCGCGGGGTAGCGGACTCAACAGGACCAATAAAAAGTTGTTGTATACGATGGTAATCAGGCCGGCTATCACATACGCGGCGTCGGTGTGGTGCAGCATCCCGGCCACGACAATGCGAAAATTAAAAGTACTAGAACACAAATTTATGCGCCTCATTTCAGCCTCTGATAGGTACACCTCCCTCAGAGATCTCTATGCACGTTGCCACGACATAACCCCACTAGTGGACTACGTCCAAGAAACGTCTCAAAAATTCTATCAGTTCAAACTGGACGGTAGCCCGCTTACCCGCAACATCACTCGAATCAGACAGCATAATGCCATACTTTTCAATATAAAACACCCCCTACCATACCAGGCGTTGCCTATCTTCCAGCAACTCCCTTAGCCACACTCTCTCCTACGATAACCTACCTTTCCCCTATCTTTATCTTTCAACCCCTTTCTCTCTCCCTTTCATGTTTTTTCAGTTTTGTTTTTTTTATCCTTTTTGTTGTTTTTTGTAATTTTTTGTCCCTAAATCCCCTTCAGGCCGAAACTTATCCAAATCCTAATTTTTTAAATCACAGCTTTTATCTTTCCATCTTACCTTCCTTGTCGGCGATCAGACCGCAAGGCCGTCATTTGTTCGAACGGGTTTTTTCGTTCAGTTTTCCCGTGTCAATAACCAAAATTGTGTAGTGCGCGTTCGCCAATGTTTTTAGAGTTGTGTTTATTTTTAATTTACTTGTAGGTCCATGTGGACAATAAAATATTTTAACCTAGTTTTTAAGTCCAACTGCGGTGGACAGGAGCTTCTAGCCCCCCCACTCGAACTATCTCCAATCTGAGTCGGGCCCACCCCGCCCAGCCCCACACCCACCTCGACGTCACCTGTCCTGGTCGTGTGGCTGGCTCCGGGTTGGGCTCCGAGGAGGCACATATTGTACTATTAATACTGAATAAATACTATTGATTGATTGATTGATTGGACCTCGATCGGCGAAGTTAAGCACGGCCGGGCGAGTCTGTCACTTGGATTGGTGACCGTATCTCATCTCGCCGTCCTGGTTCAGTGCTAGAGTAGCATTAGCTAAACTTCGCCAGGACGTTAATATAAACAAAGGCACTAAAAAAAAAAAAACTGCAAACTTTTTTTTATATATTTCCTCTCATTTTAAAAAATTCATGAGTTTCAACCTTCAATATATATTTTGTGTTAATCCCCTCACTCTATAAACAACTAGAATTTTAAAACTAATTTTACTATATTTCTCATAGCACACGTTATAATAAATCCAAGTTTTAACCCTATATGTGAGTTTTAAATATACCCTACGACTCCTAAATCCGCCACCAATATTGCTAGAGTTTTTCCTGTCATTGCAAATACAAATTATAAATATATCATCGCAACGCAATCAACGCATCAACGCAACGCGTACAAAGTCAGTATCAGTAAGCACTGAATTTGTTTGTATTTACGGACAACCGTTTCTACCCGGCGCATCCACCATATCTCACGCTTAAGACGTGTTGAACAAGATTTGGGTAAATGAATAAAAACCACAAATTAAATTCCAGTTATAACTCGAAAAACACTTGTTTAAAAGGATGAGGATCCATAAGGTCAGTTTTCGGTCTAATTTATTTTTAAACTAAAAAATAAAAAAACTGTTTTTTTTTTTATAAAAAAATAAAAAAAACTGTTTTTTTTTATTATTTACTGTCAGTATCGAATCGATTTCACCCCAAACGAAACTTTTCCCCACCCACCTCCCCTTTTTGTAAACTCTTAAACTATTTAATAACCAGCATTCAGTGGCAGATCTGCTGAGATGTTTTTGCACTAAAAAAATGTAAATTACTCCAAAGCAGTCATATTCCATACCCGCCCCCCACCCATTCTCTGCCCCAATAACATCAATCTATATACTGCTATCAGGTACAAAATGGTGAAAAGAGAACTTTTTATTTCCATTACAAACAAGATATTTCTTTACCCCACCCCCTGCGAAGGGAGGCTTTCCCACCTCTTCCGAAATAACGAAAATACTCGTACAAAATGAAAATTATCCTTATTCAGCAACAGTCATGCTAAAATGTTTCAATGACCTGCAAGAAATCAACGGGTCTTTGAGTAGTCACCTTCGCTTTACTAAACTGGACCTTCCCCCTCCACTAAACACCTCACTCTATAAACACAGTCTCTAAGAATTTTCAAGGTGCATTTTTTTGAAAGGAAATATGACTGCCTTAGAGTACTTTACATTTGTTAAATGCAAAAACACCTTAGCAGCTCTGTTACTGAATGCTGGTTATTGAATAGTTTAGGGGTGAGCAAAAAGAGGATGGGGGAAAGTTTCGTTTGGGTCGGAATCGATTATATATTGATAGTAAATGAATAAAAACCACAAATTAAATTCCAGTTATAACTCGAAAAACACTTGTTTAAAAGGATGAGGATCCATAAGGCCAGTTTTCGGTCTAATTTATTTTTAAACTAAAAAATAAAAAAACTGTTTTTTTTTTATAAAAAAATAAAAAAAACTGTTTTTTTTTATTATTTACTGTCAGTATCGAATCGATTTCACCCCAAACGAAACTTTTCCCCACCCACCTCCCCTTTTTGTAAACTCTTAAACTATTTAATAACCAGCATTCAGTGGCAGATCTGCTGAGATGTTTTTGCACTAAAAAAATGTAAATTACTCCAAAGCAGTCATATTCCATACCCGCCCCCCACCCATTCTCTGCCCCAATAACATCAATCTATATACTGCTATCAGGTACAAAATGGTGAAAAGAGAACTTTTTATTTCCATTACAAACAAGATATTTCTTTACCACACCCCCTGCGAAGGGAGGCTTTCCCACCTCTTCCGAAATAACGAAAATACTCGTACAAAATGAAAATTATCCTTATTCAGCAACAGTCATGCTAAAATGTTTCAATGACCTGCAAGAAATCAACGGGTCTTTGAGTAGTCACCTTCGCTTTACTAAACTGGACCTTCCCCCTCCACTAAACACCTCACTCTATAAACACAGTCTCTAAGAATTTTCAAGGTGCATTTTTTTGAAAGGAAATATGACTGCCTTAGAGTACTTTACATTTGTTAAATGCAAAAACACCTTAGCAGCTCTGTTACTGAATGCTGGTTATTGAATAGTTTAGGGGTGAGCAAAAAGAGGATGGGGGAAAGTTTCGTTTGGGTCGGAATCGATTATATATTGATAGTAAATAATAAAAAAAATCATTTTTTTTTTTCAAAAATAAATTAGGCCGAGAACTGGCCTTATGGATCCATCTCCTTTCAAACTACAATAGCAATATTAAAAATAAAGGAAGTGCAGTAATTCATAATATAAAAACGCACAGCATAGCATGGATCTTACGACCGCTCCAAAAGGTCTTGGACCTGGGTAGACAGTTCCCATCCTCATTAACTTCCTTGCTTAAATACCTCAGATATGTGATGCGTCAGCATTTTATAAATGCAAGCAAATTCAATATTTACTGACACCGACCTTGTTTACGTTGCTGTAGGTGTGTTTATAAATAGGCATGTATATTCAAACAGTATTTATTCAAAATAAAAATTTCTAAAGATAAAACATTGAAAACATTTCTTATAAAATTTGGTTATACCTGCTTTCATTTTTATAATAATATATTATCGAAATAAATGAGACCTTAGGTTTGACAATATCGAAAATAACTACACTGAATAAATGTGCATCGTTTTTGAAAACATGTTGCTTTAGAAAACTTTCGAAATTAGTATATTTAAAAATATCATGTTCATATTCTATCATCTACGCGTTGCTTCACCTTTGTGAATATGTGACCTTCCTTAAATATCGCAGATAGAGTTTGCTGAAAATCTAATTGTCTGTTATGTAAGTTAAATGATGAAAATTGTAACGAAAAACCAACTGACTCTATGTTGTTCCGTTTTCATCGAAGGCGAAAAATGTTTCCACATACATATATTCAGCATCAATCAGAAAATAGGCTTGAAATTTCAACGGTATAAAAATCTGAAGGTCTGTTAAAACCACAAAACATTTTTTATATTCTAATATTTCGCTTCCACAGTGGTAGAAATTAAAAGCTAGATGTAAATATTATACACTTCGGTAGTTTGTTGAAGTTGTTTTATATCTTCTATAAACTGTTGAACATTGCATAGGATATTACTCGCATTTGTTTAAGTAAATTATTATTTCTGGTAAGCATAAATGATGTATTTTTAACTTCAATTATCTCGCGACGGTGCCAACTTGAATGACAAAAATGTTATCATTATACTATAGAGTAGTTTTTGTGTTTTTGTGCAATGGCAAGTTGCAGCCCTGTCTAGGTACACATATGAATTAAAATGTTAAATAACTTTTACATTTACTCATCGATTTTCTTTCACAAGTTCTTTCCCCAACTAACATTAACTTACTGTCAAAACTTAAATACGTTCGGAAATTTTCTTTAGTAAATATAAAAGTTATGAAACATTTTATGAAGAAAATGGACATGAAGAGTGTTTTAACGTTTGATAAAATTCTACAAATAAAAAAATACTGCGTAGCAACTTACGAGCATTTCACCAATGAAGATAGCATCATCATCATAATTATACCTAAAATTTACTTATTCACAACAAACTGCGAATAGTATACTATAGAATGTTTAACAATAAAAACATATTTAATAATCTGACGTAGACTACAATATTCACATCTATTTTACTTTCCATTTGCTCATATCATTTAACTAGTTTTGGAAACACCTTGTATTTACAATCTCCCAACACTAAATAATGTTAGTTCTTCTATTTCAGATGGCTATTTTTCATGTGGAAGCTCATCCAAACATCACGTGGTACTACCAGTGTGTAACATACAATGTTTTTCCATCATATGCTCACGAACTAACTTATACAGTTTTTGGTATGGTGATGATGTACGCCCTACCCCTCTTAGTGATAATCTACTCATATGCTTCAATATTGATAGAAATATTTAGAAGGACAAGAAATCCAGTTGGAGGTGAGTGTCGCATATAAAGTCATCAATCATAAGTACGTTTCTTTTGCCGTAGCGTAGATTTATATTTTTTATTACATCTGAGACCTACAGCGCCCAAGACATCGTTGTTTTATTAATGCTGTCGGTTGTTTCTTTTTTAGCCACTCAGTCTGACTGCGTCTACTTTTAAAATAGTGTGCCATCGTGTTAGATGTTCATATGCCGAGATAATGTTAATTTATTGCTTTTAGCATAAAACTTTAGAAAGCAAAAAGTTAAAACTGTTTAAAAAAGTATCTTGTATAAGAACGAAGCAGTTCATATTTTATTTTATGTAAAATGTTAAATTCACGACGTACATTTTTATATACTTATATTCCTTAACTCGAAAGAATATATTTGAACTTCTCAGTGATTATGCCCATGTGAGAAATCATGTTATAAGACTAGAGTAAATAATAACGGTGCGGCAGATCTAAGTCCCCCATGGATAGCCGAAGCCATTTTATTATTTATTGAACTCTTCTTGCGTATGTTAAAAAGTTGAGACATATACAATTTATTATGGAACGATATATGAAACAAAATCGTGCAGAAATTTTTAAGATGTTCTACTGAAACCATTTTTCGGTAGTTTTTGTGCTTTCTGTACAAAATATATGGATATTTTTATGAATTTATAAGTCAGATATTTAGCATTAGAATCAAATGCAATGTACTTGGGAGAATTACGTGTACGTAAAACCTTCATTCATATAAAAACTCGTTTTTCTCGGAAATGTCACATAGACCTTTATCCACTTGTGTCTTCAATTATGAAACGAATTCTGCACACGCTCTTGAATAATAATATGTAGCACCACATTCCATATAATGGCATTTTTGAGACAAATGTTCCCTGGACGAATCATCTCATAAAAGAGTAATATTGCATAGTCACCTAAGCCAATATTCAAGCAGAAATTGTGCAATCCTGTCAAAATACTGCACAAAGTTATAGAAAATGCAGGGAAAAGAGACGAACAATGCATTAACGCTTTTAGTGATTATTTACCCGGCATTAACTTTTGCACCTAGACCAATACAATTATAATAGACTCAATAAATAATTTATATAGTAATTACACATTTTCTTTTAATTTAAAATATTTTAATTTCAAAACAACCTGGGGGAATCATATCTGCTGTACTCATATATAAGTCTTATTTTATTCTCACAAATTTTTTTTTCTTACGTACGATCGGTCTGGAAGTCAATCTGAACTCATCTTCAGGTACACTATAAAAGACAGACAATAAAATTTACATTTATCAATAAACCACAAAATAGTAATTCATATAAAACAAACAATGAGCAAGGATACAAACAAGGGTGGGGATGAGTCAATTCGTCATTAGGTTTGAAGATGAATAAGTAATATTATGTTGGGTTGTGTACATTTGTTTCAATCTTTCCCCCTAAAGTGGTTCCAATTATTTAAAGAATACGGCGTACAAAATTTCTTTTGATCGAATAAAGGTAAGCCTTACCTCATGGCCTTACAAAGAACACACATTTGTTAGTTCACAGACGGCTTCAAAATACCTGAAGGAGCTAAAGCCGGGATATACAGTTGCAACCTTCTAGGCTGGGTAACTTCGCGACCGTCATTCAGGCGGAAATTCACTCCATTGAACTATGTACAAGGAGGCTTGAGCAGATGTATCCTAGGTGCAGATCAATAAAAATCTTTTCAGACAGCCAAGCAGCTCTTAGAGCTCTTGGTTCACATCGTTGCAATTCTAAATTGGTCTGTAGCTGCCAAAAGGCTCTAACCTGATTGGGCAGAAACAACAAGTTAACTCTGGTCTGAATACCGGGCCACTCTGGCATGGAGGGCAATGAAGTAACCGATTCCTTAGCCAGCCAAGGTGCGGTATCGAAATTTATAGAACCAGAACTAGTGCTTGGCATATCGGCAAGCACTGCGAAAACAACCAGTCTGGGCTGAGAGGAAAATCTTCCAGTACTAGCGAGAGCTACCAGGATTAATTCATTCAAAGGATTTTATTACATATCCCTTGAAATCAAGAACTAAAAAACTATTGCAGTTATATGGTTATGTTTAATATCACTACCAAGTTAGTGCCAAAACAATTTTTTTTCTCTGAGTAATAAAAAATTCTGTATTTTTGACTGTCTGAATAAAATCAAACTTTGAAGCTTTCGCAATAGTAACTAGTTTGTCTAATTTTCCACGAAAGTTCCCTTCTTTTTTAGCTATACTTTCGAGCTCCCCTTCAAAAGTTATTTTTAAATACCTCTCCTACTCGAATATAAAGACTCTTCATTTACACAACGTCGTTTATTATATTTTAATATTCATACGTTGGACCAAAATATTAGTACACTTCCTAAATAATTAATATAACTAATAATGCTTTCACAAATTATCAATTTAGCTTATCTGAGATTGAAATAAACAAACTTAAAACCTGTCTGCTCGATGGCTTACTGCCAATAATTTGATTAATATATTGTTTAATCATTGAGATTTTAGCAGCATCGTGAAGATGCGTTGCCGGTGAATCCATTAACGGGGATTTGTCACATCTCTCTACTGACATTTTAAAATCAAGCTTTATTATTCAAATTATACGGCCAAAAGAAGATATATTCTAGTTCCAAAGTGACTCTACAGCTCATATTCCCCACATCCACGTCAACCGGAGAGGAAAACAAAAAACAGTTAATGGTTCATGGAATACCAGATGGATAAATTCCGTCAAGACATTAACACAAACTAGTGGAAGCATTATACTCTTCGCCGATTTACTGAGCTTTTTATATAATTGTTACACATTCTATAGGATACTCTTCGCATTTTTCTTGTAAATAATGTTAATTTTTGGACATTCTAAATTTTGTAATACCAACTTTGTTGTGAAAAAAAAATATACGAAAAAAAAAATCACGATGTGAGGGATCGAACCCGGGACCCTTGGATTGCGAGACGAAACTCTTGCCGCTACACCACCATTTCTTATTACTAAAATTGTTAATGAGTGTAATATATACCATTAGAAAATTTATTGTGGTTATTAGGAAACACACATTAGTAAAATGTATTAAAAAAAAAATAGTGATAGGAAATAACATTTCGCAAGGTTTCTATTTATTACAAACCATAAAAAAAATGTAAAAAATATTTTTTTAAATTTTAAATTACTAATAACTTTTTTATTTACCAATCTATTTTTTAAAAAACAATAGGGTTCTTCCTCTAGCTAACACTAAGTTACTCTCCAAATTTCAATACAATCGGATTTTTCTTTCTTGAGTTATCGTGCTTACAAGAAACGTGACGGACGGACAGACGGACGGACAGACGGACGGACGGACGGACGGACAGACGGACGGACGGACGGACGGACGGACGGACGGACCGACAGACGGACGGACAGACGGACGGACCGACATTTTGAAAGTTGTTCAGAATTCGTTCACCAACATAACGATATAAAAATTTTTTCTTTACGAGCGAAATTTACTGATTTAGAAATGTGCCCATCAAATACAATATACTCTTCGTTTTTGCGAAGAGTATAATAAGGCGATAGAAAATGGGAAAAAGATTTGCCGAGATCATACGCCTAGCAGACGACCGCGATAGATGCTCCGTTGCCTTAACATATTCCATACAGTAAACAAGAGCCAGTTTCAGTAGTTCATGGAACAGAAGAACCAAGGCGTTATGAATGAAAACATGATGTTCTTCGCTGACCAGAGCTCCAAAAATTTTGCACGGAGTTCGTGCACGGAACAGGTTGTGCCTACACAATACCCAATAATATCTCCACCAAATATAAGCTGAGTCATGAAACATCCATCTTCTCAGCAGAGACAACTGATATTTACAAAGCAGTTGAACATATATGTTGACTCAAATATTAATGATCATTATATCATAATTTCAGATTCCTTGTCAGTTTGAATATCTCTTAAGCATAATTATCCTCCAAACGTCTATACGAACTCTTAATCACTAATATTAAAAAAGATATACGACAGCTACACATATTTCCTTTATGTGGGTTAAAACGCACGTTGGCATATATTTCAACGAAAAACTTGTCACAATCGCTAAACAAAGTATTTCATCCGGTTTGGAAAATAGGAAACAATTAAGTTACGATGACGCTGTAAACGTGTGAAAAAAATTGTTAAAATAGAAGTGGCCAAATATGTCGGATGATTTGTTCTTATCAACCCCAGAAGATACATTAAAATAAATCCTCAAATACCACCCAATGACTTTAACCTGCCCAGAAAATACATAACGATGATCATTCGAACGAAATTTGGGCACGGTTGTTACCCTGCACATCTTTATACAATGTTACTCTCTCCTACAAATTTATGTGATATATGTAACATTGAGAGTTACTTGGATCATATATTTTTTAACTGCAATAACCATACTGACGACTAACAAATTGTATAAAATCTATTAAGATTAAACATCAAATCCCCATTCAATACCTCATATTTGTTATATCTCAATAAAATCGATATTCTACATTGTCTTATATTATTCCTCCCCTCTGGTAGACTAACGTCTACCGCTGAGGAGTGCCTCAAGTATCTACTAGAAACTCATTTCCCCGAATCTGTAGTGGAGATGGAGGAAACGCCAGCCCCTCGGCTTCCCGCGCTGCTGTCACGGCAGCAGATTGGAGGACGGCTTCAAGGGTGATTACAGTGGAAAGAGTCAAGTGGGCTATTTTCACCTTCAAAAGTCCAGGGCCGGATGGAGTGTTCCCGGCACTTCTTCAGGAAGGGTCTGAGATACTCATACGTCCGGTCTATCACTTGTTGAGAACCTGTTGGGCCAGGGGGTATATTCTCATACCCTGGAGAGCCGTCAAAGTAGTTTTCATACCAAAAGCAGAACGTACATTGTACGATACTGTCAACTCCTACAGAGCAATCAGCCTTACATCCTTCCTGCTTAAAACATTAGAGAGGTTGGTTGAAAGGTTTGTTAAAGATGGGGCACTAACCCTAGCGCCTCTGCATTCGTCTCAACACGCTTACCAGGCCGGGAAGTCAGTGGAGGCGGCCCTTCACCCTATCGTTTCCAGGATCGAGAAGGCGCTGCACCACAAAGAACTTGCGGCCGGTGCTTTTCTTGACATCGAAGGAGCATTTGATAATACCTCTTTCGACTCAATCTGCGCCGCGGCTACCTATCATGGCATCGATGACACCATCATTAGATGTTAAGGGCCATGTTGGCGGGAAGGCAAATTGCCAATGAAGAAACGGCAGTTAAAGTCTCAGTAAGGAGAGGATGCCCACAAGGAGGCGTCCTCTCCCCTCTGCTATGGAACTTCGTTCTCGATGGTCTACTTCAGGAACTCGAGAACGAGAATCTTTTTTGCTCAAGGTTACGTAGATGACCTTGCAATTATCATCTCGGGAAAATTCCCAAATACGGTTAGCGGGCTCCTGCAAAGGGCCCTGCAGATCGTACAGAGATGGTGTCTAAGGCAGAACCGGTAATTTTCACTAGGAGACGCAGGCTAGGCGGTTTCGTCGAACCTTTACTCTATGACACGACTCTAAAGATCTCCAGGACAGTGAAGTATCTGGGTGTTATCCTGGACTCTAAGCTGACCTGGAAAGATCACATAGAGAGACAAATACAAAGGGCCACTACAACCTTCTGGGTATGTAGAAGGACCTTTGGTAAAACATGGGGTTTAAACCCCAGGGTAACAATGTGGTACTATACTGTGATAGTTAGACCCATTGGTCTAACTATCACAGTATAGTACCACATTGTTACCGTGATCATTATCACGTATGCTTCTGTTGTGTGGTGGCCTGCCACAACCAGGCTATACATTCAACAGAAACTAACACGACTCCAAAGACTCGCCTGTTTTAGAGTGACAGGAGCAATAAGCACGGCGCCCACAGCAGCTCTGGAGGTCCTGAATCTCGTGCCCCTTCACTTAGTGATTGAGGCCGAGGCTCGGAAAGCGGCCTATAGGCTGACGGCTCTTTCAAAAAACACCTTCACACTATAGGGCTGGTTGAAAACTCCGACTGCAGGTTCTGCGGGGACGAGGAGGAGACTTCCATCCACGTCCTTACTTCCTGCCCTAGTCTTATGAACTTGAGGTACAAACACTTCGGAAATGGTTTTCCGGTGCTGGGGGAAATAAAGAATGCCCCTATAGGAAGGATTTTGGCCTTTCGGTTAGAATCCGGCCTGAATGGGGGAATTCAATAAATTCGTAGCGGTAGCACAATGGGTGACAAGGCCTGAATGCGGCGACCCTTCGTCGCCCCGCTAAAAGAAGAAGATGAAGAAGATTCCTTCAGAAAACCGGCATAAAAATTTAGGTTAGAGTTGTGATTCCTTTGTTTAAACTTCTGTTACTAATCCGTGACCTTATCTGTGTTGTGAAAATATAAAAATGCCTTGATAGGCTCCTAGGCGAGAAGTGTGTGTCCCTGTTAATTTCCCAATGGTGTTCTAATATTATGTGCATGGACTATGTCCTAATGAAAAAAAAATTTCTAATTTTTAGAATACCATGTATAATTTGTCTTAAGTTTGACAAAACTGTGTATGACTTCCTTAGACAAGCACAACTTTTTATAAAGAATAACTTTTCTCGGCAAATCAAAAATAAGAAAGTTTACAAAAGTGCGGTATTCCATCCGGGGACACCTGTATATATTTTTGGTAATGTGGAATTATGTGAATTAACAACTTGAAATTAACGACAATAATTGTAGCTGAATGATTTATATATTGAAAACAAGACAAAATATAATGTGAGCACTAGAAACACTAATAAAGGGAAATGAAGTTAAAATGAATGATTTCCGTCGTAGATCTGCGTCGTATCGTCTTAAAGTCTTACGTCGTACTATCATCCACTCTCCCGGTTTCGCGCACTCCCGAAAACAGGTGGTTGGCGGGAAACATCCCTAGGCGCGGTTGCCATATCCTACAGTAATTTATCATTTCATTCATTTAAATAGTTTTTCGAACTCTTGTGCTTTTACTAGTAGCGATAATTTTAAATACAAGTGCAAAATCCAAATCACATCCTCGAATGTACTTTGAACAGGGAGAGGAGAGACACATCCCTCACTAATCAATATGGGTCATGAATTCTCAGCGTTAATTATCCTGTGCGTTGTTTTGGGCTTTTATACATGATGAATAACAAGGACTTTTCATCAGACATCCAAACAGTGCCACTGTTTGACCAACATAAAATGTTCAAATGAGCCATATTTACGCAAATTAAGAAACTTTATTTAAAAAAGGACCATGAGTTAAAATTTAATTGATGCCGCATTTAATTGTAATGCAAATCCATATATAAAATAAATCTGTAAAGTTGGCGTGTGTATATTGAAAATATTTGCTAAAAACTGATCTGGGGGGATGTAAGATGAGTTATAAAATATATTCATATAGTTTTTCAAATTTTTGTCTGTCTGTTTGTCTGTTTGTTTGAACACGCATTACGCAGAAACCACTTAACCAATTTGAATAGGGTTTTCACAGATAAATGTATCTAACCTTAGAGTAACAGATCTTATTTCATCTAAATCGGCCTACCCTAAGCCAAGTTTTATGAAAATCGGTTTAGTAGAACCGGAGATAAAGCTTGATCTCTACAATAAGCGTATTTGCACGGCATAAACTTTCATGTTTAAACTTCTGTAATATTCCAGAAAATTCGAGAGTACTCTGGAACATTCCAGAAAATTTGAGAACCTTCTGAAATATTCCCTAATAACTTTCCGTTTCGTTTTATACTCGTACAGTTTCCGGTTAATCTATGTTATGCCATGACCAATGACCATCAACAAAGCGGGGGGCCGGACCTTACGCTTTGCGGGTGTGGACCTCAGTGTCAGTTGCTTTTCCTACGGCAAACTCTACGTGCTATCTCCCATGTCAGTAACGCAAACAATCTCTTTGTACATGTTCCTGGTGATTCTACTTCAAATGTCGCTTACAGCTTTTTAGATAATTTCAAAATTCCACGTGAACGTAGTCGCGGGTACAGCTAGTATTCTATATAACTCATTTACAGGATTACCGTTGGCGGTTAATCTCACATTAACTTTCACATTAACGCGTGCTGTACACGCTTTTGCGGACGTTGGGTGCCAGCTGCGAAATTTCACATAAAAGCTTAAGAGGATTTATAAACCAAAAAATGCATATATTTTTTACATTAGTACATGGAATGAAAGCGTAATGCAAATTAGATTGTTAATTATAAAATTATAGTAACAATGTGTAGCCTGCTATTTATTTATTTATTTTTTTAAATTATCCCACGGTTATTCACCCTAAATTACGGAATAAATGTAAATGTAAAGTAATAGAGTGCAACACAAAGTGGAAATGATACTTAACATAAAATTACATATATGATACAAAATAAACAAGCTAAAAACATACTATTCGCCAATTTACTGAGCTTTTTATATAATTGTTACATATTCTATAGGATACTCTTCGCAGTTTTCTTGTAAATAATTTTAGTTTTTGGACATCCTAAATTTTGTTGTGAAAAAAATTATATGAAAAAAAATATATCCAATCTGTGTGGGATTCGAACACACGATCTTTGTATTGCAAGGCAAAACTTTACCCACTGTACCATCACATATTGCCACGAAAACTGATTGTCTGTGATATATATTTTTCGACAATCATACATATTTCAACTCATTAGATATATTTTTATGAAATGTATATTAATAAAATGCATAAACAAAAAAAATATATATATTATTTCGCAAGATTTCTATTTAAGTACAAACGACAAAAATTAAGAGAATTTTTTTTTTTCAATTAAATAATTAATAACTTTTTTATTTACTGATCGATTTTCTTCAAAAATAATAAGGTTCTTCCTCTAGTTAACACTAACCTACTTTCCAAATTTCAAGAAAACGTGACGGACGGACAGACGGACGGACAGGCGGACGGACAGACGGAACATTTTGAAAGTTGTTCAGAATTCGTTCACTAACACAATGATATGAAATTATTTTCTCTACGAGCGATATTTACGATTTTAGAAATGTGCCGATCAAATACAATATAACTCTTCGTTTTTGCGAAGAGTATAAAAACGTTGTGAACTAGTGTGATTGAAACAAAAGAAGGAAAGACAGACAAGAAAGGAAAAATATAGTAACAATTTAAAAGCGCCAGAGATAAATATAGAGGGTGATTCGCGAGGAATGTGCCATAGCCTAATGTCAGATAGAGCACTTTAAGGCGAGTTTAGATCAATAATAGTATATTATTCAACGAGCGGTAATGTAGGTAATAACTCACGCAGATGAAAGTTTACAGCACGAGCCGTAGGCGAGTGCTGTAATTCATCAAGTGAGTTATTACCATTAGCGCAAGTTGAATACTATACTTTATGTACGATTATAACAATAAATATTAAATTGAGAAAACTTTGTTTAAATTACTCAGTTTGTTTATTAATAAAATTAACTGTAAAATTTAATTTTTGTTTACCCTTTTATATTTGTTATCTTCAAAGATTTAGCAACCTTTAAGCGGAGGTAGAATGTGATTTTTAATCGAAATAGTGCATAAACTGCTTGTAGACAAAAAATCAGCTTTGTAGATTAAAATTACGCGGCGGAAAATGCAAAACTTCTCCGCGAACTGCAATAGCCCGGAGCGCATACTCGGTCAAAAGTCTTGTTTTTTTATGTTAGAGAAAAAATTTTAAAAAAGCCTCGGGAAGCTCAATCAATCCTCTTTACATAAGCTGTCTACAAATTTTTCGAAAAAAAAACGATAATTATCGAGATATTCGAGGAAATGTAAGAAATTACACGTTTTCCTATAGACTGTATGTAAATCTTAGAAAAATAATTTTTCTCAGAAATCTTTGTTGCGTCAAAGTAGTACATGATATTAAGTGAACATCGTATATGAGATCGATTTCAGTTAATCACCGATTAATTACGGTGACAAAATGGAGAAATTTTACTGAAAGAAAAAAGTCCTAAATCCCGCTCTCTCTAATTCCTTTATTTTTGTCAGAATTCAAAAAATAAAAAATAGAGTTTTAGCAAATTTAATTCTATTTGAGTTAACTAAAGTAGTCTTTTGGCGTAGGAGCCAAGATTAAAAAGTTGCCAATTAGGAAGTTTCCATTTTTCTCATTTTCTCGTAATAAATAGTCGTAAAAATCTAAAAAATATCTGTAATTTTTTTTTTTATATTATCTCTATAAATAAAAAAGTTATGGTCCTTCCAAGTTTAAAATGCCGCGATCATCTGGGCTGAGCTCGATTACGTCACAATACATGATTCCGCCAACAGCGAGCGGGCGCGGGCACCTTTATACTCGCTGGCAGGCACCGGCATTTTATAGCCAGCTTGCATTTGAGAGCCGAAAAAATTGCTAAAACATGCAATATTGGCACGTTCATATGTTTCGAAAAACACCATTGGGATGGCCGTATGATGTCGCGACGTAAAGAGGAAGTCTTCCAGATAAACCTGATCGTAAATTGCACGGCGAAATTCGAAAATTCGGCTCGGCCCGAACGAATCAAAAGTGACATTTTGTGACATTTCAGAAAATCGAGCACATACGCTAAATAAAGGGAACATACAGCGCGCCGCCGGCATGGCAAGTCAGCGCGTTGTGTATTGTGACGTCACGGTGGACTTCAGCCGAGGCGAAGTATTCAAATAAGAAATTGAATAAGTTCGTGAGTTTTTCAGATATCGAGTTAATTTCTTTTTTGTTTGACTAGTTATCTGAAAGACTACTAAATGAGGTTGAATGTACATGATATTTCTAAAATAGGAAACTTCCTAATTGTAGAAGCTCAAAATGCCGTACATGGCCAACATTTCAGTAGTTATCTCCGAAACGAAAAAAAAATCAAAATTGTGATAGTAGTAAAACATTCGTAATGGAAAATACTCGTTTGACCTTGTTTTTTATTACGAGCTAACTCCCACCGTTTCGGAGATATCTGCGAAAAATAACAAAAAACAGCTTACATTTCGGAGTAGAACAAATTGCAAAAACGTGCAATCTTGACACGATCATATTTTTCGAAAAACACCATTGGGACGGCCGTACGATGTTGTGACGTAAAGAGGAAGTCTTCCAGATAAATCTGATCGTAAATTGCGCATCGAAATTCTAAAATTCGGCTCGGCACGAACGAATCAAAAGTAGCATTTTGTGACATTTCAGAAAATCTGTATAGATATTAACGCGAATAATCTGTCACTACCTCCTTGGCTCCACCTTCGTGTGTTGCGCATTACGTCGATTGGACAGGCTAGGCATTAAGATAAAGGTGATTGGCTCTGTACCTAGTGAGTTATAATAACTCACGCATTATAACTCACGCTGTTTGTTTATGGATACTATTAATAGATCAAAAGCAGTTCATCAATTAGTATATAACCTAATAAGAGTAGATAAAAAATGTTTCGGGCACTGGTTAAGAAGATACAGGGTGTTTCATGCATTTGGTCTGAAAATTCAAAGAGATATATCTCTGCAACAGTTGGATGTAATCGAATGAAATTTACCTGTATCATTCATCAGCTGGGATTTATCAGAATGGCTTACTTGGTTTTGAAAAATCCAGGGCCGGAATCGGAAAAATCTGCCCTCCTCGGTTTCGACAAAAAAGTACATTTTTGTGTCGCATTTCTGGTAAACTATTAACGGATTCGGAAAGTACTGAAAAAATGCTATCAGAATAGCGATTCATTTTTGATGACACCAAAACCGTTTCGGCAAGATAATCGCAAAATGACTAATATTTTGACCGGGCATTATCTATGGAATGGTTTCATAGAGTCCATTCAAATGCTTCAGTTCCATATCCCTTCCAAGACTTCACATAGTATATAGCAAAAAACCTCCTACCCAGCAAGAAAAACACAGGGTCGTACTTGTGAAATTTTTGATTTGCTGGTATCTAATCCATCTATCTGAAATGATAAAATCTGAATGGATTATGGATATAATTTAGAAAAAGCATGCACACATAGATGTGATAATATTTTGCAACCTCACCTTTTCCCCCAGTTGGCGGCTGAAGACCAAATGTGAACGAAACTTAGCAACCAGCTAAACTCAGTGGTTGGGTCGAGGTTCGAGTCGTTTAAAATACTAGTTTTGGGCACCAGCATATTCAACAATAGTTCAACAATATTTCTAAGCAAAAACAAAACAAATAAGTTTTGATAATCTGTAAATTTTCACAAGTGGTCACAATCAAACTCAGGTATTTAAAAAACAGTATAATTGATAAACTAGAGTAAAAATACAATATTTTACAATGAAATTATATTAAATGGAGAAAAACAAATTATAAAAAAAATTACTAAAAATGTTTAATAGTTAATACTTAGTAAAAATATCAACTGGCTTACATTAATTTCTTCTGACCAAAATATGCAGATGTTAGCTATACATATAGGTATGATTACATAACTTTGATTGGCGTTGACAATAACAGTTTCCTATCTTGTGCTTTCTCTGGATGGTGAGTGGTCCAGGTATTCACATAAAAAATAAGCAATTATGAGGGACTAGTTGATACTAAAAAAAAAATGAACAGCAAGAATAGTTAAATTTTTTTCAAATAAGTGACTAGGCAAAGATGCCAATATTTACTAACTCTTTGACTTATGGGACTCTAGACCAAAACTGTAAAATTTATCTAAAATTTACTACAAAAAAATTGAGGGAAAACACTAAAATTCCTTCGGAATTACCAAGGTTAGATTTAATATCAAAAGTTATAAATTGGCCAAAATAGAAATTGTAAATATGCTTTAAATAGTACTACCCATACTAAAATTGTCAAAGTGTTAATCGTGATGCTCCATATTGTTTGTGATTTTTTTGCCGAAACGGTTTAGGTGTGCCATCAAAACTGAATCGCTATTCTGATAGCCTTTTTTCTGTACTTTCCGAATCCGCTAATAGTTTTTCAGAAATGCGATAGGAACATGTACTTTTTTGTCAAAAGCGAGAAGGGCAGATTTATTCCGAGTCCCGCCCTGGATTCTTCAAAACCCCGTATGCCAATCTGACAAGTTACAGCTGAGGAATGTTACTGGCAAAGGACCCTTCACAAATCTTATGGGAAATTGGCTTACGGTGAAATTGGCCCAAATTTCGATATGTTGTTCTACTAATCCAGTAGATCAAAAGTCTCAATGGGCACGAGTCCCAAAAACATACCCTTCTACCTTTTTTGCCCTCTATTGAGGTGAAAGGCGCTCGTATACATTTAACAACTACATTTCTCTAAAAAAATATTTGTATCTTTCAGCGCGGTAAAAAACCTCAGTCGTGGGACCTGACTTACATTTAGATCCTTCCACCCTATTTCACTCCTTCTAGGGGGTGAAAATCGCTTTCACGACTGCACAGCGGCATCTTTGTTCCAAAAAAATATGAAAGTGCTCAGTTGAACACAGAACTTTAAAAGAATGGGGCGAGCGTAGAGGCGACTTCAATGTGAATATCAGTCGATATTCCGTTAAAGCAACGTCGAGCGCAGTTAGTACTTGGATGGGCGACCCACCTATCTTGGGAAATACAGCGTTCTCGTCCCACCTTCTAGAGGCTTGTATATCAGTGTATACTCGGAAGTTACGTAATTTCAGACGAGGATTACGTAGTGGATATACCATCTTTCGGAGGGGATGTAAAGCAGGCGTTCCCTTGTCTATTAAATGTTAGGCAAGTAAAAGATCCCTACTCTTCTTAAGGGAAGAGGTTCGGCAAAATTTCCAGGTTGGGGGTAGCTCGTCTCCTGGCGTCGGTGATAGGCCTTGGTAGCGGAAATAGGCCGACGGTAAATAGTTAAAAAAAAAAAAAAACCTTAAAAGACGGTGCAAAAATGAAGTACCTCCTAACGCTTTTCCACTCCTTCCGGGGGATGAAAATCGCTTTCACGGTTGCAGAGCTGTATCTTTGTTCCAAAAAAATATGAAACTCCTCAGTTAAACACAGAACCTAAAAGACGGTGCAAAAATCATTTTAAAGTACCCCCTAACGCTTTTTCACCCCTTCCCGTTGGTGATTCTCAATAAAGCGGCTGCACAGTGATAATAGCACATCTCAAAGGAGATACAGAAATGACTCTGAGCCAATCTCTAACCATTTTCCAACCCCCTCCGAGGGACGAAAATCACTTTCACTGCTGCACAGTTGTATACTTTTACCCCCGCGAGGGCGGGAAATGGTTAAGGGCAGAGTAACTGCTACACCTTTTTTTGAGATGTAGTACTCATCTGAGTGGTTCCATAACTTTTTTGCCAGAAAGATACCGCCGCGCAGAGGCGAAAGCCCTTTTCATCCCCCGTAAGGGGTGGAAAAGCGTTAGGGATTACTTGAAAGTGATTTTTACACCGTCTTTTCAGGTTCTGTGTTCAACTGAGCAGTTTCATATTTTTTTGGAACAAAGATACCGCTGTGCAGCTGTGAAAGCGATTTTCACCCCCCGAAGGAGTGGAAAACGTCAGGGGGTACTTCAAAGTGATTTTTATATCGTCTTTTAAGGTTCTGTGTTCAACTGAGCAGTTTCATATTTTTTTTTTGGAACAAATATACCCCTGTGCAGCCCTGAAAGTGATTTTCCACCCCCGGAAAGGGTGGAAAAGGGTGGAAGGGTCTAAATGTAAGTCAGATCCTACGACTGAGGTTTTTTAGCGCGCTGAAAGATACAAATATTTTTTTAGAGAAATGTAGTTGTTAAATGTATACGAGCGCTTTTCACCACAATAGAGGGCAAAAAAAGTAGAATGGTGTGTTTGTGGGACTCGTGCCCATTGAGACTTTTGATCTACTGGATTAGTAGAACAACATATCAAGATTTGGGCCAATTTCACCGTAAGCCAATTTCCCATAAGATTTGTGATTTCATTCGATTACATTCTGTTGGGGAACAGGCCAAATGCATAAAATACCCTGTATTTTATTAACCAATGGCCAAAACATTTTTGTCGTTGGTGATCTAGACTCGCCTTGAAGTGCTTTATCTGCCATTAGGCTATGGCACATTCCTCGCTAATCATCCTGTATAAAACAGAATTTTAAAAGCAATAGTGAAGTGACCGAAAGCAGAGTTCGTTTTCTAATGAAGTTAATTTATTATTTTTCATTTTATTTGGTTCTTATAAATGTAAATAAAATATTCTTCTAGCAGATGAATCATTTTTTATTTTGAAAATATGAGTCATTTCGAATAGTTTATGGCTTTGTAGCAACTAAATTATAAGTTGGATTTAGAAAGCCAAATGTTGTACAATCAGTAATAACTTCCTACATTAATTGCCAGAACTACGTATCTACATGATGGAAATATCTTCGAAAGTATTTCTCTCATATGGACATGGTTTTGAGAGTAACTATCAGATAAGTGCTAATGACCTATCGGGTAGCAAATGAGCTGGATTTGCTCTAAATTGGATAAGCCATAACTTCGCAAGGATGATTGTAGCTGTCTGAAATGATATGAATTATGAGAGTGCTAACAAATAAGTAATAAAACTAAACAGATAGCCGTTGAAAAAAAGTAGGCCAAATGGTATAATAATAATATCAATTAGGATTTAATAAGAACATTCTATTTTACGGAATTCCCATCATGCAAATTATATAATGGCCTAAAAGGAAAAAATATTACAAGAGAAAAATTGAGAAATTGTTTCATAGATCAGACTATTTTCAACGAAAATTAAAACATTTACCTAATTAGGATCTACCCCTTTTATAATTTAATTCAATATTTTCTTTCACTTCTCATTCTAACTGACTAGTTTGGAACCCTATGTTAATTCGATAACCATTTCTCATTTTATTCACATTTATTATACAGGGTGATTCTTCACCTATATGCATAAACTTAGGGAAAGTTAGCTTATGATGAATAATGACTAATAATGATAAAAAAAAACTATTTACGGATAAACAAGTGAATAATAGAAAATGGAAAATTTACATCAACGGTTCGGTTATTTCCGCCATTTTCAATGCACTTTTCAGCTCACGGCCTAAATCTGGCTGCTGTCGGATTGTCGCAGCTGCAGCGTGCATGCGATTTACCAACTATTCCTTAGTGTTATCTTCCGTAACGTACATCATAGTTTTTGTGTCCCCAAAAATAATAATCAGACGGGTTGAGGTCGGGCGAACGAGGGTGCCGGGCAATTGGACATTCTCGGCCTATCTACCTTCCTACCTTCCGGGAAACACATAATACAAATGTTGTCGCACTTGCTGCTGAAAATATACTGGAACACCAACATGAAGGAACCACATATGCCGTCTGACGTTGAGAGCAACTTCTTCGAGGAGAGGCGATAAAATGTCACTGTGTACCTCTTTGTTGGATCTATGAAGAAATGAACCAAATCTCTCTCAAATTTTCTCAAACAACGTTTTCTCTTAGTGAATATCAAGAGATTTCTGAATAAAATTTTTAGAGGATATATGTGTTTGCCATATGTGCCATTAAGAAAAACATCAGTTTTGCATCGTATTCTTTTGATGTATATATTTGTCTCTCTATTTAAATATACCATATAACCTATGGTGACACGACTAGTTAAGAATAAATTCCTGACTTATTGCTATCAAAGATCATTTGTGTACTCATATGATAGATATTTAAAATTATCTGATGGATGTGGAGAGCAGGGATATTATTATCTGCTTCGCAAAAACGAAGAGTATATTGTATTTGATCGGCACATTTCTAAAATCGTAAATATCGCTCGTAGAGAAAAAATTTTCATGACATTGTGTTAGTGAAAAACTAACATTATTTACAAGAAAACTGCGAAGAGTAACCTATCCTATAGAATGTGTAACAATTATATAAAAAGCTCAGTAAATTGGCGAAGAGTATCTACGTTTTTAGCTTGTTTCCCTTTGCTCTGTGATCTGTGCTCTGTGAACTCTGTGAGGGAAAGGACTTAAAATATGATTATTACTGGTATTATTATATATTGAATATGAATAATCTCGCACCTAACGTTATCATGCTTGTAGTCAATCTAAACGCCTTCTTATGGGTATTCACTTCTCGTCTAGTAAATAGTGCAAATATATAAAATATTAGGGTCTGACACATTAAATCTTTATAGATGGCCGTCAAAAAATGAAATTGTTTTAGGGTCTCGTACGTACTTTCCTCTTTTCCGTGTTGAAAAGTTATTGACAATGATAGCAACATAATAAAGAGACCTTTTTGGTCAGATCTTGAAAATTAGGCATAATAGGGCAAACACTGTATTTATACCTGTTTGGCGGAGCATAGAATTCTTTAAAATAATGGTTGTAACAAAGAAAAACGGCATAGGTGATAGTTAAGTTTGTACAGGTCACTCCAAAGTCTCAAAAGTGGGGTTCCGCAGCTCTTGTTTTTCTTCATTTTTGCTAGTAACCTAATGACTGCCCTCGGTCGCATAATATTTTTTTCAATCAGAAATGGAAAATCTGAAAAAGGTCACATATCACTCTAAAAAACACTTTTTACAACATAATGGATATCTTAGACATTTAAATGCATCATCATATATGATATACTGTGGCCGAAGGAAAAAATGTGTATTTTACTGAAAAACATTTTTTTAATTATAATTTGAGCTGTACAGAAAGTAATGTTAAAAATGTGTTCGATATGAATTAAGTAAATGTGTACCTACACACTGTACATAAAAAACCTCAAATTAGAATGCATAACTATTAGTATCCATTCTATTATTTCATTCCAATCAAAATAATACACTCAAAGAAAATGATAGATAAATTCAACCAAAAAGAGCATATGAAATCGCGCCTATCTAGTTTCATAGTTAAATCAATCAGAAAAGAATAGTCATACAACTTTATTTGTTTTCGTAAACAAATAGTAGTTTAATAATCATATCTTCTTGTAACAAATTAAATAGTACAATGACATTTTTTTATGTTCACTAACCATTTTCAATTTGGTCTACAATTAATTGTACAACGACTTTGTTTTTTGTTCACCAGCTCATTTTTAGGTTGATCTACACTTTATTGTATGATGAAGTTTTTTTTGGTTAGCCAAAATCTCAGTATTGAGACATCAGACCACCCAAACCAGAGATTAGAGATCGTTTATAAGATCCATCCAAATATATCGATGATCCCTGAGAGAATTTGAACATTGCAATCATGTTATTAATTTTCTATAAATTCATAAGAGTATAAGATAATGTATGATTGATTATTGTCAGTGATTTGTATGTGGCGTCATCTGGGAATAATTTCTGTAATAGACTACGTGGTAAGCAAGCAAATTTTATGATAATTCTTTTAGAACTTCTAGAAGACAATAATATTGGTTTATCTACCAAGTACAATAATACAGCGAACTAATACTGAGTTAGAATTACAATTCGATAATAGTTAAAAATAAAATATACTATTATCTAGTTTAATTTGACAGAGTTCAACAAAATAATAGTCAGACGAACAAAACAATAGTCTTATTCATCTATTTTTTAAGTTAATGTTTGTTTTGTTGTACGACAACTTTCTATTAATTAAAATAACAATCACCTCTTGTTTAAAATTACCATCAATATAGCTTGGTTTAACAAAATTAGTTAACCATTTCTTTTTTGTTGAATTTACCCATACTATTTCTTTGAGTGTAGGAATGATTTTCAAACTTTAAGAATCTTATAATTGAACCTTCATCAACAAAGTTGAATATCAGAATCAGAATATCAAATCAGTTAGTAGAAAAAGGTACACAAACTGCTTCATTTCATTTCATCAAGTAATCTGAGAAGTTGAGGTCAATATGAGGTTGAGACAAAACAATAACATTGCATAGTACGTTATTGAAAACGTGACATTACTATTTGGGATTTCAAAGAGCGCAGAAATAGCACATTTAGATAGTATTTGGTAGGGTAAATGAACAATCAACAAACAATATATAGGAAACCTGAAGCTGACATATTATTAATTGCTTTTCGGCTGCCTTATTATTTTGTTACTGGAGTTACTGAGATATGTTACTGTTTTAGAAATTGTCTCAGTGGGTTTAATTTGTCCAACTGTTGATGATTTACAGAATGTAGTATTTCCGATTAACATTTGTTATTAAATTTTATAAGAATGAAAACTCTGAAATTTCTGTGACGCTTTCTTCTTTTTCTTAACCAACTTCACAAAATTTAAAAAAGGAGGAGGTTCTCAATTTGACCCGTATGTATGTTTTTTTTTTTAAATATATTTGTTCAATGATTACTCTGGCGTAATTTAAGCGATTTCTTGCTGCAAACTGTAGGCTATAGTCCGGCCATAGTCCCGCACTAAATTTATCAAGCTACATCTATTAAATTACGAGCATATTCGAAGAATTGGCGGAGTCGCTGGTGTGATATCAATTACAAATTTTGTTCTCTATTTAAAATAATAATTTTTCACAAACACAGGGCATTATTATAACTTCCTATCATGTTATTTACAATTTCCCCACGAAAGAGAGCCTTGCATGAAGGTGAATCAGCCAAAGAATGTTTTCTATTACAACAGTATGAACTGAAACTTTTATTGAGGAACGTGCCCGTTGAATAATTTGCTTTTACAAACAAATTATACAGCAAGATTTCGCTCATGTCGTTGTTTTCAATGCTGTTAATGATGGCGATTTCATTGCATGATCGTTTCTAATTGAGATGGGATAATGCCAGCAAATTTTTTATAGATTTACGCGAAACCTGGTAGATTGGCGAAAAAGAAAATAAACGAGTATTTGATGTTATGTACGAAGGCGTAGAAGGGTCATGGATGTTTTTTCCAATTATTCCCAGATAAATTTGTAAATAATTTAATAATCCCCTGTTAAATCTGTAAATAATTGAATTATTCCCAGTTCAAACTGTAAATTTTATTATTCCCAGTTCAAACTGTAAATAATTCAATTGCTCCCAGTTTAATCTGTAAATAATTTAATTATTCCCACTTTAAACTGTAAATAATTCAATTATTCCCAGTTCAAACTGTAATATTTTCTTTATTCCCAGTTCAAACTGTAAATAATTCAATTGCTCCCAGTTGAATCTGTAAATAATTTAATTATTCCCACTTTAAACTGTAAATAATTCAATTATTCCCAGTTCAAACTGTAAATTTTTTTATTGCCAGTTCAAACTGTAAATAATTCAATTGCTCCCAGTTGAATCTGTAAATAATTTAATTATTCCCACTTTAAACTGTAAATAATTCAATTATTCCCAGTTCAAACTGTAAATTTTTTAAATCCCACTTTAAACTGTAAACAAATATTATTCCCATTTTAAACAGTAAATAATTGAACTGGAACAGCTGGAACACTCAGTCATTTCCAGTTTAAAAAAAATGTAAATACCTAATATTCTGTTTTGTATGAATGCGCAGTGGCTTTCCTCGAGTAAACTGGATGCACAGTGGGTTACCTTGGATAGTATGGACGCGTAGTAGGTTTCCTCGAAGAAAATACTTAAAGTAGAGGCTTTACTCCTATCGTGTAGTTTACGGCGCACAACAATTTTTTATATCTTTGTCATGCCATTTTCCGCGTATTAGTTCCACATCTAGTTGAAGTATATTAACGCAAAAAAAATTTGGAAATTTTCATTGTTTAAATAGGCTCAGAATGTCATGAAACGTCAATATTTTAAGTTTGAACAAAATAAATTTGTCTGTCGCGTCGGTCTGTCTGTTAGTCTTTTATCTTTTTGGTGCTCACGATTACTCTGGAACTGTTTAACATATTGACTTAAAATAAGGCATATAAGTATTTTAACGAGATCTGGAACTAAATTGTATTTTGTTTTATTCTGTTGCAGAGTTAAACGGTAAATTGGGGTAAATGGGGGTAAATAGGTAAATCAAGCAAGTAATAGTCCATGAAATTGGTATTTAGTAAATATAAGAGGAGCTAAGGTCTGAAAAAAAATTTGGCATTAGCCACACCTATTACCACCCCCCACCCCATTATTAAAGGTGGCGAAAAAATAGTGTGATTTAGTGTGTGTACAAGAGCCAAAGTCATTAAGAATTTTTTTTCACTTCATTCATCCCCACCACCACCGATGTGGCATATAATTTTATGGGTTTTTTGGGTAAATGATTTCAAATATTATAGTATTAAAGTTCCATAAACAATTATTTTCATATAGTGGAATGCAAATATAGTATTTTTGTTGTAAGAGACTTGGATGTGGAAGTAGTGATTCCTTGGGCAGCGGCTTTTTTTTAATCCCACTTTGAACTGTAAACAAATATTATTCCCATTTTAAGCAGTAAATAATTGAACTGGAACAGCTGGAACTGCAATTAACTCAGTCGTTTCCAGTTTTAAAAAAAATGTAAATACCTATATTGAATATTATTCCCATTTTAAACAGTAAATAATTGAACTGGAACAGCTGGAACTGCAATTAACTCGGTCGTTTCCAGTTAAAAAAATGTAAATACCTATATTGAATATTATTCCCATTTTAAACAGTAACTAAATGAACTGGAACAGCTGGAACTGCAATTCACTCTGTCGTTTCCAGTTAAAAAAAATGTAAATACCTATATTGAATATTATTCCCATTTTAAATAGTAAATGATTGAGCTGGAACAGCTGGAACTGCAATTAACTCTGTCGTTTCCAGTTTAAAAAATACCTATATTCAATATAGGTATTTTTAGTTATTGAATATAGGTATTTACATTTTTTTAATGGAAACGACAGAGTTAATTGCAGTTCCAGCTGTTCCAGCTCAATCATTTACTGTTTAAAATGGGAATAATATTCAATATAGGTATTTACATTTAAACAGTAAATAATTGAACTGGAACAGCTGGAACTGTAATTAACTCTGTCGTTTCCAGTTAAAAAAAATGTAAATACCTATATTGAATATTATTCCCATTTTAAACAGTAAATGATTGAGCTGGAACAGCTGGAACTGCAATTAACTCTTTCGTTTCCATTTAAAAAAAATGTAAATACCTATATTTAATAAATAAAAATACCTATATTGAATATAGGTATTTTTTTAACTGGAAACGACAGAGTTAATTGCAGTTCCAGCTGTTGCAGTTCATTTAGTTACTGTTTAAAATGGGAATAATATTCAATATAGGTATTTACATTTTTTTTAACTGGAAACGACAGAGTTAATTGCAGTTCCAGCTATTCCAATTCATTTAGTTACTGTTTAAAATGGGAATAATATTCAATATAGGTATTTACATTTTTTTTAACTGGAAACGACCGAGTTAATTGCAGTTCCAGCTGTTCCAGTTCAATTATTTACTGTTTAAAATGGGAATAATATTCAATATAGGTATTTACATTTTTTTTAAAACTGGAAACGACTGAGTTAATTGCAGTTCCAGCTGTTCCAGTTCAATTATTTACTGCTTAAAATGGGAATAATATTTGTTTACAGTTCAAAGTGGGATTAAAAAAAAACCGCTGCCCAAGGAATCACTACTTCCACATCCAAGTCTCTTACAACAAAAATATTATATTTGCATTCCACTATATGAAAATAATTGTTTATGGAACTTTAATACTATAACATTTGAAATCATGTACCCAAAAAACCCATAAAATTATATGCCACATCGGTGGTGGGGATGAATGAAGTGAAAAAAAATTCTTAATGACTTTGGCTCTTGTACACACACTAAATCACACTATTTTTTCACCACCTTTAATAATGGGGTGGGGGGTGGTAATAGGTGTGGCTAATGCCAAATTTTTTTTCAGACCTTAGCTCCTCTTATATTTACTAAATACCAATTTCATGGACTATTACTTGCTTGATTTACCTATTTACCCCCATTTACCCCAATTTGCCGTTTAACTCTGCAACAGAATAAAATCAAAATACAATTTAGTTCCAGATCTCGTTAAAATACTTATATGCCTTATTTTAAGTCAATATGTTAAACAGTTCCAGAGTAATCGTGAGCACCAAAAAGATAAAAGACTAACAGACAGACCGACGCGACAGACAAATTTATTTTGTTCAAACTTAAAATATTGACGTTTCATGACATTCTGAGCCTATTTAAACAATGAAAATTTCCAAATTTTTTTTGCGTTAATATACTTCAACTAGATGTGGAACTAATACGCGGAAAATGGCATGACAAAGATATAAAAAATCGTTGTGCGCCGTAAACTACACAATAGGAGTAAAGCCTCTACTTTAAGTATTTTCTTCGAGGAAAGCTACTACGCGTCCATACTATCCAAGGTAACCCACTGTGCATCCAATTTACTCGAGGAGAGCCACTGCGCATTCATACAAAACAGAATATTAGGTATTTACATTTTTTTTAAACTGGAAATGACTGAGTGTTCCAGCTGTTCCAGTTCAATTATTTACTGTTTAAAATGGGAATAATATTTGTTTAAAGTGGGATTTAAAAAATTTACAGTTTGAACTGGGAATAATTGAATTATTTACAGTTTAAAGTGGGAATAATTAAATTATTTACAGATTCAACTGGGAGCAATTGAATTATTTACAGTTTGAACTGGGAATAAAAAAATTTACAGTTTGAACTGGGAATAATTGAATTATTTACAGTTTAAAGTGGGAATAATTAAATTATTTACAGATTCAACTGGGAGCAATTGAATTATTTACAGTTTGAACTGGGAATAAAGAAAATTACAGTTTGAACTGGGAATAATTGAATTATTTACAGTTTAAAGTGGGAATAATTAAATTATTTACAGATTCAACTGGGAGCAATTGAATTATTTACAGTTTGAACTGGGAATAATAAAATTTACAGTTTGAACTGGGAATAATTCAATTATTTACAGATTTAACAGGGAATCATCAAATTATTTACAAATTTATCTGGGAATAATTGGAAAAAAACATCCGTGACCCTTCTACGCCTTCGTAGTTATGTACTGTGGACTAAAAGTATATTATTATAAGGAACTAAAGTGAGGTTATGATGTATTATTTGTTTATCCTCCAGGCAGGGACCTTGAAATATATAAAGATACTAGAGAGGTTGAAAAAAAAGTTTTTTTAATCGAACCCTCCTTCAAAAAGTATCTCTAAAAAGTAAGAAATAAAATTTCACTCAGTTTTACAAATACCTGTCCAACTATTAGTGGAAAGTTGCAAGGAACTGTACCTTATTACCAAATATCAATTTGAAGTCGGTGCAAAACGTGTTTTTGAAATTAGTAATTTTTTTGCACCGACTTCAAATTGATATTTGGTAATAAGCTACAGTTCCTTGATACTTTGCACTAATAGGGAGATAGATATTTGTAAAACTGAGTGAAATTTTATTTCTTACTTTTTAGAGATTTGTTTTGAAGGCAGTTCGATTTAAAAAAACATTCTCATGAAAGGAAAAAATGTATGGTGCAATATATCAAGCTTTTCATGTTTTTTTTATCTATTTATTTAACGTCGGCCTATTTCCGCTACCAGGGCCTATCACCGACGCCAGGAGACGGGCTACCCCCAACCTTGAAATTTTGCCAAACCTCTTCTCGTAAGAAGAGTAGGGATCTTTTACTTGCCTAACATTTAATAGACAAGGGACCGCCTGCTTTACATTCCCTCCGAAGGATGGTATATCCACTACGTAATCCTCGTCTTGAAATTAGATAGCTTCCGCGTATACACTGATATACAAGCCGCTAGAAGGTGGGACGAGATCGCTGTGGGGTCACCCATCCAAGTACTAACCGCGCTGCACGTTGCTGCACTGGAGTATCGGGATACATACACAGTGAAGACGCATCTACGCTCTCCCCAGCTTTTCATGTCTTTCTCTTATTCACAACGTTTTAGTAGACATCGTGTGATTGATGCAATACTCTAGTTGGCCTCCCTTTGCTGTATGGGACGCCTGACAGCATCACGTTTTCGAGGTCCTCTGTTAGGCCCGCTCTTGAACTCATAATTCAGCATTGATCCGCATTAGAAAACAAAAATTGGTTGTACCAATAGGTGTTCATAGACTGATAACTATTAGGTCGTTCAGGGACATGGACTATTAATTAATGGCTAAATTTTGTGAATTTAGTCAGACCTGGACGTGCGTCCTGGTAGTTTAAACCTGTTTAAAATACTCCGTGAAATACTTTCGTATAGATAACAGGAATAAACTCCAAAAATAAAAATTGTATCTTTTCCAAATTGTTAAAAATACCAAAGAAAAATAGAAGGAAGTAAATGGATAAAAAGATTGATTTTAGAAAAGAACAAATATAGACATATCTGTTTGGTTCTGGAACTTTCTTTATACATCTCAATAAATTTAGTTAAAATATTTCTTGTCCACTCCATAACTCTAATAGAAATATTGCAGGCCCCGCACAAATACGAACGAGTGGATCTTTACGTTTGTGTACTCAGCCTGCAAGGACCCGTTCTCTTACATATTAGATAATTCGCTGACCAGCTCTGTAGATTGTCAATAACACACGTGATGCAGCGACGGACTTGGTCGGCGGCGTAACCAATCTCTCAATCGTCTATGGGCACCTATTGACGTCCAACAATTCAAGTCTCATATCAAGCAGGTTTTTTACACTGGAGACAATTCAAGCTAGTTCAAGCATGTGAACATAACCTAAAGCCTCCGATTAAAGAACTTATATCTAGATACATAACAGGCTATCTTTTCACTATATTATACCTTGTTTGCTCCTAACATAGTCACATTATATGTCCATCAAAATGGATAGATGAACATCAGATCCCATAGGCAACAGTGGCGTTGTGTGTATAGAAAATGTGTAGAATGGTAAATATTTTTATTAAAATGAATTATTGCAATTCCTGCATTACCGGCTCTTTATACAACGTGATGTAGGCATACGATATTACAGTAAGATAAATATGTATTGAAAGGATATTAAAACTTAATTGGTATTCACTTTATAAGTGTAAACTGAACTTCGTCATATTACGACTATGGAACGATCGATTTTCTTCTTTTCTAAACTGCTTTCTGCAAACGGCACAGCACTTTGCACTAAATATATTGTCACTAAACTGTGTAAATATGAATAGAGAATATTATTTAGGTATTAAGCAAATCACAACTTAAAATAAAAAGACTTCTTCACCACATTTTCATCGAAAAACACTTATTAATATTAATGGCGGATACTGTCAAAAGAGTCAAACTGAGATTATGATAATCGAACTGAACCGATCGTTCCCGAATCGGTCGCGAATAGGTCGACTAGCCAATCAAGAACTTATGGGAAAAAGTGCCTTAGATTGTAACTACCTCAGCAACATATAAATCAGTATATTTATGTATCTAGATATAACTTCTTTAATCGGAGCCTAAAACAGTAAATATTATTTCGCAGTGATTGATTTTGTGCTTATTTTTATCAAAAATTTGAATGATCTAATGTATGATGATTTCGTTAAATTAGTGCAAGTAATATTGAACAGAAGAAAAGAACAAAAATATAAAGAACGGCCACAATACAGTTATACTCTTTCGTAAGTTTCCATGAAGCGATTTTTTCTTTCGGTATACAAGCTTTTACTCTCGATAACGCTTTTATTTTTTTTATGTTTATTAATTAAAGTGATCAAAACTTCATGTGTGCTAAAACTGAATACTCTTGAAAATTTTGGGTCCTTTTGGTTAGTTGTCACCAGCACAACACATCTCTTCAAGGTCTAACCAAAAGTCAAGCATTACACAAAATAATAAAACAACGAAGAAGTTCAAATTTAACCATAACCGAATTATTAAATGAGCATGTAGGTAGCTTCTATGGTGAAAATAGACCATTCAAAAGCACACACAATATTATACAAATAATTCTGTTAATTATATATTATATAAACCTGTATTTATTTATATTTTTAAGAATTTCATTAACGTAATCACACTTATGCTCGCCTTATGTGAAGAAAACTTCGTAAAATTGTGGAAAATTCAGATCTGTGTAAAAGATTTTGACAATATGTAGAACTACCAATAACAGATAAATTCAAATTTGCTTGGTTGGCAACCGAATGATTGTTGACTTCAATCAACGCTAAAATTCAGTTCAGTTGAACTAATCTTGATCATGGCACAACCGACCCTTAGACGCACGGCCTCGTCAAAGTTCTTTCTCTTCAGCTCCTTGATGACATCATCACAACATTTTGAAGGGAGAAGAGGACGCTCCGCCTCTTACCATCTCGTTTTCTCCGTATCATCAAGCGTTTTCTCTCCGGTTGATTTGGACAAAAATGAGAGATTTCGAGAAAATAGGATGCTAGAATCACTGTAAGTGCTTCTTCGATAATCTAACTATTAGTACCATAAACTGTCTAGGAAATTCACAGCAAACATCTCCAGTCCCAACTCTCGAGAGCATTAATACGCGCTGTGTCGCTGTGTCATCTGTCTGGCGCCCCACAGTGGCCCCAAAGTGGTTATCTTTTTCAAATCAGTCTGCAAGTCTTACTACTTAAGCAATAGGCGGAAAGCTTTTTTTTTAATCTTCGTTTTTTTAATTGCCTATCAATCTGTCAAACCAGATTTTCGATTTCTGTCCCTTTCTAAATTTTGAATTTTCATAAAAAAACGACATATCTGAAGGAATCCTGGCAAAGGCATATCTGGCGATTGCGGCGCGGCGTTTCGACATAGCAAACGTGCCTTGCAATGCCTTAGAAATTAACGATTGTATTCTGAACTATACACCAAATAAAATGACATGTACATATTACATATAAAACAGTTATAAAGATTTTAAATTAGAATTGGAAATTGGAATTGACTTTCTCTCCAGAGTCCCAGGATCGATTGCCAGTCATATCGTTGGGAATTTTTCATGAATAGAAATTAATCGAAGTTTACAGTAGCCCCTTGTCTCGAAATGCGTAGGCTCCTCCCACAAAAAATCACTTCAGTCATTTTTTAATACAAGAATTTATTCCAAACATTACTTTCATATAACAAAGTAAAAAAGTTTTGTTCAAGAATTTTTACGAAATGTTACATTTTTACTTTCAGTAATATGTTAAATATTTAAAGCCAACCGGTCTTAAAACAATGCCTTTAACTGATACTCAATGGTATATTAACAGTACTATTCTTTTTCTACGATGGCTCATCGCTATAAATCATGTTTTCACAACAAACTTGTGCAAATTAGTAAAAAATCTGATAGTAAATTTAAAATTTAAAGAAGTGTACATGACAAAGTCACATTTACATGACATATAATAGAATAGAATAGAATAGGATAGGTTAGGATAGGATATGATAGGATAGGATAGGATAGGATAGGATAGGATAGGATAGGATAGGATAGGATAGGATAGGATAGGATCGGATCGGATCGGATAGGATCGGATAGGATCGGATAGGATAGGATAGGATAGGATAGGATAGGATAGGATAGGATAGGATAGGATAGGATAGGAAAGGATAGGATAGGATAGAATAGAATAGAATAGAATAGAATAGAATAGAATAGAATAGAATAGAATAGAACAGAATAATCTTTATTTTCTATCTAGACTGTTGCAACAGTATGGGCATCATTAGTTACATTGCAAATTTCATATTACAAGGATAAAAGTCTAAAATCGCAATTAAAAGGAAATACAATTCGGTTATAAGAACTAAGTTGCTGTAAAAAAATAAAGATATATTTATACTAGTTACTATACTAATTAAATTAATGAAATGAAAAACGTTAGAGTTATTTAATAAAAAATACTTATTATTAGTTATTTATAAACAGTTAAAAGTTCCTAAAAAAAAAATGTTCAAAAGTACATGTAAAAAGATGTATTTTAAATGACATAAAAATTATTTCAGATGCATAAAGAGGCACCTATGGAAAATTATTTAAGGCTTATATAAGTATGTAGTCCTATACAGAATAAAACATGAGTTTGTAGATATTTTTTTTAGCGAATATTTAAATTTGTACAATATATTTGAATTTTTTATGTGATCGGAAAGTTTATTATAAATTTTGATTCCAGTATAATAAAGACCTTTTTTAAATCTTGTTGTCTTATGTAGTTGGTTGTAATTGTGTTGTGTGCCTTGTTTCATAGGTATGGTTTTGTGAATTACTTTGGTATAAAAGCCATGGCAGGTTAAGATAAGTGTCCGTGCCTTTGCAACCTTTTTGCGTGTGGTTCCTTCCAGTGATGTATCTTTATGTAAGATACTACCACAAAAAGTTTTTCCCTTAAAGACTTCATAATATCTGGAAAAAAATTTTATTCGGGAATCCGAAAAAAAATTTGTTTCTTAATCAAGTGAACCAATTTGTTTGTATTTCACATATATTGTGAATATACTCAAGACAATTTATTATTGATATTTTCATGAAATCTTTTCATGAAGAAAACAAAAATTGATGATTTTGAATTTCTTGAAAAATTTATATACGTACTTACACGTTAGCGACCACCCCTATTTTTTTACTAATTATACGCCATACAATAAGCTATAACATAGATTTTTACAAAACTCTATCGAAGGGGTAACGTGGTCAAATTGGCAAAGATAATGTTACGTGCTTACACCCCCTTTAGTAAACACCCTGTATCGTGGGTTCGGAAATTATAACACCAGGGTAACACTAAACAATAATGTATTTACTTACGTACTAATTACAACAAATAAAGAAAAATAGTATAAATTGGTTAGAAACTCGATATATTTAATAAATATATAAATGAACAACAACTGCTTGGATTACACGTATTGAAAATTTTTTAGAGCAGCCTACGTATTTTTTTGAAATAGCGAGATGTATTTTTCACAATATATACATTTTCTACAAAGCTCCATCGAAACGGTAATACATAAAAAAATTATGTGTAATAATAAGAATACATAATAAAAAAAACATGTTATGCTAATGATATATTATATTAGTCATTAGTCATTAGTCGCCTTATCACTGTCCTCAATTATTCTGCGAATAATTCAGACAGTTTTACTGATGATTTCGGGATATCGTCGGAAAACCTTGCATATAATAAATGCATCTAGAAGTAACAGAAAACTAATTTATTTTTTTTAACTTAAACATGAATTTATCATATGCAAGGTTTCTCGACGATATTCCGAAACCATCAGTAAAACTGTTTGCAGAAGATATCAGTGATACAATAAATGAAGACAGTGATGAAGACGACTAATATTATCATATATCATTAGCATAACATGTTTTTTTATTATGTGTTTTTATTATTAAACACATACTTTTTTTATGTATTACCGTTTCGATGGAGCTTTGTAGAAAATATGTATTGTGAAAAATACATCTCGTTATTTCAAAAAATACATAGGCTGCTCCAAAAAATTTTCAATACGTGTAATCCAAGCAGTTGTTGTTCATTTATATATTTATTCATATATCGAGTTTCTAACCAATTTATACTCTTTTTCTTTATTTGTTGTAATTAGTACGTAAGTAAATACATTATTGTTTAGTGTTACCCTGTTGTTATAATTTCCGAACCCACGATACAGGGTGTTTACTAAAGGGGGTGTAAGCACGTAACATCATCTTTGCTAATTTGACCACGTTACCCCTTCGATAGAGTTTTGTAAAAAATCTATGTTATAGCTTATTGTATGGCGTATAATTAGTAAAAAAATAGAGGTGGTCGCTAACGTGTAAGTACGTATATAAATTTTTCAAGAAATTCAAAAGCATCAATTTTTGTTTTCTTCATGAAAAGATTTCATGAAAATATCAATAATAAACTGTCTTAAGTATATTCACAATATATGTGAAATACACACAAATTGGTTCACTTGATTAAGAAAAAAAATTTTTTTTCGGATTTTCGAAAAAATTTTTTTCCCAGATATTATGAAGTCTTTGAGGGAAAAACTTTTTGTGGTAGTATCTTACACAAAGATACATCACTGGAAGGAACCACACGCAAAAAGGTTGCAAAGGCAAGGACACTTCTCTTAACCTGCCATGGCCTTTATATTTTTACGAGCAAAAATTGCACTTTGTAGATATACAGGCAGAGCATAATCATTATGTTTAGGGATTTAAATAGGCGTCTACATGTTTGTCTGTTAGTAGATTTAGTGATAATCCTAATTGCCCTTTTTTGAATCCTAAACAATTCTATTGCTCTAGTACTATTTCCCAGAATTCAATACTATAAGATATAACGGAATTAAATGATCCATAGTATATGTTAACTATCTGCTCCGTATAACAATATTTTATCATTGTTCGCAAATAGAAACAAACTTTTGATCATTTTATACATATATGTTCTATTTGTTCATATCAATTAAAATTATTATCTATATGGATACCTAAGAACTTTGTACTGTTTTTTGATGTTATTTCAGAGTTTATGACATTTATTTTAAAGACGTCGTTTTAAGCAAAATAGTACAAAATTTCGGTTTTTTGAGAATTTAACTTTAAGCCATTTTTATTTAACCATCTTACTATATAGTTCACTGTTGTTCCGTTTTTGATTGTAAAATGACTTTATTCTTATTTCCAAGAATTGCTGTGGCGTCGTCAGTATACAGTATAATTTTTTAGTGTTCTATATGTAAGAACAAATCGTTAGCATATATCAAGAACAGTAAAGGAACCAATATTGACCCTTGGATATCGGAGGTAGCTTCTCCCAAGTAGTTCTGTGTTGTTGATATTGATGTTGTATTTTGTTGTATTTCAACTAACTGGTTCCTATTTAACCTATAGGATTTAATAAGATCCAATGGAGTACCCCGTACCCCATATCTATCTAATTTTGCAAAGAGTATATCATGCCTGACCATGTCAAAAGCTTTCGACAGGTCAAACATGATGGTTACCACATTGTTTCCATTTTCCAGGTTCTCTAAAATTTCATTTGTTAATTGAAAAATTGCCGTTGTAGTACTCTTATTTTTTGTGAAACCATGCTGTTCTGGTCTAAATGTGATTTAAGAAAATATACGATTTGATCGTGTATAATTTTTTCAATTATTTTTGAAAATACTAAGAGAATGGCTATAGGTCTATAATTATTGATATCTTGTCGGCTGCCCTTCTCATAAAACTTTTGATAGCTTTAAGTAATCTGGAAAAATTCCAGTAAACAATATCTGATTTATTAAATAAGTAAGGGGGTTAAAATTTGACGGGAGCCTTATTGACAAAATAGGGAGAAATATCATGAACCCTTGTGATTGGTTTTAGCCCGTGGATAATGAATAATTACTCGTGGCTGCGGATAATGGGCATTACTTGTTTATATATAATAAATTAATTATTCGATAGTCGTAAAGAAAAATATTATTTGTATAAATTTAATAAGAACAGAACTTAATAGTCAGTCAACTAGTTCACACAATCGAAGGGACACTATAGGCATCCAAGCAAATGATGGAAGCGTGACAGTTTCATTTATTTAAGGTGGGTAGATCTCCACGGAATTATTCGGTACATTTACTTGGAGAAGAATTGAAATGTAAAGGACATCTTATTTTCAAGTCCTTTGTGATTTTCGGCGGTACATTTTATATCCATTAGAACATCCAATGACTCAGGTGTCTCAAGTGCTGAGCTGGGACCTTTACCATTAAACTACTCGTAACAAAATATTTAGACACAAAAGCGAAATGACGCACTCATGATTAATAAGGAACATGAGAATACCGACTGTATAAGCTTAAAAAATTACACGTAGTCGTAATACCGCATAAAAATAAATTGAACTAATAATTCTTGTTTTATCTTTTCCAATCAATCCTTATAAGTACACAAATATATTTTTCAATGTTTTGCTATTATTATTTCGCCCACATTGTTACTGGAGATTGTAAATCTCTTACACCAAGCTCCGAACGTTTGCTATTTAAACTTTCAGTGTTTCAGTTGCCTGTATTGGTGTAGGGTTAAGGGATGAAGTTTATCTCCCCAAATAAAAATCTGTCTTACAATCTGTACAATTTATAATTTATTGACATGTTGTAAAAGTACCGGAATAAATCTAAATCCACGTCAATTATTGATTTCTATAGTCAAATACTATAGCAGTCGCATGTGATCAGCAATTTCATGCATTTTTATAAGTAATTATTTTCCTAGCATGAAAATCCAAAAGAGATAAATGCTTGAATCAAACTGTCTTGAAAAGACTTTATCTATCAAAGCATCAATTGTTCATTAGACAGTTACTGTGCTGATTTTTGACACTAGCACATCAACTTTAAAAGTTCAGGGTTGGTGCTGAGATTTCCCAACAAAAGTATTTGTTATTCTTTGACACTATTGACGTATAACCAACCAGCATGCATATCAAGCCGAGAAATCTGCAGAGACGGGCCCTCATCAGATCGCTGTTAGAGCTGAAGAGGAGCCAGAGTATGGAAAACTGGCTTTGATAGCTGTCATGGATATCGAAGCAGCGTCCATAACCTAACCTTCTCTTCTCTCTCAAGCAGTTGCGGATGAAAGCGTGGACCACACCATAACCAGGTGGATTTTGTTCATGTGGAGTACCCCTGACGTTAAAATCAAACTTCGCAACGAAGCAGTTATAACCAAGGTGGGCTGAGGATGTCCGCAGATAGAGGTACTGTCCCCACTATTGTGGAATTTCATACTCTACAGATTACCAATCAAATTGAACCAAGGGGGTTTCTATGCGCAAGCATATGCAGACGACTTGGCTATCATGAATAGAGGTCAATTTAAAGCGACTCTTCCAAGCCCGTGCTCAACATAGTTAAGTATGATGTAACAGTTACGGACTCTCTGTCAATCTTTGCAACGCAGAGCTAATGGAATAAACGATTTTTAGCTCTTTAGCTCTTTTTGGTACACGTTTGTCTTCTCGTACATTGAGATATAACTCCAGACTCCATATAATCGTAGAAGAACCAAGTGGAAATTCAAACTATCAAAGCCTGTACAATGTGCAATGGATCTTCCGTTCTAAGTGGAGAATAAATTCAGAGACTACTCTCTGGATATGTACTGTTGTCATAATACCACTCATAATATACCATCACAAATATACCTGAGGCACTCATACCATACTACCACTAATATGGTGGTGCTCCCAGGGTGCTCCACAATTAGAGCTCGCTTATATCAAGTTCAAAGGCTAGCTTGTCTAACAGAAGCAATTATAACTACTCCAACAAATGCAATGAAGGCCATTTTTGAACTTACTTTCTGGCATGTTGAAGTAAACCAGGAAGTCAGGAAAGCAGCAAACAAATTGTTCAAGAGTAGAATGTAGAATGTGGTGGGCCAAGAGCCGGGGCACACTAAGGTTAGAGCTGTACCGGTAAGGGACTAGGTTTATGGGTTCACTCTTCTATATATAGTCGTGTACTCTAATCGAAATAACTGAAAATACACAAAAGGCATCTTCTGCTTAAACGTTGATGTTCAGGGGATACTTGTCTCATAAACTTTATTACCTAACATGGATACTGAATGGCGGTGTAGAAATAAAAATATGTCAGTCACATTGAATATGATTAGAGACACATTATCTATAACTGACTTCAGTATCAATATTAAGAGATAGCGTCCAATTAACAGGTCAGCTGGGTGAAATCTTATTTCATAATTTTTACTGGCCCTATCTTTAGAGATCGTTAATTTTTTTTTATATATTCGATGAAACGTTTATATATTATAGGAGTAATTTAATTGCTTAGACATTCTAGCATTTAGTTTAACTTAAAATTTTTATACTCTTGCTTCATCATTACCTCCTTGGCTGTTTCTTTGTTGTAATGGTTAATCATTCACTAAGATCACTACTAACTTAATATCTAATGAAAGGATTAGCATATTTTTAAATAAATTATAATGGTTTGTACTTACTTATTGTCAAGGGGTTTGCCCATCAATCAAGTTTGAGTATTTTACTTTAAGATATACTGTGTGACTCAAGTAAGTGAACACTAGATTTTACGACCCCATTGTTGAAATAGACACTGTGCCCCAAAAGTAAGGAATAAGATTCATACTTTCTTCTTCTGTTTGATTTTCGAATAAATACCAAAACAGGCCAATTAGTACATACAAATTGTCACTTTTTGTACTATTTCTGACAGTTATACGATATATACAATATATTTTTTTAAATGGGACCTCTTAATAGTATAATTTGACGGCCCACTTAAAGGTGAATTCAACGTATAAGATTTTACGTACTTCTCTGTAACAGTTATTGAAAAGTCTCCGCCGCAAGGCAAATTTACAAAAATTAATTAAACTAAAACAATAGTGTACATTATAGCGTTTTTTTAATTAAAGTAAATGTTCAACGAGACCACCGTTGACAACTTGGCACCAACCAATTCGGTGATCGACCACAAAATTACATTTTGAATAACATCTGCTGTTACGTCCTAAACTTCTTCTCCCCACTTTTTTGTCAGTCCTCCGATAGTGCTTGGTCTATTTACATAAATCGAATTATCCATTGCCAAAATTTCTTTGAATATTTAATAAAATAGGGTAATGGATACTAGTGTTTTCTTTTAATTGTCTTTTAAAACATCCCTTCACGAAATTTTTGCGATAAGAGTTAGAGTGGTATAACACAGCCCCACAAAAAAAAAGAAAATTCTTGGAACTGCTATCGAGGCAACTATATCCCTATGTAATTTTCGATGCTGAACCCGAATCCGAGGTCAAAAAAATCGTACACCCCCAAAATCAAACCCTAGCGCTAAAAAACACTCCCTAAACATGGTAAAAATGACTTAACGCTCCACGAATAGTGTTAAATCTCAATAAATCGAATTAAATATAAACATTCAAGTATATAACGCATAAACACAGAGTTAACACTACTTTCCATTGAAAATCACCCCCATGAGTGGGTGAAAACTACCCCTCACACAACAGGAAATTTAAAAAAACTGCAGTGATTGCAAAAAAAGCTTACGATGCCCAGTTATTTTAGAAACAGTATATAACTGCATTAGTCTCGACGCGATGCTCAAAAACTACCCCCATAGAGTGGCGGAAACCACCCACAAATTTAAATTGCAGTTGCTTAGATGACTCCTAAAAAGAATTCTCTAAAATACTATTACTTATTTATATGGCCTCTAAAAAGAATGTCTAAAAATTCAGAAAATATAATTTTCTGACTATATAGTTTTTTGACCAGCCAGTAGGTGGCGCATTGACAACCGCATACGAGTGTTGAATGCGGATTAAGTATACGTCAAGTTGGACTCTTTATTGGGGCGTTCATTGTTTCTGTTATTACCTTTTTTTCCCCGAATTTCCTTGCAATTTTAATCTAGGAGTGGTTTCCGCTACTCTATGGGGTTAGATTTTAAGCATTGCATCGGAAATAATGCAGCTACTCACTCTTTCCAAAAAAACTGGGCATCGTAAGCTTTTTTTACAATCACTGCATTTTTTAAAGTTTCCTGTTGTATAAGCCACTCATGGGGGTGATTTTCAATGGAAAATAGAGTTTATGCGTTATATACTTGAATGTTTATATTTAATTCGATTTATTGAGATTTAAGACTATTTGTGAAGCGTTAAGTCATTTTTACGATGTTTAGGGAGTGTTTTTTAGCGCTAGGGGTTGATTTTGGGGGTGTACGATTTTTTTTGACCTCGGATTCGGCTTCAGCGTCGAAAATACATAGGGATACAGTTGTCTCGATAGCAGTTCCAAGAATTTTTTTTTGTGGGGCTGTGTAATGGGTATAATCTTATACCTCCGAATTCGTTTTTGAGAAGGCTACCAATAATTTATACCATTAAATGTCCGATTTAAAAAATATGGAGATATCGTCATAATTTTGTCAAACATGGTTTAAACAAAATAGAAAATGATGTAGAGAAGTGAAAATTTCTATACACTAATTGACTTTTTATTGCATTTTTTATAAAACCAAACCGGAGAAATATGAACAAGAATTTTATTTCTTAATTTTTAGAGTGTTTGTATGCTTTCTTAAATTATCTTGTTTAATAACTAATACTTTCGATTATTTACACAATTTACTATTTTGTATCTTCTGTCTTTCAGCGGACAGTATCACAAGATCGAGTTTGCCGTTTCTTGGAAAGGCAAAAATTCGCACACTGAAAATGACAATTATTATAGTGTTTGTCTTTTTCGTTTGTTGGACACCATATCAAGTGATGAGCATTTGGTAAGTAAACACTAATATTTTAACATCTGGGATAAAAATTAAATATGTTTTCGCCTATTAACGAAAATCAGTTGTTAAGTCAAAGGTTGCAAATAAATTGATTCAAAGAGAAAAGAATAAAGTT
Organism: Rutpela maculata; assembly: GCA_936432065.2. Taxonomy (NCBI): domain Eukaryota; kingdom Metazoa; phylum Arthropoda; class Insecta; order Coleoptera; family Cerambycidae; genus Rutpela; species Rutpela maculata. The sequence goes on from OW386287.2 coordinate 155,204,675, forward strand.
AGAGGGCATGGCAACCAGAGCGATTGATAGAAACAATTGACTTTTTCATACTACATACTAGCAATATCACAATTTTTAGCAAAATTCATTTAAAATTATAAGTTTATATTCAGAATTGTCAAACTCATTTATTAATTGGCTTAGACTCTAATTGAAGGGGTTGGAGCTGAAACAACAAAAGCGCATTTTTAGGTCAAAATAATCTAAGCATCTTAGATAGTAGAAAGTTTGGTTTGTTTAGTTGTGAAACAACCTAAGTGATTATACTAATTTTGGTGCCATCTATGAGCTGGAGAAAAAAGCGCTGTGAACAGAAGCTGAGATAATTTTTAAAATTTAAACAACTTTAAAGGCTTGTATCTCAAAATTAACTTTTTGTTACTTAGGTGCTTTCAGCTCCAACCTCTTCAATTGGAGTGTATTTGCTTGAACAGTTTCTAGTTGTTATGGTTACTGTCAATAAATTATCAAATTTATAACTTCATAATAATTTCTGACGTTCAAACAAAAAAAATATAGATTATGATGAAAATATCGACATTTAGGAGGCAGTCAAAAATGCGTGTGCGTCGTTGATGCCAGAATTTCATTGTTATTTAACTTCCTTATTACTTCACTTTACTACCCTAGGGCATAAAATTGATTTTTTTTGTCTTTGACTGTAAGTTACAGTTCCACAACACTGACAGACGTCAGGAAATGCCAGTTACAAAACTAGTAGTACGAAAATGCATTTTTGTTGATAATTTTTAAACGTACCTAGTTGTGCAATTTTTTATTTCCGTCTATACATGAAAACTTTTTGATTAAAATAAAATATTGGTATCTAATTAGTATTTTTCCGATTTTTCATATTCAAATGCTTTTTTCATATCTATTGTCTAAGCAATAAATGATTTTTTTTCCAGTGCTCTCAAAATTGTTTTTACATTTCCAGTATTTACATGACAAATGTTACATTTAATTAAGTTTTAAATATTTTGCCGGTTGGAAAGTCTTTTGATTTGAATCGGCAGAAATATCGAAAAAAGTAAAAGTTTTATACCGTATTACGAATTAGAATGATTTACACGTGAATGGACTGGGATAAATCTGCTAAATTTGTAGTCAATGCTGGTGTTTATTAAAGAACTTTTACTTTTATTTAGTTAGCTCTGTAACTTTTATCGAATAATACCCCAATTTGGGCCCTGAAAGTGTTAATTACCTATAAACATGGTGTCCCAAATATCGTATGCTAAGTGAATATATGAAATTAGAATTTTATTATATTTTCTAATGTGAACATGTGTACAGTAAAACACTTTTCTCAAACGGCAGAAAAAGTAATCTTTTGACACCTTATTTGAAAATTATATAATAATCTTTTTTAAGTATATTCCGCCCAACATGCAGCTAGGGACGCAGGTTTCTTCAAAGGCAAACATTCTTACAGCGTTTTCTAAAAATTTGGACTACCTTTGCTAGTCCTTGTTACTACATTTTGAAAAAAATATAGTATAGGTTTTGCATGTTTCCAGCGGACCATCGAAATCCGAAAAAAACGTCGGATCGAAACTCCAATTAAAGAACTTATATCTAGATACATAATGGCATGAATTTTATGATCCCGAAAGACTCCCAATCTAAGGCACTTCTTCCCATAAGTTGCTGATTGGCCCATCGGCGTATTCGCGGCTGCTCGTACACGGTCGGCTTCAGTTCGATTATCATAATCTCAGTTTGACAGTTTTGACAGTATCCGTAATTAATGTTAATAAGTGTTTTTCGTGTTTTTCGATCAAAATGTGGTGAAGAAGTCTTTTTATTTTAAGTTGTGATTTGCCTAATACCTAAATAATATTCTCTGTTCATATTTAGACAGTGACAATTTAGTGCAACATGCAACAGTGCTGTGCCATTTGCAGAAATCGATCGTTTCATAAGTAAGTAGGTCATAGTCGTAACATGATGAGGTTCAGTTTATAGTTTTAATAATAATATTATAAATAATATCCTTCCAATGCATATTTCCCTATTGTATTTTTTCAATCTGCGTTAATATTCCTAGAAGTTAACCAATAATTATCACATAAAAGAGGTACAATATTTTACATTTTCCCTTCTACACATACCCGCCTCTGTGGCCTATGGGATGTGATGTTCACCTATACATTTTAATGGACATATAATGTGACTATGTTAGGAGCAAATAAGGTATATGACGAAAAGTTAGCCATTATGTATCTAGACATAAGTTCTTTAATCGGAGGATCGAAATGAAAGTCATATCTATCGACTCGTGGTCAGTCGGTCTGTCGGTCTGTCTGTCGGTCTCTCACGCTCAGCCCCCCTAATCCGTTTTCGGATTTCGATGAAACTTGGGTGGTTAATAGGAGGCCTTTATAAAACCTTAACGCTGGAAGATCCGCTCCTTTCGGAAACCGGAAGTACCCGATATAGAGGCTTCAAATTTTTCGGGAAAAATTGAATAATACGGTAACGGGCAGTCGGATCGAGACATTTCAAAAAAGAGATGGTGCCGCTGGAAACGATCTACAGATAAGTATACCGAAGACAATGTTGAAAAATAAATGGAAATTGAATTTTTTTGCGAGAAACCGGTTTTTTCGAAATCGGGCTAGGAAGCACGATAACTGTCCAGGATATTGATCGATTTCGATGGAACTTGGTGGGATCGAAGATACATGGCCACAAATGAAGCCTATTGCTGGCGACCCGAATCCGTTGACCGCAAGTATTTTTTCCAAGGCCGAGTATGATTTTCCAAAGAAGTTGATAACTCCCGAACCGAAGGTCCGATTTTGATTTTCAAAAATGGCGATTGTAGGGCTCGATTAAGTCTATTAAGTGACGTTTGTGAGAAATTTGACGAAACCAAAGCGAATCTACAAATCCTGGAGAACTTGATTTTTTTAATAAATTCTACAAATACCGAACAGTTTCCTAATTAAAATCGAAAATTAAGTATTCCGTCGATCAATTGTGGCGCTTACTTTCAGATTAGAAATTTTAAATAGCAACCACGCGCGACAGCTCTTACAGTCGTAGCCGGGGGTGGGTTCGCTTAAGAAGATTTTGCTTTGGCGATGTACTTATTCGTTGGTTCTTGTTTGTTGGTTACCAAAAATGCACGAGCTATTTTCTTTGCGGGCGCCAGCCGATCGCTAGGGATCGACAAGGGAGGGGAGTGACAAAACAAGCAAAATAATTTTAAACACAAGGAATAATCATAATAATAATTTAATAATAAATATATGTACGTGGTACAAAATAAATGACAAACAATGACTAAGTAAATTCTGAGCAGTATTAACACATAAAGGTAAATATAAATAATGAACGATAATAAAATTAAAGTGATCGCTACATCAGCCCTACCAAGAAAATTTAAATGTCTTCGTACATTAGATACGGAACGCGTCCCTATTATTAGGAATTTACTGTTTGACCGCAACCTTACTTTTAAGAAATTTGACAACTCGATGACAATAGTTGAAATTTGAAATTAATAATGGCAAATGATAAATTCAATTCATCTGGAAATGCTACATGCTATTTTGGCGATTGCCCACTTGAACAACAGGTAGGTTATAATAATAAAATAATATAACATGAAATAATGCACAAGCTAAATGTGTGTGACTACCCAAAGTTTTAAAAAAATGCAAAAGTGCACGTCAAATAAATGTGCAATTCTTAAACATTGATAAGAGCTAGACTATGTCTTGTTTTAGGTTTTCTACAAAAATTTAATACCCAAATAACAGCTGTTTAGTGAGTTTACAAGGTCTTACAAAAATAAGTCACCGACAGAAAATAAGAGACTTTTAACGAGTTGACAGGTTTTCGCTGCGGGCTGGTGCTTCTCACTGTTGTGTTAACTTAGGTGGGCCCCTTGGGCTGAGACGGATATTATAAAAAAGATGGACTTACAGTCGTCTCGCCGAGCGAGTTAATCCTACTTGCACTTTATTCGGTTGCGCTTCTTGGTTGAGCTGCTGGACATGACCCAGAAACAACGGCAGGTTATGAACAGTTCTTACTGGACCAGGTAACTTTCCATGTGGAGGCGTCTCACAATATTAATGTGTTCTTACAATGTTTCCACGCAGTGGATGAAACAATGCCTAGCGGGATCCTTAGATAGCTCAGGCTCTCAATGCCAGAAGACTCTACCAGGGAGGATTTTAAAATTGTCTTAGCCTTGATTTGAATGACATAAAATTATAGATGGGTGAAATAATTAAATTCGAGAGTAGAAAAGGAACCTGGAATTAAATGTTTCTCCAGTAAGTATCTAGCAGGAAAATTAAAATCAGTAGCAACCAACTCACCCTAGTTCTTATGAGGTCCTAACACTTCACAAATCAGGAGAGAAATGCCAGGAAATTCTAGATTTCAAAATGGTTACCTTTTTTTTGCCTCTCAGGTTTTTTGTTCAAAAAAACTTATAACATGCTACTTTAGATTTTAAAAATCCCTGTTTTAAAATGTCAAATCAATATCAAAACAAAGTTGCAATTTAACACTAAAGTTATTTAAATTATATACTTGTCCAAATTACCTCAAATAAGCTGAAGGTAAAGCCAGAAACATTTTAAGAACCCTTGCCTAAATTTATTTTGAAACTCATTGTTTATTAATTTGAACTTGTCATAACCTAGCCTGTTTGTTTCCATTTCAGGTCCTCGAAATTAAAGCTTTAAATTGAAAAGGGACATAGCACACGGGATGACAGGACAAGTCAAATTTCAACCGTTACACACCCCCTTTTGCTGGCAGAAAAATATTTTTCTCAGATAAAATATTTTTCTAAAATCACACCTAAATAAAAAAATTCCATATTATGGACTACATATATACAAAAAAATTATGCTAAATGTCAAAATCGGTAAGCGCTTAAATGTCACATCCGGGAACCAAGGTCGTCACCTTGACAAGAAAAAAATTGTCTAAATCAGTAACTTAAACTATAATAATAAACAGAATCCCTCTCACACATCAGCATCCGTTCACATTCATACGACTTGCAATCTAGGATTCTTCAACACCATTCAGGAAAGGTTTTAAGTCCTTTACATGCCATTTTCCTAAGTTTTTATTGTCGGCATCATCTACGAGTTCATATACTAGGGGACTTATTACTTTTTTCACGCGACAAAGTACGTTTTTGGGTGCTAATTTGGCCGCAAAACTTTGCACCGCACTAGACAACACATAGTTTTTCTTCCATACGCGTTCTCCCACAGCGTACTTTTCTGTCGGACGCTTCCTTAAATTATAAGTGTGAGCACACTTATCATAGGCCCTCTTCAATTCCTTTTGTACATCAGTGAAAATCTGAGGTAACTGTCCAATGCTCTCAGCATACTTTTCTCGATCGAAGGGATTAAGATTATAATCATTGACCGAAGTCAGGTTTCCATAAAATTTGCCATCAATAGGCACGTATCGTCCGAAGTTAAGATATGTAGGACTAAATCCAGTTGACTCATGTACTGCTGTTCTGAGTGCATAACCAATCTTCGCAATCTCCAGATCCCAATTCTTGTGGTTATCATTCTCGATATACGAACGCACAGCAGAACCAAGCACACGATTCACCCGTTCTACTTGATTGACTTGAGCACAGTACTTAGCATTGAACCATATTCTCGCACCATACTTCTCACACAGTGCCTTAAATTCCTTACTAGTAAATTGCGTGCCATTGTCACACGTGACAACTTGAGGAGCTCCGAACATTAAGAAAACCTCATTCTCGACAAACTTCACTATATTATTAGCCTTGGCTTGGCGCATGGGGTGCAGCAAGACAAACTTAGAGAAATAGTCAGAAACGGCCAACAAATAAGAGAAACCACGGGTAGACCTAGGTAGAGGTCCCCATATATCCACTGATATTACCTGCCAAGGGTAAGAAACTTGCTTTTGTTGACCCATGAAACCAGGTCGAGCAGTATTACTGGACTTCTGCGCCGCACAGACTCGGCAGTGCTTCACATAATTACTTATGTAGGTCCGCATTTTAGGCCAGTAGTACAAGGTTTTCACCCTAGCGCCAGTCTTAAACTTTCCAAGATGAGCAGATGTGGGATCATCATGGCACTCTCGTAAGACATCTTTACGATACATCTTGGGAACAACTATTTTCCACTCCGGCTCATTCAGATTCACTTCCCTCTCAATGGAAATGTGCTTATACAACAAATCATCCTTCAACATCCAATTGGGGTATTTGTTAGGTGTGGAGCGTACCTTGAGAACCATCTTTTGGTACCATTTGTCCTTGACACATTCTTCAGCAACTAATGACAAAACTGATACCTCTGCCACAGGTGCTCTGGAGAGTGCATCAGGAACGACATTCAGAGAACCTTTACGGTGCTCAATGATCATGTCATACTGTTGTAGTTTGACCGCCCACCGAGCAAGTCGACCGGAAGGGTCCTTGAGGCGATTTAACCACAGCAGACTATAATGGTCAGTGATGACCTTGAAGGTTGTTCCTTCAACATAACATCGGAATTTTTCCGTTCCGAACAAAAGAGAAATTAGTTCCTTTTCGGTAACTGTGTACTTTCTCTCTGCCTGTGTAAGCGTGCGACTAGCAAAAGCTATCACCACTTCGTGACCTTGATCATTCAATTGTGTCAATACGCAGCCTACGCCTAAGTCGCTAGCGTCACACTGTATCGTGAACATCTTGGTAAAATTGGGTGCAACAAGAATAGGAGCCGATACCAAGGACTCTTTTATTTTCCTGAATGATTCGTCAGCTTCATCAGACCACACAAGTTTCTGAGATTTTCTTTTCCCCTTCATAAGAGATGTCATGGGTGCCGTCAAATTTGAAAAGAAAGGTAAGAATCTACGATACCATCCAACTAATCCAATAAATCTTTTCAATTCTGTTACAGTCTCTGGACGAGGGTAATTCAACATAGCAGTAACCTTGTCAGGATCAGTCCTGAGACCTTCGCCATCTAATAAAAATCCTAAGTATCGAAGTGATGGTAGACAAAACTCACACTTTTCTAGATTGATGGTGAGCTGTGCCGTTTTCAAACGCTTCATCACTTCGCGAAGCACTTCCAGGTGTTTTTCAAACGTAGGCGTAGCGATGATGATATCGTCCAAATAGACGAAGACATATGGCTCTAACGAGTAACCTAGTATGGTATCCATCAATCTTTGTTGAGTTTGCGAAGCATTGTTGAGACCAAAGGGCATCACTACAAATTCAAATAAACCTCGTGACGGTATGACAAATGCTGTTTTCTCACACGAACTCTCCTCCAACGGAATTTGCCAATAAGCACACTTCAAATCAATGCTGGACAGGTAGCGAGCACCCGTGAGCTTACTCAAAATATTGTCCACACGTGGAAGAGGATAAGCGTCCTTTTTCGTCAAGCTATTAATTTTCCTTCCGTCAAAACAAAATCGCATCTCTCCGTTAGATTTTTTCACCAGAAGTACCGGAGAAGCCCAGGGACTGGACGAAGGACGAACCACTCCTAGTTTCAACATGTTATCCAATTCCCTATGCAGATGCTGCAACATGTAAGGCGACATGTTATGGTGCCGTTGCTTGACTGGTTCCGCGGCACCTGTATCAATCTTATGGACAATAGCATTAGTACGGCCCAATTTCGTACCGGCCAACCACGACAGATCCTTAAATTCATCTATAACAGATTCCAACTCAATGTTCTGTTGTTCGGTTAACTCCGATCTTGATTGTACAGCATTAACTTCGTTGACTTCATGGATCGCATAATCCTGAGTTGAACATATTAATTGCTCCCTTTCACCACCGATAAAATATGAATTTTTACCATAATCCAAAATTACATTAAAAAGTTTACAAAAATCACTCCCCAAGATCAGGCCATGTGATATAGAGGGCACAATTAACACTTTAAGCACTTTAAAATGACCACCAATTTGTACCGGTAAGTTGACATAGCCAGTAATTTTCTGAGAAACACCATCAGCTGTAGTAATATTGGGTTCACCATAGTGCAAAATTTCCAAACCAACCTTGTCAAGAAGATCCAGGCTTTTTCCACCAAAAACGGAATGACTTGCTCCAGTATCCAGAAGAGCTATCACCTTCTTGTCAAGTACTTTAACCGAGACATAAGGCCTATTGTCATACCTTCGCTGCACCAAAAACATGTTTGCTTCAGTAGTCTTGACACCATCAGCACCTGTCTTTACAGCGAGACTCTCACCAGTATCAGATAACATGGCTCTGCTTGCAGTTTCCGGAGCCCTAAAGTTTGATGATTGGATGTAAAAATTCTTGACAAATTCTTTCCAAACCTCCCATTCTGTCAAAGAAGTCTTTCCCAGATAAAGGCTATTCAATGAATTACGCACTGTAACAGTATTTGCGGTAAACATATCACTTTTACTCGATTTTCTGTAGACCTGACGGCTGTTGTGGGATTTACAGGAGAAGTGCCGGTCTACCGTGCATCTCCTGCCCTTGCGTTTTTTTGTGCAATTTGTGCAGTTGGGCTTTATAACACCTTCTCTGCCACATCCATGACAGGTAGGAACTCGCCTATTCTGATTTGCGCCACGCTGCACACCAGCTCGACAATCACGTCTCACATGGCCCGTTTGCTTGCATTGGAAACATCTCAGTTCTGAAACGGCCTTAACCTGTTTTGTAGTACCCCCACTACGCTGCCAACTCTGTGTAGGTAGATAAGCCAAGTCGGGTTCCAAGGACGAAACAGTTTTTCGGGCGGTATTGGAAGTGCAAGGCTGTTGCTTAACAACACCGGCGTCCTCCAAGACACGACAAATATCGCCAAGTTCTTCCACCGATCCAATTTCTTTGAGTGCTAAGTGGACATGAAATTCCTCTAATAGGTTTTTCCTAATCACCTTGAGCTTTTCTGCCCTGGTAGCCTTGAGAATCAAGCGACTGAACAGGTTTTCCATAGCAGCAATGTAAATAATCACCCGTTCATCCTTCTTTTGTCTGCGGTTACGAATTACTTCCCAGAGGTCGTCATCTGCGTCTTTGGGCAAAAAGTCTTTCCTCAGACATGCCACCAATTCCTTCCAAGAATTGATCTTTGATCGTACAGAACGATACCACACTTTTGCTGGACCTTCAAATAATTCAATGGCTGCCCTAAACAGTTCATCTTCAGAAACATTTCTAGCGAAGCTCAATTCTTCGACTTGTTCCAAGAATGAATTTACAGAACACTTAGTCGTTGTACCATCAAAAGTGAGGTTCCACTTGTGAACTGGAAACGACTTGCTAGTGGTTGTGGCGTTAGAAGGAGTAGCAGTGCGAGCATGGTTCGCATCACCCTGTCTATGTCTTTCCATAATTTCTTCTAGTTCGTCTTCCAAAGTACTAGCCATAATCAAGGTATCTCCTCGGTAACCACAAATTTCTTCACCGATATTTTCTGGAATGCGTCTTATTCTACCACCGATGTGAACCAGTCTACTCCGAATTCTCTCGAAGACATCTTTATTTGTACCATCAAAATCATCTACTAGTGCTGTGACCGATTTGATGCTCTCATCTAGTTCCTTCTTCTCAGTGTCAAACGAAAAATTTGGTACCTCGTAAACGTGTACCCCAGGTCTAGCCATATCTTTTTGTAACTCCCTTCGCAAAAATCTCCTCTTTTGAGGCATGTCCGCATTAGTAGTAGCAATTCCACGAATTCTCAACTCATAATTCATTTCATGTGTCCTCAGATGAAGTGGATCCATACTGTAATCGGCCATGATGACAAATGTAATTTATCGCAGTCACCACCCAAAAACGCACTTTGTTCTTAAACAATGGGATAACAGTGCCCCTTATTCACACCCTGTATATAGTAAGGCAAAAGCTAACTCGGTTGTAAGTATAACCCCACGTGTAAATGTAATAAAAAAATTTAAAAATTGGCAAAATTTGTAAGTCCACCTGGCACAATGACTTAAAAATTATTACGTATCTCAACACTGTTAGTAAGTAATTATATAACTTGGCACGTTTATCGACACCCCTATACGTATATAGATAAATAAACGCTGTTTCACTTTGTAAACACCGTGTATATATGACACTGCAAAGCTTTACAATTTTATAAACACCGCTAAGCGAAACAAGATTTTGAAATAAACACTTTTTTTTTTTTTTTTTTTTTTTTTATAACCCCTGTATAAAGTATTATTGTAAAAGTAGACACTTTTGATCACGCTCGTATAAATTCACAAATTTAATGTTACAGATTTTATATATAACACACCTCGTACTAACAATACAAAAATAATTTGAGCTACTTGAATGCTAAGTATGCACATCTCTCACTTTTCTATATACCCTCTGTATATGAAACTCAAAATCGCATACCCCACATATATTCTATGTACGCAGTTCACTAACACCTGTACACCTATAGTATACGACAACACCTCTCGTACACAATCCTAAATAATGTACGTATAAAAATACCAACAATGTAAAAGTACAAACAATGTAAATATACGCACCCTGTATACACTTAAACAATATCGCACACAAACGAATATTAATTTACGTATCTAAAAAAATAAACAACTGTTTAATGTACACACTGTATAAATATCACCCAACAATCAATGCAACACACAATCTCCTGATTCGTTTTCAAATATCCACCCTGTACATTCAGTACGCAAAAATTTCTTTTCAAAATGACGTATAAATATGAAACATATATAGTTAATCACCAAAAAAGTTTTAAATGCTACTCATGCATTATAATATTCAAATATACGTACTTGTCTTGCCATCTGTCGTATATCAACGAAACTAAAATAATACTGCTCTACCGAAAATTAGTTTGTCTGTCTTGTCTAGGACGAGGATAGGAAATGGGATAAAATAAATTAGCTCAATAAAAGACACCGGCTGAAATAAGTACACCAAATTTGCAAAAGCTTTATCTAAACTTTAATTATGTCCCAACACCAGGAAAACTATTATTTTTTTTTAAAGCAAAATCAATTTAATTTTCAGCCCCTATAGTTGCGGCGCCATTTTGTGGCGCTTACTTTCAGATTAGAAATTTTAAATAGCAACCACGCGCGACAGCTCTTACAGTCGTAGCCGGGGGTGGGTTCGCTTAAGAAGATTTTGCTTTGGCGATGTACTTATTCGTTGGTTCTTGTTTGTTGGTTACCAAAAATGCACGAGCTATTTTCTTTGCGGGCGCCAGCCGATCGCTAGGGATCGACAAGGGAGGGGAGTGACAAAACAAGCAAAATAATTTTAAACACAAGGAATAATCATAATAATAATTTAATAATAAATATATGTACGTGGTACAAAATAAATGACAAACAATGACTAAGTAAATTCTGAGCAGTATTAACACATAAAGGTAAATATAAATAATGAACGATAATAAAATTAAAGTGATCGCTACATCAGCCCTACCAAGAAAATTTAAATGTCTTCGTACATTAGATACGGAACGCGTCCCTATTATTAGGAATTTACTGTTTGACCGCAACCTTACTTTTAAGAAATTTGACAACTCGATGACAATAGTTGAAATTTGAAATTAATAATGGCAAATGATAAATTCAATTCATCTGGAAATGCTACATGCTATTTTGGCGATTGCCCACTTGAACAACAGGTAGGTTATAATAATAAAATAATATAACATGAAATAATGCACAAGCTAAATGTGTGTGACTACCCAAAGTTTTAAAAAAATGCAAAAGTGCACGTCAAATAAATGTGCAATTCTTAAACATTGATAAGAGCTAGACTATGTCTTGTTTTAGGTTTTCTACAAAAATTTAATACCCAAATAACAGCTGTTTAGTGAGTTTACAAGGTCTTACAAAAATAAGTCACCGACAGAAAATAAGAGACTTTTAACGAGTTGACAGGTTTTCGCTGCGGGCTGGTGCTTCTCACTGTTGTGTTAACTTAGGTGGGCCCCTTGGGCTGAGACGGATATTATAAAAAAGATGGACTTACAGTCGTCTCGCCGAGCGAGTTAATCCTACTTGCACTTTATTCGGTTGCGCTTCTTGGTTGAGCTGCTGGACATGACCCAGAAACAACGGCAGGTTATGAACAGTTCTTACTGGACCAGGTAACTTTCCATGTGGAGGCGTCTCACAATATTAATGTGTTCTTACAATGTTTCCACGCAGTGGATGAAACAATGCCTAGCGGGATCCTTAGATAGCTCAGGCTCTCAATGCCAGAAGACTCTACCAGGGAGGATTTTAAAATTGTCTTAGCCTTGATTTGAATGACATAAAATTATAGATGGGTGAAATAATTAAATTCGAGAGTAGAAAAGGAACCTGGAATTAAATGTTTCTCCAGTAAGTATCTAGCAGGAAAATTAAAATCAGTAGCAACCAACTCACCCTAGTTCTTATGAGGTCCTAACACTTCACAAATCAGGAGAGAAATGCCAGGAAATTCTAGATTTCAAAATGGTTACCTTTTTTTTGCCTCTCAGGTTTTTTGTTCAAAAAAACTTATAACATGCTACTTTAGATTTTAAAAATCCCTGTTTTAAAATGTCAAATCAATATCAAAACAAAGTTGCAATTTAACACTAAAGTTATTTAAATTATATACTTGTCCAAATTACCTCAAATAAGCTGAAGGTAAAGCCAGAAACATTTTAAGAACCCTTGCCTAAATTTATTTTGAAACTCATTGTTTATTAATTTGAACTTGTCATAACCTAGCCTGTTTGTTTCCATTTCAGGTCCTCGAAATTAAAGCTTTAAATTGAAAAGGGACATAGCACACGGGATGACAGGACAAGTCAAATTTCAACCGTTACACAATCTCTATAACCGGTATAAGGCAACACAAAATCCGAAACAGAGTTTTTTCGAAAAATTAAAAATAAACGAGTTATTTACAAAGATGCATGACCACAATATAACCGATGCCCTTTCTGTATTTCAAAATGTAGTTAGCCTTTACTTTAGTCAATGCAAAAAAAAGGTACTGAATCAGCCCAACAGGGATAAAGAGCATATCAAAATGTAGTTTTTAGCTTGTTAAGACGAATTTTCGTATATTTTACCTGCACTATTACCGCTTCTAAGTTCGAATCTTATCGGCGGCAGATGGAAATGGTTGTTGGCTAAAGATGTGTATTTTAGTGAGCGGTGGAGTAGCTATGGTTAAACTCCTCCAGGATCTGAATATAAATAGGACGTTGAAAGAAATCACTCCAAGAATAGTAGAATATTTATTAAATGAAATTGAAGTAATTTTTACTTATCCTACACATGAAATAATTTACTTTATATAAATCTACAATATGCATATTCTTATTTTAAACTTAATTTGGTAACAATTATTTTCTTCTTCTTAACAATATTCTTCTTCTTAACAATATTTCTTTCTAATCAATTGTTCGCGGATATACTTTGTCTTTTAAGGATGCATTTATTTTGTATATTTTTTATATATGTAATCCTCAACAAGCCTATCAGCAGCTAGCTGTGAGTTGACTACAGAAATTTTCTTGTATTTATTATTAACTTTAGATATTTAACATAAATATCTCGACTATAATTTAACTGCGTTTTCTTCTAATTTCTTTATATGTTCTAATGTTAATCTTCTAATTTCATGAATGCTAAAGTCGACGTTAAAGTGGCTGTACAATAAATTTTTCATTTCAAATCCAGTAATAGAATCCATACCTAGATTGATTAAAGGAGTTGCATAATCGATTTGGTTGACGTTCTTGATACCGAATATTTTTGCAACTGATTCATTTATCGATATATTCTTCATTTCTGCAGGCTCATCATCTAGACTCAATACTGTACTAGAAACAATTGTATGGTCGAGTTGCATAAAGAAATCTAAGGTATCCAGACAGGATGGTATACTCTGTGGAGAAGCGTTTACACTGTTACTTCGATTCTTTATTTGTAATGTTGAATCAACATTTGTTATTGGACCCCATTCAACTGCTAAAGCTGGCAAGTTCGAATCTCGTCTAATTTCACATAAATTCTTAATTGAAGCGTTTGTGTAGTCATAATTAGACTGGCCGGTGTAGCCTAAAAGAGAATGATTAATGTTCGCTTGAAACAATAGGCATTATCTATTAAATTGAACGGACGCACATGCCTAATATATTATGTTATGAAGCCATTGTGTTATAAAACTCAAAGTCAAAGGTATGTAATCACTTCTATAGCTTATATTGCAAGATTAGTTTGATATACAATTTTTCGTAATAATAAAAAATCGAAAATAAATTGGGGGTGCTATAGTTCAGAAGCACAGTCTTTTCTGATGATAGTCAGTTATGATTTTTTATGGATAAATATATGAGGGGTCCAGTTTCAAAGTGTAAAATCTTCATGAAAAATGAGAGAGATGTCGCTTCATATGCAATTTTCAGCGCTGAATTCGAATAACTCAATATTTTCGAGCAAACTGGACAAACTCCAGTGTATTTTTAAACTTGAAAATTAGGTTTAGTTTCAAAACGTACAATCTCCTTTGACAAGTATGATTCAAAGTGTACAATATTCAATGGCTTTTTTAAGTCAAGGTGTACAATCTCCAACACGTTTTATGCATTATATTTTAGGGTGTATTTCAAACCGTGCAATATCCTGTCGCGACTTGTCACTAAGAAAACGCGCCAAATAGGTACCTACCTACCTACCATGTCGTATTATGCATGATTGTCACCAAAATTCCAATGCAGAATGTTCTCGGCATCAAAAAGAAAACTGATGTAAATAACCTGCTAGTTGCTCATTAGGGAAATAACGGGAAAAATGATCCCCGTTTAATTTTTTACAAATTTGTCTTAGAGGGAGACACAATACCAGATAATGCTGTTGAGGAAGACACGTTATGCGAACCTGTCATAGAAGAAGACGTCAATGTTGTAGTTTAATTGACTAGTTTTAATCTTTTTTTAAATAATAATATTTATTATTTTTTGTTATTGATAATAATAATTTTTTTATTTTTTAATGTTTTTAAATATTGCTTTTTAGAATTACCTAAGACTTACTTTTTTTAAGTGTTATGCTAATATTTTTAAATTAATTATGATCAATAGTTATTAATGTTTTCCTTTTTTGTAAACCCTCAAACTAAATAAAAAAGCAATAAAGACAATCTAATACTACTTTGAATTTATTTTCAAAGCGAGCAATCTCCAATTGTTAGCTTCATACCGTACAATCTTCAACAGTTTTCTTCAAATATCTTCGGTTTTTTTTGTCCTTTTAAGCAAAAATCTGGTAAATCATCTTTGCATACATATATAAATGGGTTTAAAAAATCAGTAGGAGAAAAAACGTTTTTGAATTAAGTTATTCGTTTTTTCGGTTTCCTGAAAATTTAGCAAACATGGAGATTGCACACTTTGAAACTGGACCCCTCATATATTAGTTGAGAATCTAAAGGTCCGAATTCGATCATGGGGTATGAACTCACAGGTATAAAATTAAAAAAATATGGATATTATCCAGAATTTTATGCCGAATTCGATTCCAGAGGGCGCGATATCGGCCAAGATTGCGAAATTGCAAAAAAAGTAATAATTTCAAAACAAATTTGGAACTAAAATATTGCATTATCTTTCGTTTACATTGCATTTACGAGCTTATTTATAAAGATTTTTTAATAATTCTTATATCAATCGAAAGCTTAATGTTTGTAGTTTCATACAAGTGTAATAGAGATACATTATTTTCATTATAAACGACACCATAAATTGTTTAAACAATATGTGCTCGGAAAGTGTAGTGCAATTTTCGGCATCGAGGCACTTTTGTTATTATTGCAGATAGATGTGTAGTTATTTGAGACGAAATAAGTAGAATAGATCAATGAACATTTTTTATTAAAACAATTTTTTAATTCGCTGAATAATTTAGGAGATATGATTTTTTAAATGTAGGGCGCGCGGCCGATATGTATATACCTATTCACTGCTTAATACAAAAACTGTCGACTACGCAGAATATATCAGAAATTTATTTGCGCAATTTTTTTCTATGTACTTAACGTCTTGAGGGGTTACGATACCGTCACTTTTCCTTTCAGAAAAGGAAAAACTTACGTATTCTAAACATGCCTCAAATATGCCAATGATCCTAAGTTACAGTCAATATTGAATTTCCCACTCGACAATTCATTTGATACTGCTGAATTTGAAAACTCTGCATGATATTTCTTTAAAGTCTTATATGGTAGACCGTTTTTCACTGGCAATTTGGACAATTTGCGAGCCAATTTATTTCACACTTGTAAATCGGATATTCGAAATTTGCCACCAACTGAAGACTCATTTCACCAGCACATTCTTAGCCAGATACTTATTTGGAAGACAGCAAGTTCCGTCAGTCCAGTGCCTCCCAACCCTAAAGATTTTGGTTGGGTTTCGAAGGACAATATATTAGTACCAAGACTTATGACAAAAAGTGTCCGTCCAAATGTAACACCTGGAAATATATTTTGTAAATGCAAACAATTCCAAAATTGCATTAGAAACTGCAGTTGTGCTAAGGCCGGTTTGGAGTACATAATAGGTTGTTTTTGTGAAGGCCGATGTCAAAGATGTTAGTTTAACCTTAACTTATACTATAGTATTATTACATCAATACACTTAATTATATCATTATAACATCAATCATATGTATAACGACTTACCTATAATACTTCAATTTTAGTTATATCATATGTATTATGTACACAGAATTTACAATACATACAACCATTATTTTGTCAAGACGAAAAATATTTTAATTTCATTGTAGCTTTACTTCCACATCCAGTGGAAGTATAGTAACGATAAAAAAATTTTTAAAAATTTTTATTGTTCAAATAGGCTTAGAGTGTCATGAATCGTCGAGATTTCAAGTTTGAGCGAAAAAAAAATTTCTGTCTGTCGGTCTGTCGGTCTGTCGGTCTGTCGGTCTGTCGGTCTGCCGGTCTGTAACTTTTTTGTGCGCACGTTTACTCAGGAACCGTTTGAGATATTGACTTGAAATTTGGTACACATATGTACTTTAACGAGATCCTGAACTAGATTATATTTTCATCTTGTTCCGTCGAAGGGTTGGGGGGTAAATTGGGGTAAATTTGGGGAAAATAGGTAAATCAAGCAGGTAAGAGTCCATAAAATTGGTATTTAGTATATACAAGAGAAGCTAAGGTCTCAAAAAAAATTTTGGCATTGGCCACCCCCATTACCACCCCCACCCCATTATTAAAGGGGATGAAAAAAAATGTGATTTAGTGTGTGTACAAGAACCAGAAACCTCAAAATATTTTTTTACTTTATCCACCCCCACTCCCACCCCCTGTCACCACCCCCACACCACTACCGATGTGGGGTATCGTTTTATGGGTTTTTGGGGTAGAGGATTTCAAAAATTATATTATTAAAGTTCCATAAACAATTATTTCCAGATACAAAATTTTTTCGTTGTGTGACTTGGATAGAAAATCCGGATGTGGAAGTAGTGATTCCTTGGGCAGCGGTTTTTCTTAAATTAAATACAGATAATTTGTTCTTGTTTGTGAGCATTATTTATGATCTGTACGAACTTTCATATGAAAGACGTTACAGAAATGTTGCTTATACCTTACTAAAAAATTAATAAAATAATGTACAGTGAGTGCCCTTTACAATAATCTTCCCAACCTACATTTTTCGAAATTCTCTAAATTTCCTCCTGATGTATATTATTAGATTTATTTTGTTTATTTTGTTGTCCTCTGCTGTATAAGAATAAAATGTCAATTGTGGCGGATGGCGGATTTATATAACTGATAAATCATAGGTGGCAAAATTATTGTGACGAGCACTGTACGTAATAATAAATACTTTTATTATAACAGCAGTGCCTCGAAATCATGTGTAAATAGCCTACAGAGACAAGACCGCGCGCGCGGTAGACCAAAACAATGCGCCTAATTTAAAAAAAATCATATCTCCTAAATTATTCAGCGAATTAAAAAATTGTTTTAATAAAAAATGTTCGTTGGTCTATTCTACGTATTTCGTCTTGAATAACTACATATCTATCTGCAATAATAACAAGAGTACCTCGATGCCGAAAATTACACTACACTTTCCGAGCACATATTGTTTAAACAATTTATAGTGTTGTTTATAATGAAAATAATGTATCTCTATTACACTTGTACGAAACTACAAACATTAAGCTTTCGATTGATATAAAAATTATTAAAAAATCTTTATAAATAAGCTCGTAAATGCAATGTAAACGAAAGATAAAGAAATATTTTTTTCGAAATTATTATTTTTTTGCAATTTCGCAATCTTGGCCGACATCACGCCCTCTGGAATCAGATTCGTCATAAAATTTTGGATAATACCCACATTTTTTAAATTTTATACCCGCGAGTTCAGGGTTCAGCATTTTACACGCGTCTTTTTGGATGCTAGATTCCTTACTATATATAATATATAGAAAAATACGCTTTTTAATGTTTCAGAAAGTTTCGGCCTCTTTAGGCCCTTGTCAAGAGTGAAAACAATACCAAGTTTAAAATTAAGTTGCTTGTACATATAAGAGTTATAATTTATACAATAGTATTGTGATGGGATTAGTCTAAACATAACAATTCTACCTAGGGGATTACTAAATGCTATAAAATAAATAATAATAAAAATGTAACAAACGAACAGCAGATCTTCATGGGTTCTAACATTTTAGATAAAGTTTTTAAAATTCAAGGAACAGTGTAGTATATTAACATATATTTTATGGTAAATTAGGCATTCTAGTTTAATTTATTTTATAGCATTTAGTAATCCCCTAGGTAGAATTGTAATGTTTAGGCTAATCCCATCACAATTCCATTGCATAAATTATAACTCTTGAATATACCTATTACCAACTTAATTTTAAATTTAGTATTGTTTTCACTCCTGACAAGGGCCTAAAGAAGCCGAAACACGTGTCAAGTTCAATGTTTAATAAAACTTTCTGAAACATTAAAAAACGTAATTTGCTATATAGCCCAGTCAATGAAGGTATTTTTCTGAAATCGATCGGGAATGTCTACATTTTCGGCGCGATTTTAGAGCGAAAAATGCACAATTCCAGTATTTTAGTCCGTTGCTAGGTAACTATCAGAAAACAGACCGGAAAAGATCCGTTGCCAAGCAACGATCAACAAAGCCGTACGGGAATGTTACTTCCCGGCCTAGGCCGGGAAGTAACATTCCCGTACGGTTTTTTATATAAATATTTTAATATGTTAATATTTTTGATTTTTATACGTTTAAAATAGTATTGATTGTGATTTCAGAATTTTTTTTTTAAATGTTTATATTTTTGATTTTTATACGTATAAAATAGTATTTATTGTGATTTCAGAAAAAATAGTATGTGTACTTCGGTGTGAAAGCACATTCCCAGACTTCGATGCTTGTTGGCCTCGGCTAGCGCCTCGGCCAACAATTGCATCGTCGTCCGGGAATGTATCGCTTTCACACCTAGGTACACAATATACTATTACCTATAAAATTTTGCAAACTGTGTAAACTTTTTTTTAATGAGTTCGTGAAAGTGTGTAGAATAATATCCTGAAAAGTTTACATTTCGCTCGGATGCAGAACATAAAAAAAAATTAAGAAAGAATTTCTTGCATCCATTTTTTCAAAATTTTTAGGTTAAATCTAGCTAGAAAAAAAAATGCAGATGGATAGATCACGTATTTATGAAAAAAAATGTCCTAACAGAATTTATCGTTAAAGCCACGGTTTCCCCGAAAAAAAAAAAAAAAATAGTCAAGTGTAACGAGATCCATGCGTGCACGCGCTTGAATACGCATGACTGTGACACCGACGCACTGAATTACATGTCACTAAATCAGCATTTGTTCGATCTATATGAATGTTGGTTCATTTAAAAGATGGAAATTGTAGCTTTCTGATGCTTTTTGTTTTAAACAATATAAGCAAAGGATGGCTGGGAAAAATATACTTATATATATTATCACGCCCGAACTCAATCGTTGCAATAAGCAGTATAGAAAAAGATAAAAGCCTTTCAACAAAAATTTTTTCTTCATTGAGAATTGTTGAAAAGTATGTACACTTCATGATTATTATGCTTTATTACGTTGTAGTAACGAGGATTAAAAAAAAAGTACATCTCAAATCAGTTTAATTTCCTTGCTTGATGATTTTTTTTTTGATAAATATATATATTGGAGGTTGTAACTTGTCGAGAAATTGACCCATTGGAAAAAATAAAATATCACTATTTCGGAAGAAATGTATATTTTTCGAATGTTCAAACACAAAATCGTTTACTCGTATGCATTTTTTCGAAAATATCAATCAGATCATGATAAGAAATTGCGATTTTCACGATCTTATCCTTATAACTATGAAAATATTTTTGATTATTTTGAATATAAATTCTGGAACTTTTCCAATACATTAACAAATGTATGAAGAATCCATTGGATATAGCTGAAATGTGGATAGGTGTAGGTACCTGTAATAAATACAATATAGTAAAGGCACGTAAAAATTAATGCGAGCGATTCAGCGGCTATGTGTAGTGTCTCTGTATGCGTTGATAATTATATATTTTCCCTCCATACTCACTATTTATCCTCCTATTCACTAAGAAAAATGTTTAAAACGTGTGATCAGAAAGAGAAAAAAGCTTTATTTTACTCGATAGAACAGCTAAGAATTTTTAGAGGTTCCGTAGTATGCATTTAACCGTGCGTTGACCGCGCAGAGTGACAAAGTTACTTCACTATTTTTGTCCAGGAATACTGTGGCTTTAGCGATAAATTTTATTAAAATATTTTTAGTTCAGAAGCACGTGGTCTATCCACATGTATTTTTTATTTTTTCCTACCTTGATTTAATTTAAGAATTTTGAAATTTTGTAAATTTTCGTGGGTTTGACTATAAAATGTTCTGTGTCATCTGGGCTAATATATTATATATGTTTATTAATAAAATGTTTCACTTGGTGAAAATCGCGAAATCTATCCAACTTCTTATAAATATTGCATAAAGTAGTAATTACAAAAATTAATATGCAGTAGATTCAGTGTTTTTAATTAAATTTAATTATGTACCATTTCAAGCATTTCATAAAAACAATGATAGGTCATTTTGACATTGGTAAATGGTATGTCATGCCAATGCATCGTAAATTTATTATATTTGTAGTGCTAGTCTACTGCAATTAGGTTTTAACTTTAGAAATATCCTCGTTTGCTGAAAATAATAATAATAATAATAATTTTATTAGTCGAAAAAATTACACTGTAGTGTTTTGACAAGTTAAATAAACGAATATGAAGAGATATAAATAAAAAGATATAAGACTAACATATAACTAGTGCAGTCGAATTGATTTTTTTCGGCAACAACATTTCACCTGAAATTTTATTGTTGATTCTTATGTATTATGACCAGCTGATTACGAAAAAAACATGTGCGCCCAAAAATTCCTTGTGCGTCAAAAGTTACATGCACTTTTTGACGTGCTTTCACGGATTTTCAACTGATCTGTTTAATATATCTTGTACTAGTAATTGGATAGGAATTTTAAAAATACTGTCTTATTTGGAATATAATTCTTAAAAAATATAGACCTGTCCGATATGTATGTGTCAAACCGCCATATTGGAAAAAAATAGAAAACACCAAAAATGGTCGAAAGAATCAAAATTGAATATCTTTTCTATAAGAAGGAGTGATTTCACCAAACTTGGCAAAAATAAAACTCATTCATGGTCAAATCCCGGATACCGTACTTCAGATAGACCGGTCAAGGATGGCGGACGAAATAAAATTTTTAATTTTTCGTCAATTATCAAGGCGGCATTGTACGTCACTTTTTTTCTTTTCGATTATACGTTATTTTATGTACTTTTAGGGGATAGAGTTCATTTTTTTTTAATTTTCAAAAAGAGTGCATTTTTACAATTTTCAAAAATGTATTTTCTTTAACCCTCCTTTTTTTCACCCAATTTTCATCGAAACAAGATGAAATATGCTATATTAATTTCATTACTGTAATATGCCATAATTTCGCCGCATTCCTCATCGATAGCCGATTCATCAAAGGTAGAAGAAGCATTGGCACAATTATTTCCTTTACAATAGTCACATAGGATCATAGAATAGAACATTATATATTCAGTTTTCTACAGCTACACTAATTATTTTTACAGCATTTCGTATATTTACAAGAGCAAATGTTTAGAAAAAGCATTACTTTCACTCATAACATCCGGCATTAAGACATTGTCAGTTTTAAGCCACCCGAATTGTAACAGATCTTCCTCAGAACCTAACCATTTTTGGACTTGGAAATATACTTTTAAACAGTGTTTTTCTATTACCTCTTCAGTAGGTGGCATTGCAGACAATTATATTTTCATCATAATGTTTGTCAATTATTTTATTAATTTTAGGTTTTTAAAAATAGATTTTTTAATGATGATTCCATATTCCATGCTGAGTCATTATAACCAAAAAGTCAATGTCTTCGCCAATATTTTAACTTGACTGTCTTCGGTTTTCAAATCAATAGCAGTTTTAACGATTGTGCTATCGGCGTCTTATCTGCATATTTTAACGTTAAAGTCTCATCTATTAACTCTTTGCGCAATAATTTTATAAAGCTATCCTTATTTTTACTATTAGCTAGAAATTTTTTTTGACTAACTTGTCACTTGTGATTTAAATACCTACGGAAACATTTTTTTCTAAACGACGAATGCGCTCGTTATTCTTAGTGCTATCCTGTTCATCGGCATACCCATAAAAAATAATACTACACTAGTCTTGACTGCTTGGTTCTGATTATTTATCATATATTCATATATTATTAGTATTACCATACGTATGTTTAATAAATTTCCTTTTCAAATTAATAAAGTTTCATTTTGTTTCGATCAAAATTGGGTAAAAAATGGATTAAAGAAAATACATTTTTGAAAATTGTAAAAATGCACTTTTTTAAAAAATAAAAAAATTAAAATTAAAAAAAAACGAACGCTATCACCTAAAAGTATATAAAATAAGCGCGTCAAAAAGTGCATATAACTTTTGATACACACGGAATTTTTGGGTGCAAATACTTTTCTCGTAATCAGGAGGTCATATTACATAAGAATCAATAATAAAATTTCAGGTGGAATGTTATTGCCGAAAAAAATTAAATTAAATTAATTCGACTGAACTGAAGAGATGGGTGGAAGAAACTGGAGTTTAAACCCAAGATGACCCTATGGTTATATACTAGGGTCGTTAGACCCATGATAACTATGGGTCGGTGGTATGGTGGACGAAGACACTGCAGCTGGGAGCAATAAAGCTATTAAGTGGCATACAAAGGCTTGCTCGCCTGTGCGCCACGGGAGCCATAAAAACTGATCCCACGGCTGCATTGGAGGTCCTTTTATATCTGCCCCCACTACACATTTTTATCCAAGAGGAAGCTCGTTTAGTGTAGCACATGCTAATGCAAGGCACAACGCCCAAAAGGCAACAACAGGGGAACAGAGCACCAAAAGTTATATTCAAAGCTGAAGGCAGACCCCATTCTAGGAATGCGCACGGTCAGTATAGTCCCAAAGTATAACTTCTATAAAAAATTTCAAATCAAAATACCAGACAGAGAGGACTGAAAGAACTGCCCTTCGATGTCAGTACAAACAGTCTGATATACGGACGTCTCCAAGACACAATAGGGAGTCGGAGCTGAGATCTACGGGATAAGGTCGAAAACGGAAATCCCAATAAGTCTGGGAATACATACCACAGTATTTCAGGCTGAAGTGGCCGCTATACAGTAGTGGGCAAAGGAAATAATGAGGCAAGGAACTGTTAACCAGTCAATTGCAATTTTTTTCGACAGCCAAGCAGCGCTTGCAATCGATTCCATGCAGGTCGATTCAGGACTAGTATGGGATTGTATCAATGCCCTTATGGAACTAGGAAGTCAGAATAAAGTGCCCGTGGAACGGGTATCAGGACACGAGGAACACAGAGGAAATGAAAAGACTGATAAACTGGCTCGGGAAGGCGCGTCTAATGCCCTGATAGGCCTCGAACCCT
This sequence comes from Rutpela maculata, assembly GCA_936432065.2. NCBI lineage: Eukaryota > Metazoa > Arthropoda > Insecta > Coleoptera > Cerambycidae > Rutpela > Rutpela maculata. The sequence continues at coordinate 155,228,803 of OW386287.2, forward strand.
CTTGTGGTGTTGCTAGGTCATACAAATGATCGTTCATTAATAAATGGGTACAAGACAAATCTCTGCAATGGTGGAAGAGTTTCCTTCGACAGACACAGGCTAAAGAGTTCATTAAAGAACGATCGGCCAAATTCACAGAAGATCTACTATGCCAAAATAGAAAGGCCATTAGGGTAATAGTGGGTCTTCTAACTAGACACTGTAGGCTCAATAGACATATGAGCCTAATGGGCCTGGTAGAGGATGCAGCATGTAGATTCTGTTAAGAGGAAGAGGAAAACTCAGTACATGTGCTGTACCACTGCGAAGGCCTAGGCAGACTGAGATTCCAACTACTTGGCGACGAAAGACCAAAGGCAGATAGTTATACTAAGGGGCCTCTATCAAGGTTATGAAGTCTGGTACAAAGGATAAAGCTGGATAAGGAACTCTAAATGAATTAGCTTAGGAGTTTCACGATGCTCCATGGGTCACGGTGGCCAAGGCCAAGTGGCCAGCTCCTCCCTTCAACATAATCTAATCTAAAAATATAACATGTAACATTAGGATGGAGTCCTAATATAGTCAAAGACTTAGATGGCACGCAACAAATAAATAAAAATATATACTTACACAAAACTATTGTATAACAAATATTTGGATACGATCTAAGTATATATTGTCTAAACGTTGGTTGTGGCATTTTCTTAATTTTTCTCTATTCTTATTGGGATGCTCTGCCACATGTATTCTTCTAAACAATGTCTGAAATCTACAAAATAATACAATTAACCAGTATTTTACTGGAAAATAACCTCTACGCCTGTGACTTTTACGTCAAAGGATCAGTTAGAGGGTGGTTTTGACAAATAATGAATAAGAACAAAAATATAAAAAAAATGACGTATTTTGCTGACGTTTCGGAAAACGAATCTGTTTCCTTTCTCAAAGCGTATTATAATGTTTGTGGGCTGTGTATATTAAATACACAGCTTTAAGAATATATTTGTTATATTCAGTATCCATAGATACTTACTGCTTACACAGAACTGTTGATATATAATTGATAGTTTAAAATAAAACTATCAATTATATATCAACAGTTCTGTGTAAGCAGTAAGTATCTATGGATACTGAATATAACAAATATATTCTTAAAGCTGTGTATTTAATATACACAGCCCACAAACATTATAATACGCTTTGAGAAAGGAAACAGATTCGTTTTCCGAAACGTCAGCAAAATACGTCATTTTTATATTTTTGTTCTTATTCATTATTTGTCAAAACCACCCTCTAACTGATCCTTTGACGTAAAAGTCACAGGCGTAGAGGTTATTTTCCAGTAAAATACTGGTTAATTGTATTATTTTGTAGATTTCAGACATTGTTTAGAAGAATACATGTGGCAGAGCATCCCAATAAGAATAGAAAAAAACTAAGTATATAGTCAACAAAATAAAAAACAACATATTATATATAATTAAAATGTATTAGATCATAGTAAGCATTGGCCAATTAAATACAGTTTTAATTTTGTTTTAAATTGTTTAATAGACAATTCCTTAATAATATTTGGAAGTGAATTGAATAATTCTATTCCAAATTTAATTTTCTTTCTATAAATCCATCTGGTGCGGTGTCTGGATCTGGATTGTTTGGCGGGTGATGAGCTTGCGCTCACGTGTACTCAGGCCTCATAGATGGGCTCATTATGCTGCCCCCGTAAGTGGTGGCATGTCCACGGAGCCTCTCATTCTTCAAGCCAACCAACACTTGTGATGTGTTTGAGGAGAAGGCCAGGTGAGATGCCACCTATGCTGATCATACTGGGCCAGAAGTCCCCCAGTATGGATCCTCTTTTCGTTGAGAGACCAGGTCAGTGACAGAGCACATGTTCGGCAGTCTCGTCCTCCAGATTACACTCTCTACACTTGGGGTTGTCTAAGACTCCCAGTGTATGGAGGTGTTTGTTTAGTCTGCAATGTCCTGTTAGTAATCCTACATAAATGCGCAAATTACTCCTGGACATTTGGAGACAGTGTTTGCCCAGCTTACGACTGGGTGTGGACAAAGCCATTCTGCTATGTCTGCAGCTGCTCAGACCATTCCAACAGTCCACGTGGCGTTTGAGTGTACAGTTCTTTAGCAGGGAACTGTGGACTTAATCTGAGAGCGCTATCGGAGGTTCCGGACCATACAGGGTGCTCTCAGATCCCTTGCGGGCTAAAGCGTCCGCTTCTTCATTACCCTGAATTCCATCATGTCCTTTCACCCAACGGAGCTGGACACTATTGTTTTGTGCAGAGTATAGTCTCCATTGCAGCTGTAGGCGTCGTGGTGCGATGTCTATATTTTATCCCGATTCCGATTGTTGTATTCGTTGGTTTTACCATTATTTCTGATGGTCATTATATTTATTATATTAAATTTGGTGAACCATGGTTTGCAATTTTCAAGTTTATTCACGCCTGACAATTTGAGAAGATATATTTGAACGGTGAGTAAAGTTATTGGTTTTTTAAACTTTTTCTCAGAAATATTGTTCCTTTGTACCCCAAAATAATTGGATAACGCCATATTCGAGTTATTAATTTATTTAAGGTGGTGGGAGAGTCAAATAGACGCTTTTTGGTCACAATAACAAAAAATTACAAATATAGCCTCAAGAATAGTAAGCGCCCTTTTGTGCCCTCAGTGAAAAAGCCCGCGTACTTTCTAGGCTGTATTATAGGTGAGAGGGATCAAGTTTTCATGTCTTAAAAAAATGTTTTTATTTTAGTTTTTCCTGGCCGATTTGATCACTATTACAGGGCTCATGCAAAGGGCTCTTGACATAGTTCAGTTTTGGTGAAACTCACATGAGCTCTCTGTCAATCCTGACAAAGCAAAGCTAATTCTATTCACTAAAAGGAGAAAAAAATGCGACATTCAGTTAGGGATGTGCAGGCTTATCTTCGGTTTTAAGCGAGGAATAATTCCAAATACTACTCTTTGATGTACACCATCATGGTGAAACCCCTGATAACATATGAGGGACTTGTTTGGTGGCGCTCCCAGGAGCGCTCCACAATTAGACCACGCCAATGTCAAGTTCAAAGGCTACCTTACCTAGTAATAACAGGAGCAATCAGGACTACTCGAACTTTAACAAATTATGCGTTACCTAATTTATATGGTGGAAAATAAATAAAACTACTTGAAATAAATTTTGTTGATTGCAAAACTATTAATAAGTGCTGATGTCAGAGCAACGGATTCAAGCATGTTTGTGAAATTTGGAGAAAATTTCGAGCTACTGTATTTTTTAACCAATTAACCGTGGATGAAAATTGTTTAAAGAAATGTTTTGATACATTTTGTAATCTACGATACTCATATAACTAATTACTACGCAAGAGTAACGGGGATAGATATAATTGCCGAAACGTACAGTGTAGCACAAATTTTCACTTTTCTCGCTGCTGTAAATCGTAAAGAATTAGCAATAGATAAAATTACATGTTTAAATAAAAGTTACAGCTTTTTTAAGATTGGTAATAGCTAATGTTAGAGTATAATTAACAAAAAAGGAGAAAAGCTTTTTCTCTTCTTTCCAAGATAATAATTGTATGAAAACATGAATTAATGATTGTGGCAACCCCCACAAAATTTGACATAATATCATACAGCCTTAAGATAAAGAAATATGCAATAATTTTCTAGAGATTAATTTGTGATGAAGTGATGAAGATAAATTAGTGAGTCTAGCATCTAGCTGCATATTCTATTGATAACCTACCGCTACTCAAACTAAGAAGTTATGGTACATCATATATCAACTGAAACTGAGGATGTGCATCTCAATGTTTGCTGTTATAATATTTCTTATGGTTAATAGTAGTAATTTACTTACCTAGATCAAAATTTTGAGATAGGAACACAACAAAATAATCCAAACTATTGCACATTCTTCTTGACACAATATCGATATTTTTAATACTATTAATTCTTTTTTGGTATATTTCCAAAAATTGTTCGTTAGATAAACCGTGCTTTGGTTTATCTTGTAAATTCATAGCAAAACAGAAAATTCCTCCAACATTACCTACACCTATCGCTTGATCTATGAGTTCTTCAGCTCCTTTTTTATATGCAGTATCAGAGCAATTAAGAATAATAGTATTTCCATGTTTTTTCAAGTTTTCTAGAGACATAATCTGGTAGCCAGTACTTGCCCGTCTAGTTAAGCTAATTATTAATTTTCTAGCCCCCCTCTTACTAAGCCACCTGATGACTTCTAAATCAAAATCATTTAAGTTGCTTATTATCACATAACATTTCTCTGACTGAAAGTAAGTCTTTGGTGTCGCAATGAAGCATTTTCTATTTTTCCTTAAGAATACTAGTTTCTCTTGATTGATTTTTACTGCTATTTTCTCTTTTTGATACGAATAATTATTAAGGTGTTCTAATACACTATTTATTTCCGCCATATCTATTGTCTTCGATGGGAAAGGTTTTATAGCCCCAATACGTAAATATTCCTGAATAGAATTTTTAATGTCCTCCAACACATAGTCATTTTCTTTTAAGAGATTTTCTAATGTAACGTTATAACTAGTACAATCATTATCTAGCAACCTATCTACCATATTTGAGTATAGCAAGTCATTAAAGCTAATATTAATAACTTTGCCTCCATATTTCAGTATATTTCTGGTGTATTTTAAAACATCCTCTTCTCTCAAATTAAATATAATATCTATTCCTTGTCCGTTAGTTCTTTGCATAATTGTCTCAGTGAAATTCTTTTTAGAAAAGTCAATGATGTTATATTTTAATTCAGGAAAGTAGCTAACCAAATGTCTCACATATTTCGGAGAGCTTACTCCAACAAATAGTGTACATTGTGTATTTAGGATGAGATTTATTGCAGCAAGTTCAATACTGTACTCATTATAATTTATTAAAACAGTATCATGGGTTCGGAGATTTCCTTTGATGAATAGACCATAATAACTCTGAAACAGAGAAAAAAATCATTGAAACATATTTCGAGAAACATCTTAGTGCAGAATATAATGATTTAATTTATATTTCATATTTAACATACATAATATATTTTAGACATAAAATATCGTGTTCCTAGAAATCTCTTCACCCTCGATATTTCCTAAATAAAAAATATTGGCCGATATGTTCCTATCTTCAATAGTGGAGTAAAATTAAAATTTGTAGGGAATTGTTCTACAATAGCAAATTTTTTCTGGAACTTAATTTCTAGTTTCTTTTCGGAAACATTACAAGGCGTGCAGCAAAGAGTTTTAGAATAAAAGTTTTCCCCGCAGGTCATTTCTTTGAACAAAAGATGTTGACAGTTTTTCTTAAAAATCTTTGGTTGTATAGCTCGTATCGCAATGAACAAAAAAATAGACTGTTCATACTAAAATTCCGCACAAAACTATCCGCTATCCGCTTTTTGGCTAATTTGTGAATTTGCAATAAATAAAAACAGTAAAGAGCAAAGATTTCTAAATAATTGATGACAACTTAAGCAATAATGCAAATATTTTAACGAAATCGTCATACCAAATTTCTATTTGCTATGATGACAACAACACCCAAAAAACAAAAAACAAAAACAAAGTCAAAAATTAAATCGTCGATTGTTTAACTTTTGTTTTCATGGCTCACTTAGGTCTTTATTAAGATTATTTGTTAGAAAAATGGTAGGTATGTTCGAATTCGACTTCATGCCTTATTAAAAAAGTAATTATTTTATTGTAAAATCAATTCAGCCCCGTATGATACATTATTCTGAACAAAATATGAAGAATATATTTTTTTCATTTGAGAATCCGTTTTACCGAGCGTTTTACAGATAAAAATTACACAGCCCCACAAAAAAAAAACAAAGTTCAAAGCAGCGAACCAGACCCATGTATTCCTATGTATTTTCGGTCGCTGAATCCGAATCCGGGGTCAAAAAAAATCGTACACCCCCAAAATCATTAGCTAGAGCTAAAAAACACCCCTGAAATGGCGTAAAAAGAATATTAAGCTACGAGAATAGTTGTTACATCTTAATCAATCGAATTATACAAATTAAGGTTAAACAGCAGCGTACATACAATAGATATGAAACACACACCCAGGGAGGGGCGAAAACTAGCGTCCATATATAAAAAAATCGATCCAAAACAGCAATGACTGCTGAAAAAGCTCAAAATGTTTAAGTTTTGTTAAAGTGATAATAATCTACATAAACTGCCCCTATAGAATCGAGAACAACCACTCTCAAGTTTAAAGAACACGAGAAAAACAAGAAAAAACGTAAAATACAACAGGATTTCTATTTTCATGGATGCTATAATTGGCTGAAATTGCGTAGTACTCTAAAATAGAATTAGAAACTTACGTACCATCAACATTCTACAGTGTCAACCCTCAGAGGGTATGAAAACTACCCCCATGTAAGGTTTGACTATAAAAAGTTACAGTGATTTCTATAAAAATTCGAAACACCTGCGTTGTGTGTAAGAGAGAAGAAACTAGACTATGTTCAACGCTGTGCTTGAAAACCACCCCACGGGATTAAGAGACGCCACCCCTATAAAAAAAAAACTATGGAAATGAAACGAATAAGCAACAGTATAGCTTTTTCGTTACATCTTGAATTACGGTAGTTTACATCCTTTCTGGGGGTGGTACTTAATAATATTTATAGAACATGAGTTTCAAACTCTAAATGTGCAACTCGATTTTTGCCAATCATACATAGCATCCATAAAAATGTAAATCCGATTAGTTTCTCTCTGTTTTTCTAGCATCCTACAGATATAAGGGTAGTATCTCGCAACCCCGTGGGGGTGGTTTTCAAGCACATCGTCGAACATAGTTTCTTCTCTCTTCCACACAACGCAGGTGTTTCGAATTTTTATAGAAGTCACTGTAACTTTTTATAGTTAAATCTTACATAGGGGGTAGTTTTCACACCCTCTGAGGATTGACAGTGTAGGATGTTAATGGTATGTAAGTTTTTGGTTATATTTTAGAGTACTACGCAATTTCAGCTAATCATAGCATCCATGAACATAGAAATCCTGCTGGATTTTACGTTTTTTCTTGTTTTTCTCGTGTCCTTTGAGCTCAAGGGTAGTTGTTCTCAACCCTATAGGGGCAGTTTATGAAGATTTCGTCGGACCTGTTGTAGTTTCTTAACACTTTAACAAAACTTAGACATTTCGAGCTTTTTTAGCAGTCATTGCTGTTTTAGACCGATTTTTTTATATATAGGGGCTAGTTCTCGTCCCTCCCTGGGGGTATGTTTCATATCTATTGCATGTGCGCTGCTGTTGAACCTTAATTTGTATAATTCGATTGATTAAGAAGTAACAATTATTCTGGTAGCTTAATCTTCTTTTTATCCCATTTCAGGGGTGTTTTTTGGCTCTAGCTAATAATTTTGGGGGTGTACGATTTCTTTTGACCCCGGATTCGGATTCAGCGACCAAAAATACATAGGTATACATAGGTCTGGTTCGCTGCTTTGAACTTTTATTTTTTTTTTTTGTGGGGCTGTTATTTTTAGTTGAAAAAATTGTTTTTTGGTCCCTATCTGAAACACCTTTTAACCGACTACGATGTAATCCTTGGAAAAGGTGCTGATTAAGAACATTTTACTGTTTCTTTTTTCTAAAAAAAATTGCTAATACCTATATATTTTTTAAATCGACCCAATTTTTCCATCCTAGAATCGGATACCTCTGCCTAAAATCAAATGTGGTCTTCGTCTAAAGACTTACTATATAGATATATATTCACCACTAAAATTTCAAAATATTCGTATATTAGATGAACGAGATATGAGGGTGGCTCCATGAAAAGTGGAACACACTGTATATAAAATAAAACAATTATAGCCTTATTTTTATATCCTGAAAAGGTGAATTTTTAATAGTCTCCTAAGTGCGCAATAATTCAAATTCATGGAACAGACCTCTGATAATAACTTTAACTTACCATGGTGTAGGCAAATGGGACGGTTGTAGCTTCTTTCAAACTCCATTCTCTAGGTACACTCCAATAAAGGATGCGATGAGGTATTAGGTGTGTTGTTAAGCTGCCACTGGGTGATATTCCCATTATTCTTATTCCAGAATTATTGACTCCAGAGTATTCCATACTTAAGCATAATTTCTCATCTCTTTGTTTGTTTATCATATACTGATCCCAAAAATCAATGGAACTATAGTGTACGTTAACTTTGCTCTTTTCTAACCTACGTCACAAGAAAGTTGTTATAAGGAGTTATTTTCAATTGCAATCTAAAATAAACTTATATGCACTATAAGTTAGTAAGCAAATGGAAGCCTTTCACATTTTCCAAGGAAAAACAGTCTGAAACAATGCTTTAAAACATACAGTGCTTATTGAAGAATCAGTCAAAATATTTTTTGCTATTATTACGCTAAAGAGGCAGTTCTTTTTATAACTGAACATTGTGTTTGTACAGTGTTTTTCAGACAAACTGAACTAAACAATAAAAAACATTTGTATTGTTTAATAAACATTAAAAACTTGGGTGAGGCCGTAGCAGGCAATTGCGACAGGTGATGCCTAATTCACAAAACTACTGTCAAGATTTTAATAAGCAGAGGATTTGAAAGGATTTGAAGAAAATTTGAAGAAAATTTGATGTATTTTTCCAACATTCTGCACCATTTTGAATTTATTCCAGCTCAATGTGCCTAACTACTGAAATATTATTTGGCACAACAATTACACTGTGGTATGGTTGAAATGTCCAATTACAGAACAGAAGGGTATGATAAGGGTATATTAATAATTGTAGTATATTAATTTTAGTGCTATGAGAAAGCAATGGAACACAGATTTTGAAACAAATAAAAATACATAGTAATACAATTATTATTTAGAAAAAGAATTCATTTATTCGAAGCATATGGTCCTTATATTAAAAATGCTGCAGGAAAAAATAGGCAACACACTTTCTACTAGATTGCAATTATTGCACATTAGGCCAATATTGAAATAAATGTTTGCGCGTTGTGGACAGGTGGAGTTCACGTTACCATGGTAGGATACTCTGGAAACATAAAAGCTTAATTGAGCTACGATATCATGGCAATCAATTTTATTGTCAATAATTTTAAATAAAAATATTTCTGGGTGATATTCACGCCTCCGTAAGTCTCACCATTAAACGCTTCTCAGGTAATTCATACTGTGGTAGGAAGATAGGCGGATACACACCATTCAATTTACAACATAGCAGTTTAAGAAAATGCTGAACACATTTGAAATTATAGATATATGTACTTTTAAGAAAAGTACCACACAATAGTGGCATATTCGAGATTGGATTTCGCAAAACATGAATTCCCTTCGGCTTCGTGCTATATTTCCATAGGATTTGCATGTTTCACACACTATCGTCTCGATATAATTACTAAGCGAAGTTTTTTGTCAAAGATTTTTCGCAGATTTCAAAAGATATCAGAATGCTCCAAAGTTGTGCCTTCTAGAGTATAATTAAAAATCTAAATAAAGATCTTTAATGACTCGTTAGAAATCGTGTCCAAATTGTGCTGAAATCAACATTCCTAACCATATCAAATATGTTTGTCATCTACATGAAGAACACAGTTTACAACTAAATCCATGACAACGTCATTAATAATTATGTTGATAAGCAGGACACCGAGGGCATGCCCTTGAGGAACTCCTGAAGATGAAAAGTATTCAACATACCCGCAAGTATTAAATACTACGTACTGTTTCCTGTGAGAAAGATATGATACAAATAGCATTATAAGTGAGGAGGAAAGTCTGACAGTGTTTTAGCCATAATATGTTATGGTCAAACCTGTCGAATTCCTTGGAAATGTCTACCTAAAAGACGTCATTTGAGCCTGAGATGTACTGATAAGATCGGAAGAGTTTTGGATAAAAAAAACGTCAAAGTAATATATAATGCGAAACAGAAGGTGGCACAACATTTTCCCAAATACCAAGGCCCAAAAGAACTAGAAACACGAGGAGTATATAGCAATGCGGGCAAGTTTACATTGGAGAGACCGAATGACATATAAACACCAGACTGAGAGAACACATTAGCCATACAAAGAAGGGAAATTCTACAAAATCAGTAGTTGCCGAACAGACAAAAGAAACCGTTAATTTGATAAAATTCGACAAGATAACGAAATTAGCCAGCACCAGGAATTATTGGCCAAGAAGATTCAGAGAAATACAGAGAATCCATTGAAATAAATAAACATCTGTATAACTATAATCGTAACACCGGACTACAATTACCAATAACGTGGAAGTCAATGTTCCGCATGAGCAATGATTGCCAACACGCCTCTGGATACCTGTATAACTAGAGGAGCTCAGTCCAGCAGAGCTCACTTCGCTTCAGAAGAAGACCACGACAGAGATGGTCGAAACGCCAAGAACTCGACAAAGTCTACGCTAAAGAAGACCCGGAAACCAGCAGCCAGATCACCAGCTCCGCGAAAGCTTTAGCACCAACGTTAAAGAACGATGACTAAGGTAGTAAACAAGATTGAAGCACTGGTCGACAATACTGACCACTGCGAATATGAGATTTAGCGAAGAATACAGATGACATGATCGGCAACTTGCCAGTTGAGCAAAATTTGGCGTTGCAAAAATATTACGAAATGTACAAAGATCAGATTTGCTAACACCTTAGTATTCTCTATTTATCTTCACACCACTAAGACATAAACCGTTAGGGAAGCAGATGGACGGCGTATTGTTGCTTTAGAGATCTGGGTCTGGAGATGATTGTTATGAACTCCCTGGATAGCCCATCGCGCTAATGCCCCGACTCTTCAGCATCGCATTCTCCCGAATCCTCTCATTTCTTTGGCACACCAACCTGACGGGACAATATAGAATGGTTGATAGTTCAAGGAAACCTAATGGCAAGAGGCAAAGAGGACGCCCTTCAAAACCTGGTCTGATGTCACCAAAGTTCTCACTGGAAAGGGTTTTGGTGAAGCTGTACGCTTAACAAGCAACGGCGGTAGAAGGCGTCAGACCTCCGCTTGCTGTATGCAAGCGGAGGCCAACTAGATTTAGAATAGTTCATGGATCACAAAGCGTGTAGCCTCTGGCAAGACGTGATGGATAAGCAGAAGAAAAATAGTTCTTTAAGAAACATATTGCTTTACTTACCCATAAGGATTTTGTTGGACCCACTGGAATTTATTATTCACTGTAGATAGGAAACAAGAATCAACATGCTTCAGTGTAATTGTATCATCTATCGGTAGCTGTCTATAACTCCCCCATTCATTATTTTTTAATATATTCACCGTAATATCTTTTTTGATTTGTTGTTGATAAAACGTTGATTCCACACTAAACATTTCTGCATCTTTATCTTTTATGCAAAATATTTTTATGTTTGATATATATTCTTTTCCAACATATCGGAAAAAATCAATTATATCTGAGTTACAATTTTGATCTACTAATAATATTCTTGTAGTATCTCTCGTAACAGCTTTTTTAATACTTTCCGTGAGATCAAGATCACCATCAGTGACTTTTATAACGGTATATATTTCTTTTTTCTGTTGAGCTCTTTTGAATAATATGAATGCATTCCTCAACGTTGTTCTCTTGAAAACCGTAACAAAGTCGGAATTTACAAATAGGCTTCCCAAGTCATTGTTTGGTATCTCACTAAAAATAAAGCTACCCTCGTCAATGTTGGCAAGATAGTTCAGTGTTTCCTCGTTATTTTCTAAGTTTCGAGCTATAATAAGATCATATTTTGAATTTGTCAGGTAAGATATGCTGCTAATTACACTGTAATCTAAGTGCTTTAAGTATTTTGTATGTATCATATTTTTAATGCTAGTTTTGCAATTGTCTTTTAAATTTTTATTTGAAATCTCAGCTATCGTTAAAGATGGTGACGTTACATTATTTTCAATGACTATTTGCAAAGCAATTCGTAAGATTTCTTCAAACTGGACAGATTTAGATAAATTCGTACGTATATTTGGAACAAACTGATATTTCATTAAATGAGGAGTTTCATATTCCCTTCTATTTGAATTCTCTGACCAATGTATGTTTTTTATTTCTAGTCCCTCACAAAAACAGTTTTTGTGAAAGGTATTATAATTTAAAACAATTTCTCTCTGATCTCTAAGATGCTGTGTAACAGTTACAGGATTTATCACAATCTTTGAAACCTCAGTGGGTACTACAAGAGTTGAGTTCTCCATTAGAACTGCAGCCTGGAATATAGAATCCAAGAAAGTTGTCCAGTTTTTGTTCCACTTTACTCTCACCGATTTGTCATTACAATTTATTTCTGCAATTCCTCTGAAACTACCTTCATAATCGTACCCACGCAATTTTAGCGTTTTGTAGGTATCATCGCTGTTCAATTTAATATCTGGTTGTATTTGTTTCCTCGTATATGTAGCGAGGTGGGAAAATGCATTCTCTACATTATTGGGAACAAAAATTCGACCCGTTGCTACAATGCTTTTCGTGTCTTCTGCATCTTCACTTATCTCGAATATGCCAGTTTTCAAAATATTCACCGTAAAGACTACGGGGTTAGTTTTAGTCAGAAGAGGACATTTCAAGAACTTGATTTTTTCTATGACTACTGGTATATTTTCAAAATACTTTCCTATCATACCTGTGAAAGTTTGCCATACCATAACCTAAAACATAATTACATAAAATAAAAATAATAACTGAAAAAGCCCCCATCTATTTTACATCTATGACCTTAAACTTTATGCCTCTAGCGGGAGGGATTTACGTCAATCACTCAGGGTGGTACATGTGTACACTCAGACTGTCGGTGTGGAGTTCGAGAGGACGTGCAGCTTGTAGATGGAAATAGCTTGCATCACCTAGATGCCGGAGAGTCGTACACGCACTTGGGTGTTGAGCAACGCTCCACCCAATAAGTGTCAATAGCGAAAAACGTTCTCCGCGGCAAATATCAGCACCTCCTCCGGCAGATCTGATCTTCTGTGCTGTCGAGGAAGAATAAGGTATCTGCAACTAACATGTCGGCCGTTCCGATCCTTTTTTACTTCTTTGGGGTAGTGAAATGGACACAAAGCGAGCTACGCCAACGCGATGTAGGAACCCGAGAGATGATGCATCTCAACAAAAGCTTGCATCCAAAATTGTCCGTGTCGCGGTTATATCTCTCACGACAGCAGGAAGGCCGTGGACTCTTGAGTTTGGAGTATCTACAGCAGGTCTGCACTGGAGGGAGCCTGCAAGATTATCAAGAGTTCAGATCCTCTCCTCTGTATGGTTCGCGACCATGAAAATTCAGGGATAAGAGCGTTCTTATTTAAGGCAGCACAAAGAACAGCCGATGAACTTGGTCAGTTCAGCTAAAAGTCCGTACAAAAGCACTAGAGCAACGTAAGTTTCAACAGCTGCCTAAAAATATGTTCTTGCATGGAGTCTTCTACAAGAACATTGAAGATGGGGGCTTTCCTAAGGTCAGCTGGAGTGAAGTCTGAGACCGAAGGATTCATTATGGCTTTCCAGGATGGTATCTTTAATACGCTCGTCTATCGAAGTCTGTCTTGGGTATCTTGGAGATCCCCTGATGTAAACTGCAGGGCCTGCCGAAGGGCACCGGAGACTACTGTTGTTGGCTTGTCCGGCATACGCTGTCTCGGCCAATTCACAGACATGATGGAGCATTACGTGTGCTGTACTATCATCTGTGACACATGTATGGGATAGATGAGACACCAGTGCTGCCTTATGCTCCGGGGGATATTGAGTCCGTAGTGGGGCATGAGCGGTGCCTAATTTATTGGAACTACACTTTTTCCATCCTCAAGCTTTGAAGAAGTTAAGTGGACACTAGATGAGTTGCGCCAATTGGATAGGGATATACCTGCAAGATGATGCATGTTCATAGGAGCATACATCCTAGGTCATCCATTCCTCTAGTGTATCTCCCACGCCAACGGAAGGGCGAGGACTCTTGAGTGTACGCATAGCAGAGTACTAGGTGTGACATGCAATATCCTCAGGAGCTCGGATCCAATTCTGAGAATTGTGAGAAATCACGAAACTGTAGTGGCGCATTTTTATTTAAGGCAGCACGTAAGGCCGCAGATGATATCGGTCTCGTATTCGGCTTCAGGCGCGGAGGCCGGCGAGATGCTGATCCAGAATCAGTAACCGTAAATCGTCTGATAGCCCAAATTAAATCTTCCGAGCAGAAAAATCTGTTCAGGCAGTATGTCGATAAGTCCATGCACGGTGTATTCTATAACAACATAGAAACACTGGGTTTATCGGCAAAGATGCCCTTCGCTTTTTTACGGTCAGCGGGGCTAAAGTCTGAGACCAAGGAATTCATTGTGGCCTGCCAAGATGGTCTTATTAACACCTTGGTCTACCGCAGTCGCATTATGGGTGTGGAGGTACCTGACGTTAATTGTAGGACCTGCCGTCAGCCGCCAGAGTAGCTCACGCACTTACTGTCTGCATGTCCAATTTACGTGACTTCGGCCACATCCATAGGCATATCGCGGCTTTACGTGTGCTGTACTACTACCTACGGTAATTGTACCAAGTAGACCAGACACCAGTGCTGTCTTATGTCCCCAGAGAGATCGAATGCGTTGTCAAAAACGAGAAGTGCCGAATCTATTAGAACTACTCGTTCCCGATGATCAGGCAGATTCAAGCAAAGAAGCCTGACATAGTCCTCCTAGACCATCAGACCAAGATGATGTATGTTATGGAGTTCTCGGCACCTACCGAGACAAACACCATCTTCTAGGAGGAGGGAAAACGGACTAAATATCGAGATCTCCGGTATGAGCTTCGAGTGCGATACCCAGATTACTCGGCCAAGATAGTCGTCCTGATAATCGGTGTACTTGGTGGAATAAGACCTACGCTGGTCTCGGAATTAAAGACAAAATGTCAACCGAGTGGTTGGTGGGTCAAATGCAGGCAGTTATCATAGGGTCCCTCAGTCTTCTTAGGGCACACGAATCTGGAATCTACAGTTACTGACCCTGCGGGATGCGGGGAGTGGCTGTTGATAATTCGCTGGCGCTTTTGCTGTGAGAATGTCGGAGACACTGGAGAACTGTCCAGCATCGCGCACGCGACTAAAAAAAATGATAATAATACATTTATTGTATTCAAAAACAAAAGTGGTACAAATTATACTACTGGTGTCTGGTCGACTGTATTGAAATAGAACCGTATAGAACAGCTGATTAAAGTTCACATAAATAAAATAGATACCGAAAAGGTTAATGAGTGAAACTGCTCTACACAAATAATAAATAGCGCTAAGAACACTGAACACATTTTTTCCACCCTAATTGCCTACAACTGATTAATCATATGACACATTGTTCTTTTACTGTTAAATATCTATTTGAATTGTCTGTGATTTTATTTGTTTCTCCGGATAATTCATCACAGAAAAGATATGACATATGCTTCATATGCTTACAATGTAGCCAGTTGCTGGATATATATTCCTCCCATCAATTATGTGTCCAAGCAAGAACTTATTTTCCTTAGAAGTGATGTCAATTTCAACTTTTTTACCAAAATACTTATTAGGATTATATTTTGGTATAGACCACGAATAAGCGTGATTCCATTTGATTAAAGGTGATATCATTGATGTTTCAGGACCAACGGGACATTCTGGTTTATCATAAAAGTTCTTCAAAATTGGTTGACCGCCAGCCAAGTATAGCCTAAAACATACATTCTAAGTAAGACTAGGATGCAAAAGGCCGTTTCATCGAATATATTATCACTTTAACATATTAAAATTTTTTAGATTAGAAGAATTCTTTTTATATTTTAACATTTTATTTAAATTACATTGATTAGTTATTCTATCCATGAGAATGTTCAAGATACGTAGACAAGTGTGGCAATGGCTCACTATAAAAAAACAAAAGCAAGCAGCAACAAAAAGGGCATAGCAGGATAAGCATGTGTTAGGTGCCCCCGCACCAATCGGGTCGAAATTTTTAGCACATGTTGATACTAGTGTTAGATCAAATTTTCCAAAATATTATTTTTGGAAAACCATTTTTACGGGAGTTATGGGGGTAAAAAGAAAAATAGAAAAAAAATTTTTTCTCGAAAACGGATGAACCGATTTTCATGAAAAAAATATATATTATGGCTTTTGATGGTGCAAATGTGGGAAAAAATTATTGAGTCCATTTGTCGAAAAAAAGTGGTGAAAAAATTTTTTCAAAATAAAAAAAAAATTATTTTTAGGGGATGTTCTAGAGGCACACCCACCATTTTCTTCCACATAAATGCTTATATGCCCCTTTAAAACATATCTAATTTTCAGAGCGATCGGAAGGGTACAACATACTCAAAATTGATAATCATTGGCAGACTGCGGGCGGCGCGTAGTCTATGTAATGAAGCATTATAAGACGACTTTTTGTAAATATTTCGTGCAAAGACGAGATTGTCTCCCCCCCTCTCGTTTTCAAGGGTGCTGAATACGATGCAAGTGGTGGGAGAATTTTTTGACCGCTACAACCCCCTGAAACGGCCATCCCTCTTATGGATCCCTTTATGTTTTCATATATAAACGGGTTTGGGGAGTGATTTATCGACGGGTTATACTTGAAATAATATGGAAGGGGGTATAGAGTGAGTGAAGTCCAGACAGCAGACCTAGGGGGTTGATTAAACCCTCCGGAGGGGTGCAATTTTTTTTTTTTTCAAATGATTCGGTTCAAATGCGTATGCCCCATTTTCGGGGTCGCTAATCACGGGAAAAATATTCATTTTTAGCTCCAACCCCCTCAAACAAGCAGAAATCACCCCCTTACTCACGGTTTGAGACATGAAGAGGGCTTGGAGCTAAAAATGAATATTTTTCCCATGATCAGCTACTCCAAAAACGGGGGAAACGCATTTGAATCCGAATTATTTGATAAAAAATGATTTTTCACTCCTCGGAAGGGTTTAATTAACCCCCTAGGCCTGCTGTCTGGACTCAACTTATTCTATAACCATCTTCCATGTTATTTCAAGTATAACTCGTTGATAAATCACTCCCCAGACCCGTATAGAAAACATAAAGGGATCCATAAGAGAGGTGGCCGTTTTAGGAGGTTGCGGCGGTCAAAAACTTCTCCTACCACTTGCATTGTGTTCAGCACCCTCGAAACGGACGGAGGGAGGTAATCTCTTCTTCGCAAGAAATATTTACACTATTTCTGCCTTTATTACATAGACTAGCGGTTCTTTACTACATCTTACTACCACGGTCACTGGCGGCCATTACAACTCTACCATTTAAATCAGTATCAAACTTCAAGAAGTGTGGTGAAAAAATTGATGACGTCAACTGTGGGGTCAAATAAAATCTAGTTTGAAAATCTGAAGATTCTACGAGGAGGTTACAGTGCCTTTCCCTAGTGAAAGTGCCTGTTTATTGTGAGTCTTCTTGCCTCTAACTAGTTGGGGTGCTTGTTTATTGTAAGTTCCCTTGCCACTCATTAGTCGAGGTGCTTGGTTATTTTGAGTCCCCTTGCCTCTCACAATTCGGGTTGACTTTCTTGCGTGAGTCCTCTTGCCTCTCACGAATAAGGTTACCCTATATTGATGAGACTTTTCTTAGTCTTCATTCTTCGAGAACATGCCATAAAAAAAAATTATTTTAAAAAAATTTTTCAAAAATGTTGCAGGGGGTTGCGGCAAAAACTTCTCCCACCACTTGCATCATGTTCAGCACCCTCGAAAATGAGGGGGAGAAGGTAATCTCGTTTTTGCACGAAATATTTACAAAAAAGTCGTCATTAGATAGACTACGCGCCGCCCGCAGTCTGCCAGTGATTATCAATTTTGAGTATGTTGTACCCTTCCGATCGCTTTGAAACTTGGATATGCTTTAAAGGGGCATATAAGCATTTATTTGGAAGGAAATGGTGGGTGTGCCTCTAGGACATCCCCTAAAAAAAATTTTTTTTTTATTTTGAAAAAATTTTTTCACCACTTTTTTTCGACAAATGGACTCAATAATTTTTTCCCACATTTGCACCATCAAAAGCCATAACATATATTTTAACCTCCCCACAATAAAATTGTGGGAGGTTACTACAATTAGTCCAAAATCGAAAATTGAGATAACATCAAATCTTTACGTTTTGAGGTCCCAGGAACCCAAAAAAGTTGTTTTTGAAAAATGTCTGTGTGTGTGTATGTATGTTAGCACGATAGCGGCGAAGCTACTAAACGGATTTGGATGAAACTTTGCATGAGGGTTTCTTTAGTGCTCCAGAAGATCTGAAAAGGTTTTGGTTGAGATCGGATTACGTTTAGTGCCGTTTTGGCATAACAAGTTGTTTATTTTATGATTACTTACAATTTGTAATTGAACCATTGAAAAGCAGTAAAAATTCCGATTTCAACGATATATCACACTTGCACTTTTTCGATTTGGTTTCCGTGAAAAAAATTAAAAAACAAAAATTTCACTTGTTTTTTTCCTCAAAGCAGTGCAATGTACAGGGTGATATTCTAATAATGACAGAGGTGTTCAGTGATTTCGGCTGATAACTGGAGAACGGTTGAAGATATCGAACTGAAATTTGAAACGTAGTATAAATATTGTAGGCGGACGGATTACGAGTGAATTAATAATACACCTACGTCACATGACGTCACAAATAAGAAAAATTCTTAGAAACTGGTGCAGATATCGACTTAACTATTGGAAACATCTAATTAAAGTTTGAAACGTAGATGGAAATATTGTAGATGGATGGAATACGAGTGAATTAAAAATACACCTACGTTCTGATGACGCCGTAAAAGCATAAAATTCTTATAACAGGCGAACTGATGATGATATCAAAAAAATATTTCTACAAGACGAGTCACGAAATTTTTTTTTAATTTCCAAGAAATATCAAATTTTCGGAGAAATGTCACTTTTCAGAAAAATGTCGGATTTTTAAAAAATGTCAAATTTTCAGGAAAACGTCAAATTTTCGGAGAAATGTCACTTTTCAGAAAAATGTCAAATTTTCGAAAAAATGTTAAATTTTCAGGGAAATGTCACTTTTCAGAAATATGTCAAAAATTCAGGAAAATGTCAAATATTCGAAAAAACGTCAAATTTTCGAAGAAATGTCACCTTTCAGAAAAATGTCAAATGTTTGAAAATTGACAAATTTTCGGAGTAATATCACTTCAGAAAAATGTCAAATTTTCGAAAAAATGTCAAACTTTCGGAGAAATGTCACTTCAAAAAATGTCAAATTTTCAGAAAAATGTCAAATTTTATTAAATGGACTCAAAAGAAAATTTCCAAAAAATACTACGGGTCCATTTGTGGTATAAGTTCTCTGCTAGTGTGTTAAAGCCTGCAGACTGTATGCTGAGTATTTTTGACGTGTCAGGTGCACCGAGAGATTACAAGTTATTTCGACGTTTATAAGGCCCACGGATGGTGTGAGAGGCCATCCTGAACCGCTTACAAGCCCTACAAGTGTAAGCAACCCCACCAGTACGCTTTCGGTGAGTTTTTTCCAATAAAACTTGAAAAGTGACAGTGACATTATATTTTAAAAACTATTTCCGCTACTTCCGGCATCCCGCCGGAAATTCTTCCGGCAACCTAACCTAAAAATAGTACTACATAACCTAAAAACAATTTAAGACATTGGTACCAACCTAAACATTTTTCAAAAACCAAATTCCCCAGAGAAACATTGGAACCAAAAATTTGACAGCTATCACTTCCCCGACCAATTTAGTGAAAAATTGGTCGAGGCCAAAAGATAAAACAAAATATACCAACTCAAACTTAAACGATCCAGTATGAACACTACCCTGGCTACATCTGGCAGGGAAGCTGTCCACCAAGAGTTATATGGTTTTTTCCAAAGATGGCCATCCCTGCCATTACTAACGAACAGGTTTTTTCGTTTAGTTGTTTCCCGTATCAATAATCAAAATTATTAAGTGCTCTTGCCTACGAACGTTTTTATAGAATTGTGTTTATTTTTATATTAATTTTAGGTCCATGTGGACACATTATAATTTTAACCTAGTCTTTAAGCCTGCCTACAGAAGACAGGAGCTACTTTTCTATTTTTCTCCAAGCCAAACCGGACCTACCCCGTCCAGCCTCATACTCGCCACGGCGGTGTTCACCGTGGTTGTCTGGCTGGCCCCGGGCTAGGATCCGATGAAGCATATATTTGTATTAAAAACATTGAATAAAATATTAATGTTGTGCAGACTATAAATTTAACACT
Organism: Rutpela maculata; assembly: GCA_936432065.2. NCBI lineage: Eukaryota > Metazoa > Arthropoda > Insecta > Coleoptera > Cerambycidae > Rutpela > Rutpela maculata. Next base: position 155,249,109 of record OW386287.2, read on the forward strand.
CAAGTTCTTAGGTCCAAATCCCACCGAACGCAAGACTTTTTTCCTGATTTAATACAAAAAAAAATATTTCAACTTAATAAATATAATTAAATGAGATCGTTCATATTGTTTAGTGCTCTTTTCGGATTCAAAGATTCACCGGGTGGGGAGGTTCCAGCCGCTTCCAGTAGCTGCCGATTTTTTTTCATAAAAATTGGTTTATCCGTTCTCGAGAAAAAATTTTTTTTCCATTTTTCTTTTTACCCCCATAACTCCCATAAAAATCGTTTTCCAAAAATAATATTTTGGGAAATTTCATCTAACACTAGTATCAACTTGTGCTAAAAATTTCCACCCGATTGGTGCGGGGGCACCTAACACATGCTTATCCTGCTATGCCCTTTATGAGAAAGAGAAAAAGAAAATCGGTGGAATTAAATTTAGCATGACGCTACTGATTTAATATATGAACACATTAGAAAAACGCACAATGAATGCATCATGATCGTCACTCCCCAACCCTCCGAACGTTACCGAGAAGCAGTCTAACGAAGTTTATGAATCTATTCGATTTTCCCATCTGTCTTTAGTGAAAATGTGTGATAAGTCATTAGTTACCACGGCAGACTTTTTTTCTCAACCAATCGGAAGTTCGACTGATGTCATTGTCATGTCAACATTCAAAATAACGAATAGATGTATACTCTATATCATTATTTTTTCTAGTTACTTGTTAGCGAAGCGAGTAAATAAGTTGTTTATATTTCAGTCACTAGAGAGAAAAAACTACCTTAATTGTAAATTAGACAAGTTAAAAGAACCCAATTACCGCCACTTATCGTCAGTTTTTTCATATTTTTGATTAAAATACGAAATTAGAGATTCGTTCATATATAAAGAAAATTGAAGATATTCTTAGTACATTTGGCAATGTTTTTTAATAAATCTTTTAACCCTTCGCGTCTTAGGTTTTCTAATAGAAACAGTGTTTCACTAGCATGCTAGACTCTTTACCGATAGCCCCTTAATAAGACAAGAGCACAGACTACCTATATTATTTATTTATGAGCTTATTTTAGAATTTTTAGTTTTTAGGCATACATTTTCTAATTCATAAAGGTTGTTATTTTTGTTATATTATCACATAATGTGTGTTTTTTAAATTTTAATAGCAAAGAAACAGGTGACGGTATTAGGGAAAGCCACAAGAGAGATACCCAATTATCATCATAAGTGACGATAAAGGGAAAAGGTTTTTGCATAAAATTTCCAATTCAATACAAAATATACTAATATTGTTATTATGAATATGTTTTATTTTTGAACAGCTATACAAAGGTAAAAAATTTTCTGTATCTAATTATCGTCACCCACTTTTCCTAGTAGTTTAACTAACATTTAAAAGGCTGACGATATTATACGCTACCTATGACAATAATATGATAGATGGAAAAAACAATACTTAATAAAAATATTGTGAGAAAATGGGAAAAACAGAATCAGAAGTAATAGGTAAAGTTAATATTAATAATAACGCAATTAAACTAACACCCCCTTATCCCTGAAGACTTGAAGTGCCTTTGTGCGGGAGGGGGATACATATTTCGAGACGAGGGACACACACCCAGTATCCGAGTATACTAAGATTCCTTTTCTTCAATCAAAAATCTCGGTGCCACGACTGGGAATCGAACCCGGGGCCTCGTACCGCGGAGTAAGGGTCAAGCCTCCTTGACTATCGACCAATATAATACTGTCATATTGAGATTGGACAATCTGTTGTTGTCAAATATGAAAATTTGGATTCCTTGGACTAATAATAAATTTAATATGTAGAGAATAAGTGTTAAGAAAATGGCACAAAGTGGAATGAATTGACAATGTCTTCTGAATGAAATTAATGTAGAATATGAAACAGATAATATTGGAAATACTGAAAAAGCTGCATTGAATAAGAAAAATGTGTACAAGGTGCCGAATATGCCAAAGAAAGTGCATATGTATTTTAGTTTAAAAGTTTCTTTTACGTACACTTTCCTTCGTGATAGGCATCGTTTTATTTTTTCATTATTTTATAACTATTCTAATTTGTTATAAATTGTATATGCTTTAGTTTCAAAATAAAAAAATATATTTTAAATAAAATTTCTGATACCAACTAAGACTGTGACGATATGTAGGACGTGAATATGACGACATATATAGCGTCGAGTGAGGACAATTAAGACAATCGATTTTTGTTCACTATTGCTCTAAAAATATAAAACAAGGTTTTTTTTATTTTAAAAATATCTTATAAATAACTCAAATATCAAAGTATAAATAGCTATATTAATTTTCCATTATAATATTATTAAAGTCAAAAGTTAAACTTTTGCTTAACATGACCCTACTAATATATTATTTAATAAAACATTTGTGTATAAAATTAGAGAGAGAAAAATAATAGCGGTTAAACTCTCTCATTTTTCACCAACAACGAAAGGTACATTTTAGTGGTTCCTCCTTTATATGGGAACAACGACAAAAACTGCATCAAAAGTCCTTTTGTTGTGTAGAACTAGGTAAAATTATTTTAAAATAAATCCTTGCTATAAATAAAACGGAGAATACTACGGTTTAAATATGATGCAAAAAAATGGTTACAATAAGTCTGAAATTATGATTCACACTAGCGTATAAATCCATGTTTTTACCATTGATATACGTCCTTCACAAAAATTGCTTCCACTTCATTATAAGAAAATCTTACATAGAAGTAAAGAAGCGTGTTTCTTTCCAAATTAGTTATTGTAACAAATTTGTATCATCATAGATTCATGAAAAAAATGGTAACTTGTCTTTAATGTATTTTATTGTAATATTGTTAATAGAATACTCTGAGGTAATCTAATCTACTCAAGAAGACCTATTACATAGAAATCAAAACAATCAGTTTTATTTACATTAAAAATTTATAGAATACGATGGAGCTGTTCACTTATGTCCCGTTCCATTTATCGCAAGGGGATAATTTTAATATAATTTTATATGCAATAAAATAACTAATTTCATAAGAAGGTCGGGAAATAGGAAGTAGGAAGAGTGGTAACGAATTCCGTAAATCACAGGAATTCGGGAAATGCCTTTCATGGCGTTATTTTGAACAACATTCTTACAAGCCGAGCGTCTCAAAGTTTAAAAAATAAAGTATAAATATATTAGAATATTTTACGTTTCCTTTGACAAATTTATTTTGCAAATATGTAAAATATGTCAGCGTTATGAACATCGCATAAAAGAAAGTGGTTGTGGTTGATTCAAGTAAGGGCTCTATAGACTCAAATTCTTTCTGATCTATTTCAACCCTTTGAATTACATATAACAACAAATGAACCTACTAGAGTATTTACATATGCCACTGGGTTGACCACTTCGAGTGTAATAGATTATTTAGTTGCTAATATGCCTGAATCGACTTATAACTGTAAGTTAACAAATCCCAACATAGCCGACCATTTATCACATGTTTTTAACTTTCAAATTTCTGCTAAAATTGTTAATATTACAAGAAATGTTGGTATAAAAAAACGAGATCTTTGTGATAATAACCTGCAAAATTTAATAAACAGCTTAACATTAGAAAATTGGGAAGATATAATCGAGCATGACACAAATAAGTCATTTATTAATTTCATCAATCGTATTACCTGGCATTTAGATGTCTCTTGTCCTTTAAAATTACATAACACAAATGATAATAGAAGAAGTAATCGTGAAGGCTGGCTTACCAATGATGTTATCCAAGAGAGAATTGAATTAAAAAACCTTTATTGGGTAAGTAATAATGTATACTGTCATAATGCTAAATTACTATATAAAAACAAAAATGAATATATAACAAAAATATTAAAGATGCAAAAATAAATTATTATCAAAACAAAATAGACCAGTCAAATAATAAAACTAGGGAAACGTGGAATATAGTAAATCATAATTTAGGTAAAAATAATCACAGGAATAATGATATAAAATTATATTCGGGAAATACAATCATTACTGATCCAAATGAACTCACAAATACTTTTGGCTTACATTTTTCTCTGGCGGTTCATATAAAATTACGTAACCATTTAGGACAAAATCTATCCTTGCCATGTTCACTTTTTGATATTAATCCGCACACTTTCTTTTTTAGTCCGGTCTCTGAATAAACACATTTAATAATCTCAAAAACAAAACTTCTTTTGGTAATGATGGTTTTAGCTTTCAACTGCTAAAAATAATTAAAGATTTTATCATACTACCCCCAAGGAATTTGATAAATAACGCAATTGAAAGTGGTTCTATTCCAAATATTTTAAAAATTTCGCACGTAGTTCCATTATTAAAATCGGGTGATCCCTTAGATATAGATAATTATAGACTCATAACTTTAGTTAGTTCTCTGTCTAAAATAATGGAAAAGGTAATTTACGATCAGTTATCGGTGTTTATTGAAAAATACCATATTCTTACGTCATGTCACGTCATGGCTTCAGAAGTGGTAAATCAGTAGAGACTGCCAGCGTCCAGTTACTAGATACGATTTATAATAATTTAGATAAAGGTAAATATGTGATAATGTTACAATTCGACTTATCCAAGGTGTTTGATACCTTGGATGGGGATTTTATTACATCTAAATTCTTTATACTTGGCATATTGGAAAATATTCTGAAGTGGATTAATTCATACATAGTAGATCGTAAAATAATTGTAACCACTTCTCAGAAGAATTTAATGTATCCCGAGAAGTCCCGCAGGGACTAGAGCCTTTACTTTTTATATTATATGTCAACGATCTACCAAATCATGTAGAAAGTGGGTCAGTGACTATGTTTGCTGCCTATGTGGCAGACTCAAATATTGATATCCTCCATAAAAAAGTTAATAATGTACTAGATGAATTTTCTGCTTGATGTGACCGTAATAAACTTATACTTAATTCGCCCAAAACAACTTTCCAATCCTGGAAATCATAAATTAGTATGCAAGAAATTAAACCAGGCTTATTTTGCAGTTATACAACTAAAAATTATATTTGATCTTAAGGCAGTACTAAATAATTATTATTAACTTGCATACTCGCATATAAGTTTTAGTATATTATGTTAGGGTATGGCCACTGAAAGATACAGAGTTTTTATTTGCCAAAAAAACTCATACGTTTAATATTTAACTTAAAACCAGGGGAAAGTTGTAAACACACTTTCAAGTCAAATAAATTACTTACAACTCCATCAATTTTTAATTATAAATGCTTATGTTTCGTAAAAAAACTTCCACCTTTTTGATAATGTTTCATCTCGTCATAATTATATCACGAGAAGCAGTGACCTTCTAATACCATCGTGTATTGTTTTTAAGTAGACTGTAAAATAATGCTAAATATATCTAAAGAAATATTTGTTATAAACTAATGAAACTCTTACCAAATCCTGATGCACTTTCACTTGCAATTGGAAATAGGAAGGGTTAAAAGGGAATAAAGGAAAAATATATCGCATATACGCAAAATACACACACTCAATTTGGTAAAACTTGCTATATGTTCTATCTATTCAGAAAGCAACAATACTCTCTTTGTAGGGAAACTATCTATCTATCTATAAAAAAAATGTTAACACATGTAGTGACATCTATTTTTGAGCTACCCAAATATCATTTGAATAGAAGTTAACTACTTAGATATAATTTGAAATTAATTATACATGGCCCAAACATCCCCCCGCCCCTGAAAGATTATTTTCAGACCAAACTAGACGATTCAACAGAGAGACGGATGGAATCAGAGCACCAAATAAAGGTAATTCCATACTTACAGATTAAAAAAAAAACTGTAAGCTATTAATTAATTAATTGCACTAATTACTAATGTATAACTAAATTTTAAACTTAAATACCAATAAAAACTAACTACACTATGATTAAATTAAGCTAAATATTTATTGTGTAGGAAGTGGACAAACTTTTACAACAGGACGTTTAAAAAGGCCCTGTTTAGTTTTTACTGAAACGACTCTAGTTACGCCATCCTTATTAGGAATAGTTTCTTCCACAAGCCCTAAAGGCCACTGTAAAGGTGGAGTCCCATCTTGCTTGAGGACTATCACCATACCGGGTTCTATTTTTTTTCCAACGTTCTCTCACCTATAGGGTAGTTAAATACTCTAAATGCCAACGACGCCAATAATCTTGAACCATTCGATCAATTAATTGAAACCGATTTAAGCGGTTCAATGGCTCTTTCGTTAAGTCTGGAGTTGGCAAACTTTGCAGGGGAGTCAAATTTAAAAAATGCGCAGGCGTAAGAGCCATTGGCTCGGCAGGATCAGAACTAAGATTGCAAAGTGGACGAGAATTGATTGAGTAAGGCCTCAATTTGTGTTAATAGAGTGTAAAATTCCTCATAAGATAATATTTGATCACCAATTACCTTAGAAAGGTGCATTTTGACTGACTTAACATTGACTTCCCATATACCGCCAAAATGCGGAGCGGATGTCGGATTAAACTTCCATTCTATTTTTCTATAAGGTAATTCACCAGCAAATTAAACCTTATAATCATGAGAATTTACTAAATTGTATAAACTGTCCAAAACGTTTTTTGCACCAATAAAATTTGTACCACAATCTGAATAGATTACAGCACATGGTCCCCTGCGTGAAAGAAAGCGTTTTAACGCCTGTATAAAATTAGGAGTGCTTAAACTTGACACAAGTTCTAAGTGGATGGCCTTTGTAACAAGGCAGATAAATAAACATATATAAGCCTTTTGCGATCTTGCCCCTCTAGTGCGATTAAGGGTTATGGCTACCGGCCCTGCGTGATCTATCCCAGTGAAAGTAAAGCATTTTGCTTCTTGTACTCTACATGCGGGCAAATTAGCCATCAAAGGATAAGTTAATCTTGGTCGATTTCGGAAGCAAAGATTACAAGAATTTATGCGTTTTCGGACTACACCTCGTGCAGCTAAAATCCAATAACGTTGGCGTAACAAAGCTAATACTAAATTGTGACCGGTATGTAAATTTTTACGGTGGTAGTGATCTATCAAAAGATCTACAAAATGATCGCCTTTTGGCAATAAAATAGGGTGTTGCTGATTAAAATCTAACTGTGCGTTACGTAATCTACCACCAACTCGTAATATTCCATCTTTAAGAAATGGTCTTAATTTGCGCAAAGAAAATGAGCATTCTTCATTATTTTCTAATAGACTAATTTCATTCGAAAAATGCCTAGTTTGAACTAATTTTATTAAGTATTCTTCGGCCTTTTCTAAATCTGTGGACATAACAGCAAATTTAATTGGCAAAATTTTACCAAATCTAAGAATATAAACAACTATATTAAGCATTTTTGTCCAGGACGACCTACTAAGAACAAGATTTTTATAAAAACTATCGAGTGTATTATTAACTGTGGTCAAGCTAACTATTTTCTTTTCAAGCTCTACATTATTGTCCGAAATAGATTCTAATGGCCAGAATTTCTTATTAAGAGAAATCCAGGCGGGGCCAGATGACCAACGAGAATTTTCTAAAAACTGAGCTGGGGTTAAGCCTCTACTTATCTCATCCACTGGATTGTCATTTCCACTAATATGATACCAATGTGATGGCGCAGTCAATTCCTGAATTTTGGCCACGCGATTGGCAACAAAAGTTTTCCACCGATGTGGCGGAGACTTTATCCAACTCAGAGATACAGTGGAATCGGTAAAAGCATAAATATCATTTATATGTATATGTGACATATAGTTATTTATTATTAAGCGTAAAATTTTAGCTAGTAAATGAGCGGCGCATAATTCAAGCCTGGGAATGGAAATTATTTTTAATGGCGAAACCTTTGACTTGGCACAAACTAAAGATACTTTTGTGCTGTCGGATTCTACTTTCATATAGACTACGGCTCCATAGGCCTTCTCTGAACTATCCGCGAATCCGACTAAACTAACAGACCAATTTTGTAAAATTCCTAAGTGACGAGGAATTTTAAAATCAGCGAGCAAAGGTAATTCGTTCTGATACTGAGACCATGTACGTGTAATGTGAACAGGCGGGATCTCGTCCCAGTCTAATTTTAAACTCCAAAGTTCCTTGATTAACAATTTTGCATATAAAATTACTGGAGCTAAAATACCTAGAGGATCAAAAATTCGAGCTATTGTTGAAAGAATATTTCTTTTAGAACACTGACCTTCGTTTACATTTACCTTAAATGATAAAACATCTAATTGTGGTTGCCACTGGAGGCCAAGAATTTTCAAATAATCCATATCAAACTGTACAACTTGAGATAATCGAATGTCTATAGGAATATCAGACAATAATTCATGAGAGTTAGTAGACCATTTTACTAGATCAAATCCTCCCGATTTAAATAAATTTATCATTTCGTGAACTAATGCCTTAGCATCGTTTATGTCAGAAACGCTAGTGACATAATCATCCATATACATGTCTCGAGAAACAGGCTTAGAAGTTCTAGGAAAAGATTTAGTTTCATCAGTAGCAAGCTGATGAACTGTGCGTAAGGCTAAAAATGGACTTGGTTTTACTCCGAAAGTCACCGTAGTTAGTTGATACACTGACAAAGGCTCATTTGGAGAAAATCTCCATAAGATTCGTTGATATCTTTGGTGCTCAGGACATATATTGATTTGTCTATACATCTGACGTATATCAGCTGTTATGGCAATTTCAAATAATCTAAAGTTTAACAGCATAGTTACAACATCAGAATGTAATTTCGGCCCGGTATACAACACATCATTTAATGATAGTGATGTATCGGTTTTTGAACTAGCATCAAAGACTACTCTGAGGGGGGTACTAATGCTATCTAATTTAAATACTCCATGATGCGGTATATAATAACCGGGCGTACTTAATTCATCATTACTACATTTCACCATGTGATTTTGTGATAAATAATCCAGCATAACTTCATTGTAACTTAGTCTCAACGAAGAGGAAGATTCTAATTTTTTTTCTAAGTTAATAAACCTTCTATAAGCTGTTGAATATGAATTCCCTAAATTTGAGGGATCTAATTTAAACAGTAAAGCAACTGCATATCTACCGTTCAACTCTCGACTATAGGTAGATTTATAAATAATTTCACAATCGATATCATCTTTAATAAGAATCGAGGGAACAGAAATTTCCTCAATTTCCCAAAATTTATGTAATAGTTTTTCTACTGAGGGTTCCAAAAGACTACAAAATATTTTTGTATTTTCTAGCGACTGCATTATGGGAACACTTTCCATTACTATAAAACCTAAACTAGTCTCCAAAGCCATGGGTGTACAGGGTGGTCCACTAATTCTAATTTTACCTAATACATATGAAAATATATCAGCCCCAAGAATCCCATCTATTTCACCTGGTTGATAAAAAGTATCATCAGCTAATCGTAAATTTAAAAGGTGAGTTAATGGTTCAGTTTGAACTTTAAAACTTGGCAGCTGATCTGTAATTTTTTCAACAACTAAAGCATCTATGGCATACTTTTTATCAGAATCTAATCGCGAAATTATTACAAAATTTGTCTGACCTTGAACTTGACTGGCAGATGATCCTATACCAATCACAGATGTGTGGAAATTTTTTACAAAGAGTTTCAAGCGTTTAGCACATTTGTGAGTTATAAAATTAGCTTGACTAGCTGAGTCGAGTAATAATCTAATTTTATGCATATTTCCATTTCTATCTATCACGTTGACAATGACAGTAGACAATAAAACTGTCGTACCGTGTTTAGCAAAACTAGAATCGTCCACAGAGCAAAGACTAAGTGTAGAAGTGCTAGGTAAAGCATCTTTATTCCTAGGTAAATCATTATTTTTAGGCAAGTCGTTACTATTACACAAAGTCGTGTTCACCACAGGATTTTCAAAATGTAATAAGGAATGATGGCGTCTATGGCAAGTTGAGCAACTAATTTTTGACTTACAATCAATGACTCGATGGGGTGATAAACAATTTAGGCATAATCTATTATTTTTGACAAAGTCATAACGTTCCTTGGTTGTGAATTTCAGAAAACCAGGGCATCTATTAATTGAATGATCAAATTGATTACATAATATACATTAATTTTTCGATTCTGATTTATTTACTAAAAATGAATGTGTAACACGAGGTTTAGAATTATTACTATTACCACTTTTATTTGATATAAATTGCGTTTTAGAGGAACTACCTAATATTTTTGGCCGCGACTTTATAAAAGTCACAATTTCTTCATACGAGGGTATACTGTTATTTTGTCTAAGCATTTCAAAAGTACGTCTGGTTTCACTATCCAGTTTTGACAAAGCTATATACGATAATGTAAAATCGAATAAATTCTCAATATCAAGCTTTTTAAGTGCAGCTGTAGCGGTATCAAATTTTTCCAAAAATAAATTTAAACCCTTGACAGTTTCCAATTGCAGAGGTTTAAATTCTAATATAGACTCTAAATATGAAGTAGTTAACTTTCTTTTATCTTGATATTTTTCTACTAAAGCATTCCAAATTATTTCATAGTTATCACCTACTGGAGGAATACCCGCACATACCGATAAAGCCCTGTCAGATAACTGACCAATTAAAAAATGTACTTTATCAACAGGAGTCAAATCTGGGTTACCGTGAATTAAATTTTGAAAACATTCGTAAAAAATAGGCCAGTCTTTTATATCGCCTGAAAAAGTGGGCAATTCTAATTTTGGGAGTCTAGGTACAGATTTAACAGGGCCACGCACTTCTGTTGAAGTGTTTGCCTTATCAGGTTGATTCGTAACTAGAACCCTTTCAGCAACCACTTAAATACTACCATACAAATCATTAAGACTTTCTACTGCTTTAAAACTTGGGATAAACTCCGAATCAATTTCTAAATTTAATTCATTAATCTGATCCATTACCCTCTCAAAATCTCGTCTTGTTTGCTCTAAAGTTTTATATCTAATCTGAAAATTTTTTAAGTTTGCTTCCTTGTCAACATTTCGACTATCGTCATATAGTCTTTGTACTCTTGTAAAAAGAGATTCCTTTTTTGCAGTTAAAACTTTTAACTGGTTTTGTTTTTTGTCAGCCATTTTCAAATACCTATATTAAATACCAATGAAATAACTATGGTAATAAATTGAAGTAAAAAATCTAATCTACAGAGATAATTTGAACTAAACTAATTATTAATGTAAAATCTGACTGAAGCAATAAATCTATTGTCTAAAGTAGTATTATTCTCTCCAAATAATATTTGTTAAAATAAGTACATGTGTATATTCACACTATAAGAAAAAGACTATAAGAAAAACTAAGAGATAAATATTCTCTGAAATATTCTAACTTAATTAAGTACCAAAAAAAAATCTAAGATCTAAAGAAATTAATAATAAAGAAAAGACTATGCGGCTCGATATTGGACCAAAAAATGTATTGTTTTTAAGTAGACTGTAAAATAATGCTAAATATATCTAAAGAAATATTTGTTATAAACTAAAGAAATTCTTACCAAATCCAGCCTGATGCACTTTCACTTGCGTTGCAATTGGAAATAGGAAGGGTTAAAAGGGAATAAAGGAAAAATATATCGCATATACGCAAAATACACACACTCAATTTGATAAAACTTGCTATATGTTCTATCTATTCAAAAAGCAACAATACTTTCTTTGTAGGGAAACTATCTATCTATCTATAAAAAAAAAAACTATATAAAAATTCGAACAGAATAAATTAAATTTTAACACATGTAGTGATATCTATTTTTGAGCTACCCAAATATCATTTGAATAGAAGTTAACTACTTAGATATAATTTGAAATTAATTATACATGGCCCAAACACATCGCATGATTTAAAAATTATTAACAATTTTAAATCATACAAACTTAAAGTCAAAAATATGTGATCAGACGGTGCATTTTATAGCGTTGATGCCTTCCTTAATAGATAAATATATGTTTACTGGTGTTATTCTTTATATTTTGTGTACTTGTACTTTTATGTTTTACATATGTAGACTATTTATAATGCATATAGGTATATTTATACTTATATCTGTTTATTCAATTTCTTTTCCTCAATGTATTATTGGTACTTACGTTATTGACGTATTAAATACATATTTTTGTAAAATTTACTTATCCTATAACATGTATAATGATCTAAAGGATTAATAAAATATTATTATTATTTTGTATTGCTATCAATCAAACAACTTTATAATCAGCGTTATCTCAATTATTGCAATTATCATTGCGATTATTGTTGAATCTTGTATCGAATTCAGAATTTTCCGAGATTTTGGCTATAAAATTATATCAATGATAAGTTGGTGGACGAATTACTTCCTGCAGAAATTCAGAATGCTACTGATGAGGTATATTTAAAAAAAAAATAAGTTTAAACAAAAAATATTTGTATGTGTATATATGTGTATATGTATGTAGATTTGTGTATATATATGTATGTATCTGAACAAATATTCTGTAACAAATGGTTGAAAACAATCCAGTTTATACTTGATAATTATTATTTGATTTTAATTTTTAAATGAACATGTATATTAATTTTATTTATTACATATTTTAAAAGGTGTAATTTTTATTCTACTCTCTCTTGATTATCTTTAACAATCCGTTGAATAGACAACAAATGTCTGGCTATTTGGTTTATGACCAGTGCCATTTAACATAACACACACACACACACACACACACACTGATGAGGTAACTGCAAGTTTATTATTAGGCAAATCCAAAACAAACTTAACAGTCAATTTCCTGAAAAATACGAGAGAAAAAGCTGAAAAACTGTTCAACCGCGATGAATCTTACATATTTTGGAGGAATAGCTGATACTTAAATCACATATTCTTTGGACATATTATTCTATGTTAAAATATATATTAATGCTGAAGACCGACATCGATGTTAGCAAATATCCTAAATTAAAAACTTTCTTGAAACATCAGCATGATAATAATTATTAAGCCAAAAAGTCGAAAGTGAAATCAAGTTTCCTCTTAATGCTGAAAACGAGAAATTGTTATGATGAAGGTAACTCATTTCAGTACTCCCTTTTTTCTTGAGAAATAATTGTTAATTTGTTTTAGGCTGTTGCTAATTTTGGTGTGGCAAGAGTTTACTGGAATTGCACTCACAAATATAATGATTAATCACATTGAAGATAAACATGAGTTTTTGATAGTCTGAATTCTGATACTAAGTCTAAGGTAGAAAGAACATTAACCTCAACACATGGTGTTTCCAAAGTTATAAATTATCTAGATATATGTCTTGATTTAAAGCATTTTTTTTATGTGTTATAAAAATGTACTGCATAGGTGGTTGGATTCATCACTTGGGAAAATAGAATGGTGTCTCAATATTTAGGATTTTCCAACGCTGCCCAGTACACGGGCCATTATTTCAAACGTTCTTCAGCCTAACTGCTGGCAAGTGATCGAGCGGATATAACAAATTTTAAACACCATAGTGGCAAGGACACCGTGACGGAGGAATATATCACAAAATCAATCGAAAATTAGAAAAAAATGCTAAGTTCCTGATTGGCCAGGAATGCATTCCTATGTACAATAATAATAATTTGGTGAGAAAATCACGATTGGCCAAGAATATATTTCTATGGACATGCCCCAGATTTCTCCAGAAAGCTTTTCTACTGGTTCTTCAAATATTTCCAGTTTTGCCATTAGTTTATCTAATTCAATAAATTGTGTTGTTAATATTTGTAATAAATAAATATTTCAAATGTAGTACGGGAAATATTTTCCCAAAATGATGATTTTGTGAACACGCAAAATAATTATATAGATAACCTTTACCGCTCTTCCAGTATAATCAATAAATCAAGACATTGTCAAATTACCTGATTTTAAGTTCCTGTAAAATATATTTTGAGGCATTATATTATTGATGTGTACCTTGATGTTCATTCAATGCTTAAAAAACATGCCTGGTGAAAACCAAAAGATTCGATCACTCACTTTTAAGCATAGTCAGTATGATATTTGAGTCACTGTATCTCCTCCATTGCATCTGTCGCAAGAGATTCATTTTACATTTTACACCCATTTTTCGCAGATATTTATTCGCTACAAAAAAGTATGCTGATACTTTCAAAGTAGGCTTTTACCGTTCTTTCCATATAAGGAAAAAACGACTAAAATGTACATTTTGTGAATAATTCTTAAACGCACATAATTACATATATTACATATATTATTGGATAGTAAGGTTTTTTAAGAATGTGTTTTTATAAATCAACAATAAAAAGGTTTTATGTATCAACTTTTCAGTCGGGAGTGGCAGATGATTTCTTTTAATGGAATAATGACGGTTATGTTTGCTCCATAATCTTACGAGTAATAATATAAAACTAAAATCGAACATACTTTCCCACAGAATCCAGAAAAAATTCTTGATTGTTATTGTGAAGCTTCTTAACCAGATACAGACTGGTGATATCGGGACTCAAAGCTCTCCTGAAAATAGCTCGAAACAAGCCACATGGCGCTATTTCAAGCAGAATTGCATCTTTAGGCACTCTTTTTAAAACTTGATTATACAGCACTTTATTTAGAAAATTGTGTACTTGATATTTCGCCGAATTATATTTTCCTAAATCGGAATCCCATTGATCGATTGGTACTGCTGAAGGTAGCCACAATTTTCTCTTTTTGGGCTCTGGCAAAATGTCTTTTAGAAAATCACTAAACTTCGGTCCTATCTCCTCAACATACCTGCTGTGAAATGCTATATTTGCTGTGTTAACAGCTCTTACAAATATGCCTTTGCAGCGAAGGTCTTCTATAAATAATTGTACAGATGCCTCTGGACCAGATACCGTAACATTATCTATGCTATTATCACAAGCAATGTATATGTCTTCTGGTAGCAGTTTTTCACATTCCTCAACTGATAAACCTACTGATGCCATTAATCCAGAAATAAGTTGGGTGTGTTTGGTTGCCCAGCCTCTACCATAGGCTGTCAAAGTAGCTTGCTCAGCTGTTATAAGTCCATCGCCATAGGCACAACCTAAGTAAAAAATTATGGATTTTTACTTTTGCAGAAACTTATTACACTCGTCGGGAATACGAAAACAAAGAGTATATTGCATATAATCGACACATTTCTAAAACCGTAAATATTGATCGTAGTGAAAAAAATGTCATGTCATTTGTTAGTCATCGAATTCTGAACCATTTTCAGAATGTTCCTTTGTTTGTGCGTCCATCCATTACGTGTCTTGTAGGCATGCTAACCTAAGAAAGAAAAGTACAATAGTACTGAAATTCGGCAGTAGGTTACTGTTGGCTAGAGGAAGAATTTTATTGTTTCTTAACAAAATAAATCAGTAAATTGTAATTGAATAGGAATCTTATGAAATATTATTTGCTATCGTTATATAGTTAATTTTTAGTTCATAATAATTTATTTAATTTGCAGTTCTTAATAATATAGTATCCAACGGTTGAAATAATATTTTCAGCTAAACACATTATATTATAGACATTAACTAGTACGAAAACAACGAATGGTAGACTCTAGACTAAGAGCCGCGAGATCAAGATACAAGTGGGTTGGTTGTATTTTCCTTTTCTTATTTTATTTTATTTTATATGGACGAATATTTCACGATCTAACTTCATTACATTAAAAATATTTAAAATTAACATTACTTTCAAAAAACTGTAAAGGATATTCTATAGAATGTGCAACAATTTTATATATAAAATTTCAATGAATCGCAACCATAACATGGTTACTCCAATTTCATTCTGACATTGACGTTTAAGTTGGCTAACATCCTTGTACACAAACAAGAACCTAAAAACATTGAGTGTATCTCCCTCTAACTATTTTTCCTTTCTCAGATATTTCTTATAGTACTTTCTCTTCAAGAAGTCCATGAGTTTTGAGCAGTCATATGTTGCTCTGGACCCAAGTGAGTATTTTTGTATCTCAAAAAAAATTTTTTCTACAAAAAGTTTTCAGATTATTAAATTTAAAAAATATGGTCTTTGTTGCTGTACAATAAAAATTGCTACAAATTTTTTTCTTTACTTGGAGAGTTCTTATTATTTTTATAAAATTAAAAGAACATTATAAAGGTTAACATTTTGACGAGGCCTACTTACAAATTTCTCCCAAAGAGTGGCCAATGATGCCATCAGGACTTATTCCGAATGAAAATAAAAGGTCAGTTAATGCCACAGAAACTGCTACAATTGAAGTAAAACAGTTGACAGGATCATCAAATGTGGTTGTTGTACCATTTACTATAATATCCTCCAAGTTTAAACCATACAGCGTAACTGCGTCGGCACATCTTTTGATTGTGTTTCTAAATATTTCAAAATTCATCAGATCCTTCCCCATTTCTGGCCATTGAGAACCCATGCCAGAATATGAAAACCAAATTGGTCGTTTCTTTAAGGAACATTTAGATATAACCTGTGTTGTGCTGTTTAAAATTGCATATCCTCTATAATTATGGTTTTTAATTTCCGTGCTGAATATGTTGTCAATCAATGACAAGAAACCTATCTCATCTTTGCTTTCTTTAATTTTCTCTAAAATCCTTTCCACTGCTTCCTCAGTTCTTCCAGATACTTGTATTAAACGGTACGTTTTATTTTCCACCTCTGAGTATTTACATTTAGTATATGGTTTTATTACGATATGACCATTTGCTCCGCCAAGTCCAAATGAATTTACAGCCAATAGACCTCCTTTATATGGTGTATTCGAGGAAACTACCTTAAAATAAAATCAAGAATATTAATGTAAAAATACCATAAATTCAATGTGTTTATGAAATAAGCCAATTCATCCTTCAAATATTTGAAATAAGGGAGGGACATTCAAGTTTAAAGAAATGAGAATTAAAAATAAGTAAACATAATTGTGTTTACATAATACATAATTTCTGAAAAATATTTATAAAGTTATATTTATATATTTCCAAGCATGAACTGTTAGTAGATACGAGTGCCTATTTTCAAGGAAATTACATTTTACATACATTTCAGCATAACATAAATAGAATACAATGTGTCATTACTCATTAATATATAAATAATAAAAATGGCATAAACCTATTAATCTATTATTGTACTAATACGCTAATCTTGAGTTTTAGGAGTCGAATTGTGCTTTCAGAGCGAACGGACGCGTCCGAAAAACGCTCCCATTAAAAAGCGGAAACACCGAGCAAAAGTCAGCTAAATTTGATAAAACTTAGGTGAATCTGTAGCTTAAAGAAATTCCACGTAAATCGATGTGTCATAACAAAAGAACAAAGTTGAAATAGAATTAATATTTGAAAATAATAACTAATAAAGAGTTATTTAGTGGCAAAACTGACCAGTGCAGTGCTTTGCATAAAGAAACAAGCTTAAAGGACCAGACAATGAATAACAGGAATATAAGCTAAGTATGTTCTTAATATGCTTTTTTTCAAGTACCTATTCATTTCAACCTTGCCACCTAAGTTTGTTTATCCAAGCTTATTTATGTCTTAATGACTAACAAGTGTCTGACGCATAAAACCATTGCAGTGTTTTTTTAGGTCCAAACCTTAGCTAAATACAAAGTGTAAAAGATATAATTTTAAGGTATCAAGTGAGTGATAGGTTTGAGGAATAATATATATATCTTAGGACGTGCGATTAGCGATTCTGTGAGTAGTGATTAATTTCGTACATAATTTGTATTTGTATTAAGAATAGTATGTTTTTGTGGTGTTCATATTTTTTGCGTTATAAATGGTGTAAACTCTGAGAGGCTAATTCAAACGACTTTCTTAGAAAATCTTATAGTACGGGAGGCAGCGCTAATTTGAACAAGTCATTTCATACCGACTGAAAATCATAACAATAATAGTTCTCCTCTAATACATCGGCAATCTGAACGTCAGCCACTCTGATAGCGGTGGAGCTAATGGTGAGAGCATGTTAAAGTTGTTAAAAAATCGTTTTCCATCGGCTTCTTTGAATATCAAGGAATCTACAAGTTCTATGGGAAACAACAAAAAGAAAGAAAATGTTCGTTATGAGCTGTACCATAAAAGTACATAAACTATAATTCATTCCAATTGTTATTATTATTTAAAAAAAATAAAATAAATAAATCACCAAGTATGTCTACATGTCATATTACGTTCTTACAAAGCGGGCCTCAGTCACCAGGTAGCGGAGTGGGTAAGGCGACTGACACTGCACTGCGGGACATTCGGGCGGGCGTCCCGCAAGGGTCGGTTCTCGCGCCTAAATTGTATAACCTGTACGTTTCTGACTTTCCAGTTTTCCCTAATACTAAACTGGCCAAATACGCTGATGACACTGCCATGTATGCACATAGTCACAACGCTCAAGCGGCAAATATGTTACTGAAAGCCCACATGGTCCGTGCCGTGGCGTTCTATGACCGGTGGAAGATTCGGGTAAACGTTGAAAAGTTGGAAGCGATAGTCTTCACGCGCAGGTTCACTGAAAATAAAATTTTAACACCTATTTCGGTCAGGGGAAACCAAATTCCAACTAGAAACTGCGTTAAGTATTTGGGAGTACATCTGGACCAACGACTGACATTCAACAAACATATGAACGAAACTATACGAAAAATCTATTCTATGTCCAGGAGTCTGTACCCGCTCCTGGCCAAAAATAGCAGACTAAGTCGACAAAATAAAAAATTGATTTACACTGTTGTAGTGAGGCCGGCCCTAACATACGCGGCACCGGTGTGGTGCAGTGCATCGGTCACGACTCTAAAGAAACTAAAAGTGTTGGAGCACAAGTTTATGCGCCTCATTTCAAATTCTTCAAGATATACCTCCCTCAGAGAATTATATGCACGTTGCCACGACATAACACCACTAGCGGATTACATCCAACAAATCTCTCAAAAATTCTATACTTTTAAACTGGGTGATAGTCCGCTAATAAACAACATTACCCAGATCAGAGAACATAATGCCCCCTTTAGAATAAAACACACCTTGCCATACCAGGCGTTGCCTATTTTTAGGCAACCTATCTAGCCCTATATTCTCTTTTTAATCCTTCATTAACGATAACATTCATTCCTTATTTTCTGTTCTGTCCTCTTTTCGTTTCTTTACCATTGTTCTAAATTATTCTTCCAAATTATAATCTTTATTTTATGTTAACCTTCAGATTTGTTAACATTTTAAACTATACATTAAGCGGCTTGGCATCCGCTTCGTTCAGTAACCACCATTATCTGAAGCGGGTTTTTTGGTTTGGTTCTTTTTCCCGTATTAGCATAGGTATCATAATGTAAAACAGTGCGCTTTACTTCCAGTTAATACTAAGTTTTATAATCCTTTTTTTTTTGGAAATTTATCTGTTAATATCTTTTTTAATTTGCCCCATGGTGAAAGGAGTTCAGGTCAAAGTTTTATTTTTTGAAGTTGATCAGAGTCCGTTTCGTCTTGTCATTCAACTGTCACGGAGCTGCGCTCCGTGAATGTCTGACAGTATTCGGACACAGGTCTGGGATATATTGTAATATATAATAATAATAAAGTTTGATTGTATTGTATTGTATTGCGACTGACACTATTTTTTCAGGGTACGGACGTCTCGGGTTCAAATCCTGTTCGCAAAATATTTTTTTTATTGTATCAGTGATATTAAAAGTTTTACAAAGCTGTATATATGAACATAAGGGTAGTTGTACAAGTTAGGTTGGTTTTTCGAGTATGAAAATACTCGTAGCATATTTTTTTTTTTTTCAACTTTAACATGCTGTCACCTCTAGCTCCACCGCGGGTGCGGCGACTGACGCTCATTTTGCTGATTATTGAATATTGAATATGAATCACTGACAACCTGGCAGTGGTGTACTATTAGTATAATACCCCGGGGGCGGAATCTCTTGTAGTTCAATGGAAATGCACAGATTTTCCCAGGAAATGGTATCTATATACAAGAATGAAGGATCGAATACAGAACGCAGGAACGAAAGGTCACATCCTGGTAGGCACAGAAACGGGGAAACAAGTCAGGGGCGTTGAAGCGGGGGGGGAGAAGAAATGATAACACATACACGAGAAGAATCATACCACGGCAACAGTGGAGATAAACTGGAGGAAGAAGTGAAAGCAAAAAATGAACGAATCAAGTTAATGCAAGAAGGCCCTTCAATAAGCCACCATCCAAGGAATAACTGCTAGAAATCACGGTAGAGCAAGAAGAAATACTGCACATCGAACAGGCAAAATAAACTATGACTTAATGCACTATGGAGCCAACAACCCTCAGGACTCATCACCGGAGCAAGGCTAGAAACATTCATATGGTTTTTTCCAAGGAAATGGTATCTACACACAAGAAAAATGGACTGAATACCGAATCTAGGAACGAAAGATCGGATCACATCTTAGTAAGCAGTGAAGCGGGGAAGAGGGCCAGGAACGTCATAGCGCGGGGGAGGGGCAGAAGTAACTGGGAAAGAAAAGCGAGGGGAAAAATGAATTCCACAAAGAAATCGCAGCGGTATATACTCTACCTGTTATTTGTCAATGACCTACCACAGCATTTTGAGACTGTAAGAGTTTACATGTACGCGGATGATACATCATTTATAGTATCCGCAAAAGGCTTAATAGAATTGAGAGATAAAGTCAATGATATCTTACTAATGTTTGACAATTGGTGTTTTAAAAATCGCCTGATTATAAACTATGACAAAACAGTTTGTATTAACTTTAAAACAAAGCAAAGAAATGTAAATTTTAATTTTAATTTAAGTTTTAATAATCATCCAGTAATTTTACAGACAGAAACAAAATTCCTCGGAATACTACTTGACGAGAACATTAGTTGGCCCAGACATATCGACCACTTATCCTCTAAGTTGGTACAATCCTGTTTTGCTATTTCTAATTTAAAAAATAATTTAGACCAAAAATCTCTACTTTCGGTATACTATGCACTAATTTACTCAAAATTATCATATAACATAATAGTGTGGGGTCAGAGTGTGGATATTCAGAGAATATTCATACTACAAAAGAGAATATTAAGAATTATATTTAACATCGACTTCCGAGAATCTTGTAGAACAACATTTAAAAATGAGAACATTCTTACTTTAGTGTCTATTTATCTTTACAAACTATTAACTTACATTCACATAAACAAACACAAATTACCAATATCTAAACATCAATACGCCACACGAAATAATGATGATATCTATATAAATAAATATAATCTAACAACTTACAGAAAATCACCTATTTGTGCAGGCAGCTATTGTTACAATAAACTACCACCGAATATTAAAAATATAAATAACATCAATAAATTTAAAGCAGAGCTAAAACGATTTCTGATTTCAAATTGCTTCTATACTTTGCAGGAATACAATTCTTTTTGACTTCATCCTCAACTCGCACTTTGTTCACTTCCGCACATTATACTATCCGTATGTATTTGTGTATATATGATATTGTAAGTGTATGTGTGTCTATATATGCGTGTATATATATGTATATTTACATTTATGTTTTTGTGTTGTTTGTACTAGTATATGTATGATATATGTATACTATTATTTAGTTTTCTATATTTATTATGTACCTTTTAATTTGTATTTTTGGACGTATTCTATCCAATGTATTATTGGCCAAAGGAATGAATAAATTTATTATTATTATTATTATTATTATTACCAGAATCAGAGAGGGAGGAATCAGAAGAAGAAGAAGAAGACGATTTGTAGAAGCAGAAACACAAAAAGAGAAACACAAACACTCCATATCACAAGAACACTCAGAAGAGGCAGAAGTCCAGAACCAAAGAGCACAAAGACACAAAAAAGGGAGCTCAAACGCTCCCTCACGACACAATGCGGTAACACATCTCACAAATACCTACCCTCCAATCCACATTTCTTTACCATACGCCATGTGGCTCTCGCTGCTGGCAACAAGCATGACCTTAGTCCATCCCAGCGTGGACGTAGAAGGCCCAGCTGTAACCTTGGAGTGGCAGCAATGCCTACCGCACGCTGGTAAATCAATAAATCAATCAATCAATACGCTAACCTCGAGTTTTAAGAATATTGGGTGCACATTAGGGTGGAGCGATTTTTTTTAATTTTGAAACTTAAATACCCTGTGTGCTTAAAAGGTGCCTATTATACGTCTAAATGAGTGATTAAAATCAGAGTTCCCAAAAATGACATCTTCGGCTGCCGAAACCGCCTCAAAATTTTGGAAATTCAAAAAAAAATTTTTTATTTAAAATTTTGATCACACTTTCACCAAAATCATAGTTTATATTATTATTGTTGCATATAACTAGTTTTTAATGAAATTGATAATAAATGAATGATGTTATTAAAATTTATACTCATATACCACTTCTGAATGAAGTTAATACACAACATACATCACATGTGACACACATACATAGAATCCCAGTAGGCGGGGTTATTTCTATTTTTAGATCGTGTGTGAAAACTTACTATGGTAGACTTTGAAGAAATTGGGACTTCTTTACCTTTGATTGATTTGAAAACGCTAAGTACTGACCAAAAGTACATGTGTGAAATGTGTCAGGAGTTCTATGAAATGATTTAGCTCTAAAAGCGCCAGGGAAAATATCTCATGCCAGATGGCTTACCACAGCCAACAGAGTTCTAAGATTATATGTTTCCAGCAAAGAGCTCTCTCAAAACCTTAAAATATTGACTGGATTTTAGTCAAGGTGTATGCCTTATGCTGGTTTGAAATTGAAAGCCATTGGTCTTGTAAAAATGGTGCTCAGCATGATCAGAAGATCTCGCTGCCTCCCTGATGAACTCGAGGAAGTTATAGATCCCGTAATTTAGAGAAATGGTTATTTTGGCTATCCAGAAAACCTATTGATAGCAATGTTAGGATATGATAGGAAATACATTCGAGAGTTGGCTTTAAGAAGAATTTTGAAATGTAGAAAATCAGCTGCAAAAACCGAGGGCATCAGGGTATTTTGGGTGAGTAAACTAAACTTTGATTGTCAAGATTATATGGACTTAATCGACTGGCAGAATGTTAAAGTTAACAATGAATATATCAAATGAAGAATTAACCAACATGATTTCTCTGGTTCCGGATGAAATATCATTAGTAAAATTTCCTTGCCATTCACAAACAGTGGAGCGATGAATTAAACTAGTCACCGAAGCCTCTCTAGCAGTTTTATGGCCCCGAAGCACGAGACGGGTTCATAAGGGCTCGTATCGAATCAAGAGAAATTTTGCCGCAATTTGAAACTAAAAAACAAATTTTACAAGTTCTAGACAAATAAAATAGAAGTTTTTACGGGTGGGAGGGTTAGGGTGAAACTCGAGATGCAGCCACCTCCACGTGGTGAGTTCTGGGTAGTTTTTCAAGAAAAACCAGCTGAGATTGCATGTTTGGGTTGTCTTATCTATTTTCGATTTTTTAATTTTTTCCAATTTTCAAGGTCATTTCGGCAGCAGAAAGAAATCATCTTAGGGCATCCGATTTTTTTTGGTGCTAAGAACCTCAAAACGGATCTTTTGCATACACAGGTAACTTCCTATTCAAAAATTTGTTTTTTTTATGCCTACTTTCGCTCCACCTTAGTTCACATAACCCCGTAAAACTTAAACTAAGTCGTGGTAGGGTTAATAAAAATGCAACTTCAAGTTTTGACATTTCTGGACTGATGATACAGTGTACATTGTAATTACTTAATATTGATATGGAAGGTATGGAATTACTCTACACATTAGAAAAGATGACAGACGATGAAGATTTTGCAGAGTTAGTGGCATTAATTCCCAGAACGCTGCAAAACTATAAGCCCCGACCAGATAACTTTTTTGGAATGAAAAACAGTTCAAAGATCGCTTCCGATTATTTATCTAAACCCACAGTGCAATATGTAATTGACAGAACGGCTCATGATATCGCTCCACTTACTAATAGGTAATAGAATGTGCAACGCATAATAATTAAAAATATAAATCTTGTACTATTTCAGAAATTATTTTTTTTTTATATTTTATGTAATTCGACTCCCGCATTGCTAGCAACGTGCACTTATACTTCGCTATTTTTTTTAACACCAGGGTTAATTCAACTCGCGAAATTTTAAAACCAGTGTTAAATTTTAATATGGAGTTAGTGTAACACTAGATTAGGGTAGTTTGGTACAACTCACCCTTAAATCTGCAAAAGTCTATGAAAACAAAAGTAATTTTTTTGTTCTGATAGCTACAAATTAAAGAAATAATGGAGTGAAAAATGTATTATGACAGTGTTCTTTAAGCTCACTTGACGGGGATAGTTGTAGTTTGATACTAGTTTTTTGAAGATAATTCGCGGGTGCTACAAAAAGGGTGTGTTGTGTATATAATCTTCCACCCTGTTTTACTTACTTTCCGAGATATTTAAGACAAACAGTAAGAAATTCGTATATAGTATATTATACAGTGAGCGTATTATAATGGGGAGTGTCGTATTTCATACAAGTAAGTAATAGTTATTACATGCGAGTAAAATACTATACTTTTTCTACGATTACTCAACTCAACATCTCTTGAAAATTAATTTAATTCATTTTCTCGACAAAATTGTGAAGATTAGTAAGAAACCTAGTAGTATTTTTAAGATTTAAACAAATCTACATTTGCATAACAAATTGTATTGACTATAGCATCAGTTATGGCGTAGGCGATGTTTTTGAACTTTAAATTGTGCTTTGTGATTGCTCCATAAAAAATATTAAATATCAGATACGAATTCTTGTGATTGTCCATAGTCCGTGAGTAATTATTACTTGTTCAAACCCATATTTATCATAGATGAATTTATTAAATAGCCGCAGAAAAAAACACTTTTCCTAATGTAAATAATAGTCTCTCCGATTATAAGTGTTGCACATAAGAATTCACTAGTTTTAAAATGTACAAGTTACAAGTTTTAACCCAATTACATCATGCCCTTTAAACAAATGTTAGTTAGTAGCCGAAAGCGTGGAGTAATAGCGTTACAATTTCTGCAAACTTTAGTTTACCCTTCATTCCTTGATAATTCACGACGGATTTAAGTAAATATAGAGGACATAAGCGCTGTACTCAGAACCTCTGCAGTTTTGGCATTATGTACACAAACATATGGTAGCGGAGAAATCTGAGTTGACACAGTCAATTATAACAAATATTAACACGGGGTTTATAGGTAAGCGTTCAGCTACAGTTTCTATACTTCGACAGAAAGCTCTGTTTATCCTCCAGTACAAGTTTCTACTCAATTCGGTGTACGCGTAACTGTCCATCTTGAAAAAACTGCGGAAATCGAGCATTCAGATAACGGCCCATATCTCACGAACCACTTGACCATTTGACCATTTTTTTTTCTTAAAATTGTCACGTGTTCTTTCGGTGAGCGCTGGGTTTCTGTCCATGCTGGGTTGGATTTGAGTCATGCTTGTTGTCAGCAGCTAGAGCCATATGACGTACGGTAGAGGAGTATGGATGGGCAGTGTAGATGTTTGTGAAATGCGTTGCCATATTCTGTCGTGATATGGAGTGTTTATGCTCCACTTTTTCGTGTTTCTCCTTCTACAATTTTTCTTCTTCTAGTGAGTCTTCTGATTCGTCCGTTTCTGATTCTAGTAGTGCATATAATTGCGATTTCTTTGTAGTATTCATTTTTTTTCCACGTTCTTTTCTCCTAGTGTGCTTGGTTCATTCCTAGTTTGTACATGATCATCTCTATTGTTGTTCTCCACGTGCATTTTTAATTTGTTGCTGTTCAGTATTAGCGCTTTCTTCATTAGATGTGTTGGGTCCCTTCTTTGGATCTTGAACAGATTTTTGGTCTACAGGGCTATTTTTTATTTTCTATTTCAAATACAGATATTTACGTCTCATTATTTTTCTTTATCTGAAATGAGTATGACACGTTATCTCTTATTTCGTATATCAAATAGTGCCAATAGTTATTTGATTCAAGTGTTGTGAGGCGCTAAAGAATTTATTTGTCCGACTCTAATTTATAGCCTTATATTACTCCAGCTGTGGACGACCTTTTGGAAGCATAGCCAGTAAAGATAAAATACCAGTTCTATCTACAGAGGCATCAAGTTCTCGAGTTCATGTTTTATGCAATAGTATAATGAAAACATACTACACTACATATATTATTATTAAGAACGCGAGCAGATTCTAAGATTCGCAGTATTCAGGAATGTCGGCTCCATTGTATCTTTACGACTTGTAGGAACTCTTAGAAAAGACAAATGCTCTCCACAAAGGATAACAGCCTATTATAGAGTAGATCCGACAATTCCTAATAAAATAGGATCGTGTATGTATCTCGATACTCCAGTGAAGCAACGTGCAACGCGGTTAGTACTTGGACGGGTGAAATTCATCTTGGGAAACTCAGCGATCTCGTCCCACCGTCTAGTGGCTTGTATACAAGCTATGTAATTTCAAGACGACGATTACGTAGTGGATATACCATCCTTCGGAGGGGATGTAAAGCAGGCGGTCCCTTGTCTATTAAATATTAGGCGAGTAAGAGATCCCTACTCTTCTCACGAGAAGAGGTTCGGCAAAATTTCCAGGTTGGGGGTAGCTCGTCTCCTAGCATCGGTGATAGGCCCTAGGAGTGGAAATAGGCCTACGTTAAATAAATAGATAAAAAAAAACTCCACAGTATGTAGGTGTTTGTTCAGAGGCTAGTGTTCTGTTATTAGTTCTAGCATCCGTCTTAATCTTTCTCTGTCAAGCCCAAGCAACCACTTTACGGTGAAGTCCGTTGAAGGTCATTTAACATGGAACCTTGACAGCCCCATTTCGAGTGCTTGAGCTCAATATGCCATGAACCAGTCTCGCTGGGAATGAATCAATTCTTTGGCAAACTGTAGGCTGGCTCAGGACCAGGGAAAGGAATTTTTACTTCAAACGGTCCACAATAAATAGTGCCTGTAGAAAACCGCCTCAATTTCCAGTTTTGTCTGATTAACCAAATACATTTTTCAGTTTTTGGGTACAGTTCGTTTTATTTTACTTCCACATCCAGTGGAACCATAGTAACGACAAAAAAATTTTAAAATTTTTTATTGTTTAAATAGGCTTGAAATGTCATGAAACGTTGAAATTTTAAGTTTGAGCAAAAAAAATTTCTGTCTGTCTGTAACTTTTTTTGTGTGCACGATTACTCTGGAACCGTTTAAGGTATTGACTTGAAATTTGGTACACATATGTATTTTAATGAGACTTGGAACTAGATTATATTTTCAACTTATTACGTTGAAGGGTTGGGGGGTAAATTGAGGTAAATAGGTAAATCAAGCAAATAAGAGTTCATAAAAATGGTATTTAGTATATATAAAAGAAGCTAAGGCCTCAAAAAATTTTTTTGCTTAGCCATTACTGCCCCCACCCCATTAATAAAGGGGGTGATAAAAATAAAGTTGTAATTTAGCGTGTATACAAGAACCTGTGGCCTTAAAATTTTTTACTTCATCCACCCCCTCTACCACCAACCCCATCCCATATCGTTTTATAGATTTTTGGGTTACACGATTTCAAATATTATGTTATTAAAGTTCCATAAACAATAATTTCCACATAGTGAAGTGCAAATATAGTATAGAAAATCTAGGTGTGGAATTTTAAGATTTATAAACACCCTACAGGTTGCATTGAATTCGAGTCCTATGAACAAACGAACATCAGCGTGCCTGCTTTTCAAGATTATTTTAGCAGGTTGCTAAAATGACACCGATATATCAAGGATAGATAAGGAGATAGCGTCAGAGATACGTGATCGCGTGTGTATCTAGCTTCTACGATTTCAAATTAGAATACAACCTGTACGGTGTTTACAGATCTTCTATTATTTTCTTGATTTCATAATAAATGGGTTATCTCGAATAGTATGGATGCAGTGGGTTTCCTCGAGTACTATGGATGTGCAGTAGGTTTCCTCGAGTATTTTAAATGCTCAGTGGCTTTTCTCGAGTACTATGGATGCGCAGTAAGTTACCTCAAGTAGTATGGATGCGCAGTGGGTTTCCACGAGTAAACTGAATGCACACTTTCTTTCCTCGAGTACCATGGATGAGCAGTAGGTTTCCCCGTGTATAATAGATGCGCATATTATTAAAGTTCTCTAAACAATTTTTTCTCATTGCGAGATTTGGATGGAAAATCTGGATGTGGAAGTAGTGATTCCTTGGGCAGTGGTTTTTAAATAAATAATATAAAATATAACTCCCAATAACCATCTCCACCAACTCATTTAAATAGATTTAATTTAAGCTAGATCCAAACTCACTCTCATAACATTTGCAACAATCATTATTTCTAACCACAGATTTTAAAATGAGTTGATAGCTAAACTGTGATGTGAAAACTGCTAGTCATGACTACAATCCTACAATAAAACTCCACTTTCTTTTTCTTGACACAACATTTTGCTAGACAGTTTGTTATTCGTGAATTATTCTAGTTATCCTCTACTTTGATAAAAAAAATAAGACATACTTGACATATAAACGTTGGTAAAAGATTATGTGAAAATTCCTAAATCATTTTTGAATCATTTTTTAACACATTTTCCCTAAAGTTATTACTTATTGTTTTAGTTATTCCAAAAATCATTTCCGACTAAATTAATGGCTTGGGAGTAAAATGGTCTTGATTGTTTAAATTGATGGAAATTTTCATATCAATTTCAGCAAATTTTACCGAGACTACTTTTCCTTAAGAAAAATGTGGAGGCCTTTATAATTCACCATTTTTATACTGCTCTCAAATATTCACTTCATAAGAAGAAAATAGTTTTACTCTACTTCCAGGTTAAACTGCGTTATTTACTTACCATAAGTTTTCCATTAGAGAGTGGCGGTATATCAATTGCTGGCGTTTTAAAATGCAAATTAGCTGGAATAATTTCGGTTTGTATTGCAATTAGAATTTTAACCAATGAAGCCAAACCACCTGCTGCTTCCGTATGACCAACATTTGTTTTCACCGAACCAATTTGTAATGGTTTATTTCTCTCTGTAGTAGCAAAAAAATCGGCGAGCGCTTGACATTCCTCAATATCGCCCACCTAAAAATAGTAATCAAATAATCCATTATTATATGGAATTTTGCAAACATGTACAAGTCAATAAATATTAATTGTTGTGAAAAAATTACATTATGAATAAAATATAGCAACATTAATAACCTTAATTTACCAGGTATTCAAAATTTATTTCATAGCGCGATTGAAACCAACAAAATAATCTGGTTTTTAAAAAATCTGTTTTTTTTTCTTTTTCGAAGTTAATGGACCGAGCTAGCGACAAATTTGGTTGAGTCATTTGATTAACTTTGTAAAGCTAATTTTTGTGTTATATTTATACTTCTAATTGTGTGAGTAGTTAAAAAAAAAGTAATATTTTTACTATCCATTTGCAGCATTAATATATGAAATATTATTATGAACTTGAATTATACGAACAATAATTTTTATAGCAGAGGAATTAAAATTCTTTTACATTTAATTCATGTTACAGTATTATTAATCTATGTAATGAAGCATTTATAAGACGACTTTTTTGTAAGTATTTCGTGCAAAGACGAGATTACCTTCCCTCCCCGCTTTCGAGGGTGCTGAACATGATGCAAGTGGTGGGAGAAGTTTTTGACCGCCGCAATCACCCGAAACCGCCAAGAATCACCCCTTTTATGGACCCTTTCATGTTTTCATATATAAACGGTCTGGGGAGTGATTTATCGACGGCTCAGACTTGAAATAACATGGAAGGGGGTTATAGAAGTAAGTGGAATCCAGACAGCAGGGGGTTGATTAAACCCTCCCGAGGGGAGGAAAATCATTTTTTTTTAAATAATTCGGTGCAAACGCATATCCCCGTTTTCGGGGTTGCATATCCCGCCAAAATGGAGGGATATGCTTTTGAACTAAATAATTTGAAAAAAAAAAGATTTTCCATCCCTCGGGAGCGTTTAATCAAACCCCTAGGCCTGCTGTCGGGATTCCACTTACTCTATAACCCCCTTCCATGTTATTTTAAGTATAACCCGTCGATAAAGCACTCCCCAGAGCCGTTTATATAATATGGAAACATAAAGGGATCCATAAAAGCGGTGGTTTGTAGCCGTTTGAAAATGATTATAATGAGAAAGAACAGGAGTCATTCTTAAGGGGAATCGGACTAAAGTCAGGAACTATTATTTGAACCACAGTGAACATTCATTTATTTCTAACATTCTCACTTCCTGTAATGAATATATTATGTTTCATTACTGTAACATAAATTATATATAAAAGAATTTCCTTTGTAATCCCTCTGTTGACAGCCATTTTCATTATTTATATTACAGAAACAGTAGAATAAAGTTAAAAAAAGTGTTAATAAAATCGGCCTAAAATTTTTGTCTCTGCCTTCCGGGCTATAATTTGCTGATTGAATAATCCCCAAGTGAAGCTTTTTTATACTGTTTATCCATGTAGATTAAAGGTTTTATCATGAATCCACAAAACAAAAATCTTGAGGATTAGATCCGGCATTCTTGTCAACATATTTTGGACGACCTCTTCAATTCAGCGTTTAATTTTAGGAAAGTATCTAATGCAGAGTAATATAGGGCGTTTCATCCCAATCTTTCCACAAATTTAGCCGAAGTTCATAATTTACTTCTTCTATCAGCAACTGCAAATTTAAAAGCTCTTTCGATAGACGATTAAAGGAATATATAAACGGATAAGCAGTTATCTATTAATCCAGTCCCAAACGGTCACTGAAAAAGAATGCTGAAAATGTCCAATTTTTCTAAAGTAAATATTTTCGATTTGAAGTTTTATTTTTGTTTCGCTAACAGTAATAGTATTTTAAGCGTATATTGGAAACTATAGTTAAAATATATATAGCATTTTCAAACTTCAACATTTTATTTTTCGCACTTAAAATATTCAGATATTTTCTTTCAATCTAATAGGCTATTTTCTATGTTCAAAAAAAAGGGGGGTTGAAAACGTTAAAGGGTTTTTATTGTTTCTTATGTTCAATTGACCCCAAAATATGAGAAAACCGCGGAGTGATACCATTTTTTGAGATCGAAGTAAAAAGGTCAACTTTTCACATTTTTGAGTTTTGCTCGAAAACTATGCATTTTCCTATAAACACGTCAATAGAAAAGTTGTAGAGAATTTGCAATTTTTTACTTTTTTTTTTTTATTTTAGCATGTAACCTTTTTCAGGTACATTTAGGCATAGACATTGCTGCATAAAAAAAGCTGGCGTTTTACCCGTTAAAATGAGATTTTGTAAACATTTTTACGATTAATAATGACCGAGATATAGCGTTTCAAAGTTTGCAACTTTTAACTTTTTTTGCTAATTTTTACTATTTTTTTTTTCAAATTTCGTCCTGTAACTTTTTTCTGAGTGAATTTAGGTATAAACATTATTATGTTAAAGTGAAAGCTGAATTTACGTCCGTTGAAATGGTGGCTGGTAAAAGTCTCTACGACAAATAGAATCCTAGATACAGTGTTTCGAAGATTGTTACTTTTATTAACTTTTTCTAATTTTTACGTTCTTTTTTAAATTTTGGACTATAACTTATTTATCAAATACTTTAAGTACAGATATTGCTACATTGAATGTTCTCGCAGCATTCTTGTTTAAATGGTCTGCAATAGAAGTTTAACCCACCTTAAAGTATTGTTATATCTCCTTATTATCCTTATCCATTTTTCGTATTTCCGGCCTCAGAAAATCAGCTTACTGGCACTTTTGCTTAACACTCACATTTCGTGATTATATCTTGTAGACGTAATAAAGATACCTATAAGATATTCATGCGCACGCTCACATTTAATCTCTGTGCTGTCATAACACTGAGTGTGTCTAAGCCTTTATAGGCAAATGAAACATTGGAAAGGAAGTACTGTAAATTCTCTCATCTGGGGTTGTAAAAGTTAAAAAATGGACTAGTACCAATTTTGACAAATAAACCTCCTGCACAAGTTTTGCTGGAAAAAATGGTCTGTAAATGCACCAAAGGATGCAGAGGAAACTGCGGTTGCAGGAAATTGGGAATGAGTTGCTCCATTTTATGCAAAGAATGTATGGGAATAAATTGTGAAAACGCTGATGTACCTGAAATAACGGAAGACGATGTTCACGTAGATGCCGATGAAGAAATTGACTTTGATTTTGAAAATATGTTAAATCCAGCATTTGAATAATTTCATAAATAATGTACAATTAGAAACATAAATAATGTATAACAGGCATACAATTATGAATAAATTAGTTTAATCTATCTTTTCTAAGTTGTTATTTGAACAAAAAAAAAAAATCAGGTGAAGTGGAAAAATGTAAAAAGTTATTTTTTAAGTACAATAATCTACTATATCTAGACTGTATCATGGTTACTATTGATCACATAAATTTCTATTGCAGATTTAAACAAGAACGCTGCGAGTACATTCAATGTAGCAATATCTGTACTTAAAGTATTTGACAAATAAGTTATAGGCCGAAATTTAAAAAAAGAACGTAAAAATTAGAAAAAAGTAACGAAACACTGTATCTAGGTTTCTATTTGTCGTAGAGGCTTTTACCAGCCAAAGTCAGCTTTGACTTTAATATAATAATGCCTATACCCAAATTCACTCAGAAAAAAGTTACAGGACGAAATTTGAAAAAAAAGATGGTAAAAAATTAGCAAAAAAAGTTAAAAGTTGCAAACTTTGAAACGCTATATCTCGGTCACTATTAATCGTAAAAATTTTTTACAAAATCTCATTTTAACAGGTAAAACGCCAGATTTTTTTTATGCAAATGTCTATGCCTAAATGTACCCGAAAAAAAGTTACAGGCTAAAATAAAAAAAAAATAAAAATTTGCATTTTTTCGTTTTTTTTTGTTTTGTTTTTTGGACATATTTTTGTAATAAAAAAAATTTTTTTTGATTTCTGAAGGTGCCATTTCGATTGGAAATTTAATTCTCTACAACTTTTCTATTGACGTGTTTATAGGAAAAATGCAGTTTTCGAGCAAACTCAAAAATGTGAAAGTGAACCTTTTTACTTCGATCTCAAAAACGCACCGCGGTTTTTTCATATTTTGAGGTCAATTGAACATAAGAAACAATAAAAACCCTTCAATGTTTTTGTTCCTTTCTACAATACATAGATAATAGACCATAAAGAAAATTAAGAAATTTACTCATTAGCCTATCATTAACGGGATTAGTAATATCTCGTGTTAGCATCCTTTTGTACACACTTCAGTACATGAGGTTAGCGTTTTCTAAGGAAAGGTAACAATCATAATCTATTCACAACTTTATCATATGCATGTCTAAAGTTGTTTTAGTAGCTCTTTTATATGACGAGACATGCCAAATTAGCATTTATTTGAGCAATTAAAAAAATTTGTACTTACTAATGTTCCTGTGCCATGGCAATCGATATATACAACATCATCTGGATTTATGTTATATCGTTGATATATATCTCTCACTAAAGACATTTGCCTTTCAGAAGAAGGGTGGATTAGGCCATCTTCCTTATATCCATCTACACCGCAACCAACACCTGAAATTGTTGCATAAATTCGTCTTGCGTTTTGTTGCTTTTGTAAAAATATTGCCACCAGGGCCTCTGACTTGACATAACCTTTGCGGTCATCATCGAATGTTTTACATCTGTAATTATATATTTAATTTATATACAACTCCCAAAAATGACAATTTTAATACACCAAAAATTTGTTCAGTATATGTCAAAATGGAGGGATCACCTCCTATAATTTTGTACCTACTTTTATAATCAATTTGTATGGGTTATGTGAATACATTTAAAGACAAATAAAAGTTGATATACCACTTTTGTGTTTTCTGGTCTTAAAATAAAATCTACGCTCCTAAAATGTTTTCATAACGATACGGGACTTCTTGTATACTACTACATTTTATTATAATTTTAGGGTAACATTTACTAGGGATTTTACTTCCCTTGCTTACCGAAGGAAAGGAGGTATCGTATTTATGTAAATAGCGAAATATGTAGAGTACAAAAATTGAGATCATTCAGTTCTATCAGTTTGTCTGCCTGTTTATCTATATATTGGCTTGGTTTGGCTGTTGATGCTATACCTACAAAACTATCTTATGAAAAATAATGTTTGGTAGGTAGTTGATTCTATTGCCAATGAAGAAATGGGATATACTTTTATTGAAAAATTTACAGGATGGACACTAAAAAAGTATTATATGTGACGGACGAGGGAGCCAGGAGAATAATATTTGGCATGTAGCTAACACCACTACCATGGAAGAAATCTGCTATACTTTTAGTGAAAGTATACAAAAAGTAATCAATTAGTAAAACAATGGTGGAAAATAATGTCTGCAGTTGACAATATTGACAAGGAAGGAAGGCAGGCATTTATACTGGTAATGAATAGAAAAACACACAGCGTGGTTACTGGTCACCAAAAGATAATACGAGGATGTACCAAGATATCGAAATTGCAAAATGACACTGTGTTTCTCAGATTCGAACGAACTTTACATAGTCCAGTCAATGAAAGAGTTGTAGGGAATATGTAGGAGGGGAGAATTTTCTCCTTCAGGAATGTGTTAGAGGTAGTTATGAGGTAAACAAACTAAAAGTTTCCGCCCCTATCCCCGCCGCTGCAGGAGGGAGGAGGGTGGAAAAGTTCCTTTTTCGATTCTTCGCTTCTAACTCGGAAACGATGCGTCGTACGGATAATCTATGCAAAATTAAGCATAATTAAATTTCCTACAAGAATGTATATATCCATTTTCTTCCTATATGTTATAGTTTACGAGATATTTGCCATATAGTGGGTCTTGACAAATTTCTCGTATCCGCTACAAAACTGAGGATCCCTTTTGCCAGATGAGCTTATGTATGAGAAATCCCCCATCAATAACCAAATCAAATTTTGGTGTATGTACGTTTGTGGCGCCGATTCGATGCATTTTATAGAATTTTTAACATTCAAAATGTTTTTATTTTTTTCGCGTATTTTGGTACCGCAGGAGGCTTTGCATTTGTAGCAGGCAAATGTTTTTCTGGTTATAATTAGACTCTAATTTTTTCTATACTTGTGATTTATTAGCAGACCACGGTAACCCGCTTTGATAGAAATATTCAAGGTACCTCATTAATTTATTTATTAATTATCTAATCTTTTTCCGTACGACGCATCGTTTCCGAGATATAAACGGAAAATCGAAAAAAGGAACCTTTCCACCCCCCTCCTGTACTGAAGCACGGGCCTAGGGGCGGGGAATATTAGTATGTTTATCTCTCAACTACCCCCAACACATTCCTGAAGAGCAAAATTCTCCCCTCCTCCATGTTCTCTACAATTCCCTTTTGGGCATTCATTGATTGGATTGACATAGATTAGTTTGTATATCAGTTTTACTTTAAAGGATTATTTGAAGGTATTTTAATAAGAATATTACGAAACAAATGAGAGTTGCAGTAGGACGTTGCCGATTACGAATGCCTATTTAAACAATAAAAAAAGAATTTAAAAATCAAACCTCCTTCAAAAAATCTTCAAAAAATATCTTTAAAAAGAAAAAAGTAAAATTTTACTCAGTTTTAGAAACATCTGTACCTATTAGTGGAAAGTAGCAAGGAACTGACATTATTAGAACCTCCTCCTTTTTAAAGTTTTTTGAAGTCGGTTAAAAATAAAAAATATTAGCTGTGTACTCAATCTCAGTGGCACTACGTAAAAGTAAATCGAGCCGCATTCGAACAAAATGTTAATCAAATAGGTGGTCGCAATCGGCCTCGCCCGACTGCTACTTCTACTAGTTGGTTTTCTATTCTTGGCATACATCTACTTAGCTGAATTAATAAAATAAAAGTAATGTTCTAGCGAGCAGGCGCTTAGGCAGAAGCCCATTTTTGCATCCAGGTGCCGCTCAATGTTTTAGTGAAATTCGACAGGCGATCTCGATCCTCGGTACTCTTCATTCGTATATGTAAATTCATTTAAATATTAAAATCGAAAAAATAAAGGGAACTACATGAATGAACACGCGATTTCAACTTCTAGTTATACAGTGTCATTTGAAAAAAAAATTTAGAGGTGGTTTTTTAGGAGTTGCAAGAAGCAACACAGTTTCAGGGGCGTTATCAGACGGAGCCTTTCATGCCTTTTGCAGTTTTTTTTGTTTATATATATATTTTTTGAAATAATGGAGATATAGCATGTTAACTCCGATTAAAGAACTTATGTCCAGATACATAATTGTACTGATTTATATGTTGCTGAGATAGTTACAATCTAAGGCACTAAGTTCTTGATTGGCTAGTCGATCCATTCGCGACCGATTCGGGCACGATCGGTTCATTTGTTTATCGTAATCTCAGTTTGACACTTTTGACAGTATCTCCGCCATTAATGTTAATAAGTGTTTTTCGATCAAAATGTGGTGAAGAAGTCTTTTTATTTTAAGTTGTGATTTGCTTAATACCTAAATAATATTCTCTATTCATATTTACATAGTTTAGTGGCAATATATTTAGTGCAAAGTGCTGTGCCGTTTGCAGAAAGCAGTTTAGAAAAGAAGAAAATCGATCGTTCCATAGTCGTAACATGATGAAGTTCAGTTTACAATCATAAAGTGAATACCAATTAAATTTTAATATCCTTTCAATACATATTTATCTTACTGTATTATATTACTGTAATATCGTATGCCTACATCACGTTGTATAAAGAGCCGGTAATGCAGGAATTGCAATAAATCATTTTAATGAAAATATTTTCCATTCTACACATTTTCTACACACACAACGCCACTGTTGCCTATGGGATGTGATGTTCATCTATCCATTTTAATGGACATATAATGTGACTATGTTAGGAGCAAACAAGGTATATAGTGAAAAGATAGCCTGTTATGTATCTAGATATAAGTTCTTTAATCGGAGCATGTTAACATAATTCTGGGGCACCCGGTGTATAATAAAAAGAGATTAGTGAATCAATTATTTTGCTAGAGTGTTAAGTAAATATGACATGAATTGAACGTTAAAATTATGAATGAGTAAAAAAATCCATACCTTCCCTCAGGATTCAAAACTCCAAGTTTGGTAAACTCTACACTGTCATAAGGGAACAAATTAGCATGTGCACTACAAACTACAGCAGCCTCACATGATCCCAGTCGAATATTATCTATGGCCTGATTGATAGCGTAAATACTACTTGAACAACCTGTATCTATCGTACAACTAGGTCCACGAAAGTCAAAAATATATGAAATGTTGTTTGCTATTATATACGAGGAGCTATTGATACCACTTCCAATTTTTAGGTAGTTGTAATCTAGTGAGTTTTGCATCATTGCTACAAATACTCCTGTATTTGAACCTAAAAATTTATAGTTTTATTACCACTAAGTCTTTTCAACATAACCTTTATTTAGTTCTAATTATCCAACTGTCTGCATTTGAGTACTCACAAAAATTGATAAGTGAATCAAGATATATCACACTTCCACTTCCTTTGTCATAGGATTTTTTTTTTATGTTTTTTTTAAGAAGTAATGTTATCCACGCAAATTATAAAACAAGAGAAAATAACATACATACATATATATATATATATATATATATATATATATATATATATATATATATATATATATATATATATATATATATATATATATATATATATATATATATATATATATATATATATATATATATATATATATATATATATATATATATATATATATATATATATATATATATATATATATATATTGGGAATATATTATCGATAGAGGTAGGAACGAATATCTGAAGAGTTTACAAATACACGGAGGGTGCTTCAAATAGTCTAAGAGCCAGCGACAGATTTTCATGACCAAGTCCCTCTCAAGCGGTAATTAGTGGAATGCATCAGGGAGTTGTATTATAAAGCCTCGTGAACGTCAGCTGCGGTTCCGTGGGTGGGATGAGCGGCGGTAGCCTCCCACGCACGGAGAAAAAAAAAAATTTTTAGTAATTTCCTCCTGACTAAAAATTTGTCAAACTATAGCTAATCCAATATCTTGAAGAAAAAAAAGTCAGCTGACTATAACATGATGTATTATACGTCAGCTGGTCGCTTGAACATGAAAAAAAAAATTATACATTCAATGATTTCCTCTCAACTAAAAATTTACCTGATGATAGCTTATATGCTTCTGTGAATGAATATAAATGTCAGCTGGCTGTACCTCGGTGGAAAGAGCGTCAGCTGATACCTTGAAAGTTGTAACGCAGAAGTTAGGCTGAGGCATAATTAAGTAGGGAGTTTGTTTCTAAAGAAATATTGATGAACTTTTCTCCTGATTGCATATCGATCGAAGTCATCCACCATATCAACAATTTTTTTATGGTTTTGATTGGCTTTTGGCACCGAAAATTTATGGTTAGTGGTATACTCTCTGACAATTTTGTAAACACTGCGGCCACACACTCCTGTCATATTTGCCACTTTGTTTACAATTTCATCTTTGAGTAATATAGGATTTTCTTGAATCTCATGCTTATACATGTTTAAAATCATTTCCTTGGTCTTTACGTCGAAATGAGACTTTTTTCGACGTTTTTTTAAGAGAAGGCAAACAAATTTCTGTGGGCTCATCAGCTGTATCCATGCTACTAGACATTTTTAGGTGTCCTTGATATA
This sequence comes from Rutpela maculata, assembly GCA_936432065.2. NCBI lineage: Eukaryota > Metazoa > Arthropoda > Insecta > Coleoptera > Cerambycidae > Rutpela > Rutpela maculata. Next base: position 155,287,917 of record OW386287.2, read on the forward strand.
TTTGATACACCGAAAAAGTATTTAAACAAAACACAAAGTCAAAGTCTTGGTATATGCCCGAGAGGCAAACACACTTATTTAATATACTCTGAAAGCATATAAATAAAACACAATAATCATATCACAAGGTACGGTATTTACAAAGATGCAATTTAAACAATGACATGAAAAGTAAACACATACAACAACGATGTACTTCCAACTGAGTCTGAGTACGCACCTGTTCCGAAACCGCGATGAGTGTTATCAGCAGTTTATGGCCATTTGACCTATAGCATTACAGAATCTAGCACGCGAGTAGGCGATCACAATAAAATACGTATTCAGTCGTAGAGAGTGTTCAAGAAGAATTAGTATAGTGACCGTTAAACACAAGTTGCCCAAAAAGGGTATTGATGGCTCTTCTCTACCACCATGCAAATCGGAGCTATATCAGTAATTTTTAAGAGCATGTTACATAGTTCAAATTTGGTCGCACGCACACCTGAAAGTCCGAACTACTGATGAACCTTCAGACTATGGCTGGGTAGAAATCGACAACAGATTTGAATTCATCTAGTTTTCTGGAACTCAGTTACCAGAGTCGATTGAAGAAATAACTATTCAGCCCGAAAAAGGCCCGATCATTTTGATTATGTTACACTAAATATGCATCTTAATATTTTCTTTTTAATTTTTGTACAGATGGTGATGAAGACATGATGGCAGACAGCTCTGACAGCGACTCTGACAGTGAATCAGAGAGATATGAGAGTGACACAAGGCAAAGCGAGAACGAAAATGATTAAATTACATTATTATTTTTAATCACTTCTTTAAAATGAATGTTATTTATCGAACAGCTAAGTTACAATAAACTATAAATTGATTAATTTACTTATCTAAATATTTCTTCAGTTATTCAATTATATACTTATTAGTTTTAAAGTATCTATACAAAATATTGATTTAATCGGAACACACATATCGGAGCGTAATGCCGAATAATTTAAGATACGTCATTTCCTCCCGGATAAAAATTTGTAACCTGATTGTTAATATACTTCTGTAATTAACAAAAAAAAATCAGGTAGCAGTAAGTCGAGGGAAAACACGTCAGCTGATGCATTTAAATAGGCGATAGATGCTCCCGCCTAACTTCTGCGTTACAACTTTCAAGGTATCAGCTGACGATCTTTCCACCGAGGTACAGCCAGCTGACATTTATATTCATTCACAGTAGCATATAAGCTATCATCAGGTACATTTTTAGTTGAGAGGAAATCATTAAATGTATAATATTTTTTTTCATGTTCAAGCGACCAGCTGACGTATAATACACCATGTCATAGTCAGCTGACTTTTTTTTTCTTCAAGATATTGGATTAGCTATAGTTTGACAAATTTTTAGTCAGGAGGAAATGACTAAAAATATTTTTTTTCTCCGTGCGTGGGAGTCTACCGCCGCTCATCTCACCCACGGAACCGCAGCTGACGTTCACGAGGCATTATGATACAACTCCCTGATGCGTCTCACTAATTATAGTTCGAGAAGAAATAATTGACCAAATTTTCACCTGGCTCCCGATCTAAAACGTTTTCAAGCGAAAAACCACCCCCAGTAGAAATCCGGCGCTGGGGATGGTGGAACATTTCTTATGGTCATGTCTTTTAAATTGCTCGCTATGAGATTAAATATTCCAAGATTTTCTATTTCTAAAATTCACCTTGTATACGTTTTATTTCAAATTATAATATTAAATTACGAAATTATATGATCGATACTGTGTATTTGGTATTTCTGTCATACTTTTGACTAATTTTAAATAAACGATAAATTTTTGTCAAAATCGAAGAGCTGTACAATAGTCCATTAAGGTAAAGCTTTTACCCCAAAAGTTCTGCGACTGGACCGTTTTCGAGGGCGGGTAACACGATGTTGACAATATTTTCCGAGCTACTACCTCTAAACCGAAAAAAACCACCTCTTTTTCCGATTTTCTGGTGCTAGGCATTTTTTTATACAAAAACAAAACAAAATTTCAATATTTTTTAATTTTGATTAAATTTTCGATTTAGGGTTAGCCACATCTACATCGTGTTTCCCCTATTTTTCAACCAGTGCGTTGGTTTTACTATCAACTGCCATTATTATAAATTATCTGGAGCATTCACCCACAGTTAGTGAACTAACTCATGAAATGCCAATGAATATTTCTTATCATAACTACAAAAATACCTATCTTAAAACAGTATATCTGGTTAAAGGAGAATAAAACCTTCTAGTTCAATCTTTCCATTAATAGTCTTTACAAACCTTTTAAATCAACTGGATTAACTCCAGCATCTACGATACTCTCATATACTACCTCAAGTAGTTTTCGGCCCCTGGGATCATGTAACTCGGCAGATTTCGGATTTATTTCGAAAAAAGAGGCATCAAAATGATGCAAATCGGTAACAATTCCCATAGATCCTGGTGTTCCCAGTGCCTCATAAGGCCATCTGTCGTGATTATCTGTTATCAGATCGGTCCCATTTATCAATGCTTCTTTTAGTTCTTCTACATTCTTGGTCTTGGGAAATCTTCCAGAAACACCGGTTACTGCAATATTTTCAATATCCATGACTCGGCTGCAATAAACATATTTTAGAGTTCATGTTGATCCACTAAATAGTAACTTAAAATGCAGTATAAAATATAGGAGTACAATTTTTTTTTCATGGGTTGAGACTATTAGGTATAATTAACATTCACTGGGCGAAGTTTTTACAATTTTCTTTAGTAGTCACATCCTATTATATCCATTGATTTAATCAAATAGGTATATTATAACCCGATAATAATTTTTATCCCCGACTATCGTATAATTCTTGCATAATACATGTAACAATTGACGATATATATATAAACAAAGCGAGGTTTCTACAGCCTTTGCCGCTTTTCGCATAATTCCTATTTTGGCAATCTTCTTCGTGAAGTCCTTTGGCTGCCATGGCTTCATTTACGTAATTTTTCCAGGTTCTCGGTGGTCTTCCTCTCTTTCTGCGTTCTGGTGGTGTCCAACTCCATACGTTTTAGGCCATCTATTGCCTTCCATACGTTGGAGGTGCCCATACCATATTAGTCTTTTGGTTTAGATCGTGTCTAGGATACTTTCTTTCGCGTTCATAATCTCACGTATTATAACATTCCTAACGTGGTCTAATTTAGAGAACCTTGCACTTCCTCTCCAAAAGTCCATTTCAAGGTAATTTCTGGCGATCCTTTTTATTCAATTCCCATGTTTCGGAACTGTATGTGGGAATACTCGACACAATATAGTTTTGAACAAGGTAGTTTTAGTTTTTTGTTTATATTTTTGCTTCATAACAGCGAGTTTAATTGGTTGGCCCTGTCAAATTTTATTTGAAATATCCTCGCTGCTCCTACCGTTTGAAGAGAGAGTTACAACTAAATATTTAGATGAGGAGCAGTGTATTATCACAATTGTCCAGATTTAGGTCGCTTTTATCATTCTCTTCTCCTGCTGTCACATATTCTGTTCTGTCCGTGTTTATGATAAGGCCCCACTTTTCATACTCTTTGAGTTTACGATTGACGAGTAATGATAGTCATAATTCCAACCTAGTGTATAATGAATATAGTTTCATTATAATACACCTTTGACTAATCAGGAACTAGCAATTTTCATAACCAACGGGCGAGTCTATTATTTCCAAGGTAGAGTCCATGTTTTCGTGTTTGACGTCTTAAACGTCAAAACAAAGTTTTACTGTGAAATAACTTTATTTTTTCAACTTTAAACAACGTCAAAGGTAAATTATAGCATTCTGCACGCGTACAATGACTATTACACGCTCGGATGATTTACGATACTCACCTTCGGCTCGTGCCGCAAATATCACGCTCGCGAGTAATAGCCATCATTATACGTACACTGAGTAATATACTATAATCGCCGGAAATTTTTCTTCTACAGAAATACGATTCATAACAGATTGAGCTCAAATATCGAATAAAAGAAATGTCTATGTGTCTGTATGTATGTGTGTGTAAACCGTTTCTTGTAAACATGATTCTTTAGACTGGAAATTTTTGTTCCAAATAATACACATACGTGAACTGGCGTGGTAGAAAGTACTCCCTATTGTTTTGGCCCATATCTGTTATGCAGTATGATCACCAGAGGCGTGTAAACCGTCATTTCATATAAATGTTTTATTATAATTTTAACGCAAAATTTGACTAACACTCTTGATTAAGTAGACAAAAGTTGGACAATTTTATTTTTTACTCCCTTTAATAACGATTAGGGGCTAATAATGGGGGTGATAGTGAGGGTAGCTGATGCCAAAAAATTTTGGGATTCTTTTTTGGGATTCTTTTATGGGTTTTTACTTGCTGGCTTTACCTATTTTCCCCCATTAACTCCCCAACCCTTCAACGGAATAAGATCAAAATATAATATAATTCCAGATCTTTACTTAACATACACAATTCAAGCCAATTTCAAAGCCGTTCCAGAGTAATTGTACGCACAGAAAAAGTTACAGATAAACTAACAGAGCGACGACAGAACAACTGACCGATAAACAGAAAGTTTTGCTTATACTTAAAATCTCGACATTTCGTGATATTCTAAGTCTATTCGAATAAAACAAATTTTCATTTAATTTTCAAATTTATTTTATGATTACCAAACTTCCACTCCGCTACGTGGATGTGGAAATAAAATACTGGTTATGTCTCAACCTCATTGGCTCAGCATAAAAATGAATTGAACCCCATTCCAGCAAAATGTTAATCAAATATGTATTCACAGTCGGCCACTACCAACTGCAACTTCTACTCATTTAGCTTACAGTGAAAGAACATATTGATTTATTAGCATATTGGACTCCCAAATAAATCTTTGTTTTTCGAGAATTTCGCAAATACCGGTGATTAATTAAAATTACAAGATTATCTGGTGACCGTATCAATTCTTGTATAAACCATATCTAAAACTTGGGTTAGATCTTAAGATCTTATTTTTTTTATCGATTTAATACTGCCACAAAGTTGAAGCACGATACAAATCCAAATACAATCGTCAAAGAACAAGATTCGGCAATGCCGCTTTTCAATCTTCTTTAAAAAAATCTTGAATTCTAAATACATAATATACCTATGTAACCTTGCTCCGGCCTCAGAGTCGTGAAAGAAAAAGAAAGAAATTAAAAAAAGGTATTTACCACACAAAAAAATATCTCAAGTGTTACTGGATAATGAGTTGTTACGTAAGCTGGTATGGGCGCCAGCCGAAATCGGCAGAGAAGGGGAAGACAAAATAGACAAATTAAGTAAAAACAAATTATTAAAGCCTTTAATAATTTGAAAGGTAAAATTACAAAAAAAAAAAACATTAGCGTATACATAAAACACATAATTTTAGATAACCGAGAAAGAATATCACTTAAGACGATGAAAATGTTCGTTATTTTTATTACAAAACTACACGTTTACTAAGAACATAAATGAATATAGAAGAAATACATTATTAACGCAAAAAAAATATCTCGCTAGACTCTCTGGGGTAAGTAAATAATTATTACAGGTCTAGTATTTGTAAGGACACAGCTGTTAAATGGTTTACATGAATTAAATGTTTTTAAACGTGAATAAGATTATAAATTATTGCGTATTTCAAATAAATAAATAATGAGTGTCTTTCACAAAAAATATTTCTAAAGGCTCTCCCAGGTGCTTCTTTGTACTCTAAATAATTTTTCCGTCGGCAAGAAGTTACACTACATAAATACCTGGTCATCTCCAAAGGTAGAATACTATTTTCTTTTTATATTATAAGATAAACCATAGGCTCAGAAGAAATAATTACTCTGTTTTCGGATTTACTCCCGGGCTGTACCAAAGCCTGTTCAACATATGACTGCTTCCTGGAGACTTTTATCCGTCGCCGGCCAACACGTAAAAATGCATAGGTTGATCTAGAGGTGTTATAAATTACTCGGGACATGCTCATAAGATTTGCCATAAAATAACAAAAGGCAACCAGCAGGTAGTCAAGAATAACCAACAGTAATTAGTAGCAACCAAAAGACCTTAAATGACAATTAAATATCTAAATCGTGAACAATCACTATAAAAACGGAAATTTAATTACTATATAAAATAGTTTGAACTACCTTAGGTTTTCTTTAGGCCCTTTTTCACTAATAATGTTGAATAAAACTTATCTAACAGATTTATTCTGCACTCTCAATTAATTCTCTCAACTCTGCCAGTTCTCGCGCTAGAGTCCTATTTTTTACTCTCTACTTTTTGCAACAGAAAAACGGCGCTGGTTTTTATATATGTTCAAGAGACTAGTAACTTTAAGAGATACTACAATTGACTCATACAGGGTGTGGCAAAACTGAACTGTTACACCTACACACTAGCTCTCATAAAATAACATAATACATTACACATATTAGATAAAAAAATACAGCAAATACTGTAGTACTGTCGATTTGAACGCTTCTCTAAATTTGTGAACTGTTAGCAGTGCAAAGTGTTCAGAATACTCATTTAAAAGTTTTGATGCATAATACTCGAAGCAGTCCTCAAATTTAGCGCAGTTATGTTTAGGTACTGTATTCCTAAGATTCACATTATAGACGTCTGTTCTAGATGTTAGCAAATCTACTAGGTACTCAGGTAATTAATTTTGGAGAATATTATACAGGCGACAATACGTGTTTTATCTCCACAACGCCAACGCTTTGAATTTAGAGTAATTTATACTTAATTTTTTTGTGACATGATTTTCAAAGTTTAAATTGGTAGCCATTATAATTCCTAGGTTTTTGACACTACTACACATATTCATAATAGAGTCGTTTAAGATAACATAATTCTGTTCAGGTTTGCAAGATTTATATGATTGTGTGTCGTCGAGGTAAAGATGAATATTCCAATTGCTGGTTATGATATTATACAAATCTGCTGTAAAAATTATAAATAAAAGTGGTCCCAAGACACTACCCTGGGGCATCCCACTTAACACACAATTTTCTTCTGAAAATCCCTCATCTAATTTGACGATTTGTGATCGTCCCGACAAGTAATATCTTAACCATTTTCAAACGTTCGTCAATTCCATAATACTTGAGTTTATGTACCTATTAGTAAATCATGGTTTATGACGTGAAATACAGAACTAAAGTTCAATACAACAAGGTAAGTAAATTGTGAGTTGTCGGTGGCCTTTGTTAAATCATTGGTAATTTTGATCAGCGCAGTATTCGTGCTGTGGTAGCTTCTGAAGCCACTTTGTATAGATGGAAGTAATCTATTGGTGATTATAAGTTGATTTAAGTAATCTGATATGTATATTTCAGTGATTTTAGACATCGAAGGAAGAACATTAGTCGGTCGAAGATCGTTTAATTCATTTGCCATTGAAACTTTAGGTACCGGAGTTATAAGTTCTTTCTCCCACTCCAATGTCAAGAGATCTGTTAATATTGTGAATCAACGCTTCCATACAGAACGGTATTACATACTTGAGTATTTTTAAATTTATACCGTCGACTCGAAATGCATTAGATTTCATTTTTTTTTTAAATAAACTCGATTTTTTTCTGGGGTAATGGGGTCCTATACGCTTTCTTCATAAAATTCTATGTATATTTAGCTGGTAGTAATTAAGTGTACCAGGATTAATGATTACACAGCTTCACAAAATAAAAAAAGTGGTCTGTTCATGGAACTCCATTGGGTGACCCGTATGTATTTCGAATCAGGACACGAATCAGGTGCCCGTTTGGTCCATCACCCACCATTTTTTTTTGTAAATCGTGAAAATAACCTTAAAAAACCTCATAATTTAGGTTATTATTGGAATTTACTAGGTGGGTGATGGAGCTAAACGGACATCTGATTCGTATTCATGTCGACATTGATAGGAATTACCCAATGGAGTACCAGAAACAGCCCACTTTTCACTTTTTTTCTGGACAAATTAGCGGAGAATCCGGTGATATAAAGTGTGTTCCAGGATAGATGTAACAAGAGGTGTAATGGACCAAAAATTTTGGAATTTTGGAATGGTATTTGGGGATTGAGTCCTGCTTGTTGTAAAACTAAAATATACCAAAAATGACTTGATTTCGTGTTCTATAGGGTGTTTTATAAGCAGAGTTGTAAAAATCACCACTAGTAAAGTACCTTTATTTTTCAAAATATGAAAAATTCCACTAAGAGAAGTTATTTAGAATGCAAGGAATATAAAATTATTTTTATGAAACTTCCCATTTTTGCGAATTAAGAGTTGAATTCATATTTAAAGTTGTGTAGGAGCAAGTGTTCATCTCAAAAAGTAGGCTATTGGTAAATAAGTAATTGAATATACGAGATGTAAGAAGGTATAATGTTAATCGAACTAATTGTAAAACAAGAAACAATTACTAACAGAAGATTTATGAGGTTTAAAAATTATAACAAGTAATAAATGTCAAAAACATAACAGATTCACAAAAAAATGAATTATTGATCAATACAAAATAATGTTTACAATTTTTTATTATTCGACGTAGCTACCACTCACATCCACACACATTTCGATCCTTTGCCTGAAGTCCTTAAAACTGTTTCGAATATGATCTCACAGCATTTGCAATTCTCTGCTTCAATACTGCTACATCGTTAGGAAGTGGTTCAGCATAAACAGGCGACCCCATAAAAAGAAATCCAATATTGATAGGTCTGGGGATCTCGCCGGCCACTTGATCGGTCCATTCCTGGCAATCCAATTTTCTCCAAAATTTAAATTCTACCGCCGATTAACCATTTCTGTGGAGTGGCCAGGGCAACCATCATGTTGAAAATGAACTAAAGGCATATCTCTTAAAATATTTAAATGTTCTTCAGAAAATCTTTCAAAAAGCTGTAAATAAGTGTGATGGTTTAACCTTTCCTCAATGAAATAAGGTCCAATAACTCCAACGTGATAAGAAACGGCACACCACACATTCACTTTTTTATAATATTGTCTTCTACAATGAATTCTAAAATTTGGATTTTCAGAAGCCCAAAACCGATAATTCTGAGATGAAACAACACCGTTTCAAGCTTATGTTTATAATTTGCTTTATATGCCCTAATTTTTTTGCCTTGTAAATTCTTTGGAGTTAAGACTTGCTAATATTAATAAGAGCTGATCTCTCTCTTAATGGCTTCTTAGGATTTTCTATAACAGAGGCATGAGCTATAATTGCCCCAACATTGTCTTCATCATGTGCTTTTATTTTTCTTTTCATGTTAAGAACACTACCAGTAGCCAGAAACTGTTTAATTATTCGCATAGCCTGAGTACGTGACAAAGCAGTGTTTGGAAATTTCAAATTAAATTGGCTTACCACTTCTCTTAGCTAGTTTTCACCGCCAATAAAATACTAATTTATTGAAAAAATGGGAAGTTTCAAAAATATAATTTTATATTCCTGAAATTTGATATGAAGGTATAAAATTGCATTCTAAATAACTTTTCTTAGTGGAATTTTTTCATATTTTGAAAAATAAAGGTACTTTATTAGTGGTGATTTTTTATAACTTTGCTTATAAAACACCCTGTAGAAAACCAAATCAAGTCATTTTTGGTATACTTTAGTTTTACAACAAGCAGGACTCAATCCCCAAATACCATTCTAAAATTCCAAAATTTTTGGTCCATTACACCTCTTGTTGCATCTATCCTGGGACACACTGTAGATTACACATGCACACACACAAAAAAATGTATGTTTCTGGGACTCCATTATGCAACTCCTATGTATTTCGACGTGCTGAATACGAATCAGGTGTCCGCTTAGCTCCATCACGCACCAATTTTTGGTAAATCCTGAAAATAAATTATGAGGTTTTTTTAGAAACATAACATTTTTTTTTTATTTTGTGGAGCTGTGTTATTCTACGTGCTTTATTAGTAAAGAAGACATTTATTACAGTTAAGTCTTATGTCTTCTGATATTGCTGGCTTGGGTTTAACATATTCCAGACTGAAAGATCATTCCACATTTTCTTTGGATTGTTCACATTTATTTTTATTTGATGATTCATTTCATTTGTCGATATTTCTTGTAGGCTTTGCTTTCTAATTTAATCATCTTTTTCAATGTATCAGTGATGTATACTGATGGTTTTTATTCTTGATAACTATAGTTCTATTAGTTGCATGCTTGAACAGGAATAATGTTTAAAAAGTCAAGTTTTTCATCTCATGAATCCTCAGTTGTAACAAAAGATCAATAAATACATCGAGCATCTTCGGAGAATTTTTCATAGTTAAATAAGGAGTAATCTCTGTAGGTGAATTATTTGATTGGACAGTTTTCAATATTTAAGTTCAAAGTACAGTAAACTAAATGATGGTCTGACATATTATACATGTCGTCCCACTGCTTCATATTTTTAAATTTTCACTTACGCATATAACGTCAATTAAAGATGTTGTATGTTCTGCTCTTCTTATAGGTTCTGTAATTACTTGAGTTAAGTTAAATGTGTTCAGTGGCGGAGCCAGAATAAATTAACAGGGGGGACACAACCATTAAAAATGCGCCGCCGCAAGCAAACAAACATTTTTTAACTCAGAAATGAAAAAATTGATAAGCGGGGGGGGGAGAAAATCACAACATTTTTTTTACTCAGCAATGAAAATTGATGAGCGGAGGGAAGAAAATCGCAAAAAAAAATGTTTCACTCACCAATGAAAATTAATGAGCGAGGGGGGAGAAAATCACCAAAAATTTTTCCGCTCACAAATAAATTTAACTCAGAAATGAAAAAATTGATGAGCAGGGGGGGGGGGGCTAGAAGATCACAACATTTTTTTTACTCAGCAATGAAAATTGATGAGCGGGGGGGAAGAAAATCACAAAAAGAAATTTTTCACTCACCAATAAAAATTAATGAGCGAGGGGGAGAAAATCACCAAAAATTTTTCCGCTCACAATTAAAAAATCAACAAATTTTTCATGCTCCGGCCTTTTTGCCAAAATAAACAACAGGAGGGACACGTACAGTACATGTGCATATTATAATACAATAACAATTAATATTGTTGTTCATAAATCACTAATATTTAATAAAAAACGAATGCCAAAATAAACCACAGGGGGGGCACTTGCCCCTGTGCTCCCCCCTGGATCCGCCACTGAATATGTTTGTAATATTATTGCATGTTGATAATAAGAAGAAATAGAATTAAAGTAGTCAATATTCAAATTGCCAATTATCGAGCATGTACAAATGTAGCTTAAAACACTCTCCAATTTATTTAAAAAATATATGGTCACACGAGGGGGAACATAAATTACGCCAAATGCTATTGTAGTTTTGTTAATTGTGACGGAAATCCAAAGCTGTTCTAGCTATTGTCAAACGATTCTTAAAAAATTGGTAGGTACATCTCATTAACACTGACAAGTATATAAACACGCAGATGAATCTTCCTCTTTTTAAAGTCTGTTAAAAAAATGTAATTATCAGGATTTTAACTACATTATAAATATATATTTTGATAGAATACATTAATCAGCTTTTTCCATTGTCATCACGTAATATATAACAATGTGTATAATAGTAACTACTTTGATGCATTATTAATTACCATATTAAAGTTAGCAAATGCACACAATTGTTTCAATTATAATTTTCCAATATATTAATTAAGTTTCAACAATGCCTCTATGATGCAACGGATAATGATATAACATCATTTTTTAGGAGTATAACTAATATAAACATCATAAGAACTGTAAATTCAGGTTGTTTGTCAAACTATCATATTAAATGAGAGGATAATAGTTTATAACCTTAATCGATTGATCAAAAATCACCCTAAAATAGTTCAGTGAGGTATTAATTATTATTTATCGGTATTATTTAGTATCACTTCTCTAAAACGACGATAATGATTAAAACATTTATAACTATCTATCTGAGTAAAAAATGTTACCAACATTTAATCAGTTATCAAAATTAATTTCTGATGTTAGTATAATCGAGTGGCGTAATTCAACAAGGGACGCTACGGGATATCGGTCCCTTTCTCTCCTTGATCATTTCTCTAGTAGGTTAAAGATATCGATACTGGGGTATCTTATGATTTTGATTCTGTCCTTTTTGTTAGAAATAAAAGATTTTGTATAACGGTGATATAGATCAAATATAGAAAGCTGAACATGAGACCAACCCTCAATTTATTATCTCATTCTGCCGCCGTGCCGCACCGTCTCCAGTACCGTGTCTCTTAGTGCAGTACTTAGAAGTAAAAAATATGTCCAATTTAGGAATAATCTCACATGTAGTGATAATTTTACTTTATGGGTTATTATAGTAGTAAAAGGTAACACCTTCATAGACTAGTATCTAAAAAAAGTAATTTTTTTATTTATGTCCGTCAGTATGATGAACGTGGGGCCTCGAAGGAGGGTATATGTGCGGGTGCTCCGGGTGGACACTTTCGGCTGGAAATCGAGTTTTTTTGAAACCGCAGGTACCGATTTATTTTTGTCCGTCAGTGCAAAAATTGGTTTCGTGGGTTCAGTTCAATGCAAAAATACCATTGACGGACATTTTGTTGGGAGCCGTTGACTCCCAGGTAACCATAAAAAAAGTTAAAAATTCGTAAAGAAAAACTATTCTTTGACGCTTTCCTGGGGGTCAACGGCTCCCACCAAAATGTCCGTCAATGGTATTTTTGCATTAAACTTAACGCACATAACCTATTTTTGCACTGACTTACAAAAAAACCGCTGCCCAAGGAATCACTACTTCCACATCCGGATTTTCTATCCAAGTCACACAACCAAAAAATTTTGTATGTGGAAATAATTGTTTATGGAACTTTAATAATATAATATTTGAAATCTTCTACCCCAAAAACCCATAAAACGATACCCCACATCGGTAATGGGGTGGGGGTGGTGACAGGGGGTGGGAGTGGGGGGTGGATAAAGTAAAAAAATATTTTGAGGTTTCTGGTTCTTGTACACATACTAAATCACATTTTTTTTCATCCCCTTTAATAATGGGGTGGGGGTGGTAATGGGGATGGCTAATGCCAAAATTTTTTTTTTGAGACCTTAGCTTCTCTCGTCTATACTAAATATCAATTTTATGAACTCTTACCTGCTTGATTTACCTATTTACTCCAAATTTACCCCAATTTACCCCTCAACCCTTCGACGGAACAAAATGAAAATATAATCTATTTCTAGATCTCGTTAAAGTACATATGTGCACCAAATTTCATGGCAATATCTCAAACGGTTCCAGAGTAAACGTGCGCACAATAAAAGTTACAGACCGACAGACAGACCGACAGACAGAAATTTTTTTTCGCTCAAACTTGAAATCTCGCCTATCTGAACAATAAAAATTTTTTTTAATTTTTTTGTCGTTACTATACTCCCATTGGATGTGGAAGTAATAAATCGATAACTTGCGATTTTAAAAAACTCGATTTCCGGCACAAAGCGTCCACTCGGGGCGCTCGCACATTACTAGGCGGTTAGCCTCCAGCGTAGCACCACGTTCATCATACTGACGGAAATAAATAAAGAAAGTATCTTTTTTAGATACTAGTCTATCAATTTCTATACAGGGTGTCTCAGCAGGAACTGCATCGATCGATATAGGGAAAAGTACGCACCAGACAATTTTGAAAATTTAGGGAGCTACTAATGGCATCTGGCACTTCCGGTTATACCGGAAGTCGATACCAACTTGCTTATTTTAAATAGAACACCCTATATATTTTAGGGTTTTTGGAAAGAGCATAAAACTCTGAGTCAAAAACATTTCAGAAATATTTGACATTTAAAAAAAATTTTGAAGGTGCAATGGTTTACAATAATAACCTTTCTAACTTTCTTCGTGTAAAAGATATTCATTTGCTTTTTGATATGTAGAAAGAGCACAAGGATAGCTGCACTCTACAATTGAATTACATTCAATAATACTATACATTAATCTTTGTAACTTTCTTCGTGTAAAAGATATACATTTGCTTTTTGATATGTAGAAAGAGCACAAGGAGAGCTGCACTCTACAATTGAATTACATTCAATAATACTATACCAAGTGTTCCATTTTTGATGTTACATTTTTAAACTTCAAACCGCGAAAACTTGTTTAAGTCAAGTCACTATATTTTTTTACATCAAGTTATGTGAAATTTAATTCCTCATTTTTTGATATAAGCATTGTGGGGGTTTAAGTTACAACTTTTTTGAAATATTTGCGATTTTCTTAGAAATTCAAGAAATCTTAGTAAAAATTTTATCAAATTAGCCATGATTGGAAACAATCAGTAATGTCATCACTCTCTTATGTCAAAGAATGCCACCGCGTTTAAATTATACCCTCGAAGACTTTTTGAATTTGTTTATTATTTATGGAGAATGTGATAAAGTAATATCAAGAACTTGTAGTACATTTGTTACTAGATATCCACAAAAACGGAAAACGTCATCAAACACTGTATATTTTTAAAAACTATGGCTCTGTCAAGGCAAGAATTCAAAAGCTATTGTTGATGACGAAAACGTAGAAATAGCAATTCTGGGATATTTTCATGCATTTCCAATTATGTCATTGAGAGAAGCTGCTGTGGAATCGGGACTATGCAAGGATCCAGTTCACAGAATCTTAATTAAACATAAATTCCATCTGTTTTCGTTCCATTAAAAGGCACAGATTTCCTAAGAAGAGAACATTTTTGTGAATTTATTCTAATAAAGTCTGTAGGCGACGATTCTTATTTGGGAAATATTATGTGGTCAGATGAAGCTAAGTTTACCAAAAACGGACTTTTTAATCTACACAATTCGCATTATTGTTGTGACTCGAATCCTCATGTGTTCAGGGAGCGAAATTTTCAAGAAAGTTGGCAGTTTAATGTTTACTGCGCCATAACAAACGATAGAGTGGTGGCATTAGGATTTTATCTCGAAAATTTAAACAGTAAGTTAAAAGATTTCTTCTTCTACTAATATGTATAGTTAATTTTTTTGTTTTTATTTTTTTTTTTTTTAGGTGAAAGATACAAAATTTGAGTAATAACTATTTAGAAAATTTACCTCTCGCCGAACATAGAAAAATCTTTTATCAGCACGACGGTGCTTCCCCACATAACGCGTTTTGATAAATAATTTTTTTCAAAAAACTTTTTACAATCAATGGATCACCAATAATGGACCTTTCCTATGGCCTCCTTGCTCACCCGATTTATCAATTCTAGATTATTTTGTTTGGGGAACTATTAAAAATAGAGTTTATGAGAGTCCATTAACAACTATTGAAGATTGTATGCAGAGAGTAAGAAATACATTTCAAAACTTATGACAAGATTCAATTAGGAGAGTTACCTATGAAGAACTAATCCGAAGGTGCGAAAAATGTGTGGAGGTTCGCGGCCAGAATTTTGAACAATTATTAAATTAAAATGGAATCATGTTTTTAGTTGATTTCATCTCAGCTATTTTAGTTTATGCAAAGTGTCTTCAATTCAATTAATAGGCATGTTACAGTGTTTAGTATTATTTTCCGTTATTGTGGAAATCTTGTAACAAATGTACTACAAGTTCTTGATATTACTTTATCACATTCTCCATAAATAACAAACAAATTCAAAAAGTCTTCGTGGATGTAATTTAAACGCGGTGGCATTTTTTGACATCAGGGAATGATGACATTACTGACTGTTTCTAATCATGGCTAAATTGATAAAATTTTTACTAAGATTTCTTGAATTTCTAAGAAACGTAAAAAAATATGACTTAAACAAATTTTCGCGGTTTGAAGTTTACAAAATGTAACGTCAAAAATGGAACACTTGGTATACTATTATTGAATGCAATTCAGTTGTAGAGTGCAGCTCTTCTTGTGTTATTTATAAATGCCAAAAAGCAAATAAGTATCTTTTCGAAGAAAGTTATAAACGTTATTTTAAACCATTACACCTGTCAATATTTTTTTAAAATGTCAAATATCTCTGAAACGGCTAGGTTTGGGCATAGGGTAATGTTTTTGACTCAGAGTCAGTTTTATGCTCTTTTCGAAAACCCTAAAATATATAGGGTGTTCCGTTTAAAATAAGCAAGTTGGTATCGACTTTCGGTATAACCGGAAGTGCCAGATGCTTGTAATTATTTTAGTTGGATTGGCCACACTGCTATTAGTAGCTCCCTAAATTTCCAAAACTGTCTGGTCCGTACTTTTCCCTATATCGATCGATGCAGTTCCTGGTGAGACACCCTGTATAGTCCGGACACTTACTCTTACCCTCAGAGGGTGAAAACCATCTTTAAATTTTAATATTTGAAAAATTGTTACTGAGTTATTTTTGAGATGTGGGATATATCTGTTTTTGGGACCGAATTCTAAGTGAAAAAAAAATAAAAATGGCGGTTCCAATATGGCGGATGAAAATATTTTCTAAAGCTAATGTTTTAAACGGCAAAAGAATTGACCATCTAGGTGATGCTATATATATAAACGAAAAACAGTATTTTTGAAGAAAAAATGTAATTAATGAGCAATTACAATAACAAATTGGCGATATTTTGTTTAGAAAAATGCGAAAGCGCACATTATTTCGGTCACAACTTATTTATTTTTTGTGATACAGAAACAACAAAAAAAAATCACTTATTAACGTTAATTCTATTTCTTATAATTTTCTATGGAAGTGTCATAGTTTCTAAGATATTCAATATTTAAACTAAACACTTCATCCTATAAATGTTCGGATGCCATCTATAAACTTAAATATCTCCTAAATTATTATTCCTACATAATTATATAAAAAAATAAATGTATTCTCAGATTATACACTTAATTTTTGATGACCACCATTTTTTCACTAAAACTAACTATTTATTGAGATATTTACAAACATAAACTTCACGTTTTTTCGAAAATCCCTTTATAGATTAAAATGCAATTTCTTTTTAAAGCGGATGCTGCAAACGGGCGAAATTTGAGCGTCTAGGTCATACCATAGGTTAACGAAAAACAGTATATGAGAATACATTTCTTTAGTTAGCTACTTCCTACATTAACAGAATGGCGACGTTTTTATTTAGAAAATGTGGAAAAGGGCATTGTTTCTATTATAACTTCCTTATTTCTTATGCTATTGAAATATCAAAAAAGTCATTTGAAAGATTAATTAATAACCTTTCTTTTTGGTTATTATCATTTTTAACGTAAGTGCCATAGTTTCTGAAATGTTTAACGTTTAAACTAAATACTTCGCTTTTTGAACGTTCGGAGGCCATCTTTATACTTCCAGACCTCCGAAACTATTAGTTCTACGGAAACCAGAAAAAAATCGAAATTCATTCTCAATTTAGTATCTTTCTCATTTCTCTTTGACATGTTTTCACTAACACTTTTGGGGTTATTTGACGAGAATCGTTCAAGTCGTTTTAATTTAAAGATTATCATTTTATGTGATAAGTTTCACTTTCAAAATTTTATTCTCTTTCAGCTTCAGTGTTTATGTCTTTTTAGGTGCCACCTCCCTGAAGAGGTAAAACTTTTAACCCCGAAAAAAGAAGTGGTACATACCTCACAGTCAGTAGCGCATACTAAAACCATTCCATTTCTATGACATGTTCGCCTTGGATTTATTTAATGTTTTTGAACTTAATAGCTTCAGTTCGAACTGAAGCTAGATTAGTTTTAACTTTTTTTTTTATTTGAACCTCGTTGTCAAGATTACAAGAAACTGATGTAAACATGTTTTCTTTTATTCGTATTCAAGATCAATACAGAAACGAAAGGATATAATTTATATGGCACTTTCTGTTTAACTAATTAAACATCTCCACTGGAGAATACATTTGGAAGGTAAAAATGCTCCTCCGAACTGAATTAGAATAAAGGAATGCTTATGTAATAAATGTGTTCTATTTAAAAAGAAAAAACTATAGGTTTGGGTAGATTACACGGACAAACACTTAATAGTGCGAAAATACGTACCTTTATGAATTGAAAAATCAATTTAAACAAACAATATATTAACATTTTTCTATGTATGCTTATTGCGTACAATGCTCACTATTTATACAAACTCTAGTTATGCATATTTAAAATGATGTATGTACCTAGGGTTTCTATAAAATTATTCGCACATAAATGAGGCGAGGTCAAAATATTTTCTTATGTTTTTCACTTTATCATTAAACACAACACAGGTATTAAAAGTGTATCTATGTGTATTTTATGTTAGTATATTTATTTGATTGACTACAGGTAATAATTAAGTGCAGCAGCATGCCGGTCTTTATGATAGCTTATTTTCGTATTATGAAGCCTCTTTATTGAAAAGAACATACACATTGGTCACTAGCCTCTTATGGACCCCATTCATACTTTAATGGTAACGACTCTTACTACACCATCACTACCACGATGGTGTATTAAGACCCACCGCCATTACCGAAGTGGCACATAGCTTTATGGATCTTTAGGGTAGACGATTTAAAATATTATATTATTAACATTCTACGAACAATCATTTTCATGTTTGACGTCAAACACGAAAATACACACGAGAACATGGACTCTCGGAAAAACTGTATTCGTCCTTTCTTTATGAAAATTACTAGTTCCTGATTAGTCAAAGGTGCGTTAGAATAAGATTAGATTCATTATACGTTAGACTGGAATAAGGACTATCATTATTTGTCAATTGTTAAATGTAGAATGCAATGATTATACGATAATCGTGAATAAAAATATTTTTATTCAATAGACACGGCAATATGTGGTTTTGAGCTCTGACATGTTTAAATTCGCACGCAACGTCGACACCACTACGACCCCCGCGGAAACGATTTTGTTTTTTGTACATTGAAGCCCTTGATGAACCAATATAAATTAACCATTATGTAAAAGCTTAGATATTCAACAATGAAATAAGATATTTAACTGAAATGTACATTAAAAGTTCGGAAAAACGTCAAAAATTACAAATAAACTGCAAAAACATGCTTACTTTAAAATGCTATTATTACGAATTACTGTTGTTCTTCAAATGTAAAACATATAGAAACATAAAGATCATATGTTCAACTATAAATAAATAACGTTTAATGATTTTAAGGAAAACTTTTTATTTTTATTGAATTAGTGGGCGACAATATATAGCTTGTCTACCCTTATCCTTTTTGTTGTTGTAAGAGACTTGGATTGGAAATCTGAATGTGGAAGTAGTCATTCTTTAGGCAGCGGTTTTTACCATAAATTTAGAATCTCTAGAGATTTCTACGTAAAAATACCCTCTTTGTTTATATCGAAGACCGTAACCGCTTTCGAGTAAATTGAGTTTACCGTTCATCAAATAATAGAAAATAACAAATTTCATCTAAACCCTTTTATGGACCTGTCACTCCCTAGGAGTACGGTTTATGCCAAATATTTGTAAGAACTTATCGATTTATTTTGATGAGTACTACACTTTCCCGAGTCTAGTAATTGTTAAGTTAACATATTATTCAAATGCAAATCATAATCAGAGAATTAGGAAATCAAGAGAAATATGACAAACCCTGCATGGTGCATATACTTTAATAAAGTGCATGTTTGCCAGGGCTGGCTCCAGGTATTTTGCCGCCCCGGGCATAGTTTCATTTTGCTGCCCCTCTCTTACATAAATAACATTGGGGTCAGGCGGGGTAAAAATGAGACAAAATGACATCTTTCAATTTTTAGGTTGCTTAGAATCGAGTCATATTTAATGAAAGATTGGTATCATATGTAAAAATGACAGGAAAAATTATATTTCTATGTATTAACCTCTACAATTAGTCCAAAATCGAAAATTGAGATAACATCAAATCTTTACGTTTTGAGGTCCCAGGAACCCAAAAAAAATTGTTTTTGAAAAATGTCTGTGTGTGTGTGTATGTGTGTGTGTGTGTGTGTGTATGTATGTTAGCACGATAGCGGCGAAGCTACTAAACGGATTTGGATGAAACTTTGCATGAGGGTTTCTTTAGTGCTCCAGAAGATCTGAAAAGGTTTTGGTTGAGATCGGATTACGTTTAGTGCCGTTTTGGCACAACAAGTTGTTTATTTTATGATTACTTACAATTTGTAATTGAACCATTGAAAAGCAGTAAAAATTCCGATTTCAACGATATATCACACTTGCACTTTTTCGATTTGGTTTCCGTGAAAAAAATTAAAAAACAAAAATTTCACTTGTTTTGTCCTCAAAGCAGTGCAATGTACAGGGTGATATTCTAATAATGACAGAGGTGTTCAGTGATTTCGGCTGATAACTCGGGAACGGTTGAAGATATCGAACTGAAATTTGAAACGTAGGTATAAATATTGTAGACGGACGGATTACGAGTGAATTAATAATACACCTACGTCACATGACGTCACAAATAAGAAACATTCTTAGAAATTGGTGCAGATATCGACTTAACTGGAAACATCCAATTAAAGTTTGAAACGTAGGTGGAAATATTGTAGATGGATGGAATACGAGTGAATTAAAAATACACCTACGTTCTGATGACGTCGTAAAAGCATAAAATTCTTATAACAGGCGAACTGATGATGATATCAAAAAAATATTTCTACAAGACGAGTCACGAAATTTTTTTTTTTTTAATTTCCAAGAAATGTAAAATTTTCGGAGAAATGTCACTTTTCAGAAAAATCTCGGAAAAATGTCAAATTTTCAGGAAAACGTCAAATTTTCGGAAAAATGTCACTTTTCAGAAAAATGTCAAATTTTCGAAAAAATGTTAAATTTTCAGGGAAATGTCACTTTTCAGAAATATGTCAAATTGTCAGAAAAATGTCACTTTTCAGAAAAATGTCAAATTTCCGAAAAAACGTCAAATTTTCGAAGAAATGTCACCTTTCAGAAAAATGCCAAATGTTTGAAAATTGTCAAATTTTCGGAGTAATATCACTTCAGAAAAATGACAAATTTTCAGAGAAATGTCACTTTTCAGAAAAATGTCAAAAATTCAGGAAAATGTCAAATTTTCGGAAAAATGCCACTTTTCAGAAAAATGTCAAATTTTCGAAAAAACGTCAAATTTTCGAAGAAATGTCACCTTTCAGAAAAATGTCAAATGTTTGAAAATTGTCAAATTTTCGGAGTAATGTCACTTCAGAAAAATGTCAAATTTTCGAAAAAATGTCACTTCAGAAAAATGTCAAATTTTCGGAAAAATATCACTTCAGAAAAATGTCAAATATTCAGAAAAATGTCAAATTTTATTAAATGGACTCAAAGGAAAATTCCCAAAAAATACTACGGGTCCATTTGTGGTATAAGTTCTCTGCTAGTGTGTTAAAGCGTGCAGGCTGTATGCTGAGTATTTTTGACGTGTCAAGTGCATCGAGAGATTACAAGTTTTTTCGACGTTTATAAAGCCCACGGATGGTGTGAGAGGTCATCCTGAACCGCTTACAAGCCCTACAAGTGTAAGCAACCCCACCGGAACGCTTTCGGTGAGTTTTTTCCAATAAAACTTTAAAAGTGACAGTGACATTATATTTTAAAAACTATTTCCGCTACTTCCGGCATCCCGCCGAAAATTCTTCCGGCAACATAACCTAAAAATAGTACTACATAACCTAAAAACAATTTAAGATATTGATACCAACCTAAACATTTTTCAAAAACCAAATTCCCCAGAGAAACATTGGAACCAAAAATTTGACAGCTATCACTTCCCCGGCCGATTTAGTGAAAAATTGATCGAGGCCAAAAGATAAAACAAAATATACCAACTCAAACTTAAACGAGCCACCATGAACACTACCCTGGCTACATCTGGCAGGGAAGCTGTCCACCAAGAGTTATATGGTTTTTTCCAAAGATGGAGATCCCTGCCATCCATCCCATTACCAACGAACAGGTTTTTTCGTTTAGTTGTTTCCGAGGTTGTTTCCCGTATCAATAATCAAAATTATTAAGTGCTCTTGCCTACGAACGTTTTTATAGAATTGTGTTTATTTTTATATTAATTTTAGGTCCATGTGGACACATTATAATTTTAACCTAGTCTTTAAGCCTGCCTACAGAAGACAGGAGCTACTTTTCTATTTTTCTCCAAGCCAAACCGGACCTAGCATATATTTTTATTAAAAACATTGAATAAAATATTAATGTTGTACAGACTATAAATTTAACACTCAAGTTCTTAGGTCCAAATCCCACCAAACGCAAGACTTTTTTTTTGATTTAATGCGAAAAAAATATTTCAACTTAATAAATATAATTAAATGAGATCATTCATATTGTTTAGTGCTCTTTTCGACTTCAAAGATTCACCGGGTGGGGAGGTTCCAGCCGCTTCCAGTAGCTGCCGATTTTTTTTTTACTAAAAAGTACCGTTAAATGATAAACAAAAATAAACCGTGTCTCATTTTTACCCTCCAAGTGGGGTAAAAAAAACAGTGGAGGGCAAATGAAAGACACGTAAT
Source organism: Rutpela maculata (assembly GCA_936432065.2). Taxonomy (NCBI): domain Eukaryota; kingdom Metazoa; phylum Arthropoda; class Insecta; order Coleoptera; family Cerambycidae; genus Rutpela; species Rutpela maculata. The sequence continues at coordinate 155,310,415 of OW386287.2, forward strand.
TTATTCCCAATCCTTATTGACGTCGTACAAATGGAAGTGCAAAAATAAGAGAGAGGAGGGTTTTTCTTTTATGTATAATTTATTCAGATTTTTTACTAAACAAGAAGGGCTAGCTTCTCCTAAATTAGGAAGCTGAAATGCGCCTGCTTCAGTCTGCCCATTTGGTCTCTTTATTCTCTTTTTTACCCCGCTTTTAATTTTTTCGTTAAAATCAAATTTTTCATGATTCAAAACTAGCAGATTAATAAATTTGATCACAAAATGTGAAGTATGACACTTCTAGTTGACGTCTGCCAAATAGGGACAATGCAAATAGAGAAACTATAAAATCCCCAAAAAAGTATTAAGGTGCGTTAAAAAAATTTTTAAAAGTGAACCAAAGAGTTTACTGAATAATATTTTTTCTCGCATTAACAGTAGGCATAGGACCTGATTGGATAACATAAAACAGTTCTGAATGTACAAGACAAACTTGAATAAAAAATTAAGTTTAATTTATTTAATCTCGGTTGGATATCACGTCTTTTATTTACCCCGCTTTGTCTGTCTCATTTTTACCTCTATCTTTTCAGTTCATTATTTTTTATAACATTTTAAGAGTCACCTACTGAATATTCTTGATGGTTTCTTTTTTTAGTTATAAGGTTTACAGCGATTTTTGGATTTTCCGCAATATGATTACTGTATTTAAAATGGTAAAATAAAATAATTGAAAAAATTAACCGTATTGAAACTTAAAAAAAATACCACACCACAGAAATTAGACAAAAAATAAAATTACATATAAGAAACAAAATGTGTGTATGTAACCTACTTTATATACAAAAAAAAACTAATAATAACAAATTATTTATATAAAGTTAACATTATTATTACTATATTAGTGAAACAATTGTTTTCTAGCTTTTTATATTTGAGGAATTTGCCGCCCCTAGAATTTTGCCGCCCCGGGCAGCCGCCCACTTCGCCCCCCCTAGAGCCAGTCCTGATGTTTGCCAAAAAGAGAAAAAACCTAAGAAAAATTATTTGTAAAAAATTTTATAGGAAATGTTTCGCTCTAGAATTTTGTTTCTAATGATTTTTCTTGCAAAATCAGTCGTCATAAAGACATTCACTGTGAAAACCGCGTGTGACAATTTTTTGACTGCGCACTCCAAACTTTCCTCAACTTTGAAATTTGTGTGCAAGAGTTGGTCAATAATAAATTTGTGTAGAATTTAATGAGAAATACTTTCTTTCCTATACTCTTTTTCAGACATAGGCCGAGGAAACTTTCCAAAGATAAAAGTCTGTAAAAGTCATCTAAATAATATACTAGTATGCACTTATTTGGTATCAAAATGAATCTTGCATCATCACGAATCAAATTTCACCATAAAATAGGTTGTCAATATACCCAATGGAAAGTTAGAAGGAAAACTTTAGGAGTTTTCAAAACGGAAAGTTTCCAGGAAGTTTTCCTTCTAACTTTCCATTGGTAGGCTATTTTATGGTGAAATCTGATTCACGCTGATGCAAGCTTGATGCTGATGCTTGTGATACCAAATAAGTGCGTACAATTATCTTTTTTATCAAATTTGGAAAGTTTCCTCAACCCATCTCTGCTCTTTTTTCGTCCGAACAGAGTTTAGTAACAAAAATGAGAAAAACCAGCATGAAGTCACCGCTGTCGGTGGTTTCTCGCAAAATAAGGAATGTCTCCTCAACCACTTAGGTGGAAACTCTTCACGTGAACTAAACGACATTTCTATAGTTTTACAGTTCAGTATGTAAGGTGGCTGGTTCCGAGTATCAAGACTTGTTACTTGGTCCAAAATTGTACAGTTTATATATGTGCAACACTCTCCCTAGCACTAAACTTGCCAAGTGTAAAGATGACACAGCACGAAAAGTTATAACGTACAAGCAGCTCACATGCTTCTCAAAGTCCACATGCATGTTCAACCACATCCAGGAATCTGTATCTTTTCCTATCCAGGAATAACAGACTCGGCAGATATACAAGGTGTAATTAGTTTAATGTCATTAGAGAAAACTGATAATGGGGACCGACTACACAAACAAAAAACTATAAGTATAACTTTTTCCTCTAGGTGCACTTTGAAAAAACTGACCTCAAAAAGGTCAAAAATTTGAATATTAAGGTATGAGACATTTGAGAATCACTGCTTTTCTGGGTCAATAGACGTATAGTTCCGAATCGTGAAATTATTTTTTCTCCGAGAAGGGGAAACCTTCACGGACTGCCCATCACTGGAATCGGTCTGAGTGTCAGACTCTAACTGACTAAAACCCCTCCTCCTGGGGCTCGACTGTAAAAATTCTCCGAGGGCACTGCAGCCTCCTGAGCTTATTGTGCTTCTACGGTCCAACGCCTCGCAGTCATGTAATATGTTACACAATTTCTGGTACCTTACCGCACAATCTGCAGTTAAAGTCGCAAACTTTCCGATTAAATGAAGGTACTTCTTAACGGGAAAGTGTCCCGCCAGAAGACCTGTTATGGTACTCAACTGGAACCTGTTCTTTGTGATCAGTTCCTCAGTTTGTTTTGAAATTGGTTTGTTTTGAACATTGATAAGTGTTATGGAAGTTTTTTTTACTTACTTTTAAGAAGTCATAAAAAAGTGTAATGATTACCGACTTGTCTCCTCGCCACCACGCGGTCTCAAACAAAAAAGCGCGGCATTTTGATGGGACCGCATTAACCTGTTGGATGGTCAAAGGCGCCGACATACGCAACGATAATAAAGCTTACCCAAACATTCCAGCGGTTCTCAAACAATATTACTAAAAAACTTCGAAATGTTTTTTTTTTCTCAAAAGCTATGGGCTTTGGACCCCATATTATATAAAGTTTTTTTGTCGTTTCCCACCATCAGTTTTTTTAATGACATGAAACTAATTGCACCCTGTATTACACCTAGGCACCAGTACAATAAGGGGATTTTTTTACTTAGCCTATAATTAGTACTGTGAATATCATTTGCACTACGAGTGCTATGATTGTGTATTGCTTTAGTGAAATGTGTGTTAACAAGAATAGGACAAATTAAAGATAATTCTGATAATTCTCTTTTACCTTTAAAAAGAATACCACATTAGCCTGGAAATATTTATTTTTAAATTTTTACGTTTAAACGTACAAAGGGTATCAAAATATATTTGGTGTATCACCTCCTGCTGAAAGTCAATTTGGAAGGATGAACAAACAAGTCGTCTTATAAAGGTTACATATTGCAAAAAAGCAAATCAAAAAATAATATTTTACTTGATTATGCAAGAAATTCAATGGCCAATTGTAGAGGTGGCTGAGGATACGAGGATGAAGTTAGGTACATACGTTTTATGTTGAAGTGTCTGTTTTACAAGATTTCCAAAATGTCTCCAAAGTTATTCAGGGTGGCTAGTTTTGGGACTCTCTGTATAATATAATAACAAAGCACATACATTTGTAATATTAAATGTAACGTAAACATATATGAATGCACAAATATAATAGAATACTTTATAAATAATGTATACTTTATGCAATTCGAACTGGTATTCTAAAACTATATATCGGGTGTCCCAGAATCACCTTAATAGGCGTTTTCCGTTATTGATAAAATAAAAATATAAATGAAAAAACCTTCAAAACACAAGAAAGACTTCGTCTGATAACACTCCTGGAACCGCGTTGCCTCTTGCAACCCCATAATTTTTTTTTAAATGATATCCTGTATAGCTAGAACCTGAGATCGCATCCCCACATCTTCTGAGCATAGTTGTTGAAGCGGCATCAGTGGAATATACTGCCAACATACACTGTGTGTATGTAGGTGCATACGTCTTGGTCGAGTAGCGAAATAGCCAATAGTCCCCTTCAGGACATTAAACTAAATAAGACTAAAGAACAAATATGAGACGTAGAGGAAAGGCGAAAATATATCCGAAAGCTGGTTATGTTTTTAGCTTTACCTCGTCCGAGGAAACGCAATTCGCGTTTGCGTAGAACAGACTTTATAAATAGAATTTGGTGAGTTTTTTAGCAGTTTTCCTGAACATTATTTGCGACTAATCGAAACGTTCGACCATTAACTGTTCACTGTAATTTCAGGTATCTGGAAATCCAGGACGTTGACATGAGAAATGCCGAAAATCTTAATGTCGTTCTCTCGTCGATAGACGTCCCTGAACAAAAATACAGCTTTGTATAAAATTTTTCTTTGTATGCCTATATGTGTATCTAAATACCATGTAAACACTACACAGTGAGATATTTAACAAAGCATTCTTTGCGTTGACGTGAATTATATTATATATTTTAATTATGATGTAATCTGCAAAAAGTCTGTCGACGAATTTTTCCTGTGACAACCGACTCTGGCATCTACTTTTAAAAATCTAACATCGTTATTGATTAGAACCATATTAGTTACTTTGATTGACGTACACGTGTTGACAAATCCTCGTCTCGTGTTAGGTGAAAGCAATAAAAAACTTCGCGCTGATAAAGTTGTTTGTGGCCATTTCTCTTGGGCATTATGCTAACAAGAGTCCTTGATGTCTACTTTTTCTAAAAGAACGATAACAAACCCACTTTATTGTCCTGGCAATCCTTAATCAAGTCGAAGGATAAGTCAAAGCATTTTGCTTTGTTAAAATGATTGATTTCCAATTTCTAGTTATAATAATTATTCCACCTTACGCAGTTAAATGATTGCTTATATTCATATAAAAAGTATTGACAGTAAGAAAATTGCACCAAGTATTATTGTAGTAAATTATAAGTGTCTATTCTCATAATATTATTATGATTAGAGCTAAGGAAAAGAAAATTTATTTCTAGTTTATTGGGCTCGCGTACTATACTTTAGTTCTCAAATAAATTAAATTTTTGCACATATATTGATTGAAATTTCATGGGAAATTTCAAAAATTGGTTTTGTTACAGTCTATTTTAATATTTAGTTATTTTCCTTAATTTTTCGGTTATTTTGCAAACTACAATTAATATTTCTTAATATTGAACTTCAACAGCGCTCGAACTTCATTTTGTCACTTTCTCGATAATAACTGGTTGCCTAACGATGGTAAATGGTGTTTTCAATTTTCTGACTATGAACTCTAGGAACCTTTTATTTTCCAGCACATGCCCATGTAGGTTAAAAGATTCTTGTTATGTTCGTCTAGGGATAGTAATTATTTATAGATACCTACCATTCGTTCCCTTGATTGAAAAATGCCAGATTTGATCGTGAATTATTGTTATGTTCGAATTATTATCAGGGTAATCGTTATTCGGTATTCTGACATTGGAGCCGATTTGTTGCGTTTAGTTATAACAGGCAGTTGCTTTGGGTTCTTTCATTAGCTCGCTGCTAAGTCGCAGTCGAATGTCTGCCGTGTAGGACCTAATTGTTCAAGCCTTTATATTCAAAATGTCATATTCAATTAAGTTTACGGTTGGTGTGTAAATTTAATGAAACAAAGTTTCTTGATATTACGATATTATTTTGGGTATAAACGAAGTTAGCTGAAATCTATTTAAGTAAAACGAACGCGCCTAAATTAAGTTTGGGAAATCTGTCAATTTGCGAAGCAAGTGATTTTTTTTGTGTTTCCTGGCTAGCTTTGAGGAATGCATCGTGTTGGACACGAGTTTGTCAATTTTCAGCATTAGCTCCATTTATGGGATTATGTACCAATCAAGATAATATTAGCTGTATTTCATTTTGGAAAAGAATATCGATTGAGGAAATACAACTACGGATATTCCGGATTAAAACACTTTTTCGAAGCGGCAAATTTAATTTTTTTTTATGGCTTGATTTTTTTTTGCATCTCGCTTTCTTACATGTAGAATGGTGCCTTCGACTGAAAGACTTCGGGGTACGATTCAATAGCAAGGATTTCATTTAGCCCACCCTTCATCTCAGGTGTCTCTTAATCTTTAACATTAGAATAGACTGGTAAGCTTTGTTATTTTTTATTGCAGGGTTGTTCCTTTTAGCTTACCTTCCGTTTCTTTTGGCTTATATTTATATTTAGGGGATAATAACTGGTTGCCTAACGATGGTAAATGGTGTTTTCAATTTTCTGACTATGAACTCTAGGAACCTTTTATTTTCCAGCACATGCCCATGTAGGTTAAAAGATTCTTGTTATGTACGTCTAGGGATAGTAATTATTTATAGATACCTACCATTCGTTCCCTTGATTGAAAAATGCCAGATTTGATCGTGAATTATTGTTATGTTCGAATTATTATCAGGGTAATCGTTATTCGGTATTCTGACATTGGAGCCGATTTGTTGCGTTTAGTTATAACAGGCAGTTGCTTTGGGTTCTTTCATTAGCTCGCTGCTAAGTCGCAGTCGAATGTCTGCCGTGTAGGACCTAGCCTTTATATTCAAAATATCATATTCAATTGAGTTTACGGTTGGTGTGTAAATTTAATGAAACAAAGTTTCTTGATATTACGATATTATTTTGGGTATAAACGAAGTTAGCTGAAATCTATTTAAGTAAAACGAACGCGCCTAAATTAAGTTTGGGAAATCTGTCAATTTGCGAAGCAAGTGATTTTTTTTGTGTTTCCTGGCTAGCTTTGAGGAATGCATCGTGTTGGACACGAGTTTGTCAATTTTCAGCATTAGCTCCATTTATGGGATTATGTACCAATCAAGATAATATTAGCTGTATTTCATTTTGGAAAAGAATATCGATTGAGGAAATACAACTACGGATATTCCGGATTAAAACACTTTTTCGAAGCGGCAAATTTAATTTTTTTTTATGGCTTGATTTTTTTTTGCATCTCGCTTTCTTACATGTAGAATGGTGCCTTCGACTGAAAGACTTCGGGGTACGATTCAATAGCAAGGATTTCATTTAGCCCACCCTTCATCTCAGGTGTCTCTTAATCTTTAACATTAGAATAGACTGGTAAGCTTTGTTATTTTTTATTGCAGGGTTGTTCCTTTTAGCTTACCTTCCGTTTCTTTTGGCTTATATTTAGGGGATACTTTTGTGAATACTTTTTGTTACCGTTTATGGGTACTTTTCTGTGGTTTTAGTCTCAGTACATTGATCTTCGTATTTTTGCCTACATTCTGGTATTTTACGTAACTGAGCATCACGTGTGCTCTGGAACGTTATCGCCTTAGCTTTATATCCTGACTTTTCTGGGTGCCGCGCCGGTGTATTGTACTTGGTGATATTGTGTTGCTGACGAGTCTGGAAATGATGGGCCACTGATGGGCTACTGAAAGTCTACTTGTCGCAGTATTTCTGTCACGCTCCGATTAAAAAACTTATACCTAGATATAACAGCTATCTCCTCACTATACACCTCGTTTGTTCCTTACATAGTCACATTATATCCATTAAAAAGGATAGATAAACATAATATCCCATAAGCAACAGTGGCGGGTATGTGTAGAAAGGTAAATATTTTCATTAAAATGAATTATTGCAATTCCTGCATTACTGGCTCTTTACACAACGTGATGTACGCATGCAACATTACAGTAAGATAATGCTTGATATTAGCCTAAACTTTGAAATATATCTACTGTTACAAATCTGTAAAATATTTCAACATTCATAAAAACTACATTTCTCTATTCTTTCTGAAAGTTTACATATAATAAGAGGGTAAATATTATACATATTTACATGGCTAAACTGTTAATATTTTTTATTTGAATGTTGGTCATTTTAATTTATTATGTTTCTGCACTATTGAATGGTATATTTAATAAACACACCACATATTAGATAAGCCTTAAATTCAATGTCAAGATTGTCTGGGTGGAAGTTACATATATAAAATAATAAATAGCTGCTTTCTGAAGGATATTAAAGCAAATATGTATTGAAAGGATATTAAAATTTAATTGCTATTCACCTTATTACAACTGTAAACTGTTACGTCTATCAAGTTTATACCTACTTATACTTACCATTTTGCATTAAATATATTGTCACTAAACTGTGTAAATATGACTTCCTCACCACTTTTTGATCGGAGAACACGAAAACATTTATTAACATTAATGGCCGATACGTCAAACTGAGATTATGATAATCGAACTGAACCGATCGAGTCCGAAACGGCCGCGAATAGATCGACTAGCCAATCAGGAATTTATGGGATGTTTTCAACTGAAGTGCCTTAGACTGTAACTATCTCAGCAACAAACAAACCAATACACACTATATCTAGATATAAGTTCTTTAATCGGAGCTGTCACGATTTACGATTACGCTACCTGGCGGTGTCCTGACACTTGGCCGTTATTACTTAAATTAAAGCGAGAGATCCCGTACACCATCGTAAAACAAAATAAATATCACCAAGCAAGACCTGAAAATATCATTGTGGAGTTATGTAGCTAAAACAGTACACCGTAAACTAGAATTTTGTAAGATTTTGTTCATAACTTTTAATAGTGAATTAAGTACTTTGGCAATAATTTTTTGAAATACGGATTTCATGTTTTACCGTACAATAGGGTTTTCCCAGAAAAAAAAAAAATTGCTGAAGTACTTAATTCACGTGAAAAAATAATTTATGGCATATTTATTATCTTTTTAATTTTACTAATAGTAACAAAAAAAAAAACTTGAAGTTTGAAAAATATTGAGTTCATTTTAAGCAGCCATAAATTAGCGCATTGTGACGTCAAGCCCCTGAAATCCAATAAAAAGTCGGTTACGATGTTGCATAAAATAGCCGTGAAAAATATAAAACATAACCTCTATTTATTCACAGCACTTTTTAATTGTGAGTTGTAATGGATTATCAAAATGCCTAAAAAAGTTTGTTTTATACTTTTGTGTAATAACACTAGTTGGCTAGTAGATGGTGACAGAAAACCAAAACTGATAGCCTACCATCTGCAAGTAATTTAGTCAGTATTATCTATACAATAAAGCTCAATTTTTGGTACTTTCAAGGTTTGCCCGCATGCACGGGATGTAGGAAACGATTTCCGGTTTGCATAAAAAAACAATGTTTTCATCTGATACACTACCGTCTGCAAAAATCATAATTCGAAATTAAAGGAATAAAAATATGTCGGAAGCGCTTTCGCAGACAGTTCTGTCATATTATATTATACAGGGTACTCCAATTTATTAAATTTTAGTAAAAAAAAATAATAATAATTTACCGTCTGCAAACAGTACAAAATGATGATTCTGGTTCATGAAGACGAGTAGGGGAAAGGTTCAGACGTTTACGATATGCACGTCACCATATCGTGCGCATGTCAACTTGTTATTTTTTTTTTACAACTTTGAACAATTGTTTACCGTCTGCAGCTAAAAAGAAAACATGATTTAAAAATAGAGCTTCGATAAAGAATTATTTGCAGATAGATTAAATGTGTAGAAAGCACTTGCCGCTTAACGTATTTGTGTAAAAAAATGGGGGTAACTTTTACCAATTATTTCCTGTCTGCAACTTGGTAAAAACAAAGATTATTAATTCAAATATGCAATTATTTAGTTTGCAGACAATGCGCACATGCACGAGAGTCACAATAAAGTGTCAAAAATATTGAGCATCGCATCTTTGCCTAAGCATCAAGCTTAAAAGTTGAGGAGTATGGCTGGTGCAAATCGGAGGACTGTTTGATAGAGATGAAATGCCACAAACCGTCAAAGAAATTTTTGTAGCTGATAACGACAACGGTACGAAAATACCGCAGTTTTCTTGTTAATTCCAATGAATTTCAAATGCTGATTATTTTTTAAAATTACAGTCGCAATTACCAGTAACAGTGTGGTCGAGGAGGATAACGAATGAATAATGCTCACCGACAACAATGCTGATAATGATTCAGATGAAGAAAACTTGTTTTTAGAACATATCAGTGACAGCGAGGAAGATATGTATCATTTCACTGAGGATTATCGGAAAACGTTCCAGGAGTCAATGATTGAGAATGATGATGTTGAAGAAGAAACAGACAGCGAACAAAATTTTTTATAAACAATAATTTTTACAACTTTAATAAAATAATATTTTTTCAATTGAATTTAACTACGACGCGAATTATCGATCAACTTTATCGAATACCAGCACTAATTCTGGTCCGTGTGCATGTTGTCTGCCCATCCGAAAAAAATATACTTGCATAAGTTAGCTTACACAATTTTGTGTTGCAGAAGGTGGTGTTGTGGAAGTTGTTTTTGGTGCATATCGCACACGAAGAGATATCAAACGGAATTCGTCAAGTTTTGACTCTATTGTGGCTCTCGTGCATGTGGGCATTATCTGCAAATTGAATAATTGCATATTTAACCCAGTAACCTTTCTTTGTACTAAGTTGCAGACGGTATAGATAGTTGATTTTGGTACATATCTGTGGTTTTAGTGCATGTGCGCATTGTCTGCAAATTAAATAATTGCGTAATCGAATCAATAAACTTTCTTTGTACCAAGTTGCAGACAGTTAATAATCGGTAATAGTTACCCCCATTTTCTTACAAGTTTATAGAATTCAATGGACAACCGTGCATATTGGATTCGTCTGAAAACATTGTTTACAATAGTTTTGCAACCTAAATTTTCTAATAAAACTATAATTAAACGGTAAACAATTGTTCAAAGTTATAAAAAAAAATAACAAGTTGACACGAGCACAATATGGTGATATGCATATCGTAAACGTCTGCACCTTTCCCCTACTCGTCTTCATGAACCAGAATCATCATTTTGTATTGTTTGCAGACGGTAAATTATCATTTTTTTTACTGAAATTTGATACATTTTGGAGTACCCTGTATAAGGTTTGGTGCATGACAGAACTGTCTGCAAAAGCGCTTCCGACATATTTTTATTCCTTTAATTTCGAATTTAATTTCAAATTTTGCAGACGGTAGTGAATCAGTTGAAACCATTGTTTTTTTATGCAAACCGGAAGTCGTTTTCTACATCCCGCGCATGCGGGCAAACCTTGAAAGTACCAAAAATTGAGCTTTATTGTATACATAATACTGACTAAATTACTTGCAGACGGTAGGCTATCGGTTTTGATTTTCTGTCACCATCTACTAGAGTGAAAATGCTCCTTCAATATTATTTTTGGCAGTACCACTTAATATTGAAGGACAAAAAAAAGTTTTCTACTGTAAAATTATCAGCGGCACCTTTAACATATCCCTCTTCCACTTTACTCAGTTTGATCGTAGAATTAATAAAACATAAACTAGAAACTGATAAAATGATAATATTTTCACTCCAAATAATCCAAACATCAAAATATAAATAAAGTTTTAGTTTAGTCATCTGATGTGTACCGTCACTGCAGAAGCGGACCTAAACTACAAAATATCAACGTCCGACGCTTTTACGAATAACTTGTGTGGCATTTATCTGGATTCTGATTGGCCAATATTTACAATCCACTGCTTTAGACCAATCACAGTACAAGCAATAAACGAGGAAATTCTGGGGAGTTTTAGAGGAAAACTTCCTTTAACACACAGTTAGAACCTATTACCAACTAATTACACCCATAATCTCATTGGTTTTCCGGGTAGATACGTAATTCTGGCGCATAAAAATGTCTGTTTTAAAAAGCCCTGAAATTATCTGCAAGTTGTTTTAACGATATTTTCTTAGAAGTAATATTTATTAGAAAAGTAAATTGTTGTAAATTAATAGAATGTTTTATTATATCATTTCCACGACATAAAATGTTAAAATAAAATTAGTGGAAAAACCCTATTTGGGTTAACAAGTATTAGAATTTTAAGTATATTTGTTACAGTTTTGTTAGTGTAAGACATTTTGCAGATATTAGAATAAGTTTTGGGGTTACTGAATGGGCCACATTTACCCAGTTAGTGGGAATTTATTATCGTAAGGGTAGCTAGGTTAAATACTATTTATGATAGTTTTTGTGGGTGGCTACTGAGCTTAGCTTCCAATATTAGTGTATCTTGTTATTTTATGTACCTAGATACTGTATATGATTTTGTGAGATACAATTATTGTTGTTTTATGTACCCTCTTATTAGAACTACATTGTCTCCATTTGACCAGCCATCACCTCACTATCGGAACTCCCCCTCAAGGACCTGACTAGTCGATCCTTTCTTCACTAGTATATTGCAGAGGAGGTACTGCACGTTAAGTATTAAACTTTTGTATGGGGCTACAGAGTGGCAATCCTACCCTGCCTCTCACTGTTTAGCAGCATTTTGCTACGGCTAGCGGTTGTGATGTACAGTTCTCAACTTTTTATATTTGGATCCATTTATAACTTTTTTTAACCCGATTTTGATTACCAGCTTCTCTCATTTTTATCGCGGAATAAAATATTACATCCGGCTTTGCATAAACTTAGCAAGAAGTTACTACACTGTTTTATAATACAAAGACTGCGTGGTTTCCTCACCTTTCACCCATTGTCTTTCCCACCATCTGACACACCACTCTATTTCTCTCACCTTTCTACTCTCCTCCCCTCCCCCACCTGTTCTCCATCGGATTTTCTCATTTCTCATTATTTTCCCTTTCCCACCTTTTTCTGCACTTTTCCTCACCCTCTAATCACTTCTATTGAAAAATATTATTTTGGTATTCAGCACTTAACTAGCACAACATAAGACAACTAAGAGAACTGTTGATCCAAGTTTGATCACACTAGTATACCAACAAGAAATTTCCCCGTCGAGACATCTCATCAACTTCTTTCATACACTGAATATCTAACATTCAATATGAAAAATAAGAGAATAGGCAATTTTTCTATATACACTCAAAGAAAATGATAGGTAAATTCAACCAAAAAGAGCTTATGAAATCGCGCCTATCTAGTTTCATAGTTAAATCAATCAGTAAAGAATAGTCATACAACTTTATTTGTTTTCGTAAACAAATAGTAGTTTAATAATCATATCTTCTTGTAACAAATTAAATAGTACAATGACATTTTTTTATGTTCACTAACCATTTTCAATTTGGTCTAGAATTAAATAGTACAACGACTTTGTTTTTTGTTCACCAACTAATTTTTAGGTTGATCTACACTTTATTGTATGATGAAGTTTTTTTGGTTAGCCAAAATCTCAGTATTAAGACATCAGACCACCCAAACCAAAGATTAGAGATCGTTTATAAGATCCATTCAAATATATCGATGATCCCTGAGAGAATTTGAACACTGCAATCACGTTATTAATTTTATATAAATTTATAAGAGTGTAAGATAATGCATGATTGATTATTGTCAGTGATTTGTATGTGGCGTCATCTGGGAATAATTTCTGCAATAGACTACGTGGTAAGCAAGCAAATTTTATGGTAATTCTTTTAGAACTTCTAGAAGACGACAATAATGTTGGTTTGTCTACCAAGTACAATAGTACAGCGAACTAATACTGGGCTAGAATTACAATTCGATAATAGTTAAAAATAAAATATACTATTATCTAGTTTAATTTGACAGAATTCAACAAAATAAGACGAACAAAATAATAGTCTTATTCATCTATTTTTTAAGTTAATGTTTGTTTTGTTGTACGACAACTTTTTATTAATTAAAATAACAATCACCTCTTGTTTAAAAATACCATCAATATAGTTTGGTTTAACAAAATTAACGATATTGTTATTTAACCATTTTTTTTTGTTGAATTTACCCATACTTTGAGTGTACTGTTGACCTAAGTCTGATCATGCTATAGTCATAAGTAATAAGAAATCTCTCTTACAAGACATCGTATCAAGTATCTCTAGCCCCACCTAGAGGAGAATTCATCGTAAATAAACACATTTATTACATTTCAAAGCCAAGAATGATTAAAAAGCACAATGAAAAAGTTGCTAGTATAGTGAAATTTTATATTTTTGGATTTCGAATCTGGAGCGTAATCTCTACCAATCCTTACTTATACAGTCGTTAATGTCTATAATATAATGTGTCTAGTTGAAAACCAGATTCCCATGGTTGAATATTATATTATTACGCAATGCATATATGTTAGATCACTGTTTGCGTGATTGATTTTTTAAAAACTTTTTATTTGGTTACATGAGGAATCAACGTTGATTCCTGAATAAAAGATACAATTCATGTATGATACATTTAATATGAAGTGAGTATGATAACTGAAGGTACAAATGCTCGTTAGTCTTATTTATAAGTTTTCAAATGATGTGTCAGCCAAAGTTGAACAAAGGAAATGCAAGCTAGCTAATCAGCATAATATTGTGAGAAGTTAAAATGAAACTTAATATCTAGATAAGCAATTCAAAGGAAGCTGTTATCTAATACTGTAATATGATGCTATCTGTAATGTCGCTTTATATCTTGATGATATAGCATATAATTTTATATAACAACTTCCCCCTTAATAAAAAAGTTGATGTTATGCAGCAACTTTTGAAAATTGTTAGAAACGTTAAATGAATATAATGCAAAATAAATTGAAACAATGTTGAATGAATACAAAGCAAAATAATAAAATACATAAAAGTTAAAATTGGTAGATAATAATAATAATAAGCGAGTAGTAGATTACATAAATGTAATAAGAATAAAATACAATGGTCTAAATTAATAGACAACGGTAAAACTCCACATATGAAAGTCTATGTTAACTCGATGTCCTCTTCTTCTTGAGGTTTAATACCGGGTCGCTTTCTTGGAGGGATCAGTCTAGGAAATTTGGTAAAAACTCTGCTTCGCTCTGAAGGAGGTGAAGGAGGGTTGTCCGTTGAGGGTTGGATTCGCAATGCTCCACATCTTCTTCTTCTGCATTTACAGGTTATGTAAAGTAGAACTAATAGAATGATGAGAGTGATTATGAAATATGTGAACCAAGATATGTGTTTTGTCACAAAAGGTTCGTTTATGAGGTCATCCAGAGATTGTTTAATTTGAGAGGTTTTAATTTTGGAATTTTGATTTTGTCGGGCATGTGATTACAGCATTCAAAAGGAATTTGGATAGGATGTGAATTGTCCTTAATTTCGGAAAAGTCTTTAGCACTGGCTTGTATTCGGGTGATGCCTGCGTAGGCGTAACATCCTGGTTGTAGTTTGATGATGGAATTTTTGTTGATTAGCTCTGTTGTGGATTCTCTCTTTGGACAGTTGATGGTAATGTGAAGTGGTTCGGAATTAATTATTAGCCATGAGTTGTCTTCAAGTTCTTGGACATTGTACCCTTGGCTGATGATGAAGGAGGTCTGGCAGTTTTCTGGGAGTCTAGCTAGTGATTTGAGGATTCTGGCTTCGCATATGGCATTTTGATCGATGGGATAAGCGTATAGGTTTGAGCATAGTTTGGTTCCAAAATAAAGAGGTTTGCATTCTTTCAAATTTTGTATAGGTATGTACATTAAAGAATCATCGTCTCTCGCGATAAACTTTTGTGAAATAGATAAAATGTGATGTAGACCAGTTCTGTTATCAAGTATCGGGATAGGATATAGGCGATAGGTGTTATAATTTTGGGGTTCAACAAGTGGTATTGTTAAAACAAATACTAAGTTAGAATCCATTTGAAACGCCTGTAATTCAATAATATCCAAATACTTAGCAACTGCCGATAATTTAATGGGGAGAGGCAAATTGTTCCTTCGTAAGCTCTGTGAAACTTCTTGTAGTGCTGTCACTAAGTGATTAGGTGTTATGATGGACGTGTGAATGATTCCTAGTCTGGCAAATGTTATTGAATTTAGAATGTCGTTTAAATTATCTTCGATATACAAATAGCTCGCCATTAGTTGTTCGGAAATGTATAAGAATTTTAGTTTTATATGAGCAGCCTCAATAGCTTGAGTCATGGTTTGAATTGTGCGTTCGATTTCATCGAGATCTTTGTTAAACGTTTCCTCGTCAATTTGTAATTTTTGTATAGTCGAGTTGAAGTTTTTAATAACAGAAGTCGTAACTGAAATTTGATTTTTGATTAAGTTTTCCAATTGACGTTCGTCGTTATTTAGTTTATTTATACAATTAGTATAGTATTGGTCATCTTCAGCATCTAGGTTTCCAGTTATGGATTTGAATATTGTACCGATACCGTTAAGTATTCCTCGTTTATATCTTTTTGTATCTGAAAAGATTTCGTCAAATTTCATTTTTATAGAGTTGGATATTTGTGTTAAAAGGTTAAAGTCTGTTTTAATTTGACTCGTAAAAATAATTGACTTATGATCACCATTATTGAGAGTGTACAAGATTCTGTCTAAGATATTTTGATTTTTGTCAAAAGCTAGTTTGAGGGATGAAATGTTTTTATGCACTAGTAGAGTCCATTTGTCATTTGTCACCACGATGTCCGTGTCTTGGTGGTAGTATACACCAACAGTATTATTGATCGGGGTAATTTTGTATTGAGAGAGTGCTGATCCGAACAGCAGGAGAAACCTGAAAATAAATTTAATTTTCAGTATATGGTTTCATTCTATCAAAATTTACTTTAGTTTCTTGTTTCGTTTCGAGATTTAATAAGGTAGCAGAATTTTGGAAAATTTCTTTTATTTTGAAGGGACCGTTAAATTTGTTTTGCAATTTGTTTTTGATTTGTGATTCTTTTACGTAAACTAAGTCACCTATTTTGTATTCGGGTCGTATTTGGGGAACATTTCTATCAAAGCGAACTTTCGCTTTCTCCTTTTGAGCTTGCGTTCGACTACGGGCTATTTTATAGTAGTGGGATATTCTGTTGTTTAAATCCCTAACGTATTTGGTTATTAACTCTTTTTGGTTATATAAAGTTTCGGGTGGTCTGTTGGACGTATGTCCAAATACAAGTTCGTATGGGGTGAAACCGTGTGTTTTATTTACTGAATTGTTATAGCATATTACTGCATATGGTAAAATTGTGAAAGGATGTTCGTTCGGATTTTCAGTTTTATGAATTCTTATCATTTCAGCTAGAGTAGCATGAAATCTTTCTATGGATCCGTTCGATTGGGGATGTCCTACGCTTGAATAAGTTAATTTTATGTCATAGAGGGTGCAGAGATCTTTGAGCAAGCGGTTGTCAAATTCGCCACCGTAATCGCAATGGATTCTTAGCGGGGTACCGTAATGTTGAAAGTATAACAACAAGGTATTTACGACGGATTTTGCGGATTTGTCCGGGACTGCATAGGCTTGTGTAAATTTAGTTAACTCGTCGCGAATAGTTAAAGCGTAATTTCGAGTTGGGAATTCAAATAAATCGATATTAATTCTTTCGAATGGTGTTCTTGGGGTTTCTGTGACTACTAGAGGGTTATTAAGGTTTTTCCGGCATACTTTAGTCTTTTGGCAAGTTTCGCAATTTTTTATAAAATTTTCAACGTCTTTAGTTAGACCTTGCCAAGTGTATTTTTCTCTAATTCTTCGAATCGTTTCATTTATTCCACAGTGTAGATTATTTTTACCAAAATGATTTTGCTCCAATATAATTGGAATTTCATCTTCGTCGGCAGTTCTGACGATATCTTGACAAATTACTACCTTCAAGTCTTTTTCCGCAAAAATGAATGATAGGATTTCAAGAATGGGGAGGTCTAAGTTATTTTCGACAAAGTATGTCTTAGAGAGATCTAGAACATCTTGATTTTTAAATAATACCGAAAATAGATGTTCAATTACAGATTCGATATCAAAAGGTAGAGGGATGATAAAATATCTCCTATGTCTGACCGTTTTGCTTGATACAATATTGATTTTATCGTTATGAAATTCGGGATTTTCTTCGAATATGTCCTCGATAATTTTATGATGGAGGTCTTGTAAGTTATTTTGTTGGAAGAAAGTTATAATATCTTTGTGTTCTCGGTATAAGAGTTGTTTGTTTGATGCTTTGATTTTTGAATAGTCTATTAAAGATGTTGTTTTATATAAGTTGGCGAAAGTTTCAAATTCTTGAGAAATTTGTTCGTTAGTGATTTCGTTATTATCGTCTGGGTTTTCGTCGTCGTCTGACTCTTCGTCATTCGCGGCTAGAACCTTTGAATAGAATTTGGAACATTCGGAAAAATGATTAATTTTGATTCTGGAAAGTGCGTCCGCGTTCTTATTGATTTTGCCTGGTTTACAAATTATTTCGTAGTCGTACTCTTCTAATTTGAGTCGCCAACGGGCAAGTCTACTTCCTGGATCTTTTATAGAGAATAGCCAGGTGAGTGGTCTGTGGTCGGTGACAAGCTTGAACTTTCTACCATACACATATGGTCTAAAGTGCTTTACACTCCATACTATCGATTAAAGCTCGCGTTCAATCGTTGAATATTTAGTTTCTGCACTGCACAAGGTTCTATAAGCATAGGCAATGGGTAAATCTTTGCCAATAGGCCCCTGGCTCAGCACCGAGCCGACGGCAAATGCGCTCGCATCAGTGGTTAGAACGAAAGGTTCATCAAAGTTGGGGTAGATTAATATCGGAGTTGTCGTTAATGTTTGTTTCAAATTTTGAAAAGAATTTATACAATCATTGTTGAAGAGAAATGGTACGTCTTTTTGTAGTAGTTTTGTTAAGGGCTTGGTTATCTTGGAGAAATTAGGAATAAAGCGCCTATAATATCCGGCTAAGCCTAGAAATGATTTAATTTCTTTTGGATTTTTCGGTTGAGGAAAATTTAAAATAGCGTCAACTTTCGAAGGGTTTGGTTTTACGCCGTCTTTTGTAATTAGGTGTCCTAAATAAGCGACTTCCTTGCGGAGAAACTCGCATTTGTCTGGTTGAATTTTGAGGTTGGCTTTTTGAAGGCGTTTAAAGACTTCAGTTAGACGGGAAATGTGTTCGTGAATTGTAGGAGAGTAAATAATAATATCGTCCATGTAGACGAGACATCGTTCATTTTGAATACCTAACAGGATGTTATCCATAACTCTTTGAAAAGTTGATGAAGCGTTTTTGAGTTCAAATGGCATTCGCACGAATTCATAATGACCGTTCTCAACTGTGAAAGCAGTCTTTTGAATATCTGCGGGATTAATTTCAATTTGGTGAAAACCAGAAGCCAAGTCTAAGGTTGTGAAATATTGGCATTTGCCAAGTTGGTCTAAAAGATCGGAAATGTTGGGCAGAGGATATTTGTCGCCGATTGTAACCTCGTTGAGTTTGCGGTAGTCGACTACAACGCGCCATTTCTGTTTACCAGAAGCGTCCAGTTTTTTGGGAACTACCCAGACAGGAGAGGACCAAGGTGAGATTGAGGGTTGAATAATACCTTGACTTAACATTTTCGATACTTGGGAATTAACTTCTTCTTTATGGACCTGAGGATAGCGATACGATTTCGTAAATATCGGTCGGGAATTGTCGGTGTCAATAGGGTGTTTGATTTCGTTGGTAAAAGTCAAATTGTCTCCTTCTAAATAGAATATATCTTGAAAGTCTAAACAAAGCTGCGTTACTATTTCGGCCTCTTCTTCGTTTAGATGATCCAAGCGCAATTCGTTCCTGATTTCAAAGGATCTGTCTGTCTCTAAGTGTTGGTCAGAATTTTGAGTATTTAAATTAAGAATTGATTTGAATTTTTGTACTGGTTCCAGGTTAAGATTTGAGAAGTTTATGGTTTTTGGGATGGCGTTTGCGTTTATTATTGAAGTTAAAAATTCTCCATTGTGATCGATTTTGACAATGGCATTTGGTAAGCGTACTTTCTCGTTTTCCTGGGCTAACAGTATAGCCTCGGTATTTCGCAGGTTACATTTTAGTTTACAGATTTTTTCCATGCGAAGTTCGATAGAAATTAAATTTTTGATGTTGCCTAAATTTAGATTTTGATTTTTGATGTTAGACTTACTACTTGGTTGAACAGGTAAATTTACTGTAGTTTCTTCCGTGACTTTAAATAGTGGTATGGTTTTAAAATTTGTGACTAGTTGTTTGTTTTTAAAGTCTACTTGGCATTCGTAATGTTCTAAGAAGTCTGCGCCTAATAATCCATCAAAATCTATATCTATAGATTATAGATATAAACTTTGTGTGACTCATCTGAAAAGGGGATGAGAACAGATTCGTTGATATAAATTTTTTGATCAGTAATACCCTGTATAATTACATTTTTAGGAGATCTACGTCTATAATTTTCAGCTGTTTTAGGTTTAAAAATTGATATGCCTGCACCTGTGTCAATTAAGATTTTAAATTTACCAGTTGCGTCTTTCATATAATAGAGATTTTTTGAGTTTACGGTTAGTAAGGTATGCGGGGGTGTATTTAAAAGAACTTCTGTTCTGGGAAGTTCAGGGACGGGTCGAAACTGTCGTTGAGATTCATAGTTTGTATTTGAGTTTCTAGTTCCGTAATTGGTTCGAATTGGTCTGTTTGTTGTGTTGGAGTATCCGTGGGGTACTCCGGATCTAATCGAAAATCCTGAGGATTAGCAGTATAATCCTCGTATTGTTCGTATTGAGAATTAGCTGTATAATTCTCTTGGAAATTTTGGTTAGTTTCAAAGTTATAATTTTCGTAAGTATCCTCTGCAGTTTGGTAATCAGAAGAATAGTCACTGTATTGATTAAAATCGCATTGGTTTTCATAAGGTTCGTAATTTAAATGATGCGTTTTTTGTTGATTAAAACGGTTGAAGTTTGGGTTTGGTTGAATAGCAGAGGGTATTTGCTGATTGAAATTCGGGTTCGGCCTTATGGCTGAGGGCCTGTTTTGTTGCGATTGATTTGGTTGATTAGGTTGAGGGAATGTCCTCTGATTAAATTGATTGGTTTGAGAAAAATTTTGAAAATTTGGGTTTCCTTGATAATTTGGTCTCTGGAAGTTTGATGTCGATGGCATAGACTGTTGCTGTTGCCTTGTACGACATTCGTTTATGACGTGTCCATTTCTTTTACAAAATGAGCAGAATTTCTGTTGAAAATTAGAGGTTGGTCGTTTGGGTTGTAAATTGGGATTTTTGACCGGACTATTTTTCGGAAATTTTTGTTGTTCGAAATAGGATAGTTGCAGTTCTCTCCGAATTCTGCTAACAGCTTTTAGTATGGTTGGAGGGTTACTGGCACGTATGATGCGGCCTAAGTTTGGTTCTAAGCCCGTTAACAAATTATTAAGCGTCATGGTTTCTATAAGATCTGATTGTGCAGTTCTTTGCGTTCCCGTGAGATTTTGTTTTTGCACTGCGGCATGCATCTTCGCGTTGTGCGTTTGTAAACGCGATACAAATGTTAATGCGGATTCGCCTGGCAATTGGTGAATGCGCTGCAGGTCCTGAATCAGGGCCGTTAGATCTCTGGAGTCCCCAAAATGAGTTTCCAAGAGTGCTTTGATTTCTGGCCAGGTGCCAGGGTTGCGTGAATTAATTAATTCGGCAGCTTTGCCTTTTAACTTATTTTTGATGTGGATTGTTAATAAAATTTTCTGGTCATGGATTGCCATACTTTGTGCACACTGACATGAGTTTAAAAATGTTTGTAAATTAATGGCGTTGCCATCAAATTCCGGTATCAATGAAAATACTTCAGAGAGCTTGTAAGGCTCAATTTGCTTTGGTAGTTGTTGTTGTAGTTGTTGTAGTTGCTGTTGTTGTTGTTGTTGTTGTTGTTGTAGTTGTTGTTGTTGTTCGGCTGGTGCCGGTACTATTGGTTGAGCTGTCTCTGGTTGAGCTCTGTCTGGCATTTTGCTTTGTATTTAAATTATTTGGATTGCAAAAAGAAATTGGTTGCGTATCAGCAGTATGATACGAACTTAAATTAAATTAGCTTGTTACGTTGCGTGTGTAAATGGATTGTATATTAGCTGTATAATACACAATGTTTCGTAAATACGAAAATAAATAAACTTAAAATTAAATAAACTTGTTTCGTTGCGTTTGTAAAGGAATGGATTTCACTTTGACAATAGAACTGTTCACTTAAATAAGTTATGAATAAAGTAAGCGAGATGATTCTTAAAATGACTTACGCGAATATTTTCTTCATCTGGTTAGTAGGTTCTTCTAATTAAAGGATTGGGATCCACCACCACGGCTAAGAAGTTCTCCTTGTTCTAATGGTTCTTTTCCAATGGTTAGGCACCTTTTGCAGATGGACTCCTTGTTCCGCTGGATACGTTTACCACTAGTTAGGCTCCCGAACACGCGATGTTAGTTAGATCCTACCGACTGCGCCATTTGTTAGATCACTGTTTGCGTGATTGATTTTTTAAAAACTTTTTATTTGGTTACATGAGGAATCAACGTTGATTCCTGAATAAAAGATACAATTTACGTATGATACATTTAATATGAAGTGAGTATGATAACTAAAGGTACAAATGCTCGTTAGTCTTATTTATAAGTTTTCAAATGATGTGTCAGCCAAAATTGAACAAAGGAAATGCAAGCTAGCTAATCAGCATAATATTGTGAGAAGTTAAAATGAAACTTAATATCTAGATAAGTAATTCAAAGGAAGCTGTTATCTAATACTGTAATATGATGCTATCTGTAATGTCGCTTTATATCTTGATGATATAGCGTATAATTTTATATAACATATATATAGTAGTTTGTGCAACAAGAGTAGATATAGTAACCATATCGCAAGATAAAGAAGTTTGAGCACGATGCCGTAGGCGGAATTCTCAATCTTTCGAGTGCGATATAGACAATCCAGTCGAGTTCTATGACCAGCTTAAATAAAACTACAAAATTTATTACGCAAATACACACTGACATTACTTTGACAGCTTACGCACTAACTTGAATTAAAAACGAATAGTTGCCTATGTATTTAATACACGAACTGTGATTGGTCGGTTTCATATCTTATCCATCCTAAATAGTATATGAAATATATCCGTTCAGTTAACTGAAATTGCATACTTCCATTCTAGAGACTATACAGAAACCAGCAAATTTACATAAGGGAGTAGAAGAAATAAATATCGATAGGAAATATTATTTTACAAGATTTCCATTTGATTATAAAACATAAAAATTAAACAAATAATGGTGAATACCTTTCTTATTTACTGATCGATATTGTTCAAAAACAATAAAGTTCTTTCTATAGCTAACGTTCACTTACTGTCCAAATTGGTGGATCTTTCTTTAATGAAATCTTTCGCCTACCACTGTCAAGGGAAACTCCACCATTCTACAGATTTATTTTGTATTCATTTATTAGCAGATGCTGGTATGTATGGCTTTGCCACATCGTAAGGCTACGTTTCAGGTGAAGAGGAGAGCAAAAAGAAGAAAAAACAGTTGACCAAAGCGAAGAAATTAAACTAATGTGGACAAAGCAGCAAATTCAGTTGAATTTGATTTGCTCGAGATAAAAAATGGTTAAATTCACGAAGATTATTGAAAATGGGTACCAAACAGTTAATTAACGAAGTATTTGTATGCTCTCCTTTGTGGTATTAAAAACACAAGCAGCATCATTTTAGGATGCCGTGTCAGGGCCTCATATAAATGATGAAATTTGCCCAGATCTTTCAGTTTTTTAATTATTTTGTGCACACTACAACATCTAACATTTTGCAAAATGTACCACGTTTTCAGCGAACTACTCTAAAGACATATCAAAAGTCTTTCTCGAAGACTATCGCCGCTACTAACATCTTGTGCATTCGCATCTTTCATCAATGCTCTGCTCTTTGCTGCTCGTTGCTCTACTGTTTGCTCTCCTCTCCACTATAAACGTAGCCTAAAAGGGTTCGGGTCCCACTAGGGTCTTAGACATGCCTTCCCTGGCCAGTTCATTAGTCGTTTCGTTGCCTGTGTTCTGTGTGTTATGGCACCCACACCACAGTCACATTATTCATAGGGACATTCAATAAGCTCCATACTAGCCTCGAATGGACCCCGATGGCCTTTAACGTTATTTGGCTATTAAAAAAAATGGAAATCGACCAGTTAATGGTTCCTTGCCCTATTATTTCCTTTGCACATCACTGTATCGCGGCCACTTCAGCCTGAAATACTGTGGCATATTTTCCCAGACTTATCGAGATTTTTATTATTGACCTTATACCGTAAATCTCAGGTTCTGGTCTGTTCTGGATCTATCGAAAGGTGGATATTTAAACGTAAGTTGTTTTATAATTGTTGTTCGAAATTTTTAACTCAAAATTATTAAATGAATATTAGCAAACGTGCTTGAATTTTATTTCCTATATTTCACATTTTAAATGTGGTTGTAAATTGCCACGAATATCTTCAAGTAATTTGCTAAAATAAATAATTTGTGACACAAAATTAGACGCACTTTTTATCACTCTATACTTAAAATGTATTTATTTACCAAATTCCTAATCATATCAGTTGACTAAAATTCCTGTTTTTAATGAAACACTAACCATGACGAGCATCCTGGTACAATAACTTGAGATAAACATGGAACTTCTTTTTTGCAGGTACTGGTACGACAGAGAGTCAGCTCTAGAAGTGGACCAACGAATTCAAAAAGGACTTTTTCTCTTCGCTTGTACGAACTCCTGTATGAATCCTGTAGTGTATGGAGTGTTTAACATACGAGCGAGACGCAAGGGAACAAAGGTGAGACCTAGAGCCTACACATACAACAGCTCACATCCCACTGTGACAAACCCCACAACTGAAACACGGCTGCCACCGCTAGAAATATCGCTTAAATCTTTAGAATAATCCTTCTTCACCAATAAAGTTTATCTTAAATACTGTGAGGAACATTACGTAACTGTGAAATGCTGTTTTTGTTGCGTAAGTGCTTGGATGCGAGTTAATTTTATTATAAACTTTTAAAGTGGATGTTTCTGATCTAACATTTAAAGCATTCAAAGAGATTATGTCAGTTGACATATAGGGGTTCTTGCGAAAAGTGTTTGTATATATTTAGGTAATAGGAATAATATAAGCATATTAGATACCTATATTATTTAAACTAATAGGCCAGTTATTGGGTAATTCAAACAGGAAAAGTTGGGTATCAATATTTCATTTCATAAAATAGTTATTTGTGTATAAAATGAAAAAATGTATGTTATTGAATAATATTTATGTGTGTTTAAAAGTTATCAATAACCAAAAGCATATTCTAGTGGTTTTTCCCCTGCGCATTTATAACAATAAAAGTTACATCAAAAGTGTTTATAAATATTTAAAAAAATTACATTTCCATACAGCTTCATTGAAAAAATTAAGTTTAAATTTTGAAAATTCGGTTTTTCTTAAATATTTTCAGAACAAAATAGTATTATTACTGTTTCATATAAAGAAGAAAACCCAAAATGTATATTATGTGTTTGGACCCGCTGAAACCGAATCCGAAGTCAGAATTGTCAGATAGCTTCTTTTTTCACTCCATAACCCCAAAAAAAATACCCCCCCAAAAAGTGGTCTGGCCTGCAGACCATACCAGTAGTGTATCCTTATGTATTTGGACCCCCTAAAACCGAACCCGAGGTCAGAATTGTCAGATTCGCTCGTTTTTCACCCATAATCCCAAAAAATACCTCCAAAACAAAAAAAAGTGATCTGGCTTGAGGACCAGATCAGTGAATCCTTATATATTTGGACCCGCTGAAACCGAATCCTAAATCCGAATTGTCCGATTGGCTCACTTTTCACCCCTAACCCCAAAAAGACCCCCCCCCCCAAAAAAAAAACTGGTCTGGCCTGCCGATTATGTGAGTGTATCCTTATGTATTTGGATCCTTTGAAACCGAATCCGAAGTCAGAATTGTCAGATTCGCTCGTTCTTCACCTCTAATCTCAAGAAAAACCCTTGAGACAAAAAAAGTGGTCTGGCCTGTAGACCAGATCAGTGTATCTTTATGTATTTGGACCCGCTGTAATCGAATCCGAAGTCAGAATTGTCATATTCGCTCGTTTTTCACCCCTAACCCCAAAAACAAGAAACAGTGGAGCAGTGTACCCTTACCAAGTACATAAGGATACACTGCCACTGGTATGGTCCTCCGGACAGGCCATTTTTGGGGTGGGTGTTTTTTGGGGGGTTGGGGGTAAAAAACGAACCAATCTGACAATTCTGACTTCAGATTCAGTTTCATGGGTCCTAATACATAAGGATACACTGATCTGGTCCGCAGGCCAGACCACTTTTTTTGTTTTGGGGGTGTTTTTTGGGGTTAGGAGTAGAAAACGAGCGAATCTGACAATTCTGACTTCGGATTCGGTTTCAGCGGATCCAAATACATAAGGATACACTGGTCTGATCCGCAGGCCAGACCACTTTTTTGGGGGGGTGTTTTTTTGGGGTGAAAAAGAAGCAACCTGACAATTCTGTCTTCGGATTCGTTTTCAGCGGGTACAAATACATAAGGATACACTGATCTGGTCCGCAGCTCAGACCACTTTTTTTTGTGTGGCTGTGTAATTTTTAAATGTATCTATATTGTTATTCAAATATTTATAGTCCTGTCAAGTTAGCCCTAAAAACGGGGGTACCCTTGCATATATGTCCAAGAAGCTGAAAATTTACATTAATGTTAGGGATACCATTATAATGAAGTTGTGAAACGTCCCCATTGATCCCGTGTGTGCAAAAAATTTTATGCGAGGTCAAATTTCGCAAAAATGGGTTTCTTTGGATATTTTTGCGAAACGGTTAGTTTTATAATAAAAATAGCTTGGACGAAAATTGTAGATCTTTCAATTCTCTACAAAAACGGTCCTTATACTTTTTTTCCTAAAATTCACCTTTTTTGAGAAAAAGCAATTCTAAAGTTATATTCTCCATAATATGCACACGTTTCCACGCCACCTACGAGGTAGTGTACTTGGCACGTCTTTTTTAATGTGGTTTCCCCGGTAGGCCTACTCCACGGTCTTTTTATTGAAGTTTAATATAATATTAGGTCTTATTCTTCTCTTCCGCCATCTTCTTCTTCTTCTTCATGTTCATCCTCCTGAGTTGACGTAAATTGTTCAAACAGCGATACATCAGTTGTTTCGTCGTTGGTGTAAGGATCATCTTCTGTTGGAGATTCAGTATTTGAACACGACTGGCCTTGACAGCCGGTGCATGCTGGTGAACAAAGTAAGCCTACTTTTTGCAACCGCATTTCGCAGTTGCAAAAAATAGTATTAAGGAGCTTTTCTAATGCCGGTAGAAGTAGAGTGTGGATTGGTTCCAATACATTATTAATTAGCTTCCAACCCCATTCTTCTGGGTCCAGTTGATTACCAAGCCACACTTGAACCTGGCAATATACTCGATAAAAATGTTGATAAGCAGAAGCCGAGGTTGGAGGAAGACAAACTAATTGAACTCTTTTTTTATTACGTGTATGTTTTGCAAAAGATACGTAACGTAACTTACCTATGGAAGTAATTATTTTTGGAGCTCCATATACAGAAAGAAGAAAGCGAATTCCATTGGTAGAGTTTCTGGAGCAGAGTTCATATCTTCAGAAGCTTTTGAACATGTAATTAAATCTTGTTTTTCAAACAATTTGAAAATTGTTGTTTTACCCCTCCGGAACATTGCTGATGTTGTATCACAGCCAGTCATAGCATGTAAAAATAGAATATGATGATGGTTGTTGAGCCTTGCCTGGTTTTAAAAAATAAATGGCATTTTCAATTGGAGTCCGAGGCCGAACAGCAGTCATAATACTATGACTAATGTTAGTACAGACTAATTTTAAATGCTCTAAATTAAGTCGTGTATTTTTTAAAATAATGTGTTCCAAAAAATAAGTCAGTGACTGGAATATCACTGTTAATATCTTCAAATATACGACCTGGTGGGGGGTAATAAGAATTATCGATGACTACTGATTGAATATCTTCCCGAATGATTGCTGCCGCAGCTGACAGGATCTTGAATCGCTCTTCTTTGTCAATATATTTTTTTTTCACCCCAAGCTTGATTCAAGATATCATAATGATTGTCACTGAAACATATAAATATCAATTGTCCCTGTTTTTCAGTGATTATAACTTTATCACCATAATTTAATTTCAATCGTAGTTTTATAGTTCTGTTATCTACATTTAAATTTTTACACACATTTTTCAATTCTTCCAATGTAAATTGACAGTCATCACTATTTTCGATGTATGTAAAAATTTCTTTCATGGTGAGATTTAATGCTTCATCTCGAGGACGGCCGGCTTTACTTCCAGTGGTCGGTTTTAAAAAGGAAACATAACAGTCATTATGATACCTGGCCTCAGCAGCAACTAAATCATGCTCAAACCCGATGCGAGAAACAATAGTTTTTGCTGTGTCATCAGAACGAGACTGAGCTACTTGAAGAACTGATTCTTTGAATGAAAGTGTAGTAACCTTACAAATTCTACGCCGAAATTTCAGTACTCGCTTTTTTTCATATTCTTCATTCAATTCATTGCCGCAAAAGAAACAACAATTTTGAAGGCAGAAAGTTGATTCACTTACGCGTGCTCTAGTACGAGGAGGACTTATTTTAGAAGTACTGGCTTGTTCCTCTTCATGTTGTCTCTTCACTGCAGCAATAGTACTCTTCCGAGTGTAGTTTTTACGACACTGCACATGAATTTTCACCGATTTTTGGTCTTTTAGGTAGTCAGTAAATTCATCACCTCTTTCAACACTTGCGTCAATCAACGTCTTCATGCCATGATCAACAGTAACAAATTCACTTGCACGCAGAGGTTGATTACAAACGAAGCAGCGTAGTCATGCATATTATGGAGAATATAACTTTAGAATGGCTTTTTCTAAAAAAAAAAAAAAAAAGGTGAATTTTAGGAAAAAAGTGTAAGGACCATTTTTGTAGAGAATTGAAATATCTACAATTTTTGTCTAAGCTATTTTAATCATAAAACTAACCTTTTCGCTAAAAAATCCAAAAAACCCATTTTTGCGAACTTTGACCTCGCATGAAATTTTTTGCACACACGGGATCAATGGGGACTTTTCACAACTTCATTACAATCATTCATGTAAATTTTCAGCTTCTTGGGAATTTATGCAAGGGTGAATGTCTATTTTGACCGGAGTATTAGGTTCATATGTAAGTAAACTATTTTATCAAACAAAATATTAATATCTAATTTTTTCTGCTCAATTATTTTGTCGTCTCTGTTAACTGACCTATAGTGTTCCTGAATGTTACCAGTAATTTTGCTGAGGTAGATGTAAGCGCCAATATATTTTTTATAAGCCTTATATCTATGTTTGTAAGATATTGAAAATAAGTCAAAGCTTTACGAAAAATTTATTATTATGATTCATTTATTTTACCACAGGTGAAAGTTCAGTATTTAAAGAAGAGTTTATAATATATTAAAAAAGGACCCAGCACCATTCTTATCGGAATTGGGTTTCTGCAGAATTGGCTGAAAATTTGATATGTTGTGGATTTCGAT
The DNA here is from genome assembly GCA_936432065.2 of Rutpela maculata. NCBI lineage: Eukaryota > Metazoa > Arthropoda > Insecta > Coleoptera > Cerambycidae > Rutpela > Rutpela maculata. Next base: position 155,339,668 of record OW386287.2, read on the forward strand.
CTCCTAAATGAAGTCTCAATAAACAGTTTTTGATAGGGCTTGTCAAATCTAGACAATTTTCTTCATTTCAGATATTCAAATATCTTTTACCATTAAACCATTAAGTTTAAGAAAAAACTATAGATCAAAAATTATTTTTAAGTAGAATAATATGACATTTTTTCAGAATTTTTCATTAACTTTTAGGTTTTATTTAAAAATATGTGTGACATATATTAATAAAAGTTTATAAAAATTCAAAAAAAAATCCTAAATTATTATAATGGCACTATAATAGACATTATTTTATTATTGGACTTGTTAATAAAGGACAAGGAAAGTTTAAGAATATAAAATTCTTGAATAAGACGATATAAATTGTCTAGTTTTGACAAACTAAAAACTGTTCATTATTTGAGATCGTGCCCTTCCAGACTTCTATTCAGGAGATTAAAACGCACAACATATGAAAGTTTCACCCAGTTCTACAGAAAGCCAATTTCCATAAAATTGCGCAGGATCCTTTTCAATATAACATTTAGTCATCTTGTAAAGCCAGTTTGCTAGTTATAAGTCTCTGTCACTTAGCATATGATGAGTTAGCCCTTAATAAAACAAACTTATAAATATTAAATTAATATATTTTATTGTCATGTCTGTATAAGCAAAAATACAAGTAATTCAAGGAACGCATTTTCTTGTTTTTTTTTTAAGTATATATTTCAATGAAACAATTAGTGCCTATTTAAATGTGGAATCAACTCGTGGAAGTAGTTTTCTTGATTAAGTCAAATTTTAATATACAGAGTGTCCCACTTCTCTCTCTCTCTCTCTCCACTCTCGAAACCATTTTCTCGATAACTAAAACAGACGAGTTCTGTAAAAATTAATCTCTAGAATGTATAAATGACTTCAGTTTTGAGTATAAATGGTCATTTCACAAATTGAGGCCTAGGTGACGTTGCGATGATGTAAAGTAATTGTTCATTCCCAGAAACCTGCAAATGAGTGCATGCATGATGGGCATTACATTTTAAACAACTTTTATAATAAGAACAATTTTCGAGAAATCACTGGTTTTAGAGAAATTTTAACTTCAATTTTCTTAAGTTCAGAAATATCCATAACTTTTTTAAATAGTCCTCTGGGATATTTATTATAACCAATCCTCGAGCGAATCAGACTGATTTAGATAGTAATAAAGAAATTAACTTCAAAACGTAAATCATAGTTGTTTAAGTATTTAATTTTTTCAAGTAAAACAAAATTCGCCGCAACTACTATTTGAAAATTAATATTGTACAGTGTTGTCCATAAAAATAGTTTACTCGTTATCACTACTGTCATCAGCAATATCTAAAGAATTTGATGGCAAAAGCATTGAGATTACTTCACTTTTACGTACCATTGGAGACAGGCTAGAAATAAGTGGATCTGAAGACACAAGTATGCAACAAATCGTTGTATTAGATATTATATCTAAACACTTTCCTCGCACTGTGTTTACGATAATGCTGAAAATGTTTCTTGTGTGCTTCCTTTGCCTCTTCCACAACTGGCCAATCGGAAGCAGTGCCGATTTGATAACTTCTGTTCCATGTACCAGAACTGTGTATATTGTTACTGGAATGTAAAACAAGCTGTAGAGATCTAGGTACAGTTTTGTTTTTTCTTTAACTTTGTAACCAATACTTTCTCAGTAGAGTCCTAAATGCATTTATTTTGGTGGAAATATCTATTTTTATTTCCTTAAAATACTCATGTTCGTTCAATTTTACTTTGGAAATCATATATATAATCAACCGGGATCGACTCTCAGCACTCGAGGTTGAATAGGTCCAATAGGGTCTTAAGTATTTGAAACAATAGAGCGTTTGCCATAACTCAGTATCATTAAAATCCGATAGAGGTGCTAGCGTCAATGCTAGGTATTGCTTATTCTAAATGGTTTTGTTTGGTCATTTGCTACAAATTGATGTTTGAATTAATTGAATTTGTAAAACATCAGGTCTTTGTTTTTATTAGCAACACATGAACCTTGGGGTACGCAACAATTATACGACATATCCTTTAAATAACATACGAAATAAAACTGCAAACACGAATGACAGAATTTCAAGTCAAAAATGAACCATTTACCTATAAACTTTAATGTTCGTCGTTTGCACGTTTGCATTTTTTACGTAATGAAATGAGAGGTTGTATTATTTGTGATGCATTTTCTGTATACATTTACTTTATTTTTGAGCTCCTGTATGCTTAGTTTAAACTGAATATTCTGCTGATAGTGGAGTGAAATTTGCTGGAACTTGTCGGGAACATTACAAGGAGTGTAGCAAAAAGTTTTGGAATCCCAAGTCATTGGTTTAAACAAAAGAATGTTGAAAATTGCGATTTTTCGCAGTTTGTCTTAAATATCACTGGTTGGTTGTATAGCTAGTATCGCAATGAACAAAAAAAGAAATTGTTTGTAATAAAATTCCGGAGAAAACTAGATTTATCCGAACCTTTTTGGTTAATTTGTTATGTTGCGATAAATAAAAAAATAGCAGCCATTTTCTCTAGTGGAGATAAATCGTCATATCAAGTTGGTATGTTAACAACAACGTCTAAAAAATGAAAGCAAAGTCGAAAATTGAACCGTTGATTGTTTAGGTGCATAAAGTCGTACAGTAAATTTTTTTTGTTTTAGATTGTAGCTTCTTTTATCTTCCTTTCAGCAATTTGTTTGATTTTTTTTGTAAACAAATTCACTTTTCTCATCAATATTTTGCCCAAAAAGAATGCAACTGGCGTAAGAAAAACTTTTTTTTTTAATTTTTTTTTCTCTATATGCTTTTAACATATGCTAATAATTTTCATTTTTGGGCAGAATATTGATGAGAAAAGTGAATTTGTTTATAAAAAAAATTAAAGAAACTAATAAAAAAAAAAAAATTTTGTTTATGTCACTGAAAAGAAGATAATACATGCTACAATCTGAAAAAACAACTTGCTGTACGACTTGATGCCCTTAAAAATCAACAATTCAATTTTAGAATTTGATTTTGTTTTTTAAGCGTCAATATACCAACTTGAAATCTGATATGATGTTTTAGCTCCACTAGAGGCATCGTTTCCTAAAGTTTCGTCAAAATAACTCATCATCAATTGTTTAAAACTGGCTATATTTTATTATTCTGGCAATATATGCGTTTATATATTGTAACTCTGCACGATGCCACACTTTGCACACTGTGCATATACTATAAAAGAAACATATGCTCTCCTTCAGCGACACTTTTTTAGGAAATTTAGTTCTCTACAACTTTCTTCCCTATTTTTCTATTATTTTGAACGTCTTCATTTTAATGTGGGTATTGCCTTTCACGTATGTATAGATTGACCGCCATATTAGAGCCGCCATTTTGAATTCAGCAAATTTTTTAATTTTCTGTATATCGAAAAGCTACTAAGTACCTTCTTCATGCCAAATTTAAAGATCCCAGCTCACCAAGAAGTATGCTCAAACAATTCACCCGACAGATAAATATAGGTAAAAACAAACAATATTACACTTTTCTTTATACATATTTATCTGTGTAGACATATACTCGGGAGGGAACGACAAAGTCAAGTTTATAAATTGAGTGTGAGACTTACAGCTATACAATGTAAATCATATTTCAACATCGTTAGAGATACAGTTTGAAGTATTATAGATTTTGAAACACAATATAATAACTGACAACTTGACAACTAAATTGGTGTCATTTAAAAAAATTATATTTGTAGGCAATTATGTTCGTCTTATTCTTTGGATTTTGCTTGAAATGTATAATAAATGTGAGTGTTAAGGTTGGGCACGGCAGGTCCGGTTCGACTAAACAATAGTTAGTGAGGGGGTTAGAGCTCTTGTTTAAAAGGTATAAACTTAAAACTAACAATAACTTTTAAAAAACATGATAATATATGAAAATATCTAAAAATAAATAAAATTGCTTTAGCCATTGGACCATCAGACATCACCACAAAAATTGAATGCCTGTAGTATATATCATTCGAGTATTATATTTCAACGAATTAATATATGATTATGAAATACATATATATATATATATATATATATATATATATATATATATATATATATATATGTATATATATATATATATATATATATATATATATATATATATATATATATATATATATATATAAAAAATAGGAGATGTTAGTGCGGACCAAAGCTTTATGGCAAACAGGAAAAAATCGTGGGTAAGACCGCAAAGAAAAAGAGCAACCGTGGACACGTGTTTCGGACTCGTTGGTCCTCATCAGCACGGTGTAGCTAAGTTGAAAGGATAGGCACAACTTAGGAATTGACACAAACGGTGACCACTGACAGGCAGCCAGTCGCACATTTGTGGCAAGAGTTAGAAGACCCCGGGTTTCCGGAGCGACAACTAACACACCACGGAGGCAACTATAGCTACCTGCGTGGAATCACTGGACCCAAGGAAGAATAAAAAATAGGAGATGTTAGTGCGGACCAAAGCTTTATGGCAAACAGGAAAAAATCGTGGGTAAGACCGCAAAGAAAAAGAGCAACCGTGGACACGTGTTTCGGACTCGTTGGTCCTCATCAGCACGGTGTAGCTAAGTTGAAAGGATAGGCACAACTTAGGAATTGACACAAACGGTGACCACTGACAGGCAGCCAGTCGCACATTTGTGGCAAGAGTTAGAAGACCCCGGGTTTCCGGAGCGACAACTAACACACCACGGAGGCAACTATAGCTACCTGCGTGGAATCACTGGACCCAAGGAAGAATAAAAAATAGGAGATGTTAGTGCGGACCAAAGCTTTATGGCAAACAGGAAAAAATCGTGGGTAAGACCGCAAAGAAAAAGAGCAACCGTGGACACGTGTTTCGGACTCGTTGGTCCTCATCAGCACGGTGTAGCTAAGTTGAAAGGATAGGCACAACTTAGGAATTGACACAAACGGTGACCACTGACAGGCAGCCAGTCGCACATTTGTGGCAAGAGTTAGAAGACCCCGGGTTTCCGGAGCGACAACTAACACACCACGGAGGCAACTATAGCTACCTGCGTGGAATCACTGGACCCAAGGAAGAATAAAAAATAGGAGATGTTAGTGCGGACCAAAGCTTTATGGCAAACAGGAAAAAATCGTGGGTAAGACCGCAAAGAAAAAGAGCAACCGTGGACACGTGTTTCGGACTCGTTGGTCCTCATCAGCACGGTGTAGCTAAGTTGAAAGGATAGGCACAACTTAGGAATTGACACAAACGGTGACCACTGACAGGCAGCCAGTCGCACATTTGTGGCAAGAGTTAGAAGACCCCGGGTTTCCGGAGCGACAACTAACACACCACGGAGGCAACTATAGCTACCTGCGTGGAATCACTGGACCCAAGGAAGAATAAAAAATAGGAGATGTTAGTGCGGACCAAAGCTTTATGGCAAACAGGAAAAAATCGTGGGTAAGACCGCAAAGAAAAAGAGCAACCGTGGACACGTGTTTCGGACTCGTTGGTCCTCATCAGCACGGTGTAGCTAAGTTGAAAGGATAGGCACAACTTAGGAATTGACACAAACGGTGACCACTGACAGGCAGCCAGTCGCACATTTGTGGCAAGAGTTAGAAGACCCCGGGTTTCCGGAGCGACAACTAACACACCACGGAGGCAACTATAGCTACCTGCGTGGAATCACTGGACCCAAGGAAGAATAAAAAATAGGAGATGTTAGTGCGGACCAAAGCTTTATGGCAAACAGGAAAAAATCGTGGGTAAGACCGCAAAGAAAAAGAGCAACCGTGGACACGTGTTTCGGACTCGTTGGTCCTCATCAGCACGGTGTAGCTAAGTTGAAAGGATAGGCACAACTTAGGAATTGACACAAACGGTGACCACTGACAGGCAGCCAGTCGCACATTTGTGGCAAGAGTTAGAAGACCCCGGGTTTCCGGAGCGACAACTAACACACCACGGAGGCAACTATAGCTACCTGCGTGGAATCACTGGACCCAAGGAAGAATAAAAAATAGGAGATGTTAGTGCGGACCAAAGCTTTATGGCAAACAGGAAAAAATCGTGGGTAAGACCGCAAAGAAAAAGAGCAACCGTGGACACGTGTTTCGGACTCGTTGGTCCTCATCAGCACGGTGTAGCTAAGTTGAAAGGATAGGCACAACTTAGGAATTGACACAAACGGTGACCACTGACAGGCAGCCAGTCGCACATTTGTGGCAAGAGTTAGAAGACCCCGGGTTTCCGGAGCGACAACTAACACACCACGGAGGCAACTATAGCTACCTGCGTGGAATCACTGGACCCAAGGAAGAATAAAAAATAGGAGATGTTAGTGCGGACCAAAGCTTTATGGCAAACAGGAAAAAATCGTGGGTAAGACCGCAAAGAAAAAGAGCAACCGTGGACACGTGTTTCGGACTCGTTGGTCCTCATCAGCACGGTGTAGCTAAGTTGAAAGGATAGGCACAACTTAGGAATTGACACAAACGGTGACCACTGACAGGCAGCCAGTCGCACATTTGTGGCAAGAGTTAGAAGACCCCGGGTTTCCGGAGCGACAACTAACACACCACGGAGGCAACTATAGCTACCTGCGTGGAATCACTGGACCCAAGGAAGAATAAAAAATAGGAGATGTTAGTGCGGACCAAAGCTTTATGGCAAACAGGAAAAAATCGTGGGTAAGACCGCAAAGAAAAAGAGCAACCGTGGACACGTGTTTCGGACTCGTTGGTCCTCATCAGCACGGTGTAGCTAAGTTGAAAGGATAGGCACAACTTAGGAATTGACACAAACGGTGACCACTGACAGGCAGCCAGTCGCACATTTGTGGCAAGAGTTAGAAGACCCCGGGTTTCCGGAGCGACAACTAACACACCACGGAGGCAACTATAGCTACCTGCGTGGAATCACTGGACCCAAGGAAGAATAAAAAATAGGAGATGTTAGTGCGGACCAAAGCTTTATGGCAAACAGGAAAAAATCGTGGGTAAGACCGCAAAGAAAAAGAGCAACCGTGGACACGTGTTTCGGACTCGTTGGTCCTCATCAGCACGGTGTAGCTAAGTTGAAAGGATAGGCACAACTTAGGAATTGACACAAACGGTGACCACTGACAGGCAGCCAGTCGCACATTTGTGGCAAGAGTTAGAAGACCCCGGGTTTCCGGAGCGACAACTAACACACCACGGAGGCAACTATAGCTACCTGCGTGGAATTGTTGTAGAACTCTCCAAAATCGTCCTAAGTTGAAGACATAATCAAAATTCGACTTAGGCAAAAATTTCATTTAAAGACATTTTTGGGAGTCTGCAGAGGCGCAGATCAGTCCATAAGGACCGTTTTGGGTTCTATAAGGCGTTGGAAATGACCAGGTGAAAATTCGAAGAAACACCGAATTTTCACTTAGGAAAAATGTTTTTGGTTCAGAATATCAGAGTAGAAGTATATAATGACAAAGATTTATGAATAATATACTTTTTCAAAGGTACCATAAATTGGACTTTGAAAAATAATATTTTTGGAAGGGCGTCAAAATTTGGCCTAAGAATCGATTTATCGAAAGTACGCCAAAGTTTCACTTGCAGACTAATTTTTCAAAACTGCGTTGAAATTTGGCTTGAAAATCGATTTTTCAAAAGTACGCCAAAATTCCACCCGCGGATTAACTTTTCAAAAGTACCTTGAAATTTGGCTTGAAAATCGATTTTTCAAAAGTACGCCAAAAATCCACCCGCGGATTAACTTTTCAAAAGTACCTTGAAATTTGGCTTGAAAATCGATTTTTCAAAAGTACGCCAAAATTTCACCCGCAGATTAGTTTTTCAAAAGTACCTTGAAATTTGGCTCGAAAATCGATTTTTCAAAAGTACGCTGAAATTGGTCTTAAAATGGATTTTTCAAAAGTACCACGAAGTCAGTTTAAAAAGTACCACGAAAATATACTTTAAATTATTTTTTATTTTTTATTCCTCAACCAAAGACATTGACCTTTGAGGTACGATCATTGAAAGCACAATTCTAAAGTATGAGCATAAAATTTTAACGATGCACTGCATCCAAAAGGCAAAATAGAAGATTTTGTCAAAGCCGGCGTAGTGCCGATAAGCAAAAATTGATAAAAATCAATGCACATGTACAAGGCCGGTTTCTCGCATGGAAGGAGTTTGGATTGACCCAGCGGCTCACAATTTGGTCGAGCGCGTTGAGTAGTCCAGACAAAGCGATGGTAGAAAAGCCACTAACGGGGCTTTTCAGATGACAAAGTTATAGAGGAAAACGCCTTGTGCATAAAAATCCAAAAATTCAATTTTGCCTAATAGTCGCTCGAAGGTGAGACGCTGCCAAATCGATATTATTAATCGACTGTGATAAGGGTTAGTAAGTCGTGGACTGATCGAACGCCACTCAACTTATGCAGTAATAAGTCCTCTGAATGTGTTTGAGTACGTGAATTTCCACGATACAAGAACTTTAAAGCTAGGTAGTCTCTAGCGAAACTAAATTCATTTAGTAAAACTTTTTTAAGTTAATTTCAGTCAGCCTTAATTATTCATTTACCCAGAGTCTGAAATGATTCTAAAAGCTCGCATTTTGATTCTGAGAAGGTACGTATGAATCTTTTCTACCTAATCGATCGTTAGCGCGAGCGCTCTCGCTTGTATGGTCTGAAAGTCACTACCTTGATTGGGGAAGGCACGATTCTTTCTTGAGAATTTTGTATAACCAATTCTGTTAAATAAACGGATTCTTTGAACTAATGTTTCTTAATTGATCTTGAGGCCTGTTGACGGTCTATAATCCCTGGAACTTTCGTATAGAAAACCGGATGTGTCGAGTTAATTCGCATTAACGTTCGACCTTCTGGTTGTTTTACGGAGGTTCGATAGGGATTTTTTTATGCGTTTTTTGAGAAATATATTCCGTTATTAATGGACCAAAACGCGATTTTCGCGTACCAAAACTAATCCCTCCGCAGAGAAATTCTTCGGTTGGGATTTTTTTATGCAAAAATTCAGGAAATTAAGAGGTGCCTAAACCCCTAACGAGGGAATTCGGGTCCAGAGAGAGCGTAGTTTCCGATCTGTGGTAGTGCAGCCTTGGTCCCGCTTTTCGGCTATCGAAGTCATCTTATCTCGAACCCGCCTGGGAGGTAGAAGAACGGGGTAATACGCGACTGGCGCCCCCTGAGAAATAAATTGGTGTCGCGTCATTTTGACGCCCGGTAGTGCGTTCTTCTACATGGCGCCCAACGTGGGGCGTTGTTAGTCAGCAGGGCTTTCTGGAAAGGATATGGATGAATCAACGCCTTTCCAGTTTTACGACGAGCCGACATCTGTGATGGACAACGTCTCTAGAGGGTTAGAGAGGCCGTGCGCGGAGGATGTACTGGGTAGTTCGGGGGTTGGCCCGAGTACCACTGAAGGAGTCATACAGCCCTCCTCAGAACAAGTGTTTGCCCAAATGGCAGCAGGTCTTGCCAAAGCTCTAAGCGAAGCCACACACGAGCATAAGTATCGGTCGAAGCATCCAAATGCGGAATTTCATGGCTTCGAACACGAAGACCCTGAAACCTTCATTCATCATATGGAGGAATTTTTCGTCCGAGTACGAATTACGCAGGATAACGACCGTCTGTATAAAATATCAGAACAGCTCAAAGACGATGCTAGGAAATGGTTCGAACAATACCGAACCCTAATTACCACGTATCCTCTATTCCTCGAGCGGTTCAGAAGCCGTTACGATTCAGGTGAAGTACTCACCGAAGCAGTAGCTAATTTATATGGCAAGAAACAAGATGCCGAGGAAAATACGTCAGTATTTATTTCCAGGAAGGTATGCCTCTTCAACAGGATCGATCCGTTTAAGCCGGAGGCGATGAAGGCGGCTACCATCTTCAATCAGTTGAGACCTGATATGAAAATGCTCCTAAAGAGTGCCGTCATACTAGATACAAATACACTAGTGACGATGACCGAACAAATGGCCAAAATCATGGATGAGAATAAAGAATTCGAGATTCTGCAAAATGCAAAAAAAAGCAAAGACCGAGAAGCGTCCACCTCTACCGCTTCAGCTCAAGGGAATCAGCAATCGAGCAGTAACTGGAGAACGGAACCCTCCGCATTAGCGAAGCCGTCCTCCAGTTCCTTTGGTGCATCTAGGACACCATTCAATGGATCTCAAAGAAGAGATAATCCGCCAGCACCAAGGGTGCATTTTGCAAATAATATTTCCTCGCTGCCCAGAGGGGATATACCGAGAAGGGGTACTGGAGACGTAAGGAACTCCCGAGTCCCGTATCGCCCTTGCAGATATTGCCCAACGGAGCAGTGGCATTTTCATGCAGAATGCCCAAACAATCCCTATCGTAATATGAATACGGGAAACCAAGCGGGGGTCAGAGGCGATGGCCCAGGCCGAACTGTACCAGCCCCGCCTACCAGGCCCCAGCAGGCTCGAAGCGACCCTCGGGGAAGCTCCGAAGCAAGAAGTTTAAATTAAAAAACTTCGATGACCTTCCTGACCTTAATTACCTGTTTAAGGATCAAGAAGTCAACCTATCTCCCCACCGATTCACTCCATTAGAATCTATCAATCAAACCAACGACGCTTTCCCTCTGCCTCGCATTAAGATTATAATTAATAATCGAGCGGTTAACGCTTTATTGGATACAGGTTCGACAAGGAATATTATCCAACCGAAATTTTTGAACGACATTGATCAACTTACAGCTCCCCAAACTTTTGTTATGGCTTGCGGCGATGGTTTAGTAGAATCCCTCGGGACTACGACCATAAACGTTAATGTACTAGATGTACCCTTTCAGACCACGTTTCAGGTCATTCAAAATTTAAATGAAGAGCTCATTCTGGGAGCCCCGTTTTTATATGCTCACAATGTCGTATTCGATTATCAACGTAAATGTGTCTACGTCGGCACCGAAGAGCGAATAACCGTCTTCTGGAATCAAGCGGCACATCAAGCAAGGAAGCAATGCCGGCTTCCCGAAGAACTGATCATCGGAAACGATAATTTAAAACCTCTATTCGAGGAATTCGCTGAATTGTTCACCGCGGTGCCTACCCAAGCTACCACGGTGACAACGAAACATAAAATAAAAGTTAAAGACGACCGCCCGTTCAATATCAAACCCTACCCCATGTCTCCTTCTAAGAAAAAAGTTATGTACGATCAAATTGAAGAGATGCTGAAAGCCGGGGTCATAGAACCGAGTACCGCTCAGTACAGTTCGCCTCCTATTATAATTGAAAGGCCCGGCAAGAAGCCTCGCTTCTGCATTGATTATCGTCACTTAAATGAAGTAACGGAAGACGAAGCATCCGTCTTACCAAAGATATACGAGAGTATAAAGGATCTAGGAAACGCCAACTTATTTACGGTGTTGGACCTCAAGAGCGGATATTGGCAAATCCCTCTTGAGGAGTCGTCAAAAAACTATTCTACGTTTACAACATTAGATGGAGCATCTTACCGATTTAACGTGATGCCTTTCGGATTGAAGACCGCTCCATGTACATTCCAAAAATTTATGGCAAGAGACGTATTGACCGGCTACTTGCATCATTTCTGCAAAGTATATCTCGATGATATTATCATCTACAGCGAAAATATAGAACAGCATGTAAACCATCTGAGAGCCGTCTTTGAACGCCTGCGTTTGCATAATTTAAAGGTGTCACCGGAAAAATGTGTGGTAGCCACGTCAAGCATAACCTATCTCGGGCATCAAATAAATGCCAACACCACTCAACCATTAGAAAAACACATATTACAGATACAAAATTATCCGGCCCCTACGACAAGGCGCCAGCTTCAGAGTTTCCTTGGTCTATGTAATTGGGTACGTGAATATATCCCTAATGTTGCAATAATTACAAAGCCCTTGACCCGACTACTCTCGAAAGACTGGCGCTTCAAGTGGAATCCGGAAGCCCAAGAAGCTTTTATTTTACTAAAAGAAGTATTGAATAAACCTCTAGGACTGCACCGGCCAGATTTCAATAAAATGTTCATACTGCAGACGGACGCATCCTTAATAGGATTATCTGCAGTATTATATCAATTGGGGGATAATGACCAGAAGCACATCGTCTCTTATGCTAGTAATACGTTATCTCCGACGGAGAGAAAATACCATATTAATGAATTGGAATGTTTGAGCGTCGTTAATTATATAAGGAAATACAAAATATATTTGGCAGACCGTCCATTTATAGTCAAAACCGACAATCGAGCTTTACTATGGTTAAATAAGCATAAGGACGAGAAAACGAAATTTACTCGTTGGTCATTATTACTTCAGGAATACAGCTTCACCATAGAACATTGTCCCGGCAAGGAAAATATATTGGCTGACTATCTTAGCAGGAATCCTCAAGGCCCAAACGTCGAAGCAGACGACGAAGAGGAGAGAATGTACCCACCAAAATTCTCGTACAAGGAACGAATATCAGTGATTACCACATTGGAATTAAACGATCAGGTCAGAGAAGCGCAAACGCACTCCAGAGATATCCAAGACCAAATTGAACGATGGAATACTCTAGTGCGACAAGCAGATAAAACCGAGGCAGAGGTGAAATTCGTCAATACAAGACAAGTGATAGGCGGCACACTTTGGACAAGAGGCGAAAATGTTAAAGAAAAATTATACGTACCAAAACGTATGGTCATGAGAGTAATATCTCATTTTCACGACCGACCGGAAGTAGGTCACCCCGGCCGCGATGAAACTGTTAGAATCATCTCGGGCCGCTATTATTTTAATAATTTGTCGAGACTAGTTAACAAATATTTAAATGAGTGCATTATTTGTAATTCCGTAAAAAGCAGACAGTCACAACCGAAGGCTCCTCTCAGAAGCCATGCTCCATCGCATCCGTTCGAAGTTTTAAGCGTCGATGTAATCGGACCACTTCAGCGAACCAAAGATGCAGATAACCGATATATATTAATGGTAGAGGATGTATTTAGTAAGTGGGTCGAAGCCAAGGCGTTCACCCAAGTCAGTGGAAAAACAATAGCACAATTTATCGAAGAGGAACTAGTGGCGAGATATGGCGTTCCGAGGGTCATCATTTCCGACCAGGGAGGCCACTTCAATTCCGGCTTTTACGATACGTTCTGTACACGTAACAATATTGAAAGATTCTTCACAGCAGCTTACCACCAACAGGCCAATCCAATAGAAAGGAGGGTGCAAGAAGCTAAGAAGATCTTAAAAACCTTATTATATGGTTCACCCAACGACGAGTGGGATCGACATGTTAGTCAGATGGCATATATCTTGAGAACAAGAAAAAACGCCGCTACTGGGCATACGCCCAGTTTCGTAGTACTCGGCTATGAATTACCGCAGATTGGTGATTGGAATATGTTCGCTTATAGACAAGAGCGTCGTAATCAAGCGGACGTTCCCCGCCTTGAAAGAGTCAAGGAGATTCGTAAAAATCAAACAAATTACCAATGGCGTTACGCGCCCAAAGTGGCGGTAACGCCGATCGTATATAAAGTGGGAGATATGGTAATGACTAAAAGGATCAGGAAGGATCATACCTTCACACCATCGTGGAGTGGGCCACACAAGGTTTTAAAGAGATTGTCCAATGAAGTTTACCTCATTCACAAGGGGGTAACTTCGACGAGGTTACATGTCGATGCCATCAGGCCGGCACCTAAGGGGGACCCCGATGTTGAATTGGAATTGTCTGAAGAATCAGAAGATAGTCCGGATGAAACTCATCTTAGTGACGACGCTTCCTCATCAGACAATGAGATCGCGCCCAGGTCAGAGCGACGTAGCGATACCACACTAGTTCAAATCAATGTTCCCGCAAGTGCTCAAGATGAGCCGGATGTAATAAGTCGAGATCCCGAAGATGCTCGAGATGAGCCAGATATAGAAGAGTCACCTCTAGATATTTCTGAGGTCGACCACGGCTAATAGCCGTTTTCGCTTTTTTTTTTATATTTTTTCTCAAAATTCTAAGTGGCGATTTTGACCTGTATGCGGTCGAATCGAAAATTTAAAGTCTACTCCATGAGCAGACATGGAAAGACGGCGAACCCGACGCAAGAGCGCGATCCGGTAAGCCTAGCTTCTCAAGAGCGAGAGCCGCCAAGTTCGAGTAATGGACGTAGGCATAAGTACGAATCAGTACGAGTTTCGGAAGCTGTTTTTCTTATGCAAGAAGACAACTTCAATTTTAATCATTTTAAGTCAACAAAATTAACGTATACCCCAAATGGAAACTATGAGTTTCAGAAGCCGTTCTTCGCTCAAGAAGACGCTTCAATTTTTTTTTTATATACTTTTTTCACAAGTCGTGATGACCGCACGAGTATCGTAAGCCGATTTAATCTACCTTACGAAGTAGAAACTACGAGACGAGTTTCAGAAGTCGTTCTTCACTCAAGAAGACGCTTCAATTTTTTTTTTATACTTTTTTCACAAAGTAGTGATGACCGCACGAGTATCGTAAGCCGATTCAATCTACCTTACGAAGAACCAATTTCTAACCATTATAAGTTAACAAAATTCATGTTAGAAAAATATTTCATTAAAAACAACACATTGTGTTTGTTAGTCGACGCGTCCCAGTCGACGACTTGCTAAAAAGTCAATCTAGTTGCAGAACTGCATTTTCCATGTGCAGAAATGGAAAGATGACCCAGCCTGTCGCAAGGGCGCGGCATGGTGAAGTCTGGAACTCAAAGGCGAGGACCGTCCAAGCTGCGGCATGGAGATATAGACAGTCTCTTCTAGAAAAGGCCGAAGTTAAGCAAGAGCGAGACCAGGGCAAAAAAGCGAGTGCAACGAATTAGTGAGAGTGGACGCTAATCAAAATTGTGCTACGCTTCGCTTCGCTTCGCACCTCGACGCGGGTGTAATTAAGTTGATAAAAATGTTGTATCAACTTGGCGTATTGTTTAAAAAATGTATTTATTTTTAAGTTAGATAGGCGAATCAGCCGTCTGCCCCAATTAAGGCCGTTATTTTTAAACATCTGTACCATAGGTCAGACCGTCAAATGAAGGCATACAGACATACAAGTGAATATGGAAATTAAAGGCAATCGATGAGTAGAAAAGATTCAACCAAAGGAGGGGAGTGTTGTAGAACTCTCCAAAATCGTCCTAAGTTGAAGACATAATCAAAATTCGACTTAGGCAAAAATTTCATTTAAAGACATTTTTGGGAGTCTGCAGAGGCGCAGATCAGTCCATAAGGACCGTTTTGGGTTCTATAAGGCGTTGGAAATGACCAGGTGAAAATTCGAAGAAACACCGAATTTTCACTTAGGAAAAATGTTTTTGGTTCAGAATATCAGAGTAGAAGTATATAATGACAAAGATTTATGAATAATATACTTTTTCAAAGGTACCATAAATTGGACTTTGAAAAATAATATTTTTGGAAGGGCGTCAAAATTTGGCCTAAGAATCGATTTATCGAAAGTACGCCAAAGTTTCACTTGCAGACTAATTTTTCAAAACTGCGTTGAAATTTGGCTTGAAAATCGATTTTTCAAAAGTACGCCAAAATTCCACCCGCGGATTAACTTTTCAAAAGTACCTTGAAATTTGGCTTGAAAATCGATTTTTCAAAAGTACGCCAAAAATCCACCCGCGGATTAACTTTTCAAAAGTACCTTGAAATTTGGCTTGAAAATCGATTTTTCAAAAGTACGCCAAAATTTCACCCGCAGATTAGTTTTTCAAAAGTACCTTGAAATTTGGCTCGAAAATCGATTTTTCAAAAGTACGCTGAAATTGGTCTTAAAATGGATTTTTCAAAAGTACCACGAAGTCAGTTTAAAAAGTACCACGAAAATATACTTTAAATTATTTTTTATTTTTTATTCCTCAACCAAAGACATTGACCTTTGAGGTACGATCATTGAAAGCACAATTCTAAAGTATGAGCATAAAATTTTAACGATGCACTGCATCCAAAAGGCAAAATAGAAGATTTTGTCAAAGCCGGCGTAGTGCCGATAAGCAAAAATTGATAAAAATCAATGCACATGTACAAGGCCGGTTTCTCGCATGGAAGGAGTTTGGATTGACCCAGCGGCTCACAATTTGGTCGAGCGCGTTGAGTAGTCCAGACAAAGCGATGGTAGAAAAGCCACTAACGGGGCTTTTCAGATGACAAAGTTATAGAGGAAAACGCCTTGTGCATAAAAATCCAAAAATTCAATTTTGCCTAATAGTCGCTCGAAGGTGAGACGCTGCCAAATCGATATTATTAATCGACTGTGATAAGGGTTAGTAAGTCGTGGACTGATCGAACGCCACTCAACTTATGCAGTAATAAGTCCTCTGAATGTGTTTGAGTACGTGAATTTCCACGATACAAGAACTTTAAAGCTAGGTAGTCTCTAGCGAAACTAAATTCATTTAGTAAAACTTTTTTAAGTTAATTTCAGTCAGCCTTAATTATTCATTTACCCAGAGTCTGAAATGATTCTAAAAGCTCGCATTTTGATTCTGAGAAGGTACGTATGAATCTTTTCTACCTAATCGATCGTTAGCGCGAGCGCTCTCGCTTGTATGGTCTGAAAGTCACTACCTTGATTGGGGAAGGCACGATTCTTTCTTGAGAATTTTGTATAACCAATTCTGTTAAATAAACGGATTCTTTGAACTAATGTTTCTTAATTGATCTTGAGGCCTGTTGACGGTCTATAATCCCTGGAACTTTCGTATAGAAAACCGGATGTGTCGAGTTAATTCGCATTAACGTTCGACCTTCTGGTTGTTTTACGGAGGTTCGATAGGGATTTTTTTATGCGTTTTTTGAGAAATATATTCCGTTATTAATGGACCAAAACGCGATTTTCGCGTACCAAAACTAATCCCTCCGCAGAGAAATTCTTCGGTTGGGATTTTTTTATGCAAAAATTCAGGAAATTAAGAGGTGCCTAAACCCCTAACGAGGGAATTCGGGTCCAGAGAGAGCGTAGTTTCCGATCTGTGGTAGTGCAGCCTTGGTCCCGCTTTTCGGCTATCGAAGTCATCTTATCTCGAACCCGCCTGGGAGGTAGAAGAACGGGGTAATACGCGACTGGCGCCCCCTGAGAAATAAATTGGTGTCGCGTCATTTTGACGCCCGGTAGTGCGTTCTTCTACAGAATCACTGGACCCAAGGAAGAATAAAAAATAGGAGATGTTAGTGCGGACCAAAGCTTTATGGCAAACAGGAAAAAATCGTGGGTAAGACCGCAAAGAAAAAGAGCAACCGTGGACACGTGTTTCGGACTCGTTGGTCCTCATCAGCACGGTGTAGCTAAGTTGAAAGGATAGGCACAACTTAGGAATTGACACAAACGGTGACCACTGACAGGCAGCCAGTCGCACATTTGTGGCAAGAGTTAGAAGACCCCGGGTTTCCGGAGCGACAACTAACACACCACGGAGGCAACTATAGCTACCTGCGTGGAATCACTGGACCCAAGGAAGAATAAAAAATAGGAGATGTTAGTGCGGACCAAAGCTTTATGGCAAACAGGAAAAAATCGTGGGTAAGACCGCAAAGAAAAAGAGCAACCGTGGACACGTGTTTCGGACTCGTTGGTCCTCATCAGCACGGTGTAGCTAAGTTGAAAGGATAGGCACAACTTAGGAATTGACACAAACGGTGACCACTGACAGGCAGCCAGTCGCACATTTGTGGCAAGAGTTAGAAGACCCCGGGTTTCCGGAGCGACAACTAACACACCACGGAGGCAACTATAGCTACCTGCGTGGAATCACTGGACCCAAGGAAGAATAAAAAATAGGAGATGTTAGTGCGGACCAAAGCTTTATGGCAAACAGGAAAAAATCGTGGGTAAGACCGCAAAGAAAAAGAGCAACCGTGGACACGTGTTTCGGACTCGTTGGTCCTCATCAGCACGGTGTAGCTAAGTTGAAAGGATAGGCACAACTTAGGAATTGACACAAACGGTGACCACTGACAGGCAGCCAGTCGCACATTTGTGGCAAGAGTTAGAAGACCCCGGGTTTCCGGAGCGACAACTAACACACCACGGAGGCAACTATAGCTACCTGCGTGGAATCACTGGACCCAAGGAAGAATAAAAAATAGGAGATGTTAGTGCGGACCAAAGCTTTATGGCAAACAGGAAAAAATCGTGGGTAAGACCGCAAAGAAAAAGAGCAACCGTGGACACGTGTTTCGGACTCGTTGGTCCTCATCAGCACGGTGTAGCTAAGTTGAAAGGATAGGCACAACTTAGGAATTGACACAAACGGTGACCACTGACAGGCAGCCAGTCGCACATTTGTGGCAAGAGTTAGAAGACCCCGGGTTTCCGGAGCGACAACTAACACACCACGGAGGCAACTATAGCTACCTGCGTGGAATCACTGGACCCAAGGAAGAATAAAAAATAGGAGATGTTAGTGCGGACCAAAGCTTTATGGCAAACAGGAAAAAATCGTGGGTAAGACCGCAAAGAAAAAGAGCAACCGTGGACACGTGTTTCGGACTCGTTGGTCCTCATCAGCACGGTGTAGCTAATTTGAAAGGATAGGCACAACTTAGGAATTGACACAAACGGTGACCACTGACAGGCAGCCAGTCGCACATTTGTGGCAAGAGTTAGAAGACCCCGGGTTTCCGGAGCGACAACTAACACACCACGGAGGCAACTATAGCTACCTGCGTGGAATCACTGGACCCAAGGAAGAATAAAAAATAGGAGATGTTAGTGCGGACCAAAGCTTTATGGCAAACAGGAAAAAATCGTGGGTAAGACCGCAAAGAAAAAGAGCAACCGTGGACACGTGTTTCGGACTCGTTGGTCCTCATCAGCACGGTGTAGCTAAGTTGAAAGGATAGGCACAACTTAGGAATTGACACAAACGGTGACCACTGACAGGCAGCCAGTCGCACATTTGTGGCAAGAGTTAGAAGACCCCGGGTTTCCGGAGCGACAACTAACACACCACGGAGGCAACTATAGCTACCTGCGTGGAATCACTGGACCCAAGGAAGAATAAAAAATAGGAGATGTTAGTGCGGACCAAAGCTTTATGGCAAACAGGAAAAAATCGTGGGTAAGACCGCAAAGAAAAAGAGCAACCGTGGACACGTGTTTCGGACTCGTTGGTCCTCATCAGCACGGTGTAGCTAAGTTGAAAGGATAGGCACAACTTAGGAATTGACACAAACGGTGACCACTGACAGGCAGCCAGTCGCACATTTGTGGCAAGAGTTAGAAGACCCCGGGTTTCCGGAGCGACAACTAACACACCACGGAGGCAACTATAGCTACCTGCGTGGAATCACTGGACCCAAGGAAGAATAAAAAATAGGAGATGTTAGTGCGGACCAAAGCTTTATGGCAAACAGGAAAAAATCGTGGGTAAGACCGCAAAGAAAAAGAGCAACCGTGGACACGTGTTTCGGACTCGTTGGTCCTCATCAGCACGGTGTAGCTAAGTTGAAAGGATAGGCACAACTTAGGAATTGACACAAACGGTGACCACTGACAGGCAGCCAGTCGCACATTTATGGCAAGAGTTAGAAGACCCCGGGTTTCCGGAGCGACAACTAACACACCACGGAGGCAACTATAGCTACCTGCGTGGAATCACTGGACCCAAGGAAGAATAAAAAATAGGAGATGTTAGTGCGGACCAAAGCTTTATGGCAAACAGGAAAAAATCGTGGGTAAGACCGCAAAGAAAAAGAGCAACCGTGGACACGTGTTTCGGACTCGTTGGTCCTCATCAGCACGGTGTAGCTAAGTTGAAAGGATAGGCACAACTTAGGAATTGACACAAACGGTGACCACTGACAGGCAGCCAGTCGCACATTTGTGGCAAGAGTTAGAAGACCCCGGGTTTCCGGAGCGACAACTAACACACCACGGAGGCAACTATAGCTACCTGCGTGGAATCACTGGACCCAAGGAAGAATAAAAAATAGGAGATGTTAGTGCGGACCAAAGCTTTATGGCAAACAGGAAAAAATCGTGGGTAAGACCGCAAAGAAAAAGAGCAACCGTGGACACGTGTTTCGGACTCGTTGGTCCTCATCAGCACGGTGTAGCTAAGTTGAAAGGATAGGCACAACTTAGGAATTGACACAAACGGTGACCACTGACAGGCAGCCAGTCGCACATTTGTGGCAAGAGTTAGAAGACCCCGGGTTTCCGGAGCGACAACTAACACACCACGGAGGCAACTATAGCTACCTGCGTGGAATCACTGGACCCAAGGAAGAATAAAAAATAGGAGATGTTAGTGCGGACCAAAGCTTTATGGCAAACAGGAAAAAATCGTGGGTAAGACCGCAAAGAAAAAGAGCAACCGTGGACACGTGTTTCGGACTCGTTGGTCCTCATCAGCACGGTGTAGCTAAGTTGAAAGGATAGGCACAACTTAGGAATTGACACAAACGGTGACCACTGACAGGCAGCCAGTCGCACATTTGTGGCAAGAGTTAGAAGACCCCGGGTTTCCGGAGCGACAACTAACACACCACGGAGGCAACTATAGCTACCTGCGTGGAATCACTGGACCCAAGGAAGAATAAAAAATAGGAGATGTTAGTGCGGACCAAAGCTTTATGGCAAACAGGAAAAAATCGTGGGTAAGACCGCAAAGAAAAAGAGCAACCGTGGACACGTGTTTCGGACTCGTTGGTCCTCATCAGCACGGTGCAGCTAAGTTGAAAGGATAGGCACAACTTAGGAATTGACACAAACGGTGACCACTGACAGGCAGCCAGTCGCACATTTGTGGCAAGAGTTAGAAGACCCCGGGTTTCCGGAGCGACAACTAACACACCACGGAGGCAACTATAGCTACCTGCGTGGAATCACTGGACCCAAGGAAGAATAAAAAATAGGAGATGTTAGTGCGGACCAAAGCTTTATGGCAAACAGGAAAAAATCGTGGGTAAGACCGCAAAGAAAAAGAGCAACCGTGGACACGTGTTTCGGACTCGTTGGTCCTCATCAGCACGGTGTAGCTAAGTTGAAAGGATAGGCACAACTTAGGAATTGACACAAACGGTGACCACTGACAGGCAGCCAGTCGCACATTTGTGGCAAGAGTTAGAAGACCCCGGGTTTCCGGAGCGACAACTAACACACCACGGAGGCAACTATAGCTACCTGCGTGGAATCACTGGACCCAAGGAAGAATAAAAAATAGGAGATGTTAGTGCGGACCAAAGCTTTATGGCAAACAGGAAAAAATCGTGGGTAAGACCGCAAAGAAAAAGAGCAACCGTGGACACGTGTTTCGGACTCGTTGGTCCTCATCAGCACGGTGTAGCTAAGTTGAAAGGATAGGCACAACTTAGGAATTGACACAAACGGTGACCACTGACAGGCAGCCAGTCGCACATTTGTGGCAAGAGTTAGAAGACCCCGGGTTTCCGGAGCGACAACTAACACACCACGGAGGCAACTATAGCTACCTGCGTGGAATCACTGGACCCAAGGAAGAATAAAAAATAGGAGATGTTAGTGCGGACCAAAGCTTTATGGCAAACAGGAAAAAATCGTGGGTAAGACCGCAAAGAAAAAGAGCAACCGTGGACACGTGTTTCGGACTCGTTGGTCCTCATCAGCACGGTGTAGCTAAGTTGAAAGGATAGGCACAACTTAGGAATTGACACAAACGGTGACCACTGACAGGCAGCCAGTCGCACATTTGTGGCAAGAGTTAGAAGACCCCGGGTTTCCGGAGCGACAACTAACACACCACGGAGGCAACTATAGCTACCTGCGTGGAATCACTGGACCCAAGGAAGAATAAAAAATAGGAGATGTTAGTGCGGACCAAAGCTTTATGGCAAACAGGAAAAAATCGTGGGTAAGACCGCAAAGAAAAAGAGCAACCGTGGACACGTGTTTCGGACTCGTTGGTCCTCATCAGCACGGTGTAGCTAAGTTGAAAGGATAGGCACAACTTAGGAATTGACACAAACGGTGACCACTGACAGGCAGCCAGTCGCACATTTGTGGCAAGAGTTAGAAGACCCCGGGTTTCCGGAGCGACAACTAACACACCACGGAGGCAACTATAGCTACCTGCGTGGAATCACTGGACCCAAGGAAGAATAAAAAATAGGAGATGTTAGTGCGGACCAAAGCTTTATGGCAAACAGGAAAAAATCGTGGGTAAGACCGCAAAGAAAAAGAGCAACCGTGGACACGTGTTTCGGACTCGTTGGTCCTCATCAGCACGGTGTAGCTAATTTGAAAGGATAGGCACAACTTAGGAATTGACACAAACGGTGACCACTGACAGGCAGCCAGTCGCACATTTGTGGCAAGAGTTAGAAGACCCCGGGTTTCCGGAGCGACAACTAACACACCACGGAGGCAACTATAGCTACCTGCGTGGAATCACTGGACCCAAGGAAGAATAAAAAATAGGAGATGTTAGTGCGGACCAAAGCTTTATGGCAAACAGGAAAAAATCGTGGGTAAGACCGCAAAGAAAAAGAGCAACCGTGGACACGTGTTTCGGACTCGTTGGTCCTCATCAGCACGGTGTAGCTAAGTTGAAAGGATAGGCACAACTTAGGAATTGACACAAACGGTGACCACTGACAGGCAGCCAGTCGCACATTTGTGGCAAGAGTTAGAAGACCCCGGGTTTCCGGAGCGACAACTAACACACCACGGAGGCAACTATAGCTACCTGCGTGGAATCACTGGACCCAAGGAAGAATAAAAAATAGGAGATGTTAGTGCGGACCAAAGCTTTATGGCAAACAGGAAAAAATCGTGGGTAAGACCGCAAAGAAAAAGAGCAACCGTGGACACGTGTTTCGGACTCGTTGGTCCTCATCAGCACGGTGTAGCTAAGTTGAAAGGATAGGCACAACTTAGGAATTGACACAAACGGTGACCACTGACAGGCAGCCAGTCGCACATTTGTGGCAAGAGTTAGAAGACCCCGGGTTTCCGGAGCGACAACTAACACACCACGGAGGCAACTATAGCTACCTGCGTGGAATCACTGGACCCAAGGAAGAATAAAAAATAGGAGATGTTAGTGCGGACCAAAGCTTTATGGCAAACAGGAAAAAATCGTGGGTAAGACCGCAAAGAAAAAGAGCAACCGTGGACACGTGTTTCGGACTCGTTGGTCCTCATCAGCACGGTGTAGCTAAGTTGAAAGGATAGGCACAACTTAGGAATTGACACAAACGGTGACCACTGACAGGCAGCCAGTCGCACATTTATGGCAAGAGTTAGAAGACCCCGGGTTTCCGGAGCGACAACTAACACACCACGGAGGCAACTATAGCTACCTGCGTGGAATCACTGGACCCAAGGAAGAATAAAAAATAGGAGATGTTAGTGCGGACCAAAGCTTTATGGCAAACAGGAAAAAATCGTGGGTAAGACCGCAAAGAAAAAGAGCAACCGTGGACACGTGTTTCGGACTCGTTGGTCCTCATCAGCACGGTGTAGCTAAGTTGAAAGGATAGGCACAACTTAGGAATTGACACAAACGGTGACCACTGACAGGCAGCCAGTCGCACATTTGTGGCAAGAGTTAGAAGACCCCGGGTTTCCGGAGCGACAACTAACACACCACGGAGGCAACTATAGCTACCTGCGTGGAATCACTGGACCCAAGGAAGAATAAAAAATAGGAGATGTTAGTGCGGACCAAAGCTTTATGGCAAACAGGAAAAAATCGTGGGTAAGACCGCAAAGAAAAAGAGCAACCGTGGACACGTGTTTCGGACTCGTTGGTCCTCATCAGCACGGTGTAGCTAAGTTGAAAGGATAGGCACAACTTAGGAATTGACACAAACGGTGACCACTGACAGGCAGCCAGTCGCACATTTGTGGCAAGAGTTAGAAGACCCCGGGTTTCCGGAGCGACAACTAACACACCACGGAGGCAACTATAGCTACCTGCGTGGAATCACTGGACCCAAGGAAGAATAAAAAATAGGAGATGTTAGTGCGGACCAAAGCTTTATGGCAAACAGGAAAAAATCGTGGGTAAGACCGCAAAGAAAAAGAGCAACCGTGGACACGTGTTTCGGACTCGTTGGTCCTCATCAGCATGGTGTAGCTAAGTTGAAAGGATAGGCACAACTTAGGAATTGACACAAACGGTGACCACTGACAGGCAGCCAGTCGCACATTTGTGGCAAGAGTTAGAAGACCCCGGGTTTCCGGAGCGACAACTAACACACCACGGAGGCAACTATAGCTACCTGCGTGGAATCACTGGACCCAAGGAAGAATAAAAAATAGGAGATGTTAGTGCGGACCAAAGCTTTATGGCAAACAGGAAAAAATCGTGGGTAAGACCGCAAAGAAAAAGAGCAACCGTGGACACGTGTTTCGGACTCGTTGGTCCTCATCAGCACGGTGCAGCTAAGTTGAAAGGATAGGCACAACTTAGGAATTGACACAAACGGTGACCACTGACAGGCAGCCAGTCGCACATTTGTGGCAAGAGTTAGAAGACCCCGGGTTTCCGGAGCGACAACTAACACACCACGGAGGCAACTATAGCTACCTGCGTGGAATCACTGGACCCAAGGAAGAATAAAAAATAGGAGATGTTAGTGCGGACCAAAGCTTTATGGCAAACAGGAAAAAATCGTGGGTAAGACCGCAAAGAAAAAGAGCAACCGTGGACACGTGTTTCGGACTCGTTGGTCCTCATCAGCACGGTGTAGCTAAGTTGAAAGGATAGGCACAACTTAGGAATTGACACAAACGGTGACCACTGACAGGCAGCCAGTCGCACATTTGTGGCAAGAGTTAGAAGACCCCGGGTTTCCGGAGCGACAACTAACACACCACGGAGGCAACTATAGCTACCTGCGTGGAATCACTGGACCCAAGGAAGAATAAAAAATAGGAGATGTTAGTGCGGACCAAAGCTTTATGGCAAACAGGAAAAAATCGTGGGTAAGACCGCAAAGAAAAAGAGCAACCGTGGACACGTGTTTCGGACTCGTTGGTCCTCATCAGCACGGTGTAGCTAAGTTGAAAGGATAGGCACAACTTAGGAATTGACACAAACGGTGACCACTGACAGGCAGCCAGTCGCACATTTGTGGCAAGAGTTAGAAGACCCCGGGTTTCCGGAGCGACAACTAACACACCACGGAGGCAACTATAGCTACCTGCGTGGAATCACTGGACCCAAGGAAGAATAAAAAATAGGAGATGTTAGTGCGGACCAAAGCTTTATGGCAAACAGGAAAAAATCGTGGGTAAGACCGCAAAGAAAAAGAGCAACCGTGGACACGTGTTTCGGACTCGTTGGTCCTCATCAGCACGGTGTAGCTAAGTTGAAAGGATAGGCACAACTTAGGAATTGACACAAACGGTGACCACTGACAGGCAGCCAGTCGCACATTTGTGGCAAGAGTTAGAAGACCCCGGGTTTCCGGAGCGACAACTAACACACCACGGAGGCAACTATAGCTACCTGCGTGGAATCACTGGACCCAAGGAAGAATAAAAAATAGGAGATGTTAGTGCGGACCAAAGCTTTATGGCAAACAGGAAAAAATCGTGGGTAAGACCGCAAAGAAAAAGAGCAACCGTGGACACGTGTTTCGGACTCGTTGGTCCTCATCAGCACGGTGTAGCTAAGTTGAAAGGATAGGCACAACTTAGGAATTGACACAAACGGTGACCACTGACAGGCAGCCAGTCGCACATTTGTGGCAAGAGTTAGAAGACCCCGGGTTTCCGGAGCGACAACTAACACACCACGGAGGCAACTATAGCTACCTGCGTGGAATCACTGGACCCAAGGAAGAATAAAAAATAGGAGATGTTAGTGCGGTGTGTTAGTTGTCGCTCCGGAAACCCGGGGTCTTCTAACTCTTGCCACAAATGTGCGACTGGCTGCCTGTCAGTGGTCACCGTTTGTGTCAATTCCTAAGTTGTGCCTATCCTTTCAACTTAGCTACACCGTGCTGATGAGGACCAACGAGTCCGAAACACGTGTCCACGGTTGCTCTTTTTCTTTGCGGTCTTACCCACGATTTTTTCCTGTTTGCCATAAAGCTTTGGTCCGCACTAACATCTCCTATTTTTTATTCTTCCTTGGGTCCAGTGATTCCACGCAGGTAGCTATAGTTGCCTCCGTGGTGTGTTAGTTGTCGCTCCGGAAACCCGGGGTCTTCTAACTCTTGCCACAAATGTGCGACTGGCTGCCTGTCAGTGGTCACCGTTTGTGTCAATTCCTAAGTTGTGCCTATCCTTTCAACTTAGCTACACCGTGCTGATGAGGACCAACGAGTCCGAAACACGTGTCCACGGTTGCTCTTTTTCTTTGCGGTCTTACCCACGATTTTTTCCTGTTTGCCATAAAGCTTTGGTCCGCACTAACATCTCCTATTTTTTATTTTTCCTTGGGTCCAGTGATTCCACGCAGGTAGCTATAGTTGCCTCCGTGGTGTGTTAGTTGTCGCTCCGGAAACCCGGGGTCTTCTAACTCTTGCCACAAATGTGCGACTGGCTGCCTGTCAGTGGTCACCGTTTGTGTCAATTCCTAAGTTGTGCCTATCCTTTCAACTTAGCTACACCGTGCTGATGAGGACCAACGAGTCCGAAACACGTGTCCACGGTTGCTCTTTTTCTTTGCGGTCTTACCCACGATTTTTTCCTGTTTGCCATAAAGCTTTGGTCCGCACTAACATCTCCTATTTTTTATTCTTCCTTGGGTCCAGTGATTCCACGCAGGTAGCTATAGTTGCCTCCGTGGTGTGTTAGTTGTCGCTCCGGAAACCCGGGGTCTTCTAACTCTTGCCACAAATGTGCGACTGGCTGCCTGTCAGTGGTCACCGTTTGTGTCAATTCCTAAGTTGTGCTTATCCTTTCAACTTAGCTACACCGTGCTGATGAGGACCAACGAGTCCGAAACACGTGTCCACGGTTGCTCTTTTTCTTTGCGGTCTTACCCACGATTTTTTCCTGTTTGCCATAAAGCTTTGGTCCGCACTAACATCTCCTATTTTTTATTCTTCCTTGGGTCCAGTGATTCCACGCAGGTAGCTATAGTTGCCTCCGTGGTGTGTTAGTTGTCGCTCCGGAAACCCGGGGTCTTCTAACTCTTGCCACAAATGTGCGACTGGCTGCCTGTCAGTGGTCACCGTTTGTGTCAATTCCTAAGTTGTGCCTATCCTTTCAACTTAGCTACACCGTGCTGATGAGGACCAACGAGTCCGAAACACGTGTCCACGGTTGCTCTTTTTCTTTGCGGTCTTACCCACGATTTTTTCCTGTTTGCCATAAAGCTTTGGTCCGCACTAACATCTCCTATTTTTTATTCTTCCTTGGGTCCAGTGATTCCACGCAGGTAGCTATAGTTGCCTCCGTGGTGTGTTAGTTGTCGCTCCGGAAACCCGGGGTCTTCTAACTCTTGCCACAAATGTGCGACTGGCTGCCTGTCAGTGGTCACCGTTTGTGTCAATTCCTAAGTTGTGCCTATCCTTTCAACTTAGCTACACCGTGCTGATGAGGACCAACGAGTCCGAAACACGTGTCCACGGTTGCTCTTTTTCTTTGCGGTCTTACCCACGATTTTTTCCTGTTTGCCATAAAGCTTTGGTCCGCACTAACATCTCCTATTTTTTATTCTTCCTTGGGTCCAGTGATTCCACGCAGGTAGCTATAGTTGCCTCCGTGGTGTGTTAGTTGTCGCTCCGGAAACCCGGGGTCTTCTAACTCTTGCCACAAATGTGCGACTGGCTGCCTGTCAGTGGTCACCGTTTGTGTCAATTCCTAAGTTGTGCCTATCCTTTCAACTTAGCTACACCGTGCTGATGAGGACCAACGAGTCCGAAACACGTGTCCACGGTTGCTCTTTTTCTTTGCGGTCTTACCCACGATTTTTTCCTGTTTGCCATAAAGCTTTGGTCCGCACTAACATCTCCTATTTTTTATTCTTCCTTGGGTCCAGTGATTCCACGCAGGTAGCTATAGTTGCCTCCGTGGTGTGTTAGTTGTCGCTCCGGAAACCCGGGGTCTTCTAACTCTTGCCACAAATGTGCGACTGGCTGCCTGTCAGTGGTCACCGTTTGTGTCAATTCCTAAGTTGTGCCTATCCTTTCAACTTAGCTACACCGTGCTGATGAGGACCAACGAGTCCGAAACACGTGTCCACGGTTGCTCTTTTTCTTTGCGGTCTTACCCACGATTTTTTCCTGTTTGCCATAAAGCTTTGGTCCGCACTAACATCTCCTATTTTTTATTTTTCCTTGGGTCCAGTGATTCCACGCAGGTAGCTATAGTTGCCTCCGTGGTGTGTTAGTTGTCGCTCCGGAAACCCGGGGTCTTCTAACTCTTGCCACAAATGTGCGACTGGCTGCCTGTCAGTGGTCACCGTTTGTGTCAATTCCTAAGTTGTGCCTATCCTTTCAACTTAGCTACACCGTGCTGATGAGGACCAACGAGTCCGAAACACGTGTCCACGGTTGCTCTTTTTCTTTGCGGTCTTACCCACGATTTTTTCCTGTTTGCCATAAAGCTTTGGTCCGCACTAACATCTCCTATTTTTTATTCTTCCTTGGGTCCAGTGATTCCACGCAGGTAGCTATAGTTGCCTCCGTGGTGTGTTAGTTGTCGCTCCGGAAACCCGGGGTCTTCTAACTCTTGCCACAAATGTGCGACTGGCTGCCTGTCAGTGGTCACCGTTTGTGTCAATTCCTAAGTTGTGCTTATCCTTTCAACTTAGCTACACCGTGCTGATGAGGACCAACGAGTCCGAAACACGTGTCCACGGTTGCTCTTTTTCTTTGCGGTCTTACCCACGATTTTTTCCTGTTTGCCATAAAGCTTTGGTCCGCACTAACATCTCCTATTTTTTATTCTTCCTTGGGTCCAGTGATTCCACGCAGGTAGCTATAGTTGCCTCCGTGGTGTGTTAGTTGTCGCTCCGGAAACCCGGGGTCTTCTAACTCTTGCCACAAATGTGCGACTGGCTGCCTGTCAGTGGTCACCGTTTGTGTCAATTCCTAAGTTGTGCCTATCCTTTCAACTTAGCTACACCGTGCTGATGAGGACCAACGAGTCCGAAACACGTGTCCACGGTTGCTCTTTTTCTTTGCGGTCTTACCCACGATTTTTTCCTGTTTGCCATAAAGCTTTGGTCCGCACTAACATCTCCTATTTTTTATTCTTCCTTGGGTCCAGTGATTCCACGCAGGTAGCTATAGTTGCCTCCGTGGTGTGTTAGTTGTCGCTCCGGAAACCCGGGGTCTTCTAACTCTTGCCACAAATGTGCGACTGGCTGCCTGTCAGTGGTCACCGTTTGTGTCAATTCCTAAGTTGTGCCTATCCTTTCAACTTAGCTACACCGTGCTGATGAGGACCAACGAGTCCGAAACACGTGTCCACGGTTGCTCTTTTTCTTTGCGGTCTTACCCACGATTTTTTCCTGTTTGCCATAAAGCTTTGGTCCGCACTAACATCTCCTATTTTTTATTCTTCCTTGGGTCCAGTGATTCCACGCAGGTAGCTATAGTTGCCTCCGTGGTGTGTTAGTTGTCGCTCCGGAAACCCGGGGTCTTCTAACTCTTGCCACAAATGTGCGACTGGCTGCCTGTCAGTGGTCACCGTTTGTGTCAATTCCTAAGTTGTGCCTATCCTTTCAACTTAGCTACACCGTGCTGATGAGGACCAACGAGTCCGAAACACGTGTCCACGGTTGCTCTTTTTCTTTGCGGTCTTACCCACGATTTTTTCCTGTTTGCCATAAAGCTTTGGTCCGCACTAACATCTCCTATTTTTTATTCTTCCTTGGGTCCAGTGATTCCACGCAGGTAGCTATAGTTGCCTCCGTGGTGTGTTAGTTGTCGCTCCGGAAACCCGGGGTCTTCTAACTCTTGCCACAAATGTGCGACTGGCTGCCTGTCAGTGGTCACCGTTTGTGTCAATTCCTAAGTTGTGCCTATCCTTTCAACTTAGCTACACCGTGCTGATGAGGACCAACGAGTCCGAAACACGTGTCCACGGTTGCTCTTTTTCTTTGCGGTCTTACCCACGATTTTTTCCTGTTTGCCATAAAGCTTTGGTCCGCACTAACATCTCCTATTTTTTATTCTTCCTTGGGTCCAGTGATTCCACGCAGGTAGCTATAGTTGCCTCCGTGGTGTGTTAGTTGTCGCTCCGGAAACCCGGGGTCTTCTAACTCTTGCCACAAATGTGCGACTGGCTGCCTGTCAGTGGTCACCGTTTGTGTCAATTCCTAAGTTGTGCCTATCCTTTCAACTTAGCTACACCGTGCTGATGAGGACCAACGAGTCCGAAACACGTGTCCACGGTTGCTCTTTTTCTTTGCGGTCTTACCCACGATTTTTTCCTGTTTGCCATAAAGCTTTGGTCCGCACTAACATCTCCTATTTTTTATTCTTCCTTGGGTCCAGTGATTCCACGCAGGTAGCTATAGTTGCCTCCGTGGTGTGTTAGTTGTCGCTCCGGAAACCCGGGGTCTTCTAACTCTTGCCACAAATGTGCGACTGGCTGCCTGTCAGTGGTCACCGTTTGTGTCAATTCCTAAGTTGTGCCTATCCTTTCAACTTAGCTACACCGT
Source organism: Rutpela maculata (assembly GCA_936432065.2). Classification (NCBI taxonomy): domain Eukaryota; kingdom Metazoa; phylum Arthropoda; class Insecta; order Coleoptera; family Cerambycidae; genus Rutpela; species Rutpela maculata. Next base: position 155,370,274 of record OW386287.2, read on the forward strand.
GCTGATGAGGACCAACGAGTCCGAAACACGTGTCCACGGTTGCTCTTTTTCTTTGCGGTCTTACCCACGATTTTTTCCTGTTTGCCATAAAGCTTTGGTCCGCACTAACATCTCCTATTTTTTATTCTTCCTTGGGTCCAGTGATTCCACGCAGGTAGCTATAGTTGCCTCCGTGGTGTGTTAGTTGTCGCTCCGGAAACCCGGGGTCTTCTAACTCTTGCCACAAATGTGCGACTGGCTGCCTGTCAGTGGTCACCGTTTGTGTCAATTCCTAAGTTGTGCCTATCCTTTCAACTTAGCTACACCGTGCTGATGAGGACCAACGAGTCCGAAACACGTGTCCACGGTTGCTCTTTTTCTTTGCGGTCTTACCCACGATTTTTTCCTGTTTGCCATAAAGCTTTGGTCCGCACTAACATCTCCTATTTTTTATTCTTCCTTGGGTCCAGTGATTCCACGCAGGTAGCTATAGTTGCCTCCGTGGTGTGTTAGTTGTCGCTCCGGAAACCCGGGGTCTTCTAACTCTTGCCACAAATGTGCGACTGGCTGCCTGTCAGTGGTCACCGTTTGTGTCAATTCCTAAGTTGTGCCTATCCTTTCAACTTAGCTACACCGTGCTGATGAGGACCAACGAGTCCGAAACACGTGTCCACGGTTGCTCTTTTTCTTTGCGGTCTTACCCACGATTTTTTCCTGTTTGCCATAAAGCTTTGGTCCGCACTAACATCTCCTATTTTTTATTCTTCCTTGGGTCCAGTGATTCCACGCAGGTAGCTATAGTTGCCTCCGTGGTGTGTTAGTTGTCGCTCCGGAAACCCGGGGTCTTCTAACTCTTGCCACAAATGTGCGACTGGCTGCCTGTCAGTGGTCACCGTTTGTGTCAATTCCTAAGTTGTGCCTATCCTTTCAACTTAGCTACACCGTGCTGATGAGGACCAACGAGTCCGAAACACGTGTCCACGGTTGCTCTTTTTCTTTGCGGTCTTACCCACGATTTTTTCCTGTTTGCCATAAAGCTTTGGTCCGCACTAACATCTCCTATTTTTTATTCTTCCTTGGGTCCAGTGATTCCACGCAGGTAGCTATAGTTGCCTCCGTGGTGTGTTAGTTGTCGCTCCGGAAACCCGGGGTCTTCTAACTCTTGCCACAAATGTGCGACTGGCTGCCTGTCAGTGGTCACCGTTTGTGTCAATTCCTAAGTTGTGCCTATCCTTTCAACTTAGCTACACCGTGCTGATGAGGACCAACGAGTCCGAAACACGTGTCCACGGTTGCTCTTTTTCTTTGCGGTCTTACCCACGATTTTTTCCTGTTTGCCATAAAGCTTTGGTCCGCACTAACATCTCCTATTTTTTATTCTTCCTTGGGTCCAGTGATTCCACGCAGGTAGCTATAGTTGCCTCCGTGGTGTGTTAGTTGTCGCTCCGGAAACCCGGGGTCTTCTAACTCTTGCCACAAATGTGCGACTGGCTGCCTGTCAGTGGTCACCGTTTGTGTCAATTCCTAAGTTGTGCCTATCCTTTCAACTTAGCTACACCGTGCTGATGAGGACCAACGAGTCCGAAACACGTGTCCACGGTTGCTCTTTTTCTTTGCGGTCTTACCCACGATTTTTTCCTGTTTGCCATAAAGCTTTGGTCCGCACTAACATCTCCTATTTTTTATTCTTCCTTGGGTCCAGTGATTCCACGCAGGTAGCTATAGTTGCCTCCGTGGTGTGTTAGTTGTCGCTCCGGAAACCCGGGGTCTTCTAACTCTTGCCACAAATGTGCGACTGGCTGCCTGTCAGTGGTCACCGTTTGTGTCAATTCCTAAGTTGTGCCTATCCTTTCAACTTAGCTACACCGTGCTGATGAGGACCAACGAGTCCGAAACACGTGTCCACGGTTGCTCTTTTTCTTTGCGGTCTTACCCACGATTTTTTCCTGTTTGCCATAAAGCTTTGGTCCGCACTAACATCTCCTATTTTTTATTCTTCCTTGGGTCCAGTGATTCCACGCAGGTAGCTATAGTTGCCTCCGTGGTGTGTTAGTTGTCGCTCCGGAAACCCGGGGTCTTCTAACTCTTGCCACAAATGTGCGACTGGCTGCCTGTCAGTGGTCACCGTTTGTGTCAATTCCTAAGTTGTGCCTATCCTTTCAACTTAGCTACACCGTGCTGATGAGGACCAACGAGTCCGAAACACGTGTCCACGGTTGCTCTTTTTCTTTGCGGTCTTACCCACGATTTTTTCCTGTTTGCCATAAAGCTTTGGTCCGCACTAACATCTCCTATTTTTTATTCTTCCTTGGGTCCAGTGATTCCACGCAGGTAGCTATAGTTGCCTCCGTGGTGTGTTAGTTGTCGCTCCGGAAACCCGGGGTCTTCTAACTCTTGCCACAAATGTGCGACTGGCTGCCTGTCAGTGGTCACCGTTTGTGTCAATTCCTAAGTTGTGCCTATCCTTTCAACTTAGCTACACCGTGCTGATGAGGACCAACGAGTCCGAAACACGTGTCCACGGTTGCTCTTTTTCTTTGCGGTCTTACCCACGATTTTTTCCTGTTTGCCATAAAGCTTTGGTCCGCACTAACATCTCCTATTTTTTATTCTTCCTTGGGTCCAGTGATTCCACGCAGGTAGCTATAGTTGCCTCCGTGGTGTGTTAGTTGTCGCTCCGGAAACCCGGGGTCTTCTAACTCTTGCCACAAATGTGCGACTGGCTGCCTGTCAGTGGTCACCGTTTGTGTCAATTCCTAAGTTGTGCCTATCCTTTCAACTTAGCTACACCGTGCTGATGAGGACCAACGAGTCCGAAACACGTGTCCACGGTTGCTCTTTTTCTTTGCGGTCTTACCCACGATTTTTTCCTGTTTGCCATAAAGCTTTGGTCCGCACTAACATCTCCTATTTTTTATTCTTCCTTGGGTCCAGTGATTCCACGCAGGTAGCTATAGTTGCCTCCGTGGTGTGTTAGTTGTCGCTCCGGAAACCCGGGGTCTTCTAACTCTTGCCACAAATGTGCGACTGGCTGCCTGTCAGTGGTCACCGTTTGTGTCAATTCCTAAGTTGTGCCTATCCTTTCAACTTAGCTACACCGTGCTGATGAGGACCAACGAGTCCGAAACACGTGTCCACGGTTGCTCTTTTTCTTTGCGGTCTTACCCACGATTTTTTCCTGTTTGCCATAAAGCTTTGGTCCGCACTAACATCTCCTATTTTTTATTCTTCCTTGGGTCCAGTGATTCCACGCAGGTAGCTATAGTTGCCTCCGTGGTGTGTTAGTTGTCGCTCCGGAAACCCGGGGTCTTCTAACTCTTGCCACAAATGTGCGACTGGCTGCCTGTCAGTGGTCACCGTTTGTGTCAATTCCTAAGTTGTGCCTATCCTTTCAACTTAGCTACACCGTGCTGATGAGGACCAACGAGTCCGAAACACGTGTCCACGGTTGCTCTTTTTCTTTGCGGTCTTACCCACGATTTTTTCCTGTTTGCCATAAAGCTTTGGTCCGCACTAACATCTCCTATTTTTTATTCTTCCTTGGGTCCAGTGATTCCACGCAGGTAGCTATAGTTGCCTCCGTGGTGTGTTAGTTGTCGCTCCGGAAACCCGGGGTCTTCTAACTCTTGCCACAAATGTGCGACTGGCTGCCTGTCAGTGGTCACCGTTTGTGTCAATTCCTAAGTTGTGCCTATCCTTTCAACTTAGCTACACCGTGCTGATGAGGACCAACGAGTCCGAAACACGTGTCCACGGTTGCTCTTTTTCTTTGCGGTCTTACCCACGATTTTTTCCTGTTTGCCATAAAGCTTTGGTCCGCACTAACATCTCCTATTTTTTATTCTTCCTTGGGTCCAGTGATTCCACGCAGGTAGCTATAGTTGCCTCCGTGGTGTGTTAGTTGTCGCTCCGGAAACCCGGGGTCTTCTAACTCTTGCCACAAATGTGCGACTGGCTGCCTGTCAGTGGTCACCGTTTGTGTCAATTCCTAAGTTGTGCCTATCCTTTCAACTTAGCTACACCGTGCTGATGAGGACCAACGAGTCCGAAACACGTGTCCACGGTTGCTCTTTTTCTTTGCGGTCTTACCCACGATTTTTTCCTGTTTGCCATAAAGCTTTGGTCCGCACTAACATCTCCTATTTTTTATTCTTCCTTGGGTCCAGTGATTCCACGCAGGTAGCTATAGTTGCCTCCGTGGTGTGTTAGTTGTCGCTCCGGAAACCCGGGGTCTTCTAACTCTTGCCACAAATGTGCGACTGGCTGCCTGTCAGTGGTCACCGTTTGTGTCAATTCCTAAGTTGTGCCTATCCTTTCAACTTAGCTACACCGTGCTGATGAGGACCAACGAGTCCGAAACACGTGTCCACGGTTGCTCTTTTTCTTTGCGGTCTTACCCACGATTTTTTCCTGTTTGCCATAAAGCTTTGGTCCGCACTAACATCTCCTATTTTTTATTCTTCCTTGGGTCCAGTGATTCCACGCAGGTAGCTATAGTTGCCTCCGTGGTGTGTTAGTTGTCGCTCCGGAAACCCGGGGTCTTCTAACTCTTGCCACAAATGTGCGACTGGCTGCCTGTCAGTGGTCACCGTTTGTGTCAATTCCTAAGTTGTGCCTATCCTTTCAACTTAGCTACACCGTGCTGATGAGGACCAACGAGTCCGAAACACGTGTCCACGGTTGCTCTTTTTCTTTGCGGTCTTACCCACGATTTTTTCCTGTTTGCCATAAAGCTTTGGTCCGCACTAACATCTCCTATTTTTTATTCTTCCTTGGGTCCAGTGATTCCACGCAGGTAGCTATAGTTGCCTCCGTGGTGTGTTAGTTGTCGCTCCGGAAACCCGGGGTCTTCTAACTCTTGCCACAAATGTGCGACTGGCTGCCTGTCAGTGGTCACCGTTTGTGTCAATTCCTAAGTTGTGCCTATCCTTTCAACTTAGCTACACCGTGCTGATGAGGACCAACGAGTCCGAAACACGTGTCCACGGTTGCTCTTTTTCTTTGCGGTCTTACCCACGATTTTTTCCTGTTTGCCATAAAGCTTTGGTCCGCACTAACATCTCCTATTTTTTATTCTTCCTTGGGTCCAGTGATTCCACGCAGGTAGCTATAGTTGCCTCCGTGGTGTGTTAGTTGTCGCTCCGGAAACCCGGGGTCTTCTAACTCTTGCCACAAATGTGCGACTGGCTGCCTGTCAGTGGTCACCGTTTGTGTCAATTCCTAAGTTGTGCCTATCCTTTCAACTTAGCTACACCGTGCTGATGAGGACCAACGAGTCCGAAACACGTGTCCACGGTTGCTCTTTTTCTTTGCGGTCTTACCCACGATTTTTTCCTGTTTGCCATAAAGCTTTGGTCCGCACTAACATCTCCTATTTTTTATTTTTCCTTGGGTCCAGTGATTCCACGCAGGTAGCTATAGTTGCCTCCGTGGTGTGTTAGTTGTCGCTCCGGAAACCCGGGGTCTTCTAACTCTTGCCACAAATGTGCGACTGGCTGCCTGTCAGTGGTCACCGTTTGTGTCAATTCCTAAGTTGTGCCTATCCTTTCAACTTAGCTACACCGTGCTGATGAGGACCAACGAGTCCGAAACACGTGTCCACGGTTGCTCTTTTTCTTTGCGGTCTTACCCACGATTTTTTCCTGTTTGCCATAAAGCTTTGGTCCGCACTAACATCTCCTATTTTTTATTCTTCCTTGGGTCCAGTGATTCCACGCAGGTAGCTATAGTTGCCTCCGTGGTGTGTTAGTTGTCGCTCCGGAAACCCGGGGTCTTCTAACTCTTGCCACAAATGTGCGACTGGCTGCCTGTCAGTGGTCACCGTTTGTGTCAATTCCTAAGTTGTGCTTATCCTTTCAACTTAGCTACACCGTGCTGATGAGGACCAACGAGTCCGAAACACGTGTCCACGGTTGCTCTTTTTCTTTGCGGTCTTACCCACGATTTTTTCCTGTTTGCCATAAAGCTTTGGTCCGCACTAACATCTCCTATTTTTTATTCTTCCTTGGGTCCAGTGATTCCACGCAGGTAGCTATAGTTGCCTCCGTGGTGTGTTAGTTGTCGCTCCGGAAACCCGGGGTCTTCTAACTCTTGCCACAAATGTGCGACAGGCTGCCTGTCAGTGGTCACCGTTTGTGTCAATTCCTAAGTTGTGCCTATCCTTTCAACTTAGCTACACCGTGCTGATGAGGACCAACGAGTCCGAAACACGTGTCCACGGTTGCTCTTTTTCTTTGCGGTCTTACCCACGATTTTTTCCTGTTTGCCATAAAGCTTTGGTCCGCACTAACATCTCCTATTTTTTATTCTTCCTTGGGTCCAGTGATTCCACGCAGGTAGCTATAGTTGCCTCCGTGGTGTGTTAGTTGTCGCTCCGGAAACCCGGGGTCTTCTAACTCTTGCCACAAATGTGCGACTGGCTGCCTGTCAGTGGTCACCGTTTGTGTCAATTCCTAAGTTGTGCCTATCCTTTCAACTTAGCTACACCGTGCTGATGAGGACCAACGAGTCCGAAACACGTGTCCACGGTTGCTCTTTTTCTTTGCGGTCTTACCCACGATTTTTTCCTGTTTGCCATAAAGCTTTGGTCCGCACTAACATCTCCTATTTTTTATTCTTCCTTGGGTCCAGTGATTCCACGCAGGTAGCTATAGTTGCCTCCGTGGTGTGTTAGTTGTCGCTCCGGAAACCCGGGGTCTTCTAACTCTTGCCACAAATGTGCGACTGGCTGCCTGTCAGTGGTCACCGTTTGTGTCAATTCCTAAGTTGTGCCTATCCTTTCAACTTAGCTACACCGTGCTGATGAGGACCAACGAGTCCGAAACACGTGTCCACGGTTGCTCTTTTTCTTTGCGGTCTTACCCACGATTTTTTCCTGTTTGCCATAAAGCTTTGGTCCGCACTAACATCTCCTATTTTTTATTCTTCCTTGGGTCCAGTGATTCCACGCAGGTAGCTATAGTTGCCTCCGTGGTGTGTTAGTTGTCGCTCCGGAAACCCGGGGTCTTCTAACTCTTGCCACAAATGTGCGACTGGCTGCCTGTCAGTGGTCACCGTTTGTGTCAATTCCTAAGTTGTGCCTATCCTTTCAACTTAGCTACACCGTGCTGATGAGGACCAACGAGTCCGAAACACGTGTCCACGGTTGCTCTTTTTCTTTGCGGTCTTACCCACGATTTTTTCCTGTTTGCCATAAAGCTTTGGTCCGCACTAACATCTCCTATTTTTTATTCTTCCTTGGGTCCAGTGATTCCACGCAGGTAGCTATAGTTGCCTCCGTGGTGTGTTAGTTGTCGCTCCGGAAACCCGGGGTCTTCTAACTCTTGCCACAAATGTGCGACTGGCTGCCTGTCAGTGGTCACCGTTTGTGTCAATTCCTAAGTTGTGCCTATCCTTTCAACTTAGCTACACCGTGCTGATGAGGACCAACGAGTCCGAAACACGTGTCCACGGTTGCTCTTTTTCTTTGCGGTCTTACCCACGATTTTTTCCTGTTTGCCATAAAGCTTTGGTCCGCACTAACATCTCCTATTTTTTATTCTTCCTTGGGTCCAGTGATTCCACGCAGGTAGCTATAGTTGCCTCCGTGGTGTGTTAGTTGTCGCTCCGGAAACCCGGGGTCTTCTAACTCTTGCCACAAATGTGCGACTGGCTGCCTGTCAGTGGTCACCGTTTGTGTCAATTCCTAAGTTGTGCCTATCCTTTCAACTTAGCTACACCGTGCTGATGAGGACCAACGAGTCCGAAACACGTGTCCACGGTTGCTCTTTTTCTTTGCGGTCTTACCCACGATTTTTTCCTGTTTGCCATAAAGCTTTGGTCCGCACTAACATCTCCTATTTTTTATTCTTCCTTGGGTCCAGTGATTCCACGCAGGTAGCTATAGTTGCCTCCGTGGTGTGTTAGTTGTCGCTCCGGAAACCCGGGGTCTTCTAACTCTTGCCACAAATGTGCGACTGGCTGCCTGTCAGTGGTCACCGTTTGTGTCAATTCCTAAGTTGTGCCTATCCTTTCAACTTAGCTACACCGTGCTGATGAGGACCAACGAGTCCGAAACACGTGTCCACGGTTGCTCTTTTTCTTTGCGGTCTTACCCACGATTTTTTCCTGTTTGCCATAAAGCTTTGGTCCGCACTAACATCTCCTATTTTTTATTCTTCCTTGGGTCCAGTGATTCCACGCAGGTAGCTATAGTTGCCTCCGTGGTGTGTTAGTTGTCGCTCCGGAAACCCGGGGTCTTCTAACTCTTGCCACAAATGTGCGACTGGCTGCCTGTCAGTGGTCACCGTTTGTGTCAATTCCTAAGTTGTGCCTATCCTTTCAACTTAGCTACACCGTGCTGATGAGGACCAACGAGTCCGAAACACGTGTCCACGGTTGCTCTTTTTCTTTGCGGTCTTACCCACGATTTTTTCCTGTTTGCCATAAAGCTTTGGTCCGCACTAACATCTCCTATTTTTTATTCTTCCTTGGGTCCAGTGATTCCACGCAGGTAGCTATAGTTGCCTCCGTGGTGTGTTAGTTGTCGCTCCGGAAACCCGGGGTCTTCTAACTCTTGCCACAAATGTGCGACTGGCTGCCTGTCAGTGGTCACCGTTTGTGTCAATTCCTAAGTTGTGCCTATCCTTTCAACTTAGCTACACCGTGCTGATGAGGACCAACGAGTCCGAAACACGTGTCCACGGTTGCTCTTTTTCTTTGCGGTCTTACCCACGATTTTTTCCTGTTTGCCATAAAGCTTTGGTCCGCACTAACATCTCCTATTTTTTATTCTTCCTTGGGTCCAGTGATTCCACGCAGGTAGCTATAGTTGCCTCCGTGGTGTGTTAGTTGTCGCTCCGGAAACCCGGGGTCTTCTAACTCTTGCCACAAATGTGCGACTGGCTGCCTGTCAGTGGTCACCGTTTGTGTCAATTCCTAAGTTGTGCCTATCCTTTCAACTTAGCTACACCGTGCTGATGAGGACCAACGAGTCCGAAACACGTGTCCACGGTTGCTCTTTTTCTTTGCGGTCTTACCCACGATTTTTTCCTGTTTGCCATAAAGCTTTGGTCCGCACTAACATCTCCTATTTTTTATTCTTCCTTGGGTCCAGTGATTCCACGCAGGTAGCTATAGTTGCCTCCGTGGTGTGTTAGTTGTCGCTCCGGAAACCCGGGGTCTTCTAACTCTTGCCACAAATGTGCGACTGGCTGCCTGTCAGTGGTCACCGTTTGTGTCAATTCCTAAGTTGTGCCTATCCTTTCAACTTAGCTACACCGTGCTGATGAGGACCAACGAGTCCGAAACACGTGTCCACGGTTGCTCTTTTTCTTTGCGGTCTTACCCACGATTTTTTCCTGTTTGCCATAAAGCTTTGGTCCGCACTAACATCTCCTATTTTTTATTCTTCCTTGGGTCCAGTGATTCCACGCAGGTAGCTATAGTTGCCTCCGTGGTGTGTTAGTTGTCGCTCCGGAAACCCGGGGTCTTCTAACTCTTGCCACAAATGTGCGACTGGCTGCCTGTCAGTGGTCACCGTTTGTGTCAATTCCTAAGTTGTGCCTATCCTTTCAACTTAGCTACACCGTGCTGATGAGGACCAACGAGTCCGAAACACGTGTCCACGGTTGCTCTTTTTTCTTTGCGGTCTTACCCACGATTTTTTCCTGTTTGCCATAAAGCTTTGGTCCGCACTAACATCTCCTATTTTTTATTCTTCCTTGGGTCCAGTGATTCCACGCAGGTAGCTATAGTTGCCTCCGTGGTGTGTTAGTTGTCGCTCCGGAAACCCGGGGTCTTCTAACTCTTGCCACAAATGTGCGACTGGCTGCCTGTCAGTGGTCACCGTTTGTGTCAATTCCTAAGTTGTGCCTATCCTTTCAACTTAGCTACACCGTGCTGATGAGGACCAACGAGTCCGAAACACGTGTCCACGGTTGCTCTTTTTCTTTGCGGTCTTACCCACGATTTTTTCCTGTTTGCCATAAAGCTTTGGTCCGCACTAACATCTCCTATTTTTTATTCTTCCTTGGGTCCAGTGATTCCACGCAGGTAGCTATAGTTGCCTCCGTGGTGTGTTAGTTGTCGCTCCGGAAACCCGGGGTCTTCTAACTCTTGCCACAAATGTGCGACTGGCTGCCTGTCAGTGGTCACCGTTTGTGTCAATTCCTAAGTTGTGCCTATCCTTTCAACTTAGCTACACCGTGCTGATGAGGACCAACGAGTCCGAAACACGTGTCCACGGTTGCTCTTTTTCTTTGCGGTCTTACCCACGATTTTTTCCTGTTTGCCATAAAGCTTTGGTCCGCACTAACATCTCCTATTTTTTATTCTTCCTTGGGTCCAGTGATTCCACGCAGGTAGCTATAGTTGCCTCCGTGGTGTGTTAGTTGTCGCTCCGGAAACCCGGGGTCTTCTAACTCTTGCCACAAATGTGCGACTGGCTGCCTGTCAGTGGTCACCGTTTGTGTCAATTCCTAAGTTGTGCCTATCCTTTCAACTTAGCTACACCGTGCTGATGAGGACCAACGAGTCCGAAACACGTGTCCACGGTTGCTCTTTTTCTTTGCGGTCTTACCCACGATTTTTTCCTGTTTGCCATAAAGCTTTGGTCCGCACTAACATCTCCTATTTTTTATTCTTCCTTGGGTCCAGTGATTCCACGCAGGTAGCTATAGTTGCCTCCGTGGTGTGTTAGTTGTCGCTCCGGAAACCCGGGGTCTTCTAACTCTTGCCACAAATGTGCGACTGGCTGCCTGTCAGTGGTCACCGTTTGTGTCAATTCCTAAGTTGTGCCTATCCTTTCAACTTAGCTACACCGTGCTGATGAGGACCAACGAGTCCGAAACACGTGTCCACGGTTGCTCTTTTTCTTTGCGGTCTTACCCACGATTTTTTCCTGTTTGCCATAAAGCTTTGGTCCGCACTAACATCTCCTATTTTTTATTCTTCCTTGGGTCCAGTGATTCCACGCAGGTAGCTATAGTTGCCTCCGTGGTGTGTTAGTTGTCGCTCCGGAAACCCGGGGTCTTCTAACTCTTGCCACAAATGTGCGACTGGCTGCCTGTCAGTGGTCACCGTTTGTGTCAATTCCTAAGTTGTGCCTATCCTTTCAACTTAGCTACACCGTGCTGATGAGGACCAACGAGTCCGAAACACGTGTCCACGGTTGCTCTTTTTCTTTGCGGTCTTACCCACGATTTTTTCCTGTATATATATATATATATATATATATATATATATATATATATATATATATATATATATATATATATATGTTAGATCACGGTTCACATGAATGACTTTTTAAAAACTTTTATTTACTTAAGTGGAGCCAACGTTGGCTCTTGGAGAAGGAATTAGAATAATAAATTAGAATTGTTGCATTCTAAGAGTTTAATAACTGATTCTACAAAGTATGTTTAGTCATATTTATAACATACAGAACCTGAGTAACCAAAATATAGAACAAAGGAATTGCAATTCGACAATCAGCATAAAATGTGAGAAACAAAGGTGAAACATAATATCTCTAAGATAAGCGATTAATAAGAGAAGTCGTTATCATGTAATATGATATACCTGTGAAGGTTTGTTATGACTAAGTCTTGGTAATAAGCGCATAATTTTATATAACAACTTCCCCCTTAATAAAAAAGTTGATGTTATGCAGCAACTTTTGAAAGTTGTTAGAAACGAATATAATGCAAAATAAATTGAAACAATGTTGAATGAATACAAAGCAAAATAATAAAATACATAAAAGTTAAAATTGGTAAATGATAATAATAATAAGCGAGTAGTAGATTACATAAATGTGATAAGAATAAAATACAATGGTCTAAATTAATAGACAAGGGTAAAACTCCACATATGAAAGTCTATGTCCTCTTCTTCTTAAGATTTAGTACCGGGTCGCTTTCTTGGAGGGATCAGTCTAGGAAATTTGGTAAGAACTCTGCTTCGCTCTGAAGGAGGTGAAGGAGGGTTGTCCGTTTTGGGTTGGATTCGCAAGGCTCCACATATTCTTCTTCTGCATTTACATGTTATGTAAAGTAGAAGTAATAGAATGATGAGAGTGATTATGAAATATGTGAACCAAGATACGTGTTTGGTCAGAAAAGGCTCGTTTATGAGGTCATCCAGGTCTTTGGAATATTGGCCCAATTTGGTTATTGCAATATCTAGATCTTCTACGTCGAGACTGTTTAATTTGAGTGGTTTTAATTTTGGAATTTCGATTTTGTCGGGCATGTGATTACAGCATTCAAAAGGAATTTGGATATGATGTTAATTGTCCTTAATTTCGGAAAAGTCTTTAGCAATGGCTTGTATTCTAGTAATGCCTGCATAGGCGTAACATCCTGGTTGTAGTTTGATGATGGAATTTTTGTTGATTAACTCTGTTGTGGATTCTCTCTTTGGACAGTTGATGGTAATGTGAAGTGGTTCGGAATTAATTACTAGCCATGTGTTGTCTTCAAGTTCTTGGACGTTGTATCCCTGACTAGCGGTTAAAATTCGGGTTAGGCTGAATAGCGGATGGTCGTTGTTGCGTAAAGTTAGGGTTCGGCCTTATGGTTGAGGGCCTATTTTGTTGCGATTGATTAGGTTGGCCGTTTTGAGGGAATGTCCTCTGGCCAAATTGATTATTTTGTGAAAAGTTTTGGAAACTTGAATTTCCTGGGTAATTGGGTCGTTGAAAGTTTTGTGAAGTTGACGGCATTGTTTGTGTTTGTTGCCTTGTACGGCATTCATTTATGACATGTCCGTTTCGTTTACAAAACGAACAGAATTTCTGCTGAAAATTTGAAGTTGGTCGTTTTTGTTGCATAATAGGATTTTTGACCGGACTATTTTTCGGAAATTTCTGTTGCTCGAAATAAGAGAGTTGTAGCTCTCTATGAATTCTACTAACAGCTTTTAGTATACTAGGAGGATTGCTAGCACGTATGATGCGGCCTAAATTCGGTTCTAAGCCTGTTAATAAATTGTTTAAGGTCATCGTTTCGATGAGATCTGATTGTGCAACTCTTTGCGTTGTCGTAAGAGTTTGTTTTTGCACTGCGGCGTGCATTTTCGCATTGTGCGTTTGTAAACGCGAAACAAATGTTAAAGCGGATTCACCGGGCAATTGGTGAATTCGTTGTAGGTCTTGGATAAGAGCCGTTAAATCTCGAGAATCTCCAAAATGAGTTTCTAAAAGTGCTTTTATTTCTGGCTATGTGCCAGGATTACGCGAATTTATTAATTCGGCAGCTTTGCCCTTCAATTTATTATGTGGACAGTCAAAAGAATTTTTTGATCTCCAATTGCCATGCTTTGGGCACAATGACAGGAGTTTAAGAATGTTTGTAAATTTATGGCATTGCCATCAAATTCAGGTATTAAAGAAAATATTTCAGAGAGCTTGTAAGGCTCAATTTGCTCTGGTTGTTGTTGTTGTAGTTGTTGTAGTTGTTGTAGTTGTTGTTGTTGTTGTTGCTCGGCTAATGCCGGTACTATTGGTTGAGCTGTCTCTGGTTGAGCTCTATCTGTCATTTTGCTTTGTGTATTTAGAAATTGTTTAAATTGCAAAGAAATTGATTGCGTATCAGCAGTATGATACGAAAATTAAATTGAATTGAATCAGGATAATTAAAATTCTAAAAATCTTAATTGATTGATTGATTGATTTACCAGCATGCGGTAGGCACTTCTGCCACTTCCAAGATATACCGCTGAGCTAGCTACGTCCATGCTGTGTTGGATTAGGGTCATGCTTGCTGTCAGCAGCGAGAGCCACATGACGCATGGTAGAGGAATGTGGGATGGGAATTGCAGGTATTTATGAGATGCGTTGCCGCATTGCTTCGTGAAGGGGCGTTTAAGCTCCTTTTTTGTGTTTTTGCTTCACTTCTAGCTCTTGCGAGTCTATTGTTTCTTCCGTTTTTAATTCCGATAGAGTATATATCCTTACGATTTCTTTATGGTACACCCTTTTTTCCTTGCCCTTATTCCAGGGTTTTGCTTTTCGTTTACATATTTTCAGTTTCCCATATAATATATTTTATGTTCTGTGTTTACCTCTGCCCCCCCCCCCCTCACTTTAAGACTTTTGGCCCGCTCCCCCGCTTTTCTACTTACTAGGATGTGATCTTTCGTTCCTAGATTCAGTATTCGGTTCATTATTCTTGTGTGTAGATACCATTTCCTTGGGAAAAATCATACGAACGTTTCCAGGCTTGCACCGGTGATGAGTTCTAAGGGTTGCTCCTTTGTCCTTTTCGCTCCATAGTGCTATAATTCATTGTTTATTTTGTTTGTTCCAGGCGCAGTACTTCTTGTTCTACCGTGATTTCTAGCAGTTATTCCTTGGATGGTGGATTATTGGAGGGCCCTCTTGTACTAATTTCATTCGTTTATTTTTTTGCTTTCTCTTTTTCCTCTAGTTTATTTCCAATATTGCCGTGATATGTCTCTTCTCGTGTACGTATTATCATTTTTTCTTGATTTAGAAAGGAAACTTAATTTCTTGGAATATTTTTTTATGTCACCTTCTACATGAAAAAATGTGTTAATGTTTTCTTATAAAGGATTTAATTAGCTTCAATTTATGTTATTAAAAAAAAAATTAAATAAAAACAAAAGATATGCAATTTCCTGTTATTTATGGAGACATTTCGATTGGAAAAAATTACGAGAAAGCTGGTTTTTTGTGAAGACCTTCACTGAGGTGCTCCTAGTACATCCTGAGAAGTTCGAGCAATTTGAGCCTTGGGTTTCTTTTTTTTTGGGGGGGGAGGGAGGTTAAGGGTAAATTTTCAGTTTTTTGCCATTATCTCGAAAAGTAAAACATTTTCGACAAAAATTGTTATGAGCAAAAACACTATATAATTCTACACAAAAAAGGTCATTACACTTTTTTTCGTAGAATCAATCGTTTTTGAGTAAAAGTTACCGAAATGTCTGTATTTTTTTAACAGTAACAAACAGTAGGCCTAATCCACAACTGACACTCTAAACAACCCTTTGCATAAATCATTCGTTTTCTTGTAGCAGATCTAATTCCGTGTCAACTTCCTCGTCCTCTTCATCAAGAGCTTCATCAATTGGCTGATCACTTGATGCTATCGTATCTTCAACTATATCTTCAAATATAGCTCCGTTGTTACTATCTGTTTCTTCCGTCGCGGCGTTCAAACAAGATTACCCACTAGTGCGGTGCGTCGCTATAGGTGAGGAATATTTTTTTGCAAAAATTAAAACGCCTGTATGCAAAAAAGTTGTGTCATAATAAGAAAAGATAGCTATATTTTTTTGGAATTTTTGATTAACCCCTTCCTCCCGCCCAACATATTCTAAAATTCTTCATTTGGAAAATTTTGAAAATAATAAATTTTACACGCGATATGTTTTTTTGATAATTTTTCGCTTGGATCTTTTTCATCTCACCCACAAAATTCATTAGAAATATAATTACATTAAGGATTAATTTTTTTTTTATTTCATTACAAAAAACATTTTGATAAGGATTAAGAAATTAAATGTAGAGAAGGAATACATGTTACATGACAAATGGTTAATTATTGAAATCTTTCTTGGTTTCAAATGTTGGCATGGTTGCTCTGGAATTTAATGTATTCCTGATGACTCCATCCCTTCTATCCTTATCACATCCAAGATGGACGAAGGGGTTGGTGTGGGCGTAGCAGGGCCTAAATGCAGGCTATCCAAAGCCCTTGGTAACACCTCAACCATGTTCCAGGCAGAAATCTATGCTATAGATCAATGTCCCCAGGGATGCCTAACCAGAGGCACTCAAAGGGCAAAGGTCCATATACTTTCAGATAGCCAGGCAGCATTAAAGGCTCTCAGGTCCTATACCTTCGAGTCAAAAATTGCCTGGGAATGCAGACAATCTCTGAAGCAACTGACAAAAAAACAACAAGTTTACCTTGATGTGGATGCCAGGGTATGAGGGAATAGAAGGCAACGAATTGGCTGATAGTCTCTCAAGAAAAGAGGCCCCATTTTTTGGACCCGAACCGTTCTGTATCTTATATAAGGGACACATAACGGGGGAGGTCCTAAAATGGGAAAAGAAACAAAAGAAGTCCTACTGGAGGAATACTCCAGGTCAAAGACAAGCGAAAAGGTTTATAACCCATTCAACAAAGAATGCCACAAGGCTTCTCGAAGTTGAAAAGTCCGACCTAAGGCTGATTACAGACCGTCTAACTGGCCATTGCCCCTTGTGATATTATCTTAAGAACATGGGCATGGCAGAAGATGACAAATACAGATACTGTGATGCTGCAACTGAGACTACTGCGGAACATATACTCTGTGAATGCAAGGTGCATTAGGCTAAAGTGCCTAGAACAGGCGGGATTAACGCCTGAAGAAATAGGGAAATTAACTCCCAGGAAAATCACAAGCATTGCAAAAAGTCTTGGAATCCTGAGCAACAACTAGTTGTAGGGTAATTCACAAAAAACCTTTTAGGTTGAGGCGAAGAAAGGCCAACTCAGGGCCAAGCGACCCTTTAAACAATCTACAATCCTTATCACATACTGTATTGGAGGCTTGCGCGACAAGTTTCACTGCCCTTTCTACAGCTTGTGTGTGACAAGGATGATCTCTGCTGTAGGAAATTATGGAGGATTCAGGTGTCTCAATAACTTACTTTAATTGATCCTCAGATAAATTTTTATTAATGAAGGGTTCATTGTAAACAATATTTTGCCAATCTAAAAGATCGTAATATTCTGTAGCATTATAGTTGAATTCTGGAATAATAAATCTTCGAATGCTGATGTCCTTTGCATTATTTCGTGCTTTTAATATCCTATGATAAGAAAGTTTCCTAATATAGATTCGTTCATCCCATAGCATACTAAGTAATAGATTCTCAGGGTGGTCGAATTATCCATTCCTCTGAATGTCATCATGAACTAGTTCATTACATTACATTAAACTGGTTCTCAGTTGTATACCAGCTGTTCGTAAGTAGTCACATTGAAGGGGGGTAGCACATGCGCATTACGCATTACCCACTTGTAGTTTGCAATAGGTTTGTAGTTAATAGGTTTGTAGTTTTTTTATCCTATTTTATATTCTAGGAATAAACACATAAGAAATTGAATAAGGTACATTTCTCGGAATATTTAAACAAAAAATAGGCTTAAGATTTTTTTTTTATCTGAAAATGCCTGATTGAAAAACTTATTATAGATAAATACAAAATTTTTAACCTAATAAAAAAATCGATTAGAGTTCATTTTCCAACCCCCCAGAGCTATTTTTCCCTTCGTAACTATTTCGGCCTTGGGGAGGTGGAAGACGAACCCTGATCAATTTTTTTCATAAAAAGAAAAAATTGTGTTTATCATTAACAACTTTTCCGTGCACAGGCATTTCAATTATCCAAATCCTAAATGTCGCACCGCCCTATTACCCACGACAATGCCTGCATACTGGAGAATAGCGGAGACCTAGTTTTCTGCAGCTACAACTAGTGTTACAGCCTTTGGTACAGTTGCAGAATATAGTATTGATCAACTGATCGGGAGCCGGTGACGAGAGGTTTTGAATAGGTTCCAATCTATTGTTGATGATCTTCCATCCCCAGTCTTCAGGATTTAACTCATTATACTGGAACTAGAACCGATGCGCCTCTGGTGGTTGTAAGAAAAAGCAAACGGCGCTAGGCGGTTGGCGGGAACGTTGAATAATTTTGATGGTAAAATTTAAAATATATAATATTACAGTAGACGAAGGAAGAGCTGGAGTACAGGTTGGAAAATTTTTCATTTTGGTTTGGGATAAATATGTTTTTAAATGTAAAAAATGTGCCGATTACGATGGTAATGTCCAAATTTTTGAAAAATGGGCCCTTGTGAAATATTTTCGGAAAGCTGAAAAATTGCACATTATGTATAATGTTAATTATTTGTTTTCCCTGCAATTTTCTGAAAAAAAAATGGTAAGAATAAAAGTTGTTTGTATCATGTTTTCCATACGGAGAAAATACGAAAATCAAAGTTTTACACTTTTCAGAAAATTTATATTGGAAAATCGTTCTGGAGAGAGAGTATTTTAATAGGGTAGCACACACTGTAGACAAATTTGGACATCACCATCGTGATCACTCTGCATCTTTTTACAGATAAAAACATATTTCTCTCAAGGATAAAATTTTATCAACATAATCACCAGCTCTCCCTACGTCTACTGAACTTTATTTTGTTAGGGTGATTTTGAAAGCAGGACTGTGCCACATTTGATAATAATTATATATATTACAGTATTATACTGTACATGCAAATACATAATAAAAATATTCAATTAATGCTTAATACTTACTCAATTTTAAATGATCGCATTATTTTGATACTAATGACAGCTTACGTATAATACATACCTACATGTATCCATATTTCTTTTGTAAACTTAATGAAGTCTATCCGTTAAAAGACAAATAAATTTAAAAAAAAGTTATCTGGTTTGTTTCTCTTTATTTTAAGAACAAATACAGTTTTTATATTTCTTTTATTGCTTTTTTTTTATTATCGTGCAATATTTAAATGACTGAATGAAATTTAGTTGCAAAAAGTATATCTTCTATAAATTCCACCTCCTTTTAACATATAATATTGCTGTTTGAGGATTATCTACGAAGACAAATAGAATATTTATAAAGCAAAACAACAGTAGAAACAGTAGAAACTAGAACTGATTTATCTGCAACCGCATTTGCTATTTGTTTTTCTATTGCTTCATGACTTCTAACCATTTTTTAAATCGATTAATGTCTTTCTTGGATTTGGGAATGGATATCTTTGTCCTCACAATTAGACAAACAACATTTTATGTACGTACTGTATATTTTTGAAACGATTGATCCTACGAAAAAAAGTGTAATGACCTTTTTTTGTGTATTTTATAAGAAATATTTTTGCTCATGACTATTTTTGTCGAAAAAGTGATACTTTTTGAGATAATGGCAAAAAACTGAAAATCGCCCCTTTAACCCCCCCTCCCCCCCCAAAAGAAAGACCCATGGCTCAAATTGCTCAAACTTCTCAAGATGTATTAAAGGCATCTCAGTGAAGGTCTTCACAGAAAACCAGCTTTCTCGTAATTTTTTGGCCTCAAATTTGTCTTTATTTACTAGGGTATTAGTACATTTTAATAAAGTTCGTTTTTAAAAATTTATTTCTTTTGTTTCTTGTTGTTGTTTTGTTACGTTGAGGATTGTTTGTGATATGTCTTTTAGAAATAGTGCATAAAATTATTATTTACATTTTTTCAGATAAGTACCTATTTAAAAAAAATCAGTATGGAATCGGAAGGAGTGTTTTTAATTTCTTTCTCTAAAACCAAAAAGAATTTCGAATATGACGTAATAACATAAATTGAAGCTAATTAAAACCTTTATAAGAAAACATTAACGCAATTCATGTACAGGATGAGGTAAAGAAATACTCAAGGAAATTAAGTTTTCTTTCTTAACAATTTTTTCAATATTTTTTATAATCACTCTGTACACATGTTTAAATGCCTTAAAAATATCTATAATTTGATGTGCCAACATGGTCGTCGCTTAAAAAATAAGAAAGTTACAAGCTTGGGGAGTTTTAAGTGGCGCACCTTGTATAGTCAAAATTAAAATTTAATAGGAAATTATTGCCCTCCCGCTTAGTTGGAAAGACATATTTTTAATAATTATGAAAAAATAATTTACTTGAAGATTTACATAAGAAATTTATATATGGCCATACTTTAAGGATTATGTATTGTTGAATATTTTTATTTATCTCAAATTAAATTCATTTGAATATTTTTAATAATTATAAAAAATATAGTTTTGTAGGTTTACATAGGAATATCATGGCCATACTTTAATAATTTATTGCCCTACCATAAATTTATGGTGACAGCGGTCGACGTTTTCAAGGGTTTAGATGTATAAACATTTCTCAGATTATTTTCTAAGAAAGTTGTTTGAGTTAGATTTTCAACATTATATTACTTATAACATTTATAGCGCAAAAAAATATGCAATACGAAAAAACATACTCTTATTAATACAGACACAAATAAAAAGTAAAAGATTAATAACACTTATTTTTGATACGTGATTTACTTATCTTCCCTTCTATTCCTTTCATCTGAAGGACGTCCTCGACGGACATACAGTACATCCGATGGACGTTCGTTTTTGGTCCAAAGTACATCCGGCGGGCAGCCGAAGGACGTGCAAATGTCACAACTTGGGACAATATTTGTACATTCTAATTATTTAGAAAAAAAAACCGGAATGAGCAGTGATCGAACCGGCGATCTCGTGATTTGTAACTCAACAACAATAACAACAACAATAACAATTTATTAAAGATTATATATACATTTATGCGCCTCGCCGGAACCTGTCCCGGAGCCAGCCAGACAACCACGGCGCTGAGTGCCATGTTGATGGCAGGGCTGGGCGAGGCAGGTCCGGTTTGGCTTAAAAACTAAAATAAAATTAAAAATGTGTCCACACGAACCTAAAGCTAATTAAAAGAAAACTGTAAAAAATTATCACTCACAATGCAAAGCACTTATTTAATTTTCGTTGGTGGCACGGGAAAACAGAACTTAACGAAAAAACCCGTTTGAAGTAATACCACCCTGGTGGTCTTCCTACCACCAGGAAAATGCCGTGGAACTTTAAAAAGATATGGTAAGATATATTTTGGTTTTTAAGAATTTATAGGTCAAGATGGAATTTAGAAACAAAAAAGGACAAAAGAACAAAAACAGTAAAACAAATAGAACATATAAAGGTGATATAGAAGGTTGGTTATAGGTTTTAGTAAAGATTAAAGGTGGGGAAATAAGAAGTTGTCGTATAGGAAAGTTTGGCTAGAGAGGTTGCCGGAAAATAGGCAACGCCTGGTATGGTAGGATATCGAAAAGGATTGCATTATGCTGTCTGATTCGGGTTATGTTGCGGGTTAGCGGACTATCGCCCAGTTTGAATTCGTAGAATTTTTGAGAAATTTCTTGGACGTAGTCCGCTAGTGGGGTTATGTCGTGGCAACGCTCATAGAGATCTCTGAGGGAGGTGTATCTGTCCGAACCAGAGATGAGGCGCATAAATTTATGTTCGAGAACTCGAAGTTTTCTCATTGTCGTGGCCGGTATGCTACACCACACCGGCGCCGCGTATGTGATGGCCGGCCTGATTACCATCGTGTACAACAGTTTTTTATTTGTCCTGTTGAGTCCGCTACCCCTTGCCAGGAGCGGATACAGACTCCTGGACATGGTGTAGACCTTGCGTACTCTATCGTTATTGGAACTCGATGTTCTCTCACTCGGCCACCAACTTAGCTTGTTAGCGTTTACTTAAAGACTGTACAGTTGACTAATATAACTAGTTATTTCAAAATGTAGAAGGTACCTATTTGAATGTTTAATGAATATTTAGTATCAAATAATATCATTAATAATTTACAAAAAAGATTAAAATTAAATTAGTAATGATAAATTATAAATTACTATAAAAAATAAACTACACATTTTACAACCAGTTTTGTTAACGTTTTTTTGTTTTTATATTAAATAGACGTCCTGCTGCTGCCCTTTAGGGACCTAAAATGTGCGTACTTGCCGATGGACGTCCGTTGCGGCACATATGTTGGACGTTAAGTGTGCTATTCGCTGGTATGTATACATATTTCGGAAACGTGTTGGAGAGAAAGCGGTATGGAGATATTATCATTTATTGCAAAAATATAATATTTAAATCAACGGACACGAAAAGAACGTCCATCTCCTGTCCCTATATGGACATAAAATGTACATACTTCCCGTACATAAAATGGACATACAGAGGACGTTCAGTCCGTACAATTTCAAAGTAAATCCGATGATAAACGTCCGGTAGGCATCCAGTTTATGTCCATGGACGTTAGTACATTAAATGGACATAAAACGGACGTCCGGCGGACATCGCGTGCTATAAGGGTACCTACTCACAAAATTGCTAATCACACGTCCCGAGATATGTATTATTTTTCAAACACCTATCACTCACTTTACAACTTAAAATTATATCTTTTATACTTTGTGTTTAACTTAAGTGATGACACATAAAAAGGGGCTGGTAAAAGACGTCTGGTCTCGATTACGTCTGACTTGTGACTCTAAAATTCCGAAAATATTAACAAGACTTAAATAAATGAAAGGGTAACAAACATAACATGTATGTGGCAAAAATAAGATTGGTCTGCTGATGTTTTCGTAGTGGGTTTGACTCCCACTACCATGAAGAAAATTGTCTAAAATCATATTCAAACCTATTTAAGACAAGTATACAAGACAAGCTCATACAGTGTGTCCCAGGATAGATGTAACAAGAGGTGTAATGGACCAAAAATTTTGGAATTTTGGAATAGAATTTGGGGATTGAGTCCTGCTTGTTGTAAAACTAAAGTATACCAAAAATGACTTGATTTGGTGTTCTACAGGGTGTTTTATAAGCAAAGTTGTAAAAGTCACCACTAATAAAGTACCTTTATTTTTCAAAATATGAAAAAATTCCACTAAGAAAAGTTATTTAGAATGCAATTTTACACCTCTATAGCAAATTTCAGGAATATAAAATTATTTTTTTGAGACTTCCCATTTTTTGCGAATTAATGTGTTGAATTCATATTTAAAGTTGTGTAGGAGCAAATGTTAATCATCCACTGCTTTTCTCATAGCCTACTTTTAGCTTCTACATAACTTTAAATATTAATTCACAAAAAATAATTTCAATGCAGTTTTAATTGAATGGTTCAAAATAAAATACTAATTTATTGAAAAAATGGGAAGTTTCAAAAAAATAATTTTACATTCCTCAAATTTGGTATAGAGGTATAAAATTGCATTCTAAATAACTTTTCTTAGTGGAATTTTTTCATATTTTGAAAAATAAAGGTACTTTATTAGTGGTGATTTTTACAACTTTGCTTATAAAACACCCTGTAGAACACCAAATCAAGTCATTTTTGGTATACTTTAGTTTTACAATAAGCAGGACTCAATCTCCAAATACCATTCCAAAATTCCAAAATGTTTGGTCCTTTACACCTCTTGTTACATCTATCCTGGGATACACTGTATATGACGAATAATGAACTATTCCTTTGCTCACTTTTAAAAAGCAATAAAAATGTATCAAAAATTATTTTCCTACGAACCAAGACGTTTCAAGTAATTTTACGAAGCAATAAAATATGTCTCAATACACTCCTTAGTTTTTTAAAATATTATTTCCTGTGACTACTCACGGTAAATTTCAAATGAACTTGAAACATATAAATTTATGTGGGTATTTGTAATAAAGACACTGTTACGTAATAGTCTTTTGCAACATACTTACGTTTCTCATGATACTCCGCTATATATGTCCACCCACGTAGAATGTCGCGGCGGCGTCGTCTCTTGACAATGATGTATTTACCAGCGTCCCACTGTTTCGGTTAGTTTTCTTTTAAATTATGTCTTCTATCTTCGTAAACAATGCACATAACAATTGTAAGACCTGGTTATTCCACTTGTCAACAGGTCCTCATCCATCTCCGCAAAAGAGAATTTTTCTTAATTGTATTACATTTGAAGTTAATATAAATAACTTTTTTTCAAAGTGCAAATGTATTCCGTATATTTTAAATCGACCGATTTCAACAAATTATAAAACGCTGCCTAAGGAATAACTAAGCCTTTGGTTCTTGTACACACATTAAATCAGAATTTTAATTTTTACCCCCTTTAATAATTGGTCTGAAGTGGTAGTGGGGGTGGCTGATGTCAAAACAAATTTTGAGGTTTTTAATTCTTGTATACACATTAATCATAATTTTATTTTTTTCACTCCCTTTAGTAATGGGATGGGGGTAGTAATGGGAGTGACAGTGAGAGAGAATTTTGAGAGCTTAGCTCCTCATAGACACACTAAATCTCAATTTTATGGACTCTTACTTGCTTGCCTCACTTATTTAACTCCCAATAATTATCCTTAAATCTTCAACGGAATGAGATCAAAATATAATGTAGTTCCAGATTTCGCTATAGTATACAGGTGTACTAGTCAACTATGGTAGGTTGGCCTTTGAGAAGCGCACAAGATGAACACAGAACGTCATTGTGTAACGACGACAGACTAGCGACGATCCGTAGAAATTACAATCGGAAGTAGAAGTTTAGCAATATTGATATTAATTACTTTGTTATTTATCAGTTTATCACCAATTTATTATAATTTAAGACGTTATCGCAGTTTCGGCACATTAACGTGTTATTTTAAAACAATAGATTCAAATACATGAATTTACAGGTGACGCGGGTATTTATAATAGTATATTATACAACGGTGCTATAATGAGGGCTATTATTATTGAGATTTTAAGTTTGAGCGAAAAAAAATTCTGTCTGTCTGTGGTTCGGTCGATCTGTCTCTCTGTAACTTATTTTTTTGCGCACGATTACTCTGGAACGGTTTATGATATAGACTTGACATTTGATGCACCTATGTATTATAGCGGCATGTACATTTTACAAAAAGCCAAGGTCTTAATTTTTTTTTTTCAGCCATTCCTACTACTACCACCCCCCCCCCCCCCCTCCCTATTATGAAAGATATTGAAAAATTTTTTTTAAAAATGTGATTTAATGTGTGTACGAGAACCAGAGGCTTCAAAATTTGTTTTGACATCAACCACCCCCACTCCGCTATTAAAGAGGATCAAAAATAAAATTATGATTTGGCGTGTGTACGTGAATCAAAGGGCTAAAATGTTTCTTTTGGCATCAGCCACCTCCACAACCATCCCCACTGGAAATTTGGATGTGGAAGTAGTGATTCCTTATGCTGCGTTTTTTTTAGAATGCGCCACTCTTGATCTCCCACAATTTTTATCTGAAAAATGTTTTCCAATTTCGAAATATTGAGGAGGTATTGACCGCCTACATACACCACTGACTCATCGTGTATGTAGTTCACCAAAGAAATTTATGTCATTTGTGTGGTAATATTTCGCGTTTAGGTAAATTCTCTCATTTTAATTGCGACACTTCAAGTTTAAATTATTCTGTTAAGGTTGGCCACAGATTTAGCACCGAATAAAGGGATTTGCAACATAAATTACGCAAATCTCCCCTTGCTATTTGCCACCTGGAAGCTTTGCGCAGTATATTTTTGGGGTGTCTACTCCGTCCGTTTAATTATAGTTATTTCTGCATAATTATGCGTATTTTATTACTTACTGCTATTGTTGATTGACCTTGTTAAGTAGAATTTCTCCCATAGTAATTCATTTCCATGGAAACAAAAAATCGCAGTGCTGTTTTAATTCATAACGGTACATGTGTGTTAAGTAAAATAAGATATTATTTGTAAATCGTGCAATTTCTACTTTGATTAAAATATGTAAAACAACAAACTGTACGACAATAGAAGAAAAGAAACGTTATTTATTAATATTAAAATGAAACCTACAATTTTTACAATTATTAATAATAGTAATAATAATAACCCAAAGGCAGAAGTGCAAAGGTTATACGTTAATAGGAAGGACGGTAGCAGTGTATTAATGCAGTTAGAATCTTCTTATAATTCACCTGTCGTGGGGTTGAGCGAGTATATAGGGTGTCCCATTGTCCCGGTGCCATTTTCTCGATAAATAAAAGAGATCTTCGAATTCTGTAAAAGTTTTTCTCTAGAATATATAAATGATATCAGTTCTGAGTAAAAACGGTCACTTTACAAAGTAAGGTATAGATGGCGCCGCGACGCAAAGAAATTATTTGACCCTAGGAATCCAATGAGGTGCAAATGATGGGATATTACATTCTGAGCAAATTTTATAATACAAACAATTTTCGAAAAATCACTGATTTCCGAGATATTTGAACTTCAATATATTTTTTTTTAATATAAAAATTTTCATAACTTTTTTTAAAATACATTTTAGGCGACAAATCCTTTGGGACATTTTTCATAATGCATGAGGATAATTTAGACGGCAATATAACATATTTGTTTCAAAACACAAAAATAATTTTTTTTCAAGTAAAACGGTGAGGCTGCAACTGCTATCCGGAAATTAAAAATTTTAACATTTCTGTTTATTGTGCATTGTCTAATTTATGCGTTTATGTCGTATGTTTGACTAAATTTTACAGGGTAAATTGTAGACATACGAAAAAAATGCAATTTTTGTTACTTGAAAAATTACATTGAAGTTCAAATATCTCGAAAACCAGTGATTTTTCGAAAATTGTTAATATTGAAAAGATTGCTTAGAATATAATTGTCCATCTCATGTACCTCATTTCAACATTCTTAGGATCAAACAATTTCTTTGCTTCGTAACGTCATCTATACCTCAGTGTGTAAAATAATCATTTTTACTCAGAACTGAAGTTATTTATATATTCTAGTGGATACCTTCTACCGAATTCAAATATCGCTTTTGGTTATCAAAAAGTGGCGCCGTGGGCTTTAAGTGGGACACCTTGCATATTCGACGTGGGAAGGATAAATTGACACGGCTAGTTTAAGAGCATGATAAGGACAAGAAGTTGTATTCCATCCAGAAGGAAACGCGAAAAACCCAGGAAGAATATCTACGAAGATGCCAAGAAGAAAATTAAAGCCAGCATAGAAAAAGGGAAATTAGAAGTAGATACTCTGCGCAAAGCCGATGCATGGAAAATTCTTCTGCGACCTCGGCCGACCAGCGGTAGACAAAAAGACATCCATGCAATGGTTGAACGGCTCGGGCTTGAAGGGGAAAAGAAAAGTTTAATAATAGCAGTACAGGCCCAAGCACTAAACACCAGAATCACCAGAGGATGATCTTGAAACAGCCTATTGACAGCAAGTATAGGATGTGCGGCCTTGCAGAAGAACATGTCAGTTAAATGGTAGCGGGAATTAATGTTGGTACCATCAGTGTACACTCACAGACACAATAGAGTAACCAGATATCTCCACTGGGTCATGTGCAAGCACTTTGACATAACAGTACCGCCAAAATATTATGAACATACCCCGGAGAAGGTTATTAATACCAATTATGTGGGCCTTGCCGATTATAACTGCCAGAGAAATTCACACAAAGCGACCAAACATCGTCGTACATAATAAAAAAGAGAAATCCTGTCTGCTGATTGATGTATCCCCGAATGACACCAACATGATTCTCAAGGAAACGGAGAAGTTGAGCAAGTACAAAGACCTCCAAATAGAAGTTAGCTGAATGTGGAATGCAAAGACTACAGTCGTGCCAGTACTTTAGGAGCCCTTGGAACTGTCAAAAAGGGCCACTATCGGAGTCTACAACAATTACCGAGCGCACAAAAAGTGCAAAAGATCGCACTTTTCGGAACGGCGTGTCAAAATTGGGAACAAGACAATTTGATAAGGAAATATCAAAAATAATAGTATATTATATTACTAGGAGTAGAACGCATTCTTTTTTTGTGTTGCAGAATTTGCAAACTGGGCGAAACACAAAAAAATGCGTTCTACTCCGTGTAATATATACTATTTTTTCTTCAAGCGTATTAAAATGCAAAAATTCATTTATTTATCATAAATGTACAAATATTCAAACTACAGTCTTACATGTTGACACAATATGACAAGTGGCTAGGGATAGCGCGCCACCGGTGGCTTTCGGTATTAACATTATGTTACTAGTAAAACAATACCCACTACGGCGGCGCTTTCGGAACTAACATTATGTTACTAGTAAAACAATGTCCACTACGGTGGCGTTCGGTACTAACATTTTGTTACTAGTAAAACAATGTCCTACTTCTACTTCTGTTTTTGGTGACATAATTTAAACATTTTAATACGCTTGAAGAAAAAATTGTTTTTTATTAACTACACTTGAAAAAATAATGTTCATTTGCAAGTTTTTTTGTTTATTTGTTTTACTTCACAAGAGAACCAAGTGCAATATTATTACAGATAACTTTTGGTTGCAACTGAATTTCTTCATTGCACGATGAGAGAATATACACATTAATTTCATGTCATTAAAAAAAAACTATTAATGGTGATCGACAAGACAAACAAAAAACCTATATGACGTTTTACACTAGGGGCACTTTGAAAAAAATTGACCTAGGTCAAAAATTTGAATGTTAAGGTAGGAGACATTTGAGAACCACTGCTTTTCTGGGTCAATGGACGTATAGTTCCGAATCATAGAAGTTTCTTACTTACTTGTAACAAGTCATAAAAAAGTGTAAAGATTAACGACTTGTGTCCTCGCCGCCGCGCATCTCTAAGCAATAAGCGCGGCATTTTGATAGGTCCGTTTCAACTGAACTTTTTATAGTAATTATGAAAATTTAGATAATTCGTTATCTCTTTCTGCACAACCGCAAACACAGGATGGCCGTAGGGGTTTAAACAGGCCAACTCTTTGGACGCGCTGGCTTATTCCTTTGACGGCGTATCCGGTACTATCTGCACAAATGTCAGAGTATAATGCGCGACCAGACGTGACCATACTAAAACCTACCCCAACATTCCAGCAGTTCTCATACAATGTTAAAAATTTTCGAAAATTTTGTTTATATTTTTCTTCAAAACTATAGGTTTTAGACGACCCCGTGTCATATAAGGTTTTTTTGGTAGTCTAGTCCCCCACCACTAGTTTTTTTAATGACATGAAACTAATTACACCCTGTATTTATTTTGGTCAATGATTGGAAATATTTACCTTAAAATTAACTTACTAATAGGGCTTTGTTACATCTCACTGCCTGAACCTATTGGACAAAATGACTGCTTGCCTATTCTCGATTTCGAATTTACTGTCATTTCCTTCCACACATATGTAAATCTGTGGACAATTTGTGGTAAATTTGCCTATCAGGAAATTTTTAAACTAAATATTTTGATCTAATAGTAGATTGAATTGAAGTAATTCTGACTATAAATATTTGTTGGGCAGACACATTAAGCATATGTAACTGTGAGGTAGTAAGGAATATGGTATACCTTGGAGCTCTTGTGAACAATACTGGGACTGATGAAAACGTTGGGCTGATGTGACTAAAGAATTGATGGAAAGAGCTTTAATGAGGCTGTGCGCCTAACAGGCAATCGCGGCAGACTGCGTGATACCGCCAAACGTGCTATACAGCAAACGGAGGCCTACTGGAATCATTTTCATGAATAAGAAGAGATTTCATTTTTAGTAATTAGGTCTTTACAGAAAATATAATATTGTAAGCGTTCAAATAAAATTCTTAAAATTAATCTGAGCTTGTCGGTCTTTATTCAAATCTGTATACTCTATTATTTATTAAAGATTTTCATCTGTATTGTTTCATTTGCTTAATTCCTAAATTAAATACCTTTGGGGCTTACACTTCGCATTATGAATATAATTTAATAATGTCAGTCTTCATAATCCTCGTAAAACTTTGCTTTAATGGTTCTTTTTAAGGGTTATTATGTCACAGTTCATTTCGTATTTCCGTCTTTTACTTAAAGGCATCATTTAATGTTTTCAGCTTGGGGGCATCTTTGAAGAATCCTGAGGATATGTAATATTATATAATTATATAATTCAATTACTACAGAGACAGAAATATCTCCACTGTGTGAAAATTATATATTTATTAAATTCGGTTCTAAATTTCTAAATCGGCCCATTCATTTACGGATATCGAAGAGACAACAATCTGCAGTTATGGCTTGACGACTGTGATCGACGTCTACCACATATTGAATGGGTTATTTCCTTATGGATATCGGGAAGTTAACAATATGTAGTTACAGACTGAAGATTATGGTCGAAGTTCACCACACATATAGATGAATACTGTACAGGCCCATTCATTTAGAGATATCGGAAAGGCTATTATCTGACACGTCGTGGACTGTTGTAAAAATTAACATCCCTCCGTTATTCACACTATGTTGTGTGGTGAACTCGAATATGCCGCCCAAATAACAGTTATGTGCGTTGATATTACTATATTTAAAAACAAAAAATAGAAAAAATTTTGAATGAAAGAGGTCCTTATCGCACATGGCGCTAATAGCGGAGCTTACATGGTCAGATTTAGAAAATTTTAAAAATTATTTACGGATGAGCGAAGAGTCTTTTCAACTTTCGTTAAATTTATCCCCAGACCCAGTCTTTTTGGAACTTTTTACTTTTTTGAATTCTTTTCTGAACAAACTGGGCAAATTGTTTATTTTACTCCTGACAGTTTCTTGTGTCGCAGTAGAATCACCTGTCTTAAAATGTTTTAATAATTCGTCATATCCCTTTCTTCAAGTCTCTGTTGGCATAACATTTCGCTTTCGCTTCCCATAATGCTGGATGTCTTTGATAAATATCAATTAATTTTCTTATGATCTCCGGATTATTGCCCTTTTTCCCTGACATCGCTCGAAAAAATCAAACTCGTTAAAAGTTCTCAGTTTCGATCATTAACTGAACAAATTTGCAAATCAACACTTGTCTTAAAACTGCAAGTGGCTGGCTAACGTAGACTTCAGACGGATGATTCATCAGACTATAATCTCCGTCGATAAACACCGACGGGTTTTTTTCCCTAACAACCATACACATTCAGTTTTTAATTTCGTCAGCGGTCTGTTGAGTCGTGGCCTCTTTAAATATTTTGTGTGAGTGGTGATTTTTTACAACAGGCCACGAGGTGTCAGACAACTGCCTCTTCGATATCCGTAAATGAATGGGAAGCTTAATTATTAACTTGTAACAATAGGCCTCTTGCATGGCACATGTATATTTTAAATTAATCCATATATATATATATTAATATAGTGTTACAAAACATTAGCAGTTATCGCATCTGTTTTCCTAGTTTCTAACTGGAAAGTATTTAAATCATCAACTAATATCCGAGAGAAGGGGCAAATCACAGAAAACACTCATATTGGAGTTGACGTCATCTGTCTCTAGTTATATCACAGTAGAGAGAAGACCAGTAGTCCCACTCAGCCGGAACAATTGTATAAGATTTTCAGTGCGCATGCGATGCTCCTGGGCTTAAATTATTCGATGCGCAGTGGACGGCACGACGACAGTGGACGGCAGCGATGATGTAGGGTGGGGTGTTTGTTTATTTTTGTTTACGTTTACGTTTCTGAACAGTCGTCACTGTCGCCAGTATACAACGAAATGCGCGTGGGATACAAACAATAGATGCGCAGTGGATTAAAAAAAATAAAATCGAGTACAACAAATATCAAAGGGACCGCTGCGAGTGAAACTACTGGTCTTCTCTATACTGTGGTTATATCGCTGCACGTGCATGCGTGCAGCATATAACTAACATAACCTCAAATTTTAAGTTTTTTAAGTTTATTCTCGTTTTTAATGTTTATATACTAATTTCAGCTTGGAGCAATACTAGCTTCAAGCAAATATTTAAAAATTCACGCAAATATGTTTTCAATATTGTTGATTAATAAGAATAGACTGCTAATTACAGGTTAGATTTCCAACCTACAAAACGAGTCCTATTTTATTAGGAGAAAGTATTTAGAACTTCATAAACATTACACTGAATCAGATTTTAGTTGGAAGTATGGAAACCAAGCTGAAATTTTAATAACAGCTACGAAATACTCATAAATCTTAAGACATATATATTTTTGAGGTTAGCTGTGACGTCATGTGCACATACCCTAATGTTGTGTTTATGTCTAATTTTTTCAAATTCAAATAACTAAAAAATCGACTTTTTTAAAGATAACTCAAAGACCTTTGACGATAAGTTTTTCAATTTGTAGATACTGTTAGAACTTTTAAAAACGGTTAATTTGAGAGGCGTTTCGTTTAAAACGCTTGAAAATTTGTTTAAACAGTTGCAAAAAACCGCGAAAATTTTTCATTCTTTAACAAAAGCACTTTAGTGCTTGAAACTTCGATAAAATATGTCTTTTATAACTCCAAAGTTACCTTTAAAATTTCATAAAAAAATTTTAATTAGTTTAAGAGATATTCAATTTGTTTATTAAAAACATGAATAATGTAAAATGCAAATTCACCCAGTTCCCGTTGTCGTAGAGGGTTGATATGGACATCATTTTTTTTGTTGAGAATTGAACTTTCTGTTTTCATTAATGGTAAATCATATTCGCATTATTTTCAACTTCAAAACGGCGCTGCGTTCGAAAAAGTGTCACATTTTGAGGTTAGGTTTTTTGCTAATAACTTTTAAACAAATGAAGATTTTGCAATATCTTTCTGATATCTTTGTTGCTGGGGTTTTTTCACACATTTTCAAAAAAAAATGACTCTGTAGCCTTACTAGAAGCCGAGATTATTTTTTTTTTAATAAATTCGTAATTTGTTTATTAATAAACATTAACAGCTGAAACTTGGCGAACAACTAGTTTAATAGTCTATCTTTGTAATAGAGCTGAGCTTGGGGAAAGAAATTCAATTTGCAACGATAACAATAATTAATTTTAAATCAGCGTCAGAACAGGAGTGAAAAGCATGTTATATCTGTAACACGTTCATAAAATGATCGAGACGAGTTCAAATCCGTCAACCAAAGATTTACCGTTTCTCCGATTTTGACTTTTTTTTTAATTTGGGGTAGCGTGATGAAATAATAATATCTGTCATGTCGATTTTTTCCTAATTAAACAACAATTTGTTATAAACAATTATTTTTTGTTAAAATTTTTTTTACGAATTTATTAAAAAAAAATCATCTCGGCTTCTAATAAGGCTACAGAGTCATTCTTTTTTGAAAATGTGTGAAAAGACACCAGCAACAAAGATATGAGAACGATATTGCAAAATATTCACTTGTTTAAAATTATTAGCAAAAAATCTAACCTCAAAATATAACACTTCTTCAAACGCCATTTTGAAGTTGAATATAATGCAAATTTGATTTGCCATTAATGAAAACATAAAGTTTGAGTCTCGACAAAAAAAAAGGATGTCCAGGTCAACCCTCTACGACAACGGGAACTGGGTGAATTTTCATTTTACATTATTTATGTTTTCAATAAACAAATTGAATATCTCTTAAACTAATTTTTTTATGAAATTTTAGTGATAACTTTGGGGTAATAAAAGACACATTTCTTCAAAGTTTCAAGCACTAAAGTGCTTTTGTTAAAGATTGAAAAATATTTGCAAATTGCTAACATTTTCGCGGTTTTTTGCAATTATTTAAACAAATTTTCAAGCGTTTCAAACGAAACATCTCTCAAATTAACCGTTTTTCAAAGTTCTAACAGTATCTACAAAACCTATCGTCAAAGGTCTTTGAGTTATCTTTAAAAAAGTCGATTTTTTTGAAATTTTCAACAATAAATCGCTAAATAAACAATGTTCCGGCGATCAAAAAGTGGACCAAATTCAGGGCCATGTTCGTAATTAATAAAACTATCGTTTAATCCACGTAGCATCCTGAAACGAATTACAATAATTTTCATTCTTTTTTTTTACTAATTCTACTGGACTATAATAGTGAGAACACATTTGGAAAAATAGTACATAATCGAAAAAGTACGTGTCTAAAAAAAATCATCAGTCTCTTAACAGTTTTTGTTTAGTAATATATTTTTTTTTTTTTTTAGTTTTGATTTGAAAATAAATAGATTCTGAGGCAATTAAATATCATCATCAAGTGCATTGAAAAAATTTTTTTGGTACAAAGCTGTTCGGCTGTAATAATCCTTTAAACCTTGTGTTGTGGTCATGGTTGACTTGATTAGCAAGAAACTTATGCTGATTCTTGTAAACAAATATACATACTTCCAGAATGAATGATTTTAAGTTTGAGAGAAAAAATCTGTCTGTCGGTCTGTCTTTTTCTTCTGCACACGATTACTCTGGAACCGTTTAAGATCTTAACTTGAATTTTGGTACACGTATGTACTTTAACGGGATCTGGAACTAGATTATATTTTCATCTTATTCCGTCGAAGGGTTGGGAGTAAATTGGGGTAAATAGCGGGTAAACAGGTAAATCAAGCAGCTAAAAGTCCATAAAATTGGTATTTAGTATATACAAGAGAGAACTAAGGTCTCCGAAAAATGTTTTGGCATTAGCCACCCCCCATTACCATCCCCACCCCATTATTAAAGGGGATGAAAGAAAATTATGATTTAGTGTGTGTACAAGAACCAAAAACCTCAAAATATTTTTATACTTAATCCACTACCACCCCCACTCCACTACCGATGTGGGATATCGTTTAATGGGTTTTTGGGGTAGACGATTTCAAATATTATATTATTAAAGTTCCATAAACAATTATTTGCACATACAAAATTTTTCTGTTGTGAAAGGCTTGGATAGAAAATCTGAATGTGGAAGTAGTGATTCCTTGGGCGGCGATTTTTTTTATCAGATTCAAGTGACTGTAGAAGACGATGTAATTAGAGTAAATGAATGGGGTTGGAAAGTTAAATATACTTTATTTTGCAATAGACATTTGCTATATTTTGTATGTTTAAAGATGATTGTTTATAACAAATTCCGGATATAAACACATTTTTTTTTTTACAAAAAAATCAAACTTTTAGATACATTATTTTTAAGGAAAATAATACATGCCATTTGATTAACTGTTTAAATATCTAAAAATAGCCACCCATAACTTGGTCAGTTTTTATGGCAGAGCGTTATATTATAATCCAAATCGTAGGGAATTAAATTATCTTTCAACATTGTAATTAACGTTTTTTTTTTGTAAAGCCTCGGTTTTTGAGTTAATAATCAAAATTGCGTGTTGAAATTTGTCTATTTTAGTGAGTAGTGAAAAATACCAACAAATCATATCTTGGTCAATTTTTTACCAAATTGGACGACTCAAGTTCAAGGTAATTTCTTCAAATGATATATTTCAATACTTTTTGATAAATTTCGTAGTTTTATAGATATATTTGGAAAATACCGTTTTTTTAAATAAATCATTTTTAACATAACATAACTATTAATCAGACAAAAGCTTATTTTTTTTAATGGATAAACATTTTTATAAACGTTATTTAGAACCCATTAAAAAGGTTTTATCGAAATCGGTCTTGGTTAACCATTTTCCGAGGTGACTCCACTATATGGTAACCATGGAAACGTTCTTATATTTTCTTTCACTTAAAAAATGCTAACACTACGCAAGAACTCACGTGGCTGGTAATTAATAAGAGTGCTGTTCACCATACTACTCGTATAAGCATGCAAAATTGTACAAAAAATAACAAGGAAGAGAAACTTAATTTCTCTCTAGAATTTATATTAATAAATTACCACAAGCAGACATGGGCTGTGTATATTATATTAAACTTTCCAGAAAGTTTTGACATAGGAAGGCTGATCTGTTTGGAAACATCAGATCATATATTTTGGGTTGGGTAGATTACGCCCTGTTTTCTTCAGACATAGAAGTCTATACTCCACTGCTAGACTAATATTAATTTCACTCTAGTTATGTATAACAAGAAATTCTAAACTCAGATAACGTTAAATTATACGATACGTTACATTGTATTTTATAGCACATTACGTTACACGCGGTAGTAGTAAATTCTCAAGATTTCCTAAGATAAAACAAGTTTTATAAAGTTTTAGTGGAGTAATCCCAAGTACCGACGTATTTCATCAATCCTTCTTTCTCTGCAATCACGTTTGAGCTGAGCTAAAATAAACTTAATTTATTTTATGTTTGACATTTTCACCTTATTTAAGATAGACTTTATATTTTTCTTTTCTTTTTCTGCTAGTTGAAACTGTTTCTGCTTAATTTTTGTCGCTCACACACACACACAGCCACACATTATTGTATATTTTTGTACCATATCTTAAAAATAAATAAACTTTGAAGTAATACTGTAGTCTATGATTATTTCTTCATCGTTTACATTACTAAGTAATATCTATGATATTTTATATGTAGCAGTAAAACGTATTGTTCCGCCTATTCACTTAAATATTATAACATTTGTCACAAGATTGTAGTTCACGAATAGGGTATTAGTTTGGACCGCAGACTAGAGTTCAGTCTCCAATAGTAGGTCGCCGAGATAACTTTGGTATAAATGAGAGAAAAGGATCTCCACATCAATAATATCATGGTTGCCTTTTTCAAAAATGGCAAGTTTAAAAAAAATTCAAAATTCATATAATTTTTGTTTTTTTTGCTTCGGATGCAAATATCTCGCAAACAGTGTACGCTGAAACTTGTAGAAAACCATTTTGAAGCCCAAAAAAATTCCTAAATGACAAGAAAAACAAAATTTTCTCTAACTATCCAATTTGGAGGATGGTGTGCTTGAAGTTATGGCCTCGAACGGTGGTAAACATCCAGCGTACGGTGATTTCACGCTGCTTTTTGAAAATCTGAACATTCCGTGTAATGGTGACACGCGATTTTTTGTTTGGACTCTGTATGAAAATAGACACTAGTGGGAGTAATTGTCAATATTTATAACAGTTTTTTCATCTGGTTTAACAATTTGACGGCCGTTTGTAAAATACCTAAAAAAATTTAAGCAATTGCAGCATTTTCATATTGCAATTTTTGTACATTCATCACAAATCTGAAAAATTTGCATCAGTTAGGTACCTTAATTTTCAAGGATAACATTAACATATACAGGGTGTACGTTAATGACGTGCTAAGATTATTGGATGTGATTCCGTAGGTCACTTTACGAAGAAAAGTTCATATGAACATATGCCCGCAATGGCTTAAATTTTTTGCTACAGGGTGTTGAATTTTTGAAACAATATTTAAAGTAAGTTGTTGGTGTTCAACACCATCTCATCATATTATTTCTTCGATTTTTAATGTTTCATTGAATCTATTTTATTTTTGCCCTATTTTTACTCAAATATCTCAGTAAATAATGTGAATTATATGAATGCGGAAGAGCGATAATGCAGTACATATATGATCCCGCAGATGGTAATACAACAAAAATCAGAAGTATGTACCAGAAAGGATATCCTAATCGTGCCTTGCCAGATAGCCGATTCTTTTCGACTGTTCATCATCGTCTTTGTAAAGCTGGTAGTTTCCAAAAAGGTAATTCGGAAGGTAGACCTCGAAATGTCAGAACACTCGAAATTGAGGACGCGGTGCAGCAGGAAATCGACCAACATCCTCAGGCGAGTACGAGGAAGATTGCTAGAGATCTGAATATTTATCATCAAATTGCTTGACGATTTTTGTTTTTCTTTTTGTATCAGTACCGTATTCTAAGAGTACAGACATTACTTCCACAGAATGTGAATTTTTGTCAGTGGTATCTTCAAAATGTTATATTAAATCAGCACTTTGAGTAACACTGCAGGTTCCTGTTATCGCCTTATCACACCGGTCTCCACGTATTAGTAACACAGCCCCACAAAAAAAAAGTTCAAAGCAGAGGACCAGACCCATGTATCCCCATGTATTTTCGATCGCTGAATCCGAATCCCGGGTCAAAAAAAATCGTACACCCCCAAAATCATTAGCTAGAGCCAAAAAACACCCCTGAAATGGGATAAAAAGAAGATTAAGCTACGAGAATAGTTGTTACTTCTTAATCAATCGAATTATACAAATTAAGGCTAAACAGCAGCGTACATATAATAGATATGAAACACACCTCCAGGGAAGGGCGAAAACTAGCCTCCATATATAAAAAAATCAGCAATGACTGCTGAAAGAGCTCGAAATGTCCAAGTTTTGTTAAAGTGTTAAGAAACTACATCAGGTCCGACGTAATCTTCATAAACTGCCCCTATAGGGTTGAGAACAACCACCTTTAAGTTCAAAGAACACGAGAAAAACAAGAAAAAACGTAAAATCCAACAGGATTTCTATTTTCATGGATGTTATAATTGGCTAAAATTGCGTAGTACTCTAAAATAGAACCAGAAACTTACGTACCATCAACATCGTACACTGTCAACCTTCAGAAGGTGTGGAAACTACCCCCTGTTCTGTATTAGCTTAAAGGTGGTTAATTAATATGAATTAAACCCACTTGTAACAAACAAATATGTATTCAATACAAGCGTATACAAAACTAACATGGATGAATGTGAACTTCATACTACTTGAAATTATATGTACAAAAAACTCAGTTTTTATAATAATCAGAAATGAATGGTGTTAATCAATAAAGAAATATATTAACATACACCACACAAAAATTACAAACTAGACTGATATCTCTCAGGCGGCAAAATTTTACTACGTCTCCTTAAAATTCTATCATGACTATTATTATTATCACTATTCGCTTCCGTGGTACTATTATTATTGTTATTCTCAGTAGACGTACTTGGTGTCGC
Organism: Rutpela maculata; assembly: GCA_936432065.2. NCBI lineage: Eukaryota > Metazoa > Arthropoda > Insecta > Coleoptera > Cerambycidae > Rutpela > Rutpela maculata. The sequence continues at coordinate 155,408,569 of OW386287.2, forward strand.
GGTTTCCACAGAATTTTCACTTTCACTATTCACTTCATTTGACATAGGATTTATTTGAGGTACATTTTCATTACAAATATTTACAATAGGTCGTGAGATAATTGGAACATGGTTTTTATTTGAAATAACTTTATTATTTTTCCTTAATTGATTTACGTGCCTTTTCCAATTATTTTCACCATCAATGGATACTATATAAGTCCTGCGGCCTATGACTTTCTTAATTTTACCTTCACACCAATTTGATGTATTAGACCTGTAATCTCGTACCCATACATAATCATCTATATCAAAACTTATGCCTTTTTTGCCTCTATAATATTTTTGTTGTGACTTTTGTTTTTCCAAAACCACTTTCTCTGTGGAAGGTAACAATATATCAAATTTTGTACGGAGACTTCTGCCTAATAATAGCTTTGAAGGTTTTTCGCCTGTAGTTGTATGCGGAGTGTTTCGATATTGAAATAAAAATCTATTAATTATTAAATTTATGTCTGTGAAACAATCACTTCTACCTTTTAAAATTGCTTTTTTTAAGATTTTTACACCACTCTCTGCCTGACCATTTGTTTCAGGGTTATACGGTGCACCCGTTAAATGTTTAATGCCACTGTTAACAAGGAAGATTTGAAATTCAACTGACGTAAAAGCTGGACCATTATCAGTGCACATTTCCTTGGGTAACCCGTATCTGGCGAAAAGACCTCGTAATATTTTAATTGTTACATTTGTTGTAATGTTATTAACTTCGAAACATTCAAGCCATTTTGAGGTAGCGTCCTCAACAATAAAAAAATATTTACCTAAACATGGACCAAAAAATTCAGCATGAATGCGTGTCCATACTTCTTTCGGCCATTCCCACACTACCAGGGAAGATTTAGGTGGTTTACTTGCAAACTTTGCACATGTATTACAATTTTGAGATATTTGTTCAACTTCTTTATCAACTGAAGGCCACCACACATATGATCGTGCTAGGGACTTCATTTTGACAATTCCCATATGTGCTGAATGCAATTCGTCCAAAATACTTTTTCTAAATTTTTGGGGGACAATCACTCGAGCAGTCTTGCTCAATTGTTATTTCATTTTTTCTACTGAAAAATGGAGTTAAATCAGATGATGGACATTTACTAGGCCAACCATTACGAACATACAAAAATATTTTACTTAAAATTTTATCCTTAGAAGTTTCTTGTTTAATTTCTTGGAATTTTAGTGGAAAATTTGACTCTTTTAAGAAACACAAATATGAAATATCATCAGCTTGAAAATTGTAATGTAAATAAGTGATTTTACTACTCGAACTATTATCAATAAAATTGTCAGAAATAGGTAACCTTGATAAACAATCTGCATTGTTTTTATTAGAGCTGACATAATGAATTTCATAATCCAATGCTGACAAAATATGAGCCCAATGTTGGAGTCTGTTCGCCGCGAATACTGGTATTCCTTTTTTCGGACCAAAAATAGATAAAAGCGGTTTATGATCAGAATATAATAAAAATTTTCTTCCGTATAGGTATTGAAAAAATTTTTTCACGCCAAATATTATAGCGCATGCCTCTTTATCAATCTGGCTATATTTTAGTTCTGCAGAATTGAATAAACGTGATGCAAAGGCTATTGGCCTTTCCGTATTATCGCCATATAAATGGCTAATAACCGCGCCTGCTGCAAATTGTGATGTGTCAACAGTTAACTTTATTACTCGATTGGGATCGAAATGTGTAAGCACTGCCGAAGACATTAAAATTTCTTTTATTTTTTCAAAACTATGTTGACATTCTGTAGACCAAAACCACGGCGTATCTTTTTTAAGTAAATTATAAAGAGGTTTTAATATGGTCGATGCGTTAGGAATAAACTTACAGTAAAAGTTTACCATTCCTAAAAAAGATTTGAAACATTTTTTATTGCAAAAATTCTTTCATCAGTGGTATGAAGACCAGTTTTGTCAATTTTGTGACCTAGATATTGTACAGAATCTTGGAGAAAAGAGCACTTTTCTTTTGTTACTTTTAACCCACATTCTTTTAACTTTGAAAGAACATTTTCAAGATGCACCATATGCTCCTGATCATTTTTTCCTGTGACGAGAATATCGTCCAGCATACAACTCCGGGCATATTAAGAAACATTTGCTCCATTAAATTTTGGAAAATGCTAGGTGCACTTGTAATTCCGTAGGGTAAACGTGTGTAAGAAAAAAGACCTTTATGAGTTGAAATTGTTACAAGTTTTCTCGATTCGTCTGTTATTAAAACTTGCTGGTACGCTTCAGACAAATCTATTTTTGAAAATTTATCACCACCATGTAATTGACTAAATAAATATTCTATTCTGGGCAAAGGATATGGTTGAACTTCCAACTGAGGATTTAAAGTGATTTTGAAATGGCCACAAATCCTAATATTTCCACTAGGTTTTAAAACTGGGACAATGAGGGTTGCCCAATCAGAAAATTCAACAGTTACCAAAACTTTATGTTGAACCAATCTCTCAATTTCGTGTTCAATTTTTGGTTTTAACGCGAAAGGAACTGCTCTTGGTTTGCAAAATTTTGGCACTGCGCCCTCTTTAAGTGTCAAATTAATTTTGTATTTATTAAAAGTACCTTGACTACTATCAAAAATTTCTTTATATTTTTCGGTTAGTTGATTGACATTGGCCGAAGCACTTATATTTACATTTTTTCCTATATGATTAATTTTACCAATTCCTAAATTTAACATACTTAAGCCATTTCTGCCAATGAGAGGAGGGCCTCCATTTTGTATGACACAAACTTTTAAATTATGGTTATTTTTTTCATAAACTACATTTAATAATAAATATCCAATTGGTTCAAATGTTACGCCAATATAATCTTTAAGAGATATTTATTTTTAAAATATTTTAAATACAATTTTTCTGAAATGGCAGCGTGTGCAAATCCAGAATCTGCCTCGAAATTTATAGAAATATTTTCTACTACCAACTTAATATAACTAGGTTTAATATTGCCATTATTATCCATATCAATAGAACGTAAACTATAAATTGTTTCTTCTGAATTTGTAGAGTTATTTTCTGTCATAAAATTTTGGGTATTATTACGTGATATTGCACGTTTACGAACATTTGCCAGATGGCCTTTTATTCCACATTTATGACAGATACAATTTCGAAATGAGCAATCGCTCGATTTGTGGTTACGACGGCCACAAACACTGCACTTACTTGCATTTAGCTGAGGTGAATTCCTTACCATATGACTCCGTCCATTTACCTGACTGTGCGTAGCCGTATTCTGTGAACGACTCGAAGTTCCTGCTGGCTGCGAAGAACGACTGGACAGCGGTCGTGAAGCGTTGCCTCTACGGTCCCGGTTAAAATGTACTGGTTCCGTTTTCACATTGATACAGGAATTTCCGAATTATGTTTGTTTTCAAGCGTAGTTTCCTTAGTTAATGCTGTTTTTACCATTTTAGCCATAGTTGTAGCTGCCAAAGTAGGATCTTCTTCGAAACATCTATCGCGAACTTTATTTTCTCCCAAACCAATGGTGAAAACATCACGCATAACTACTTCTAGTTCTACGCCAAAATTGCACTTTGCTGCTAAACTTTTGACTCTAGCAGACCACTCCGAAACACTTTCATTAACGTCCCTCTTAGCTGTGTAAAATTTTAAACGTTCGTTAAATAACGATTTAATTGGGAAAAAGAAATCGGCTAATATTTCAAGTAACTGTTCATACGATTTCGTTTCCGGCAAATCTGGTGTACGTAGATTTCTCAGTAATATACAACATTCTTCATTTAAAGAACATAACAATATGGCTCTTTTGCGCACGCCATCTTTGATATTATTCACTATAAAAGTTTGTGCTAATCGTTCTTTAAAAACTAAAAAGTCCGAAGTTTTATGATCAAACTTTTCTAAATTTGTCAAAGGACATAACACACTTTCCGGCGGATCAGGCATTATTCTGAACACCAATTATACCACTTGAAGAAAAAATACAATATGATACTTTAAACACGTGGATTATTTTCCGCACTTGGAATTTAATTGTACTTGCACTATACTGCTGCACTTGAGTTCGAACACAACTCGTCGCCAAATGTTCTGTATTAGCTTAAAGGTGGTTAATTAATATGAATTAAACCCACTTGTAATAAACAAATATGTATTCAATACAAGCGTATACAAAACTAACATGGATGAATGTGAACTTCATACTACTTGAAATTATAATAACCAGAAATGGATAGTGTTAATCAATAAAGAAATATATTAACATACATAACACCCCCCATGTAAGATTTAACTATAAAAATTTACAGTGACTTCTATAAAAATTCGAAACACCTGCGTTGTGTGGAAGAGAGAAGAAACTAGACTATGTTCCATGATGTGCTTGAAAACCACCCCCACGGGGTTGCGAGATACTACCTCTATATCTGTAGGATGCTGGAAAAACAGAGAGAAACTAACCGGATTTACATTTTTATGGATGCTATGATTGGCAAAAATCGTGTTGCACACTTAGAGTTTGAAAGTCATGTCCTATAAATGTTATTAAGTAACACCCCCAGAAAGGATGTAAACTACCGTAATTCAAGATGTAACGAAAAAGCTATACTGTTGCTTATTCTTTTCATTTCCATAGTTTTTTTTATAGAGGTGGCGTCTCTCAACCCCGTGGGGGTGGTGTTCAAGCACAGCGTCGAACTTTTTATAGTCAAACCTTACATAGGGGGTAGTTTCCTCACCCTCTGAGGGTTGACACTGTAGAATGTTGATGGTACGTAAGTTTCTAGTTCTATTTTAGAGTACTGCGCAATTTCAGCCAATCATAGCATCCATGGAAATAGAAATCCTGTTGCATTTTACGTTTTTTCTTGTTTTTCTCGTGTAATTTAAACTCTGTAGGGGCAGTTTACGAAGATTACGTCAGACCTGATGCAGTTTCTTACCACTTTAACAAAACTTAGACATTTTGAGCTTTTTCAGCAGTTATTGCTGTTTTGGATTGATTTTTTTATATATGGGGGCTAGTTTTCGCCCCTCCCTGGAGGTGTGTTTGATATTTATTGAATGTACGCTGCTGTTTAACTAATCTGTCTAGTTTGTATAATTCGATTGATCAAGATATAACAACTATTCTTGTAGCTTAATATTCTTTTTACCCTATTTCAGGGGTGTTTCTTGGCTCTAGCTAATGATTTTGGTGGTGTACGATTTTTTTTGACCCCGGATTCGGATTCAGCGACCGAAAATACATAGGAATACATGGGTCTGGTTCGCTGCTTTGAACTTTTTTTTTGTGGGACTGTGTAATTAATACAAATTAAAAAATAATAATTTTTGAATATCTTTCAGGAACAACTAATTTTTTAATTTATTAATTTCAATTCGTCGCGTCACACTAAACAGTTAAGGCTATTACTTACCTCGCTTATCGAACGAAAGTATTATAATCGTGAAAAATCACTTTCCCATATTATTTCGGATTCTCACGTTTAAGGATAGGATTTTGCAAAGCGAGAGGAAAATATGCGTTTATTTTCGGTTTATTACAAATAAGTAAAAAACCAAACATAGTATGATCTTTAAAACTGTTTTAAATAATTGTTATTATTCTAACGAATACAATTATATATTTTTTTCATGGTAAATTTCTGTTGTACTTGAATATCGTAGTTTGTCAATGAAAATAGTTACCAATTTCATTATTAGGGTGTGGCATTTAATTATATACAAAATTGATGATAAAAACTGTATATGGTCCTTAGTGCAATGGGAAGTATCTGAAATTATTTTAAAGATTATACCATTTATGAGTTTTTAAATATTTATAATAAACCGAAAATAAACGCATATTTCCCTCTCACTCTCCAAAATTCTATCCTTAAGGTTATATAGATTATAGACTAGGAGCCCACCGATCACTAATTGTGTGTCATAAGTTTACTCCCAAAATGTCTGAATTGTTGTTAATTTGGGGTAGTAGAGCACAGAAATATCCATGCCAGCCCTGTTTTTTTGGTACAGGGGCGTTCGGCAGGCCCCCAAATGAATAAAAAATATGACTTGCAAAAGTAAAAAAAAACAGCCACAAATAAGTCACAAGTTTACGCTTCTGTTTAATGATATGCCTAATACAATATAGGACTAAGCAGGATAAGCTTGTGTTAGCTGCCCCCACACCAATCGGGTTGAGATTTTGAGCAAGTTGATAGTAGTGTTATATGGAATTTCTCAAAATATTATTTTTGAAAAACCATTGTTACGGGGGTAAAAAGAAAAATGAAAACATTTTTTTTTTTCTGAAGAACGGATAATATAAACCGATTTTCATGAGAAAAATATACTTTATGGTTTCTGATAGCACAAATGTAGGAAAAAATTATTGAGACCATTTGCTGGAAAGAAGTGGTGAAAAATGTTTTTAAAATAAAAAAATAATTTTTTTTAGGGGATGTTCTCGAGGCACACCCATCATTTCCTTTCAAATAAATGTTTATATGTCCCTTTAAAAAACTTATCCAATTTTCAAAGCGATCGGATATATTCAAAATTGATAATCACGGAACTTCAAACTAGATTTTGTTTGACCCAACAGCTGACATCAGAGAATTTGAAAATATCTGTACCACACTTCTTGAAGTTTGATACTGATTTGAACGGTAGAGGTGTAATGGCCGCCAGTGACCGTGGTAAGATGTAGTAATCAGGGCCGTTCCTGGGTCTTTTGCCGCCCCATAAATTATGGAATATATTTTTTTCAAAATATTTTTTTTTGTAAATAGTAGTGTATATTTTAAATATTGTCTATATGTTATTTATGGCATTTTCTTAACTCTTCTACTTTTCTCTTTGGGACTTCCTGCCACTTCCTCTATTTTACTTCCAATTGACGTCCAAGGAATCTACAAAATACTAATCTACAATTAGCTAGTATCTTACTGGGAAAATTATTAAATTGAGTGTAAATACCATGATGGAACTTTTAACTATGTATATTAAAATAACTTATTTTCAGTTAGAAAATGATTTCGTGTTGTCACCAATTTTAAGCAATAGCAATTTACTTTAGAAAAGAAAACTAGAAATGAATTACCATTTCTAGCTATTTTAATTAAAAGAGTAAATGGTATAACTGAAACAAGTGTATATAAAACCAACACATACCAAGAGAGGTGTGCTTTAAAATGTTTGTTTTAAAATGTTTGTAAAATATAGGTATTTTCATTGATAAACTACAATCATTGCTTCTAATGATGAAATATTAAACAATGAGAAACGGTTTAGAAAAGAGGTCCTTACAAACAAACAATACCCTGAAGCCTTTGTTGATAAAACCTTCATAAATATTAAAACCGCTGCCCAAGGAATCACTACTTCCACATCCAGATTCTCTATCCAAGTCACTCACAACGAAAAAACTTTGTATGTGAAAATAATTGCTTATGGAAATTTAATAATATAATATTTGAAATCCTCTACCCCAAAAACCCATAAAACGATACCCCACATCGGTAGTGGGGTGGGGGTGGTGATAGGGGGGTGGTAGTGGGGGGTGGATGAAGTAAAAAAATATTTTGAGGTTTCTGGTTCCTGTACATACACTAAATCTCAATTTTTTTCATCCCCTTTAATAAGGAGGTGGGGGTGGTAATGGGGGTGGCTAATGCCAAAAATTTTTTTGATACCTTAGCTTTTCTTGTATATACTAAATACCAATTTCATGGACTCTTACCTGCTGGATTTACCCATTTACCCCAAATTTACCCCAATTTACCCCCCAACCCTTCGACGGAACAAGATGAAAATGTAATCTAGTTCTAGATCTCGTTAAAGTACATATGTGTACCAAATTTCAAGTCAATATCTTAAACGGTTCCAGAGTAAACGTGCGCACAAAAAAAAGTTACAGACAGACAGACCGACAGACCCACAGAAATTTTTTTTTCGCTCAAACTTAAAATCTCGACGTTTCATGACATTTTAAACCTATTTGGACAATAAAAATTTTTAAAAATTTTTTTGTCGTTACTATACTTCCACTGGACGTGGAAGTAAAAATGACAATCAGATACAACACAAACCTGAAAAACGTTACACAGCGTTAATTCTGGAATTATCTGAAAATTTACCCCGTATAGATGATAGATTTGATATTAGGACAGTATTTCAAAGGAGCAACACTTTAAGACAAAACCGAAAAACCACGAGCAAATTTTAAAAAACTGCATTTACAGTATTCCGTGTGAGTGTAACAGATATTACGTGGGTGAGTCATCCAGACCGTTCAGTGTAAGACTGGGTGAACACAAGAATTATATCAGGAAAAATGAAATTCAGAGGTCGAAGATTTGCGAACACGCTTGGTATGGGAGAACGGACATAGAATAAACTGGCACTAGGCAAAAATTTTAACAAATTTAGAAATCATTTCCTATTAAAGATAGGATTTTGCAGAGTGAGAGGGAAATACGCGTTTATTTTCGGTGTATTATAAATATTTAAAAAATTATAAATGGTATAATAATATTTAAAATAGTTTCAGGTACTTCCCAATGTTCTAAGGGATACAACCATATACAGTTATCAAGGGCTGATCTGGACCTTGACCTTGGGGGGAGGGGGGGAACACAGCCGCGTACTGAAAATAACAAAAATGTTTTTCCTCGAAAATTAAAATTGATGAGCGGGGGGAGGGGGAGAAAATCACAAAAAAATTTCTAGTATGGAAGAAACTGTATAAACACAGCTAAATAGAATAATAAAAATTATGCAATTTTAAGACGAAAGTTGATGGATTACAGAATCTTGGGGGGGGGTAATTACCTCGTCACCCCCCCCCCCCCCCCCATAAATCCACACTTGACAGTTATTATCGTAATTTTTTTATATAGTTAAATTCCATTCTTTAATAATGAAATTAGGAACTATTTTCATTGATAAACTACAATATTCAAGTACAACAGAAATTTACAATAAAAAATATATACAGTTATATTAGTTAAAATAATGGCAAGTACCTAAAACAGTTTTAAAGATTATACTGTTTGATTTTTTAAATATTTATAATAAACCGGAAATAAACGCATATTTCCCTGCAAAATCCGATCCATACTATCAGGTATCAGAAAACAATTCAACACAGATAGAATATAACAACGTATAATACTTACTTTCAGTCACTTCTTTCACTTCCAGTATCCGAAATGCTACGCAACCGTCGAATCGCCCGCCCGCAAATCTATTTCATAATATCCTTCCTCGAATTTGCAATCGGTATATTACGGCGTGGACTGTTAACGAATGAACGAATCGCGCGAAGTGCAGATAAAGAAGTAGGCTAAAATGCCGCCCCCTAAATTGTGCCGCCCCGTGCGACTGCACCTGTTGCACCCCCGCCAGGAACGGCCCTGGTAGTAATGAACCGCGCCTGCCACAGTACGCACATGATTATCAATTTTGAATACGTTGTACCTTCCGATCACTTTGAAAATTGGATAATTTTAAAGGGCCATATAAACATTTATTTGAAAGGAAATGATGGGTGTGCCCCGAGAACATCCCCTAAAAAAAAATTTTTTTATTTTGAAAAAAATTTTTCACCACTTCTTTTTGACAAATGGACTCAATAATTTGTTCCTACGTTTTTGTCATAACATATATTTTTCTCTTGAAAATCGGTTTATCCGTTCTTGAGAAAAAAAAAATTGCATTTTTCTTTTTACCCCCATCCCCCGTAAAAATGGTTTTCCAAAAATAATATTTTGGCAAATTTCATCTAACACTAGTGCTCAAAATTTCGACCCGATTGGTGTGGGGGTAGCTAACACATGCTTATCCTGCTATGCCCATTGTATCTCATATAAGTTGAAACACTGAAGTTAAAAAAAAAGCAATGAAAGAGGTACTATTTGGGCAACATCATTATCCAGATTTAGTCTTTTTCACAAAATAATGATGTTGCGAGACATACTAAATCATGTTTGTTCGCTAATCTGTATTTACAAGAGTTATGGACCAAGATTTCAGTTAGGTGCACATTGGGATCACGGCTTATTACGAAATCTGTTAAAGTGATTCGATTTATCTTACTCCTTGTCCCTTTAACATAATAAACTGCATCCCTCGAAATCCCGTATAACAAATGTCTTCTGTGTAGTTTATATCTATATACCTACATTTGTAAATAATGCTACATTTGGTAAATTTCATTTTTGGTACGATGCAATGTGGAAACCATCTATTTATATAAATGTGTAGCGGTTGACAAGTTAAACCAAGAAAATGGATTTGGTTTTCTGTTATTAGATTATATAAACACCAGAATGCGTTATGGCTGTTTTAATAAAACATGTGTTTAACTAAGCAACAAAATAGTAGATTTACTGCCGGGGAAGATAATTCAGCCAAGGCAGTCAATCTATTTTGGTGCTGAGTTGAACATATAATACTTTCGCCGATTATTTAAATACATTCTATAATATTTAAATTATTACAATTTCTCTTTATTTTTATTGCTGTGATAAATTCAATAAAAATTCATTAATAACACAGCCCCACAAAAAAAAGTGGTCTGTCCGGCGGACCAGACCAGTGTATCTATATGTGTTTGGACTCACTGAAACCGAATCCGAAGTCAGAATTGTCAGATTAGCTCGTTTTTCACCCCCAACCCCGAAAAACACCCTCCCAAGAAAATGGTCTGTCCGGCGAAACAGGCCAGTTTATTCTCATGTATTTGGACCTGCTGAAACCGAATCCGAAGTCAGAATTGTCAGATTGGCTCGTTTTTCACCCCCAACCCCAAAAAACACCCCCAAAACAAAAACAAAGTGGTCTGTCGGGAGGACTATACCAGTGGATCCTTATGTAATTTAATCTGCTGAATTCGAATTCTAAATCGGAATTGTCAGATTTGCTCGTATTTTGCACCTTAATCTCAAAAAACACTTCCCAAAACATCCTTATACCGGGTGCCACAGGTTAGTGGCTCCCCCCCCCATATCTCCTTTATTTTTTAACTTATCCGTTTGAAATTTGGGTGCATGAACTACCTGTAAAAGTGGATTTTTCGACATAGAGAACGGTATGAGACCATTTCCGGTTTACCTGGAAATGACCGCAACTTTCGATTTTTAAATGGAACACCCTGTGTATTTTTACATATTCGGTTTACCCTGAAATTTTCACGAATTTTTTAGTCGATGTTCAGTTTTTTTAAGCATTTTAAGACATTCGTTTAGAGTACTTTGGAATACCAATATTTGTTCTACGGCAGGTAAAGTCCAAGGGAAAAATATAATTTTTCCTTTAATTTCATTAATAACTATTTACGAAGCCACCAAAGTTGAACAAATCACTTTTTTATCAAAAAATTTTTTTTCAAATGGGAAGGTGGTGGCTCCTAGTGTTCAATAAATTATAGATTTTTTTCTGAATTCATTGATATATCCATTTCAAATCTATGCTATTTGTTTTTCTATTTTATTAAATTTATTGAAAAATAAAAAATCACTTTCAAAATAATTTTAATTGATCCTTATACTTTGTACTAGTACTTATACCTATTAAGAAACAAAAGAGAGAACCAAAAGGCTATTATTCACAAAAAGGTAGTTATTCACATTTCACTATTAGATATATGATTTTTGCAAAGGCAACTATGTTAAAGTTCAAGAAGAATTATATTGAAAGTGATTTTTTATTTTTAAATAAAATTAATAAAATAGAAAAACAAATAGCATAGATTTGAAATGGGTATATCAATGAAATCAGAATCTATAATTGAATGAACACTAGGAGCCACCATCTTCCCATTAAAAAAAAAAGTTTTCGATAAAAAAATGATTTGTTCAATTTGGACTTTACCTGCCTTAGTACAAATTTTGGTATTCCAAAGCACTCTAGACGAATGTCTTAAAATGCTTAAAAAAAACTGAAGATCAACTCAAAAATTCGCGAAAATTTCAGGGTATACTTAGAATGCTGTCTTGAATCCAAATATGTAAGAATACATAGGATGTTCCATTTAAAAATCGAAAGTTGCGGTCATTTCTGGGTAAACCGGAAATGATCTTATACCGTTCTTTATGTCGAAAAATTCATTTTTAGAGATAACCCCAAATTTCAAATGGATAAGTTAAAATATAAAGGAAATATTGGGAGAGCCACTAACCTGTGGCAACCGGTATATTTGGACCCGCTGAAACCTAATCCGAAGTTAGAATTCTTAGATTGGCTCGTTTTGACCTCTGACCCCCAAAAAACACGCCCCCCCCCACAAAATGGTCTTCCTGCCGGACCATACCAGTGTATTCTCATGTATTTGGTAAGGATGCACTGGTATGGTCTGCCGTATAGACCACTTTTTGTTGTTTTAGGGGTGTATTTTTGGGGTTAGTGGTGAAAAACGAGCCAATCTTACAATTCTGACTTCGGATTCGGTTTCAGCGGATTTAAATTTAATTTAAATACATAAGGATACACTGGTATGGTCCGTCAGACAGAACATCTTTTTGGGGAGGAGGGGGGTGCTTTTCGAGGTTGGGGGTGTAAAACGAGCCAATCTGTCAATTCTAACTTCGAATACTGATTCAGCAGGTCAAAATACATTAGGACACACTGGTATAGTCCGCCGGACAGACCACTTTCTTTTTGCTTTGGGGGTGTTTTTGGGGGTCAGGGGTAAATAACGAGCAGATCTTACAGTTCTGACTTCAGATTCGATTTCAGCGGATTTAAATACATAAGGATACACTGGTATGGTCCACAGGATAGATCACTTTGGGGGGGGGGGGGTTCGGGATTAGAGGTGGGGCTTAGGGATGGAAAACGAGTCAATCTGACAATTCTGACTTCGGATTCGGTTTCAGTGGATCCAGATGCATACGGATACACTGGTCTGGTCCGTCGGACAGACCACTTTTTACTTCCACATCCAGTGGAAGTATAGTAACGACAAAAAAATTTTAAAAAATTTTTATTGTTCAAATAGGCTTAGAATGTCACGAAACGTCGAGATTTTAAATTTGAGCGAAAAAAAATTCGGTCTGTCGGTCTGTCGGTCTGTCTGTAACTTTTTTTGTGCGCACGTTTACTCTGGAACCGTTTGAGATATTGACTTGAAATTTGGTACACATAATAATATGTAGTTTAACGAGATCTAGAACTAGATTATATTTTCATCTTGTTCCGTCGAAGGGCGGGGTAAATTGGGGTAAATTTGGGGTAAATAGGTAAATCAAGCAGGTATGAGTCCATAAAATTGGTATTTAATATATACAAGAGAAGCTAAAGTCTCAAAAAAAATTTTGGCATTAGCCACCCCCATTACCACCCCCACCCCATTATTAAAGGGGATGAAAAAAAATTGCGATTTAGTGTGCGTACAAGAACCAGAAACCTCAAAATATTTTTTTACTTCATCCACCCTCACTACCACCACCTATAACCACCCCCACCCCGCTACCGATGTGGGGTATCGTTTTATGGGTTTTTGGGGTAGAGGATTTCAAATATTATATTATTAAAGTTCCATGAACAATTATTTCCACATAAAAAATTTTTTCGTTGTGAGTGACTTCGATAAAAAATCTGGATGTGGAAGTAGTGATTCCTTGGGCAGCGGTTTTTTTGTGGGGTTGTGTAATCAGAGTTTCTGCGTTGTTGAAATATGTCAATAGTCCCCGGAATCAGGACAGGGGTGGCAGGAGGGATAAGTCCCCGGGGCTCGGGCACCCGCAGGGGTTCGGGGCTCCTGTCATATTACGTCATATAGGCTAGGCATTCAGTTGTGCACATTTGGCGATTTTCAAAAAAAAAAAAAACAAAATTATATAAATATTTCAAATCAATAAAAATAAACAACAAATAAATACTGTAGTTATTTTTAATAAGTGCAAAACTTAATGTGATAAATCGACAAAACCTTGAAAGAGGGAAGGGGCCCTTAAGAATAAGCAGCCCCGGGGCCCGGCAAAGCTGTCGGCAGCCCTGACCATAATAATCAAAGTTTGATAAGTTAAATATAACTAAAAATGCGTTGGTAATTTTTGTTCGAAATTTCCTGTAATTATGTTTCTTAATAAATGTTACTTGTCAAACGTGTCAAATATTTAGTTACCATGACGACCAATTATATTACAACCTAGCATAAGGACTTTGCTTCCTAGGCAGAAAAAGTGACATTTTGCTGATGACATTAGTTAGCAAAATTAGTATTTTACTGCCAATCGGCGAAAAATGTTTGCTCTCTGCTATTTTAATAAACCTCTTTATTAGTATTTTTAGCAACTTTTTATTCGAATTAAATAGTTAAATTTTGCATTTTAAGAATTCTAGACCAACTCAAAATATTTTCGTATTTATTTATTTACGTCTTCATTTATGTATAATTAAGTGTTTCATTAATTACACGGGCGCACAAAATAAAAAAAAGGTAAAGGTAGTCTTTTTCTGGTACTCCATTGGGTAACACGTATGTATTTCGACGTGTTGAACACGAATGAGTTTAGCTCCATTGGCCACCATTTTTTTTTGTAAATCGCGAAAATAACCTGAGAAAAACTTATAATTTAGGTTATTTTTGCGATTTACTAAAAATTGGTGGGTAACGGAGCTAAACGGATACCTGATTCGTATTCTGCACGTAGAAATACGTAAGGGTCACCCAATGGAGTCCCAAAAACAGATCACTTTTCACTTTTTTTGTGACTGTGTAATGTATCAATTTGCATACGCGATTTTCTAGAAAATGACGGAGGAACCGGTGATATTCATGTATTATAGACCAAGAGCTAGCGACACTCAAACCGAGCTGATTCCATTGTGAACAAAAAAATTACGGAATGTAGTACTAACTTTGTATAATATGAGATCGCGTGCCTGCCTGCTTGGATCGGTTGCGATTATTTAAAAAAAAAAAAAAAATTATGACATTTTCAAAACGTATTAATGGTCTCATCGCAATGTGGATAAAATTTTTCATTCAGCTGCTAGACACACTACTAAATACGAATTCAAGTGCCTGCCAGTCGGAATCGGTTGCGAAATCCCGCCCGCCAATTATAAAACCGGTTCCAAAAACTGCATCATTTGGCTCATCGCAGTGTGCACGAAAAAACTTCACGAGTTTAAAGCAGTCAAAATTCATTTTCGAGTGCCTGCCTTGTCGATCACGTTGCTCTAAGTGCCTGCCATCCCCTGGAAAGTCGCGCGCTCGGCGCCGTTGAAAGTTGGTCGGGGTCATTTCAATGTGCACCAAAATTTAAGAGAATCTAGAAAGTAACTTATGCTATTTAAAGCGTCTGCCTCTCCGAATATAATGCACAATGCCGCATTCCAGATCTTCAAGGCCGCACGACCTCGCTCAGCCCCGGTGACATGTTCTTCCCTGTTAAATTATTTTGTTATTATTTTAAATGTGTAATACATGTTGGAATGGAAAATAGGGTATTTTGCATGAAAAAAAAAGAACTTCTCTTATCGCGTACTTCAGTGCATAAAAAGTAATGGGTGTTTTTTCCCCTTCAAAAAATATTATTTATAAACTTGTATCTTCATGAATTTTTGAGTTACTACAAGAAGAGAAAATACGTTTCCATTTTACAAGTTTTTATTTCTACAAAAAAATTTATTAAAAGTTCATTTGCTCAAGTATTCCTCATCGGAAAGATTCTCGCTATCATCGCTTTCTACCCCATCGCTGTCATTCTCATTTTCTTCAATGCTTGCACCGTTTTCCGGCTGATCTGTTTCCCTTGTAAAATGAATTACTCAATAGCAGCGCATGCGGAACGTAATACCTTCAATTGATGTCTGGGGCTGGATGATTATGTCTTGGACGAATCGTAGGACTTGGTCTCCTTCGAACCAGTTGAACGTGTACTTTCCATCCTTTTCAAGCCATCCGCAATCAGTAGGGCAAAGAGCCGTTGGTATTTTCAAGTGCGCATTACTCCAAATATTTGCTCTCAACACTTGCTGTTGAAGTTCTGCCTTATATGGGGGAATAGTGGATCCATCGAAATTTATAGCATTTTTCATAAAAATCTCACACATATCATTGACCTTGAAATGTTTGAAGAAAATTGACAAGCGTGCCGCGTTAACATTTTGCACGCCTCTCACGCTGTACAATTTGTATACGAAATCTTCGAATTTTTCGAAAACCTCGTCGTCAATTACCCCATTCAAATTCCCAAGCTTTGCAAAAGCTAATTGTTGTTCCTTTGAATTTTGCAACATTTTGAAACCTTTTTTTCCCCTTCCTGAAAAAAGACGGGTTGAAGTCACAACCGCTGAAAGCATGGAATCCAGGTAGCGACTTGCATAGATCGGGACCCAAGTGTGAATACAATTTCGTTACATCAACGTAGCGCTGAGAATTCGATACGCCAACATTCATATAAATCTTTGTTCCCATTTTTACGTGTTCCATGTTTGCAAGCATTATTATAAGAATGTCGGTATCTGAACACCTTATGACGACGTTTGAATCTTGATTTGCTTTGCAAACATGGTACACGATTTTCGTGTCAGCCTCCTGTAGTGGAGTCGCTAAGCATAACAATCCTTCACTTTATGATACTAACATGAAATTTGGCACAGAGGTAAAGTTTTTCTTGGCGAACAAAATGTGATATAGTGGAAACATTTTTTTTTTTCGGCGGCCATCTTGAAAAAAGTAAGTTTGTGGACAGTCCTTTGGGATTATCTTAAAAACCGTGTACTTATGACAAAAACTGAAGAATACAAAACTCACTTCAAAACAACATTTATATTTTTTTGTCATACACCAAACGGTTTTCCTACAATTAGGCCAAATGATTCAGCGGTACAATTGTCAAGCATTATTTAATATGATGTCGCGCAGATCGTTTAGTACGTTACCGACAGTATTATTGTTATGAGTAATATCATACATAAGAATAATACATTAGTTACAATAATAATATAATTAATAATAATAATCATCTAGGTCCTGATTCTTGAGGGTGGAGTTTACCACCTTCTTTGGATCACATCTCCTCACTTCAGCTTGTCAGGAGCTGGTTTCTTGTAAATGTCGAGTTATATGTAGTAAAAAATGTTCATGCGCTCGTACAGAGTTAAAATGTACGGTACTGTGTTTATGTGATGGAGACTGCTGTGAAGCCGACAGTGACTAAAAATTTTAACTTTTAGGCATTCGTTTCTTTGCGATTTTATAAAAAGTCACTAGTAGTCTTGGGGCATAATGTATGCCGTGGGATTTTTTGTGATGGGAAGGTGCAATGTGGAATCTCCTTGTTATATGCTAGATAATGGTGTAGTACTGGGTGTTCACCTTAGAATTGCGCTATTTGGTTTTTATGGCGTTATACATCCAAGATGGCCGCGATGCGAGACATTTATTCTTTACATCAAGAATAACTACTTCCAGAGTACTCATACGCAAAATCTGCATCTACATTTTCTGTTCTGCATGAGCCAAAGAACAAATTTAGTTCTTATCAATTTTTTCATATCTTCTACCATTTAA
Organism: Rutpela maculata; assembly: GCA_936432065.2. Taxonomy (NCBI): domain Eukaryota; kingdom Metazoa; phylum Arthropoda; class Insecta; order Coleoptera; family Cerambycidae; genus Rutpela; species Rutpela maculata. The sequence continues at coordinate 155,426,111 of OW386287.2, forward strand.
GAGTTACACGCCAGTTTTACCACATAACACAAATTTATTAGTATACATTTATTGACTAGCCTATCCGTCTTTCAACAGTTTATAAACTGTGTATTTTCCGTCAAGATAAAAGTAAATTACCTCTTGTTAATCCATTGAAGGTTGAAAAACTTCTACAGTGTTTGGAACAAAGAGAAGAATGGTTGGATCCAGATATATGCATAATTGTAGTCGAATCGAGAATTTAAGTGTACAACAGCTACAAGACTCCAATGCAAAATGGCATAAAGAATGTTACAAAAAACTGACTCATACGACAAACATGGATAGAAGCAAAAAACTTTTCGAAAAAGGAAAGTGTTGTGAGTCTACGGATGATTTACAAGCGAGTACCAGCAGTGACAAGGCAACATGCACATTACGATCTAAAACACCCGCATATAAAAAAAACTGTTTTTTTGTGATGAAGGAAATAAAAGAAAATAGAGACTGTATTGCATAGCAACAGACTAAAGTGGCGAGCGTCTTAAGTTAGCTGTCCAACGCTCTAATAGTGAAATATTGAAAGTGCGCTTGAGTGCCTGCACAGATCCTGGAGATGCCCATGCAAGAGACATACATACACTGTCACGTTATGATGAAACCCACTTAGTCTTCGTCACATACAGAGAAAATTCACTAAAATCTTCTATGCGTAAGAAAAGAACTGGCAACACACAACCAGCACACTACAAGATCAGTGGTACAACGTACATTGGGAACACATCTATGAAGTCATTGTTATCTTATGTCAAGACTAAAGATGGTGATAAATGATGATAAATCATGAGGAGGCAGATACAAAAATAATTTTGCATTCCATGTTCGCCTGTCGTCGCGGTGGTACACAGCTTCATATTTACTCACCTGATACAGATGTCTTCATACTTAGTTTATGGTAGTATAATAAGTTCCTTCCACTGAACACTTTGTTTGCAATTGGAGTTGGCCAAAATCAAAGAATGATCAATTTCAGCAAAGTAACCGATTCCCTGGGCTCAAAGAAAACTTCAGCATTATTAGGTCTGCATGCATTATCCGGAAGTGACACCACAGGGACTTTGGCAAAGAAAGAGAAAACCTCCTTTTGGAAAGTCTTCAGTAAAGCAGATGATGACCTTCTCGAAGCTGTAAGCCGATTTGGAAGCTTGGAAAATTTTTGTGATACAGATAGACTATTAATAGAAAAGTTCATATGTCAAGTCTATGTTCCTGGCACAAATATATCAGACACTGGAGAACTGAGATGGTGGATGTTCACAAAGAAAGAAACTCAAGGAGAAAACTTGCCACCAACAAGAGCATCACTGATACCATATGTTGATAGAGTTCGTTATCAAACCATAGAATGGTGCCGTGCTGACCTACCTACCCTAATCTGCCATCGCCATTAAACTTCGGCTGGGAACTAAAAAAAGACCATTATGCTCCTGTTATGTGTATGCTGCCATGTGCTGCCATGTGCTCTAGAGACAGTTCTTCAACTTAAATAAAAATATAGTATCATTAAATATTGTTTTCTGTCAATACATAATTGTAATTATTATTAAAGTTTTTGTGTGTAAATAGCAGCAGAATCATTATTTTTCTTCCCTTAATAAATAACCGATGGCTAAATTATGTTTTAAACCCATAGTGACATCTATAATGAATCATAACTCTTAATTGGTAAAAGATACGAAAAAATTGATAAGAATTAAATTTGTTCTTTGGCTTATGTAGAACAGAAAATGTTTCATACAGATTTTGCGTATGAGGACTCTGGAAGGAGTTATTCTTGATAAAAAGAATAAATGTCTCGCATGTCGGCCATCTTGGATGTATAACGCCATAAAAACCAAACAGCGCAATTCTAAGGTAAACACCCGGTACTACACCATTATCTAGCATATAATAAAGAGATTCCACATAATCACACCTTCTCTTCACAAAAATCCCACGGAGTAGGTAAATGCGCATTCTGTTCCTCAACTATAGAGTAGAAATATTTAGTTAAAATAAAGCTTACAAAAAAAATTATTTAGGTACTTTTTATTAAAAATAAAATTATATTACAGCTATACTTAAATATACAATTTCCCCGCCACTGAGAAAACTAATGGAGTCACAAAAAAACTAATTACACGATTTTTGTAGAAAATTAATTTGTGTAATCACAAAAATAATGATACAATTCGCTGTTTTCGAGATAATGTCGAAGAACTGATTTTTCTGAAGATTTTGAGGTTATAACGGCCGAACTAATTTTTTTTCTGAGTGGCACTTTATCCCATTTTGTTTGTCTCAAAAAAATGTCTATGCTCACCCAATTTCAGGTTAGTATCACAATCTGAACGATTCTTAAGAAAATTCGAATTAAGCAACTCCACTACTGGTGCTCTTCGCAAGACAATTCTTCAACAATTGTTGAAATGACTTTTCCGTCGACAACTTGAAATTTGCGTTAACATGCAGCGTTTTCGTCTTCAAATTCATCGCGTACTCGTCTTTCGACCACTCTTTGACAAAAAATTCAATCAAAGCCTTTTAAAATTTATGTTCTTCAAATCTTTTGTAAAATCGGTGCAACGCTTTTGCTCAGGACCTGAGATTCTGAATTAGCGATCTTTTGCATTGTCTCGAAGCAAATATTCATTGTTTACATAAATTATTTGAAAATTACCCGAAATTGCACACTTTTATCAAGTCTTAGAAAATTACCCCCTCGGAATTGAAATTACCAGCAAATCGGGTAATTACCCGCCAATTGGCAACACTGTCGCTTCTATTCAATCTATTATATGTGTGGAGACCGTATTAATTTTGAGGGAAGGGGCGAGCAAAGCTGCGCGGTCCTGAAGAGCTGAAAGTAGGAATTGTGCATTGTTCGGTCAACTTTCAACAGCGCCGAGCGCGCGACTTTCTCGGGGCTGGCAGGCACTTAGAGCAACATGATCAACAAGGCAGGCACTCGAAAATGAATTTTAAATTGTTTAAGCTATCTCGTGAATTTTTTTCGTGCACATTGCGATGAACCAAATTATGCAGTTTTTGGTACCGGTTTTTTAATTGGCAGGTGGGATTTCGCAACCGATTCCGACTGGCAGGCACTTGAATTCGTATTTAGTAGTGTATCTAGCAGCTGTATGAAAAATTTTATCCACATTGCGATGAGACTATTAATACGTTTTGAAAATGTCACAATTTTTTTTTTAAATAAACGCAACCGATCCGAGCAGGTAGGCACACGATCTCATATTATACAATGTTAGTACTACATTCTGTAATTTTTTTGTTCACAATGGAATCAGCTCGGTTTGAGTGTCGCTAGCTCTTGGTCTATTAGACAGACAGACACACACACACACACACACACACACACACACGCATAAAAAAGGTCTGTTTCTGGGACTCCATTGGGCAACCCCTATTGAATATGCCTATGTATTTCGACATGCTGAATACGAATCAGGTATCTGTTTTAGTTCCGTTACCCACCAATTTTTAGTAAATCGTGAACATAACCTAAATTATGAGGTTTTTCTAGGTTATTTTCGCGACTTACAAAAAAATGGTAGCCAATGGAGCTAAACGAACACCTGATTAGTGTTCAGCACGTCGAAATACATGAGTTACCCAATGGAGTACCAGAAAAGGACCACTTTTTTAGTTTGTTATTTACATAATTTATTGTTTATTGTTATTAATTGTTATTTACCTAATTTATTAAGGTTTAATATTAAAAGGCTATAATGCAGTTGAATAGATCGAACTTGTTTTCTATTAAGTTATAATAATTATTGCACATTTGATGAAGAGGATTTAAGAAGTTCAATTGACAGAGAATGTTGCCACTGTCAATGTCACTCGTTATTAGTTGACGTAAAATCTAAGTAGATACGGCGATTTTTAAGAGTATTGAAAGTAATTCTTCCTGTGAAAATGCGGAAAAACCGCTGGATATGAATTATTTCTTTGTAGCTAAAATATTTTAAGAAACGTCTCTGAATTATTTCTATGTTTTATACCTGAATGTTATAATAGGAACATCATATGATGAAGGTATACTCAACTATAAATCTGACATAAGAAAATCTGGCTCGAGAGATTGATAAAGAATTTAATAACGAACATTAAAAAAAATAAGATGGTCCAATAAATTCTGAGGCCTACAACGATTTTTGAACGATATTTTTTTCCCCACCCCACTGTACAGCGGACAGGTGGAATCTCTTCAGATAAAATTATAACATGCACATTTTATACATTTTCTCTTTCATTTGTCCTAATGCACGTGAGATAAGGATAATGCCTGTCCAAAGATAATGTGATAATTTTGTATTGGTTTTCAATCTTGAAATTAATAGATGGAAGAGGTAAGTAGCATGTTCAACGTCCATTACACACTGCCTCGAAAGTTACAATATCAAAACTCAAACTGGTAACTGGTGTCGAGGGTATTGGTCGACATTTATACGCTTTCTAGAGAGAGAAATCTTATAGAAAACTATTTTCACTTAGTGGATTTAAAAGAATAAGTGCATTTGTAACATTCTATTCGAGCTGTAATGTAAGATTCCTACGTATAACATTTATGGTAAAGTAACAATGAAGTAGGGCAATTTATTTCTGGCATCGATTAGATTCCTGAGATTTTCCGGAAGTGTAAAACAGGAAAGAAATAAGTAATTCTGTTTATTCTATTTTTCGCAAATAGGAATACGATGAGTATATTGCACAGAAAAGACCGACTGTATTGAAAAGTAGACAGAAAGTAAGCGTTAGCTAAAGGAAAAACCGGATTGTTTAAAACAATCGATCTGTAATTAAAAAAGCTACGAAATATTAAAAAAAAAAGAATTCACTTCATAAAATTCTACAAATACAAGAATACTGCATAGTATACCGACAAAAGTTGCAATCTCAGTTCTCTCTAAGAACTGAGGTTGAGATGTTAGAGACGAACCAAGGTTCGACCTGGGGAGTAAGCAGATTGAGGCCCCGGACTCGGACCACTCCTTACACCTCCTAGACTTCCTATATAACTTTATATTCTTCTTTCTCTTTTCTTGAAATTGGCTCCAAAGTGGGATTTCCATCAATTTATCTATTGGATCCCAAAGACTCCACAAAGGTATTTTATTATGGCTGTAAATTCTAAGCATTTTCAATTAGCAGTAGAAAACAAAAAAAAAATAACTGATGGAAAGTGGCGCTAATAGAATTTTGGCGGGAAGCTTAAGCATTGCTTCTGGTAGTTCTCTTTTCTGTGGTATTGTCCTTTGATATTATCATCTTGCATTAACCCGGGTAAAATATCATCTAAATACATTTCTGCTTCATCTTCTCGAAAATAAAAGTGAGCAAATCATGCTACACTAAACATTTATTGAGAACTTGTGTTGAGAGTAGGTTTCCCTTATGGCATGAGAGTTGTCTCCAGCTCAACGCGAACTACTTGAGTTAAATAACTCGAGTAAATAGGACTTAGTTTGTAAATGAAATTCGATATTTAGTGGGTATATGATCTATAATCCATTGGCATAATTGCAAGCTATTGATATCATTAACTAAACCGTTGTACTTATTAAATATGATATGGATATCATTTTTCCATCTTTGTTTCCCGTTCATTTTTCTTCAAAGTCTTGAACAATATCTTTATCCATTTTTGATGATGAAAACTCGTCATGTTTCCTTAAGTGGTGAAACGCAGGCGAACATGTCTGATGATTAGGTGCCCTTCTGTTAGGAAAACGCATATGATATTCCTCTGCCGCTTTTCTATCATCACCATCACTAAATCTAGAAACATAAATAATTTCATTGTATTCTTCATTTGCAAAATTATTAAGCATTATTATTTGCATATTAAATTATGAGTACGCCAATTCTAATGTTTATGACAAAAAAAAGATGGAAATGTCAAACTATCTAGGACTATTGTAATTTTAATAAAATTTTTATTTAATTATTTCTATTCATCTAATATATAAAAATCTCGTGTCACAGTGCAGTGGTGGTCTGGGTGTCTAGGGCTTAGTCGGCATTTTACAATAAACATTCAAACTCAGTTCGTCAGCGTTTTGAATATTTTTGCTTCGCATGTATATAAACGTCGTCCCAATTTTTTTTTGATGAGCGGGGGGAAAAATCCGAAAAAAATTTTTTTTCGGTCCCAACATTTTTTTGATAAAAAATTTTTCATCCCAAAATGGCCATTCATTAGACGCGGCCCTAGGGCCCAGTCGGCATTTGCCGACTAGCCGACCTGGCCAGACCGCCACTGTCACAGTGTTTGTTATCGAACTCCTCCGAAACGGCTTGACCGATTTTTATGAAATTTTTGGTGTATATTTGGTAGGTCGTAGGCTATTTTTTATACCCCTAAATGATAAGGGTGGCCCTATCCAGAAGTTTTCTTTTTATTTTTTGGACAAAAATTTATAATTTCTATGGCAAAACAACGTTTGCTGGGTCAGCTAGTAGATCTATATATTTGTTCACTACATTAAGCTCAAATTGGAACGAAAAATTTAACTAAGTGTTTTTAAAATATTTTATCTAAAATCGACATATAAAGTAGGCTTCTTTACTCACATTTTAAAAACGCAAAGTTGACATTTTCCGACCAGCTGTGAATAATGTCATTTGTCACTAGTCTCTCATGGTAATGAGCGGCAAAGTACTTACGCTCGCTTCAGTGCATCTGCACCTAAACAAGCTTGGTCGGAACATTGACAATGTATTTTTATGAAAAAATAATGCCCCAAAACTGTTGTTAATATAAAGAGAGTTGATGTAAGAGTAACAATTACCTAATTTACTTATACGAAGAAGCTTTATAATAATTATCAAAGCTTAGATAAACTGACAGCGATTGCGTTTCATTCGTCTGTTTATTTTGATCACATATGCAATGCATCCTCATAATATGTTGCTGGATCGCCGTAGCGATTATTCCTTTTATTTTGATATTTTCAAACGATCGTAGATGAAATCATGTGTGTAATTTGAGCGTAAAGTGTATTGCCACTCTCAAGTGTGTCACAACTTAAATTATCGAGCGGCAATGTGGCACTTTGCGCTCTTAATACACAAATAGTCATTTTCGTAATATAAAAATACTAGCTGACCCAGCAAACGTTGTTTTGCCATATAAATTATAAATTTTTGTTTGGATAGGGCCACCCTTATCACCTAGGGGTATAAAAAATAGCCTACCTCAGACCTACCAAATATACACCAAAAATTTCATAAAAATCGGTCAAGCCGTTTCGGAGCAGTTCGATAACAAACACTGTGACACGAGATTTTTACATATTAGATAACTAGTGAGGTTATATTGACTATTATTTCTTACTTGGATAATTTATTTGAGAAAATTATAATGGTTTTATCTTTCATTTAACCATTATGCCAGAGATCGCTTGCAAAAAAATAAATAAATATGCGACAAGAAATGTATCTATATAATTTTGTTCACTGACGTATTGTCTTTTTTAATCTCCCACTGAATGTTGAAGAAATATGTGCAGGGTGATATTTTTTACAGAAATAAGATAAATCAACTTAAAAAAATGTGGATCTGGAATTTTTAATATTAATACTGGTACTATATCAACTGTGATAAGTACATAAATTGTGTAAAACTAAAGCAAATTCTGATAAATAGTAAGGAAGATCTGGTCAAAAAAGAGTTGAATGACCAATAGTCGTTTATCACCCTTGCATCTGAGTAATTAAGTGCTACAGATAAATTTCTATAGCCGTTCGTGAATAAGCAAGAGATACTCTATCACCCTTCCAAATATGTACAGTTTGTCATGAGACACTCTGTATATTAAGAAGAAAATCATAAAATAAATAAATGAGAATTAATGAGAAAAAAGTTTATGAGTCACTATTATTTTAAAAAATCGATAAAGGTGTTTACGCAAAAATTTCCCTCTCTGGCGCATAAGCTCATTGAAAATGCAGAGTTTGCGTCTTTTAGCCAGTAATTATTTTTTCTGTTTGATGACGACCTAATTGTGTCAACTACATGCCAAATATTATTTTCCTCCATCAAATCGTGTTTTGGATAACGTCAACAGAAAGACTTGCAAACAACACTTGGGCACTATTTTTAGTGAAGTGGAGAAGTTTTCTAACTTATCTGTTTAAAGAAGAATTATTTAGCTTCATTTTTTTAACAAAAAGTTTTACAGCGCTTTCTAAATAAAATACACTTACGAAATACATTTTTCATTTTTTTTAAAAAGAATCCAAATTTCAAATCTCGATAGCGACCTCTAAAAGATTTTCACTTTTCATGTATTCATTGTCTTTCTGTAGAATGACTGCCCTGTATACTTTTTTAAATTAAAAGTATGTCAGGTTTCCTTCCTAGCAAGTGACAACTACATCCAAATATTATTTTTCTTTGCCGTTTAGTTATTTTTTAGAGTAATCTCCCCCCACTATAATTATGTTCCATAGTGACCACCTTGAATATTTTTCATATTTTCCTTTGGCAGTTGTGTTAACTGCATGCGAAATATAATCCATCACATTTTTTCATATTTTTTTTTTGGGTGATCATTAACTATACTTGTGAAATATTGCCATCCGTCAATATTTTTTTCCTCCTCGACAGTTGTAAAGGGTGTTTCTTTTAGAGGAATAGAACTTTAAAATGAAATAAAACACTTAAAAATCTTGCTAACGCCCATGGTATTGAATTCATTGGAAATATAATTTTATGCCATTAGTGTTTAAATATGATTTCGGCCATGTGGGTGCCGCGGCTGGCTCGAATGTAGGACAATCTGGAAGTCCAATTTTCCATCACTTTTTCGAGTATGTCGGCAACAACTCGTCTAATGTTGGCTTCAAAATGGTCCAATATCTCCGGATTATAAACGTAGACTAGCGATTTCACATATCCCCACAGAAAATAATCCAAGGCGTGATATCACACGACCGTGGAGGCCAATTCACACGACGCAAAGTTTTTTGGTGAAAATGAGGATCAAGAACAATCTTGTTTTCGGCCCATTCACCGAACGTCCGACGCAAATGATGGTCACGCGGCTTTACTTCGTGCACGAGCTGAATCTTGTAAGCTCGTAACCCGAGATCTTTCCTCAAAATCTTCCATTAGGTGGATGGACACAGCTCCAATTGCTGTGCACGACGGCGAATCGACTCATTCGGATCCTCTTCAACACTACGCTCCACAGCAGCAACAACTTCTTGGCGCCAATATTCTTGGCTAAAGATGTCGGTCTCGGATGTCTGGGGCCGGGCAGGACTATTGCCCTTTACCCCAGTACATCGCTGTAGACCGGGGACCAGCCTCGTGCAGGGCGGGCGAACTTACTTTACGTCGGCCCCACTCACAAATGTGAGCGGTGCAGACGATTTCGGCCCACCTCCCTGGGTCCTGGCTCGTTGGACCTTGCTGGCTAAGGCCTCTTCTGGCGTTCTTCTGTCTTCGTTTTCTTTTCTTCGCCAGCTTGTTTCCCCCCGGGGGGTAGTCATCTGTCTGTTAGGTGTGTTGGAAGTTTTGGCAGGAGAGACTGCCGGTACACAGGATGCCAAATGACATCCTGTCATCCGGATCGTCGGTAAGGTAAGGATGAGCTGTGTAGCTCGAGGAAGGGCAGACCTAAATGCTATTTATAGCATTTTTGGTCTGCCCGGAGCCAGGGGGACTACAGGTACTGGACGGTGTGTTGTCCGGTACCCGCAGGGTCGTGGGTAGGGTGTTGGGTGTCGTCATGTCTCTTCGGGTTTCTTCATCATCGGAGAGGTGGTCTGGGTGGCGTCACTGGGGGGTGAGGTGGGGCAGGCTTGCAAACAGGGCCCCCATCATGGTACACATCTGCTGCATTTGGGCCATGACAGCAGCGAGTTGGCCGGCCTCTGGGGACGTCTGTGGTGGTTGGGCAGGGTTGGTGGGCTTCCCTGCGGGTCCCTGGGCTGCTCTGGCATAGCTAAGCCCGGGGGTCGTCCTTCTGGTGGCTGCGTCGGGAGCTGTTTGCTTCCGGGGGGCAGGTGTCTGGGCAGTCTTTTTGGGGCAACGGGGGCATCCTCTGTAGCTTGCGGGGTGTGCTCCCTGGCAGTTTGCACACTTTGCTGGGGTGTCCTTCGGTTTTTGGCAAGTGGTGGTATGGTGGGCTTCGCCGCATTTTACGCATCTTGGAGTCGCCGTGCACCGCCCTTGTGCGTGGCCGAAGGTCTGGCATCTGTGGCATTGGGATATAATTTTCTTGGGTCTCTGCATCTCCGTTTTAACTACCAGGTAGCAGCAGCGAGTCACTTTCAAGATGTCTGTTTGGTTTTGCGGGACCTGGACAAGCATCATGGGGATGTCCTTTTTCGTCCTCCTGGATGACATCCTTTGGACGGTGGCTGGTGTGTATCCCTGGATTTCTAGGTCTGCCTTGACCTCGTCGCTGGTGACCCCACTGGGGATCCCTCGAATTACCACCCTAAGTAACCTCTCTTCCGGTAGGACATAGGTGTGGTATTCTTTCTGCTCGGTCTTGAATAGTCTGGTCATGTTACGGTGGTCATCCGGTGTTGTGGGTTCTATTGCTATACCATCTTTGACAGCTTTGGCGTTTTTGAATTTTATTCTGGCGTCTTGCAGTTTTTTGGTTACCACTGTCCATGACTCTTGGCTTCGTAGGACAACTGGGGGCATCCGGGGGGGTTTGGGGGTCTCTGAGTCTGTGTCCATTTGATTTGTCTTGTCCTGGCTTGTGGTAGGTCCGTCTGGGGGTGACTGCTGCTTGAGTGTCTTTGTGGGGGGGATTGTTTCCCCCTTGTCCTGCTTGTTTTTCCTTTTCGTGGCTTCTTTCTGTCGGTGTTCCGGGGGATTCTCGCTGCCAGTTGTTGGTTTTTTAAGTGCCATCATGATTTCCATTAGTTCTGTGTGTTGTTTCTTGTTTTGTTCTGTTATGGACCTGATTGAGTCTCTTAACTGTGATATTTCCTCCCGCAGTTTTCGGTTCTCGTCTTCTAATAATTCGCATCGTGCCCTTGATGACATCCTCCCTGATGAGGATGCTCTAGATGAGGCCCTGGAGGGCGCTGTCCTAGTGTCTGCTAAGGCTATCTCCATCTCTATGTCTGCCTCTGACATTTCGTATTTTGCCATGTCGTCACTCACGTTCTTTTACCTAAAAGAGAAATAAGGATAGGAAATGGGAAAGGTTAATACACAGTGTCCCCAGGCGGGGGACTTTATTTATCTTTTTATACCAGCGTCTTGATAAAGACGACTGATATTTCTCCACTTGCACTCGCTGTGGGGCTTCCACTTCGCTAGTTCGCTTCGCACTGTCTTCAACTGCACACTGGAGGTCTGTACTCGTCGACTGCCACTTGAACTGTGAACTTCTTGGGTGCGCACTGTACGACGTCTCTGCGGATGTACATTATAAATCAGAGTATGCGTGGTGCGAAAACTATTCATTGTTGTTCGAATGAGTTGCTCGGAAGGACGATTATGTCGACCGTAAAATAGACGTAGCGCACGGTAAATTTCGCGAACTGAACCATGATTTTCGAAAGAAATTTGCACAATCTGCAAGCGATGTTCTACCGTAAGTCTATTCAAGGTGAAATGGCAAAACCTACTGAGCACAAATCAGCTGTCAGCTGTTAAGTTAACTGTGTCTAGAAACAGTATCGCCCATTCAAAAAACAAACTTCTAAAAAAAACACCATTTATTAACTACAAGCCAAATATAATCATTCATCGCCACATTTTTTAACGATGACCACCTTATATACTTTTTAAATAATTTTCTTTGACAGTTGTGTTAGCAGCATGCGAAGTATTATCATCCTCCGTCACATTTTTTTTCCACAGCTTTCTTCTTTGACAGTTGTGTTGACTGCACGTGAAATATCATCGTACTCCGTCACATTTCTTAAAAAAACATCGTGTATATGTTATTCCATAATTTTCTTCTATTACAGTTATATTAACTGCACGCGAAATATTATCATACAACGCCACAAAAAAAAATTGAGTGAGCACCCTGTATAATTTTTTTTCACATTTTTCTTTGACTGTTGTGTTATATACATGCGAAATATTAAAAAAAAATGTTGTAATTTTTTTAACCTCCCACAATAAAATTGTGGGAGGTTACTACAATCAGTCCAAAATCGAAAATTGAAATAACATAAAATCTTTGCGTTTTGAGGTTCCAGGAACCCAAAAAAGTGGTTTTTGAAAAATGTGTGTGTGTGTGTGTGTGTGTGTGTGTATGTATGTATGTTAGCACGGTAGGGGCGAAGCTACTAAACTGATTTGGATGAAACTTTGCATGAGGGTTTCTTTAGTGCTCCAGAAGATCTGAAAAGGTTTTGGTTCAGATCGGATTACGTTTAGTGCCATTTGGGCACAACAAGTTGTTTATTTTATGATTACTTACAATTTGTAATCGAACCATTGAAAAGCAGTAAAAATTCCAATTTCAACGATATATCACACTTGGTTTCCGTTAAAAAAATTAAAAATAATTCGTTATATGTGCAGACATGACAGCATCCAAAAAATATTATAGCTATTATTGTTAGGGAAAAATGTATTTTGCCATCTGTCAAAAATATTTGGGTTGGTAACCTTTGTGAATGTTGATTTATAGGTTATGGTACGTGACGTCACAGCTAACTTCAGAAATATATATTTCTTAAGATTTAAGAATATTACGTAGCTATTATTAAAATTTCTGCCTGGTTCCCGTACTTTCAACTAAAATCTAGTACAGTGTAATGTTTATGAAGTCCTAAATACTTTGTCCTAATAAAATAGGACTCTTTTTGTAGGTTGGAAATGTAATCTGTAATTAGCAATCTATTTTTATTAATCAACCATTTTAGGTCACATGGATTTGACAATTTTGACATTTTGCTTGAGGGATAACAAAACGCAGTTTGCGTGGTTTTATATATTTTTTTCTAGTTTTCTTGAGAAACTGTGTGTGTTTTCGTAATAATGTCATGTAGTGAATATTATTCAACCATTATGGGTGATTTAAAGTATCGCTACGATGAGAAAATCAAAATAATAGACAATATTGACCCATACATCCTTGGAGTGGAGACTGGAGACCTTTCTGCAGATTTGTCTTATTTACCTTGTGTATCCGTAATTAATATGGTAAATTACTTAGTGTTGACTCACAGCTTCTACGCAGACCAGCAATTAAAGGCATACAAATCTTTACAAGCATATAAATATTATGAGGCTGGATTTGTGCAAGAAGTTTCTGCAAGAAAGGATAAACTCCAATGTATTCATTGTTATGGGCAATGCAAGTTTGCATTTAAATAACTAAGTGCTAGATTTCAATGATAAGCTTGTTATATTATCCATATGTAGTATTTAATAGACTCTGCCAGAAAGTGATTTCTTTACCTTTCCCCTAAGCTTTTTTTACATTCAAAATAAACCTTATCTCACAATCGCACCGTATCACGAGAAAGGATGGCATTCTATTTCACATTTAAAACTGAGATTACTTCTTTGTGTATAATGGAATAAAAAGTTTGGTTATCCCTCAGGCAATATGGTCGACTTATCGTGACGTCATCCTAAGATGGTCTATATAGAAAAATTATTTGCATGAATTTTTAAATATTTGCTTGGAGCCACTGTGGCTCCAAGCTAAAAATGCGTATACAAACATTAAAAATGAGAATAAACTTGAAAGACTTAAACATGTTATGTCCCTAAATATGTTTCATAATCTAAAAATCAACATTGTAAAAGGTTACCAACCCAAATATTTTTGACAATGTCAAAACTTATTTTAGTTGGTTTTTTAAAGGTAATAATTGTTTGTAGCCGTGTTCGGATATTACGTCTGATTGATGGGACACGTCACAATCGTTCATTGCAAATCGAGCTAACTGAACTAAATCTTAAACGTTCGAATATTACAAAATAAAGGCCTCGGACGAAGCTCGACTTGCTCGGACCTTTTTGATCGAACAAGAAGATTTTAATTTGACGCATGCGTAGTCTGCTTGAATTGTCCATAAATGTTATTGACTTGTTGAGGTTAGAGTGTCATTTGGCCTAAATTCTGTGTTATTATTTCTTTTTCGTTATACAATATTCTACAAAATCTTCGAAACGTTATCTGTTAATACCCTTATAATATCCGGCAATTGATTAACATGCAACATAAATAAACATGAAAGGTTATGTTTTAACAGATTGCTTGTAGTCCACTTCTGTTCGTTCGATATTTGTTCATGAAATAAATGGCTCCAAAGTCACGTGTAATTTATCTGTTTGCTCTGTGCTCTGATTTCCGATGTAATATCCAAATACAGCTGATAAGGATCCACCGTGTGGAGAGGTTCCAGCCGCAGTAGCTGCCGATTTTTTTCCATAATTTTCATCTATGATTATTGTGTTAACTGCATGCAAAATGTTATTGTACTCCGTCACATTTTTAATTTTTTTTTTTTCATATATTTCTTCCTTTACAGTTGTGTTAACTACATGCCAAATATCACTGTTTTCCTAGTCGAAGTGAGGAGTCGGTTTTCTTGAAAAAAAAGCAAAATCGTGCTAAAGTTATGAAACCTATTCCCACCCTCGGTTTCGAGGGTGCTGAACACGAATAACAGGAAAAAAGTTTTCAGTCATGCGCACCCCCTGAAACGGCCAAAAACCACCCATTTTTGCTTATTCCTCATATGATTTTTTCATGGAGGTATTGACAGATGATGAAAGGTGATGTCAGGTAGTAGACCGCAACCGCCTTTGGAGGTGGAATCTACCCTGTCAGGGATTGTAAAATTGTTTCTTTTCTTTTTTCTTGTTAAAGACGTTTACTTCCGTTTTCGAGGATGCTGATCAAGAAAAAAATGGTCTTACGCTAGTTCGACCCTTTCTTCACACTTAAACTGTCAGAAACTACTCTTTTCATAATAATAATATTATCGGTATAATCGTAGCGACTTGGCTGATATTAGGGACTTGTACTATCATTTTATTTGTTTTTGTCGCCTTGATTGTTCTCTGAGTAAATCTTGTGTCCTCGAGGTATCCGTAGTCCATCAATTTCAAATTTTCAGATTGGTTCCTGACTTCTTCTTTAAAGGCTTAATTGCAATTGTAAGGGCGTATGTACGAAACGATGCGAATGTATAAAATTACGTTTACGATGTAGCGTTTTTTGTAAGACTTGTCAAGGTAAATATTGTGAGAATTGTGGGCCAGAGGATCAAGACGATAAACCAAGCATAGAAACAAACGAATCCAATGATAATGCTGTAAACTTCCTAAATTTTATACCGGGAGTGTATATTTCCGATCATGAATCGGAAACGGACGATGCGTGCGATGAAGGAGGTAATAGGAATGACTGTGATGTTCATTTCAAGGAATATGAACCATGTAAGCACACTAGGTTATATTAATGTCTCATAAAAAATATTATGTTGCACTCAAAATCGTGTCCCGTATATATAATTTATTAAAAACAGAAATTTTTACCAATGGTGTTCTCTTCCATATATCCCGTTTTAAGGAACATGAATTTCAAATCCTTGCGAGAATAATTTCATTTTTGATGAGGATGTAAAATGGACAAATGGTGACTTTGAAACCACTCCCACTCAATATACAAATTAGAGAATAAAAAAAAATCAATTTTTCACCCCCCTGGAGGTGGGTGGGACCAACCCCCTGAGGTTGTCATAATTCACTTTCTCCATTGTCCTTGACAGCATCCTCGAAAATGGATAGGTAAACGTCTTTAGCAAGAAAAAAAAGAAACAATTTTATAACCCCTGACAGGGTAGATTCCACCCCCAAGGGTGGTTGCGGTCTACTACCTGATATCACATTTCACTATCTGTTATATACCCTTGAAAAACAAGGAATCCCTACAAAAATAGTCGATGCCAAGCTGTCACATGAGAAATAAGCAGAAAGGGGTGGTTTTTAGCCGTTTGAGGGGATGCGTATGACTAAAAACTATTTTCACTCTGTTATCCGTGTTCAGCACCCTCAAAAACGGGGAGAGAAATAGGTTGCATAACTTTAGCACGATTTTGCATACTTTCCGATTCATTACTTCCACTATCCGTCATATTTTTTTCTTAACTATATTTTTATGGGATCCACCCTGTATTTTTTCAACAGAATTGTATCCCAGTTCTTCGATGGCAGTAACATCATTACCTACTGAATATTATCCTTCTCCATTAAGTGGTTTTGTAGATATAGCGTCAACAGACGCCAGACCGACAGACAGGCAGACAGACGACCGACTGACGAAATTAAACGGCTTTAATTTTCATAATCTACGTACCCCGAAACGTGAAAATCCGAAAAAAAATCTCGGATGGTGATTATTTCACGATTATAAAACTTCCCTTGGGTAAGCGAAGGAAGAAAAAAATAATATGGTCTTATGGTGCGGGAGCTAAGTAGCTTTTTCGGACACTCATCGTTACAAGCATTTTCTATGCGCTGATTAATTCTATCGAACTTAAATAACGACAAAATAGATTTCTGGCCTATGTCGGCCCGTCGAGTTGGCCATGGTTCAAGATATAAAAATCAGTGAAATTATATCATCGTTACAAAGCCAGTTTTTTTGTGTGTACACATTTTATGTTTAGAATGAATAAAAATAAGATCGCCAGAAAGTGTGGGCCATCAGGGGCGCAACCAGAAAGGTCAAAGAGGTAAAAAAAAAACGGAGTTATATAACATCATCGTTACAAACTTTTTTAAGGTTGAGCATGTTTATTTAAATGTTTTAAACACAGAAAAAAATTCCCAGAAAGAAACTCCCGTCAGTAAGGCTAACCAGAAAGAAAATGTTTAGGATTTTTTAAGAAAATTGGATTTTTTTTCGCATATTTCATCTCAGAACTCTAAACTCATCGCTACAAGTTCTGGCTCCTTTTTAAAACGTAAATATAAGCTACTTCAACAATAGAATAGCCTCCCCGTAAAGTTCTTAGTGTCAACAAAAGTACCATAGGCTCTTAAATATACAGGAATTTAATTAACACTTTCGGGTAACTTCACTCCGTACCGTGCCTCAGATGTATTGTATCATAATTAACTTTCTGGCTGCACCTCCTGATGGCCCACACTTTCTGGCGATCTTATTTTATTCATTCTGAACATAAAATGTGTACACACAAAAAAAAATCAGCCTTGTAACGATGACATGATTTCACTCATTTTTAAACAGTGTTCGTGACGCTTCTGACAGGAGGTGCCCTGCCAGAAGTCGATTTTATGAATCGTTATCATCCATTAAACCATAAAAATATCTCAAAGTTCATAAAACGATGAGCTGCCGAAAAAGCCACCTAGCTCCCGCTCTATCATATCCAGACACCAATGAAGATACGTCAAGTATTCGCTACAGTAATCATTGATATTTTAATGATCCTTAAGTAAATAAATTAAAGTCGTTATAGAGCAGATTAGCTAAATTAAAATGTTTTGTTCAGAAAAAATTCTACATGTCCTGTCACTATTTAAAAAAGTATTAGTAATGTCGTTACCAGTAAACCATAACTAAACAAGCTAGCTAAAAACGTAGGTATTCTTCGCCAATTTACTGAGCTTTTTATATAATTGTTACACATTCTATAGGATACTCTTCGAAGTTTTTTTTGTAAATAATGTCAGTTTTTCGACAGTCTGAATTTTGTGATACCAACTTTGTTGTGAAAAAAAATATATGAAAAAAAAATAAAAAAAAAAAACATCCGACCTGTGTGGGATTCGAACACAGAATCTTGGGATTGTAAGACAAAACTTTAGCCACTGCACCATCACAGATTACTACAAAAATCGAATGTCTGTAATATATATATATATATATATATATATATATATATATATATATATATATATATATATATATATATATATATATATATATATATATATATATATATATATATATATATATATATATATCTATCGAGAATCATATTTCAACGCATTAAATACCTATATTATCATAAAATATATATTAGCAAAATGCATAAAAAAATATAAACATTATAGAGACAAAATTTCGCAAGATTTCTATTTTAGTGCAAGCGACAAAAATTAACAAAATATATATTTTTTAATTAAATTATTAATAACTTTCTTATTTACTGATTGATTTTTTTCAAAAACAATAGAATTCTTTCTCTAGCTAACACTAACTTAGTTTCCAAATTTCAATACAATCGGACTTTTCTTTCTTAAGTTATCGTACTTACAAGAAACGTGACGGACGGACAGACGGACGGACATTTTGAAAGTTGTTCAGAATTCGTTCACTAACACGAAATTTTTTTTCTCTACGAGCGATATTTCCGGTTTTAGAAATGTGCCGATCAAATGCAATATACTCATCGTTTTTGCAATATGGTCACATTAAGAAACTTTTCATAGTACATCTTCTTCTTATTCACAACGTCTTTCCAGACGTTTTGTGATTCATGAACAAATCTAATTGGCTTCCGCCTGCTGCACAGCACACCTAGCGACATCACGCAATCTGTCGTGGTTGACTGTCAGGCGCACAACCTCTTTTCCATAAACTCTTTGGTGACATCAGACTAATGTTTTGGAGGATGTTCTCTTCATCTCTTGGATATCTAAGGAAATGAAACTGAAAAATAAATTCTGTTCCTTGACAAAAGCCAGAAAATATTCGTATCTATTGTTAATTCAAATACTTATTTTGTTCTTTACAGAAAAATCTACAACCTTACTAATAAATTCCATAGCCGACTTATTATTTAATTTCCAAAAACCGTAAGAGAGCCGATTTTTGAATTATGCTAACTAATATTATTGAACTTAGCTAAAATGGCCATTTTTTATTTAAATCTTAATAAACCTACAAATAACCAAATTACATAAATCTTGTTACTCTGGGGTTTTTGAGGTCGCTTATTGCGAATCTGATATCCAAATTGCCATAAACCAACCTGCAAGATGGCGGAATCAATGGCGGCTATAAAATGCTAAAATATGATGAAAAATGAAATATTTTTGTTAAAATTTGTGCCAAGCAGTTTTGAATATTTCTACTTTTAAGTAAAAATATACTAAATTTTAAGTTTCAGGAAAAAATTCAAGATGGCGGGTCCAGTATGGCGACAAAAGGATGATAAAACTAACTTAAAAATAAATTATATGCATTAAACTAAATAGGCTATTCCTATGAATTAAAATTAAAAAAATTAAAAAGAACAAATTTTTTGAAATTTTCAAATATATCCAATATGGCTGCCATACATTAATTACCCATCATAAATATGCGATTCAGTCTTCCATTAATTTTGAACATAACCTTAAGTAGGTCACATTAATATTTCTTTTTTTATTTGCTAAGAATATTATTTAAATGTATTTAGGATGATCAACAAATAAAAAAATTATCAACTCAATTGGAGTATTAATTTTATTTAAACAACACAAATTAAATGGAGAAATTTAAGATTTAAATAATGACGAAACATTTTTAGGTTAGGTTTAAAGTTCATGGTGTAAAATTCTTGACTTAGGTTATGTTAGGTTTAATATTCTTGTTTGTGTTATTGTTTCTTGGTGTTAGGTATTTATTATATTATTCGCAGATAAATAAAAAGAAATATTAATATGACCTACTTAAGGTTATGATCAAAATTAATGGAGGACTGAATCGCATATTTATGATTGACAATTAATGTATTGGATATATTTGAAAATTTTAGAAAATGTGTTCCTTTTTAAATTTTTTAATAATTCATAGGAATAGCTTATTTAGTTTAATGCATTTAATTTATTTTTAGGTTAGTTTATCATCTTATTGCCGCCCTATTGAATCAACCATCTTGAATTTCTTCCTGGAGCTTAGAATTTAATCTATTTTAACTTAGAAGTACTTTATCAGAAATATTCAAAACTTCTCGGCAAAATATTTCATTTTTCATTATTTTTTAGCATTTTATAGCCGACATTGATTCCGCCATCTTGCAGGTTGGTTTATGACAATTTGGATATCAGATTCGTAATTGGCGACCTCAAAACTCCAAGAGTAACAGGATTTATGTAAATTGGATAAGAAAAAAATTTTATTTGTAAGTTTTATTAAGATTTAATTAAAAAATGGTGATTTTGGCTATGCTCAATAATTTTGGTTGGCATAATTTAAAAATCGGCTCTCTTACGTGTTTTGGAAATTACATAACCAGTATTTAAAAAAAAAATTATCCCAATCGGTTGCGAAAAAAGTGCTCTGGATAATTTTTAACGAAAAAAATCACGATTCGTGCCACTGTGCGACGCAGCCATTGTGAAGAAAAAATAAAAATTGTTCATAATTTAGTTGTTTTGGAATTTTTTTAATCGGAAAAAATTGTTGCAATGACAATTTTATACGTAATTAGAAACCATAAAGAAATATACTAGTTCCATTTAATAAAAAAAGTTGATGTTACTTCCAGTTCTACCGGAAGTGATGTTTTCGTTTCTATTAAACGACACTTGTCTGATTTGTGTACCCCAAAAACGACATTTTAAAACTCAAAAACAACCAAAAAATTGGTTGGACTCTTCGCCTGGTTGCTAGATGGATTTTTGAAGCGTAAGTATAAAACATAACTGTGAAAGTAAATGTTATGAATTTGTTTCAAATAAATATCAAATTTGGCTGTATTCTTTGTTCACTCTTATATAAAATTTAAATATAAGGCTTTATAAATATCGTCTCAAACAGCTTTATTATTAGTTTTAAACTTCTGCTTAAATTTGTTGATAGATGATTCTTCACAAGATACTCATTCAAATATTATCAGAAATAAAACCTTTAATAACACAGGCCCACAAAAAAAAAAGTTGTCTGCGCCGGGGTACTGACCATACCTATCCCTTGTATTTTGTGCCGCTGAACACGAATCTGACCTTAGTTTTTCCCCTATACGTCAGGTTTTTTTTAACAGCCAATAAATATATAAATATTATGATTCAACAGACTTTTTTTTGCTATTAAAAAAAAAACCGGACGTGTTGGGGAAAAACTAAGGTCAGATTCGTATTCAGCAGCTCAAAATACAAGGGATAGGTGTAGTCAGTACCCCCGCGCAGACCACTTTTTTTGGTTGCCACTGTGCCACACTCAGAGTGGCACAATCTCACACAAAAAAAATCTTCTGCGCGGGGGTACTGACCACACCTATCCCTTGTATTTTGAGCCGCTGAACACGAATCTGATCTTAGTTTTTCCCCAGCACGTCAGGTTTTTCTTTTAACAGCAAATAAATATATAAATATTAGACTTTTTTGCTATAAAAAAAAACCTGACGTATAGGGGAAAAATTAGGGTCAGATTCGTGTTCAGCGGGTCAAAATAAAAGGGATAGGTAGGGTCAGTACCCCAGCGCAGACAACTTTTCTTTTTTGTGGGCATGTGTAATTAATTCAATAACGAAACAGTTTTCAAATAGTTTAAAAATTCTAATCATATTGCATATTTCTGTTCACTAAATAATCAGGTAGTGTTTGTGTTTTTAAGGCATGATAATTATTAAATTCTATTGTCCCACACAAACAAAATACTTTGTGTGATTAGGGTTATTTTAGTTATTTTTATCCGACGTTTTATCTCATCAAATGGCTAGGATAGAGTTTTCATAACAACCAATTTCGATAATTTTTCCATTATCTATTACATCAATGTGTGTTAATTAATAAATTATATAATTTGTTTTTGCAATTTGCTTATATACAATATACAAGTAGAACGAGTTCTTCCTAAAACAAAGAGTTCTGATCTATGCAACTCATAAATACAGCATCTGTATTGCGGGTTGCCGGCACACGATTCTTCAATGTTCAATTCTTGTTTATAAGGTATTTATAAACAAAATGATATATACCACTTACTAGTTCCTCGTTTTAACGCCTCAATTCGGACTCTAATAATGACTTTTTAAAAATCATCTAGGTCCTGAATCTAATTAGGTATAATTAGGTATTTATGATATTTATTAGTAATATATTTGATTTAATATATATTTTATTCAATTTGCTTTTATCTACCCACTAGTTTAACATATCATGTTGGTATCCTATTTTTATACATTTTTAATTAGGGTAAAGTCAGGTCAACAATATTTGTATGTATTGCGAACAAATATAATATAATTAAGTATGGCGTTGTTATAATTAATGAAATCTTAGATTTTACTTAATGCTTCTTAACAGGAGAAATTATGTGTATATTTGATGACGCAGTCAATATATTTAAAACGCAAATTGCTTTTCTTCTCCTAATTAGCTAGCGGCCTTCATTTGACTGATTTTGATAATTTTTTTTTAATTAAAGCTCTCCACCCACAAAGGACCCCGCACTTTTTATATGTAATTTGGGTCTTACTCCCGAGAGCTGAAACTTAGCACAATAATAGTTTGTATGTAGTTAACACACGGAAGAAACTTGCTATACTGTTACTAGTTACTCTAAAAAAAACCGCTGCCCAAGGAATCACTACTTCCACATCCAGATTCTCTATCCAAGTCGCTCACAACGAAAAAACTTTGTATGTGAAAATAATTGTTTATGGAACTTTAATAATATTATATTTGAAATCCTCTACCCCAAAAACCCATAAAACGATACCCCACATCGGTAGTGGGGTGGGGGTGGTGATAGGGGGGTGGTAGTGGGGGGTGGATGAAGTAAAAAAATATTTTGAGATTTCTGATGCACTAAATCACATTTTTGTTCATCGCCTTTAATAAGGAAGTGGGGGTGGTAATGGGGGTGGCTAATGCCAAAAATTTTTTTGAGACCTCAGCTTCTCTTGTATATACTAAATACCAATTTTATTGACTCTTACCTGCTTGATTTACCCATTTACCCCAAATTTACCCCAATTTACCCCCCAACCCTTCGACGGAACAAGATGAAAATATAATCTAGTTCTAGATCTCGTTAAAGTACATATGTGTACCAAATTTCAAGTCAATATCTTAAACGGTTCCAGAGTAAACGTACGCACAAAAAAAAGTTACAGACAGACAGACAGACAGACCGACAGACAGAAATTTTTTTTCGCTCAAACTTAAAATCTCGACGTTTCATGACATTTTAAGCCTATTTGGGCAATAAAAATTTTTAAAAATTTTTTTGTCGTTACTGTACTTCCACTGGACGTGGAAGTAATAAAACGACGAAGGAAAATAATATTTGGAATAAGGTGTTGCCAAGGTAGAAAATCTTATATACTTTTGGTGAACAAAAATATAGAAGATGGTTACCGAAGAGAAAAAAATCATAAATAAAATGTGCCAAATAATGTTGGTTGTGGCATTTTCTTAATTTTCCTCTGTTTCTTATTGGGATGCTCTGCCACAAGTATTTTCTTCTAAACAGTGTCGTGAAATCTACAAAATAATACAATTATCCCAGTATTTTACTAGAACATAACCTCTACGCCTGTGACTTTTATGTCAAAGGATCAGTTAGAGGGTGGTTTTTGACAAATAATGAATAAGAACAAAAATATAAAAATGACGTATTTTGCTGACGTTTCGGAAAACAAATCTGTTTCCTTTCTCAAAGCGTATTATAAATGTTTGTGTGTTCGAACCTGGAAATATCACAAATCCCGAATTTTCACGATTTTCGTCCAATTTTTACTTATAGTTCGAAAATTCGTCCACAAACATGCTATTCTGACTTCAGATTCGTGTTTAGCGCCCCAAAAACATAAGGAAAAGTGTGCCTTAATTATCGCTCACGAATTTTTATTGTGGGCCTAATCTAAAACAATATTGTTAAATAGACTATTATATAATTAAAATTAAACTAAAACATATTAACATTATAGAAAATCTTTTTCGCTCTCCATTTTTAAATATTTTTGGAGTAGCAGATACCCTAAAAAAAGTAAAAATCATGAATATGCCACAAAGAAATAATGATAGAAAATATTTAGCTTTTAAAATTATTCTTTAACCATTTTGTTTCAGATTCCTGACACATCAATAGGACACAGCAGCGTAAAGCAACGTGGAGACGTCGTTTGTTTAGTGTCGTGGAAGAAACCAGAAAATCGAATGTCGCTACAACAACGAAGGGAAGTGTGTTTAAGTTGTGGGGAGTCTTTTGAAATTTCTTCCAAGGGCACATGTGTAATGAATGGAAAATGACGTCGGCGGACGTGCTCTTGTTCGCAGGATTTCCAATCGGAAACGACTGTCATGGACACAACTCTTTAACTGTAACTCAATGTAATAAAATCTCTATTATAACTAGAGAACTCAATTCTGGCCGCTTGCAACATTTATCCCTTACCATAGTAAACATATTTTTTGTGATTAAATTTATAGTTAGCAGTAGTAAAAGACATTATTTTAATTTTTTTTTTTAAATAAATTGAACTTAAAGTTTGGAAAAGATGAAATTTCCATTTAAGAAATAAATGGAAAAAATGTCTGCTCCTTGCATATACTCACCATCCCATGTTTGTTAAAAATAATGTTGGAGTGCTTATTTGAAACTATCTGCTATACATATGCAAAGGGTATTTACTGTCCTTTGAACAATGTTGTTTTTAATATAAGTATATTAATAACACAGGCCCACAAAAAAGTGGTATGTACCATACCTATCCTTTGTATCTTGAGCCGCTGAATACGAATCTGAACTTATAGACCGTGGGATAGTGACATTTTCGTGTTTATCAAACGGTTATCCTGGGCTCCTCAGCGGAAAACAAAAAAGAAAATTTCATGAAAATGAGCAATTTCAAACGTTTTGTTCCTATCTGGCGTCAAGTTAGACTTACATTTTAAAGAAAAACATCCGACGGAAGCTTATTGCCAGACAAATTCCGTGGGCCGGAAGGCCCGAAATTTCAATAAGAAGTAATTAAAAAAAATTGTCAAAATCAAACGATTTGGTTCTTATCTGGGAATTGTATATATAAGTAAATAGATTATAATTATCGCGATATAACCAACGCCAGATAAATTCCGAGGGCCCAACAGTGAAAAAATTATTGTTCAAGTTGTCAACTATTCCCCGAAAATCAAACGATTTACATTCGTCTGGCATTTGTTTTTTTGTTAATATTAGGCAATGAGTAGTTTCAATTTAAGATTCCCAGACGAATTGGCTGGGTCCCCTGGATAGCCAGACAAAAAGAAAAGCGCGAAAAAATGCCATATTTCAAACGATTTATTCCTGTCTGACATTTGGATTTTAAAAAGGTATGTTAATAAATAAGCCATATTTCTAGTCCCAGATAAAAAGCTTGGGCCCAGACGTAGATATGTTGAGCGAAAGTATCGAAAAATCAAAAAACAGTCGTGTAAAAATCGATGCATTTTCAAACGATTTACACTCGTCTGGGATTTGTTTTTTTAAAAAGATATGTTAATAAACAAACCATATTTCAAGTGCCAGACAAAAATCTGGGGCGCAGCTGTAGATATATCGCAAATTTTGAGGTTCTACAGTTGGCAACTTTTTAATCCTGGCCCCTACGTCAAAAGACTACTCTAGCTAATTTAAATAGAATAAAATTTGTTGCTAAAACTCTTTTTTTAATTTTTTGAATTCCGACAAAAATGAAGGAATTAGAGGGAGGATTTGGGACTTTTTTTTTCGGTAAAATTTCTCCATTTTGTCACCGTAATTAATCGGTAATTAATTGAAATCGATCTCATATATGATGTTCACTTAATATCATATACTACTTTGACGTTCCGTTAATCTCGGTCCTTCGAAACAAAGGTTTCTGAGAAAAAATATTTTTTTTAGATTTACATACATTATAGGAAAACGTGTAATTTCCTACATTTCCTCGAATATCTCGATAATTATTGTTTTTTTCGAAAAATTTGTAGATAGCTTATGTAAAGAGAATTGATTGAGCTTTCCGACACTTTTTTATTTTTTCTCTAACATAAAGAGCAAAAGACCAAATATGCGGACGTCTCAAAGCCAACCGCCACCCAGTCTATTAATTAGGGTGAAGACATACCGCTCGGCTAAAGTACACCATCTGTGGGTCCCCACGCGAGACTAGTTTCTCGATATGACGTCACAGTGCTTTTCGTGAGGAGTAGCGAGGATTTCAACTTTAATTATTTATTGCAAAGTAAGTACTGCGATTTAAGAGCTGATATTCGATGTGGCGTGTTTTTATACATAAACACACACTTTAATGAAATACGAAAAAAATGGGCAAGTTCCCCATTAGCAAACGATAAATAAAAATCACCCCGGGACGAGCGGGGAGTATAAAAAGCAGCGTCGCTCGCAAACAATGCATACCATATATGTTTCTACCACATCACATCTTATGTGTCTTATGTCGCGTGCATTAACATGAGAGAAGAAATCACATTCGTGTGGTTGACTAACCTACGCCAAGGGAGAATGAAACAGGTACGGACTTACGAGGATTCTCAGTTTCTATGGTGTAGTGCAGAGTTGTAAATTAAATATTAATATGTAATAATTTATATTTGTCCTTTTGCTAGTATGTAACTTATTTATTGTAAATATTATTCGATCGAGGGATTATGAATGTGAAAGTGACAGTTATATTGATTCCAGTGACAAAGAAAATCAAATTCCAAATGAGTTTCAAGTGACAAAAAAAACGGCATTTCAAGGGCGGATCTGGGCCTTGAGCTTGGGGGGGGGGGGTAACGTAGCCGCGTGTTGAAAATAACAAAAATGTTTTTCCTCGAAAATTAAAATTGATGAGCGGGGGGGAAAAATCTCAAAAAAAAAATTATAAACACAACTAAATATATTCAAAAATATAAAATAAAATAATAAAAATTATGAAACTTTAAAATGAAAGTTGATTGTTTACGGAATCTTGTTACCCCGTTACCCCCATAAATCCGCGCTTGCGGCATTTAAGTAGTGACGAGAAACAAATTTGTTTAAATGTGTATAATACTCTTTTACAATGACAAGCTAATGAAATGCCAGACGAGTGTGAATCGTTTGAAAATGCATCGATTTTTACACGACTGTTTTTTGATTTTTCGATACTTTCACTCAGCATATCTACGGCTGGGCCCAAGCTTTTTGTCTGGGACTTGAAATATGGTTTATTTATTACCAAATCTTTTTAAAATGCCAGACAGGAATAAATCGTTTGAAAAAATGGCTTTTTTTCGTGCACTTCTTTTAAGATTTAAAATATGTTTGGCCCACGCTTTTTGTCTGGGACTTGAAATATGGTTTATTTATTACCATATCTTTTTAAAATCCAAATGCCAGACAGGAATAAATCGTTTGAGAAAATGGTTTTTTTTCGTGCACTTCTTTTAAGATTTAAAATATGTTTGGCCCACGCTATTTGTCTGGGACTTGAAATACGGTTTAGTTATTACCATATCTTTTTAAAATCCAAATGCCAGACAGGAATAAATCGTTTGAAAAAAATGGCTTTTTTTCGTGCACTTCTTTTAAGACGTAAAATATGTTTGGCCCACTAAAAATGTCTGTGAATGATACAATACATTTTCGTTTTGGTTAATTTTTACAGAAAAAATCATTTCACATGAGAACCAATCGCTTGATTTTCGCGGAATAGTTGACAATTTGAACAATAATTTTTTCACTGTAGGGCCCTCGGAATTTGTCTGGCGTTTGTTATATCGCGATAATTATAATCTATTTACCTATATATACAATTCCCAGATAAGAACCAAATCGTTTGATTTTGACCATTTTTCTTACAACTTCGGATTGAAATTTCGGGCCTTCCGGCCCACGGAATTTGTCTGGCGATAAGCTTCCGTCGGATGTTTTTCTTTAAAACGTAAGTCTAACTTGACGCCAGATAGGAACAAAACGTTTGAAATTGCTCATTTTCATGAAATTTTCTTTTTTGTTTTCCGCTGAGGGGCCCTGGACAACCGTTTGATAAACACGAAAATGGTTAGTACAAATCAGGCACAAAAGGCTCCCAAAAGGCCAGATAGGAACCAAACGTTTAAAAAAATCTGTCACTATCCCACGGTCTATTAGTTTTTCCCCAGCACGTCAGGTTTCTTTTAACACCAAAAAAGTGGATCGTAATATTGCTTATCCAGCTCATTTAAATCAGACTCTAAAAGTGATTCAACTTTAAAACTTCAGCCTAATAATATTGTTGTGCTTCAGTATTGACCTCATACCGTAAAACCTCATAACTCCTTAACCCCATAACCCTTCAAATCCATAACCCTTCAAATCCATAACCCTAGGAATCCGATGAAAATAGTGGGGAATCTTGATGGGGAGTTAATGAAATTGTGACCTCGGATCCTAGTGCTTGAGTATCATATATCCACAACTTCATGATTCCATAACCTCAGCATTATATAACCCTTTAACTCTGAAGATCCAACGGAAAAAATGGAGATTCTATGTATGGGAACTCGTGTCATTGTGACATTAGAATCTTGGAATCAAGCACCCTATGATGCCGGGTGTATGACATTTCGCCACCAGCCGTTTCACCACCAGCTGTTTCGCCACCAATCCATTTTGTCACCAATTATATCAAAGAAATATCTTAAGCGAACCTCACATACATTCATCCATCTTAAACTAACCTAACCTAACCTCACATGAAAAGTTCAACCCTAACATAAAGGGAAAAACCATCGTTAGAAAACTTTTCACAGCCATGCTTATTTAAAAATCAGAATTCTGTTGCTTTGCAACTGATGGTAAAATGGCCAATTAATTGAATATGATCGCAATAGAGACATACTGCCCGTCGCAACAAAAAAATAATTAAGATAACAATGAGAAGATGATTTATTAATACAATGATTGATAATTGTGCGCTATGCACGCAAATACTGCAAAATGGTTCTATTATCGAAATCTTAATCTTAAAGTTCTGTCATTAATCAAACGGAATTTCTTCAATTTTTGAGGAGGAAGTTGGCCAGCAATTTGTTGCTCCATATACACATCACGACTCTTCTGAATTTTTCTTAGACCATCAATAAATGCTGTCACTTTGCGCCAGCTAACTGGACCAGTGGCGAAATGGATGGTGACAAAACGGCCACAGCGAACCGGCGTATGATGTCATAGCACTTCAGCAATCCTTCTATCCTCATATCTCCATGAATGAAAAAAGTAGGAGGCTCTCGATTGGGGTATCAATTAGTTTGTGCCCTCAGAACCTTGTTACCAAGTCTATAGCGCTCCAGCAACAAACCCTTCTACCATATAACCCAGTAACCTCATAAACCAATAACTGTATAACTCTGGAAATATAATAGAAGAATACGAAGAATCTGAATAGGGGAATTCATGAGATTGTGCTCTCGGAATCTTGAAATCGAGTAGCCCGTGATCCCTTAGTTGTTGAACAGCAAAACTTTTAGCCGTATTCAATAAAAGCAAATTAGCAAATTAAGAAATCTTAATTTTGGATTCAATGAGAATGTAACTTTGGAAGTGTATGAATGTATCTTCTCAGGTAATTTCTATTTAGGTGACTTCATTTGACCTCTTGCTTTTGCAATTCTTTGCTCTTAAGGTATCAAGCAAGGTGGGATGAGCACATGGTGGCAGATTTTTGTTGGATATTTAAGACGGAATATGTGATGTAGAGCAAGACGCGTGAAATAAATCCGTTGCAAAGGTAATTTGAAGACAGAGTTCGCAAAAGCAAGATATCAAATGAAGTCGGTTAAACAGAAATCACCTGAAAAAATATTCCACTTCCAAAGTTACACTCTCACTGAATCCCCAATTAAGATTATCTAGTTTTCTTTTATTGAATCCCCAGAACTATGGGGTTAAACGACAAAAAAAAAGTTTTGCTGTTAAAGAGCTAAGGGGTCACGGGCTACTCGATTCCGAGAACACAATCTCATGAATTCTCCTGTTCAGATACTTGACATTCTTCTATTATATTCCCAGAGTTAAGCAGTTATGGATGAATGAGTTATGTAGTAGAAGGATTTGCTGGTGGAATAGGCGTAATTGGTAACAAGGTAACAAGGTTCCGAGAGCACAATCTAATTGATTTCCCAATTTAGAGCCCCCTATTTTTTTTGAATCCTCAGTGGGATTGCGGTTGAAGAGCTATGGCGCCATAGGGTGCTTGTTTCCAAGAGTCCAATGTCACAAAGGCACAAGTTACCTTACTTAGAATCTCCATTTCTTCCGTTGGATCATCAGAGTTAAGAGATTACGGGATACTGAGGGAATCGATGAGGTTGCCCAAGTAACACACATGGTACCCAAATCCTTTTGGTTTCGGTTTTGCTACGAAGCATAAGTTCCTGGGGTACACCCTGGTACTAATATTGCTACTTTATTGGGTAAAGCTACTTTATATGGTTCTTTTACAGTAACTATTACCACACCGATACCATTTATTGGAACTGTAAATACCCAAAGTCAAAGTAACATTTGAGTAGTTACTGGAACTAGGCAGTATCATTTTATTGTTACTCTATAGTGGCAAAAACTATGTAGTATCAGTGAATCAGTTACTGCAACCCACCAGTGCCACCAAGATGCCTAAATACAGTAACTTGGTACATAGAGAGGCAATCTAGGTCCCAGAATAGTTCCAGTGACCATCACTTGGAAATTTAAAACATCGTGGCATTTTAGTGGCAACATGGGTAGCGAAATAGTTCCTGTTGGTACTTTACAGTTCCAAAATAGTCTCTGATACTATAGAGTCACATCAGGATAGTTGCTATTGGGTCACCAAAGTCACAGATAGGAGATAAAATGGGGTAGTCCCCTATACTTTATGTTGGAGGGCCTAACTTTATAGTACCTTTGTGAAAATCGGCCATCATTAGTTAAAATTTTTAGGAAAAAAAATTGGTTTTAATCAAAAATAGACAATGGTTATGTTAATATCTTTTCATAAACTTTTACGAAAAATGATTATGAAAGTATTCCAAATGTTTCCCTAATAATCGGGGAGCCCTCCCTAGCTGTACGTGCACCCTCCCACCGATCCTTGGGGACAATATTTTTCATAAAAATTAAAGCCTAAGGAACAATTTAAGACATGTCCCAAAAAAAAAACTGGCTGTGCCCATATGTTAAAAAAAACTGTTGCCAATGTGGTTTTTGTCATTTAACACAAAAACTAAAAAAGACGGCCAAAAACTTTTTTCACAAAAAACAATGTGCATAACATTTTCTACAATTTTGTTCCTATACAATATTTTGATAGCTGTTACCATTTTCCAGATAAATAAGTCCAAAATTAAGAAAACATGGAAATTCATATATCGGTAAATCACTTAGAGGAAATAACTGTGACAATTATTGTAAGGCGTATAATATAACTTTATATTATTAACATAACAAAGAATAACATAAACTGAAAAAATAATAATAATAATAATAATAATATTGAAATTTGCAGACATTTATCTCGAAAACGGTAACAATGATATCTGGAAAATGGTAACTCCTATCCAAATATTGTATAGGAACAGAATTGTGTAAATTTTTATGCACTTTGTTTTTTGTTTAGAAAGTTTTTCTCCATCTTTTTTAGTTTTCGTGTTAAATGACAAAAGCCATATTTGCAATTTTTTTTTAAACGGACGCCATTTTTGAAAGTAGAGCCAGTTTTTTTTTTTTGGGGACATATCTTAAATTGTTCCTTAAGCTTTAATCTTTATGAAAAACATTGTCTCCAAGGATCTGGGGCTGCACGGATACTCAGGTGGGCTTCCGTAGTATTACGTTTTATATTGAATTTTATATTTAGCCGAATCATTTATCTGGAAAATGGTAACTCCTATCCAAATATTGTATAAGAACAAAATTGTAGGAAATATTATGCACTTTGCTTTTTGTGCAGAAAGTTTTTCTCCATCTTTTTTAGTCTTTGTGTTAAATGACAAAATTTTTTTTTAACGGACGCTATTTTGAAAATGCAGCCAATTTTCTTTTTTTGTGGACATGTCCAAGATTGTTCCTTAGGTTTTAATCTTTATGAGAAACAATGTCCCCAAGGACCGGGGGGGGGGGGGGGCACGGGCACTTAGGGCGTGCTCCCGTTGTATAATAAATATTTAAATTTTTTAATCTTGCCTTTTTAAATTATTTTGTCAAAAAATTACAAAAAAAGGTTATTTTGAGGGCGCGTTAAAATTTTATCATTTAATATGTCAACTTATATCAAAAAAGTAACTTGCGTTTGAAAAAATGGCTAAAGAAATACTTTAAACACGCGCCTAAAGTACACATTTGGTATAATATTATTTCACTGCGCCATTATTATAAAAGAAAAAAAACAAAAAGGTCGCTAAAAGATAAACACCATTTTAAAAAGTGATAGTGGCAGTTACTAGGTAGCCACGTAGAGGTTACTAGGCCGCCGAGTCGCGGAGTAGTAGCCGCTACTACCCCGATCCTTTATAGTAACTAAACATAGTCACATCTATAGAGGCCGAGACTACCCGAAACACTACCTAGCGAATAAAAATGTTTCCCCATTTTAGTGGCGGCTACGTAGCTGCCACGTAGCAGAGACGTGGCAGCCTATGGTAGCGGTCCACTTTAGCGTGGCTTTTATAGTCGCCGATACGTTCCTGCGACTTTATGTGTTACTTGGGTGTGGATATATGATACTCAAGCACAAGGATCCGAGGTAACAATTTCATTTACTCCCCAGTCAGGATTCCCCACTGTCTTCATCGGAATCCAAGGGTTACTGGGTTGAGGAGTTATGGAGTTGAGGAGTTACGGGGTTTAACGGATTCCTTTGAGTTGTGTGGTTAATACTGAAGTACCACAATGTTATTAAGTTTTAAAGTTGAATCACTTTTGGAATCAGATTTAAATGAGCTGGGTAAGCAATATTACAATCTAACACACTTTTTTAGAGTTAAAAAAAAACCTGACGTACTGGGGAAAAAGTAAGGTCAGTTTCGTGTTCAATGACTCAAAATACAAGGGATAGGTATGGTCAGTACCCCAGCACAGACCACTATTTTTTGTGGGCCTGTGTAATTTATTCTCCCTTTTGTAGGGAATAAATATTTCTCTTATGCTGATGATATGGTATTTTTATTCGGGGATAGTACCTGATAGAAAGTAAATAAAAAAACACATAATGGCTTAAGCATCACAGTTACATATCTGTAGTACTTAAACCACTATGTACTGTGCAAATTGTGAAAAAACAAAATATGTTACTTTCTCAATTTCAGATGCTGGTGAAACAATTACATTACAATTTACATAATCATACATACATCCAAAGAAATTATCAAAATGGCCAATGTAATATAAAAATTCAGTGTGTCTCTGACTATAATTATTTAGGAATTATAGTTAACCACAATTTCCGATGGAAAGAATATATTGAATATATTACCTCAAAAATTATGCCTCTGATACCAGTATTTTATCAGCTAAGAAATATTTTTAACAATAACATATTAACCAGCATACATAAAGCTTTGGAATAGGTGTATTTTCATCCAGAATTATAATCTAGGGTGGAATATACTATAGTACTTTAATAAGACTTTGTGTAAGTCAAAATGATGTGATTAGGATGATTATTAAAAAGAACCGCAGGTATCAAACTGAAAAACTGGAGAAGGAAACAAAGTTGTTCAGCATTATTATGCAAGCGTTTATTTTTAGTCACACTAAATTTGACAATAGATTAATTCAGCGTAGAGACACTATCAGAACAATAACCAAGGAAAATTAGGGGAAAATGCATAAAATTTTTTTTTGTCAGAAAATAACATACCTACGAAAGCGAGAAAGGCCATGTCATTAATAGTACTTTCGTAACTCAGAATTTACAATTGTTAAGTCGGAATCCATGATTGTATCTCGGAATTCACAATTGTATCTCGGAATTCACAATTTTTAAGTCGGAATTACTAAAGAAGTGATAATATAGAGGAATGGTAGATACAATATGGCATTTTGTCGCATTCCTTTTGGCTCTGAATGATATTATCATCATTACTAGAAAGGCAGTATGCTTGCAACATATTCTGGTAAAAGGAATTTTGTCTAAATTAAAGGAGTCCCGCCCCTTCGGCAGGTGTCCAGTCATTTGCGTACCGGTACCATGTTAGCACAATTTGGAAATGATTAATACTGAAGTAAATTTAAGAATGTATTTTAAGTATACTAAACTAATGTCATGGTTCAACGAATTCAACTAATCCCGTCAAACCTATCTTAGCCCAGGAAAATTAAGTTCCAACCCTAAACAAATTCCTTGCAAGCTAATTTTTAGCAGAAAGTGTTCATTTAATGTCTCTTATTAATGAATGAAAAGTCTCTAGAGATCTGACTGGAGCTTCATTTTGATCTAGTCAAAAAGGTCAATAGTGACCGAGTTCATACCGTAACGCGTAGTAAATATTTTGAGAAGCGATTAAAATCCACTCTAACACTTGAATAATTAATGTTTAAAAGAAAATATGTAAAAAGGTGTATTAAATATATAAATAATCTTTAAAAATAATGTAAATTTTGTAACAAAATAATAGAAATAGAATGAACAATACAAAAATAATTCCTTTATGATGTAATCGGTCGGTCTCATCAAGCCTGGAACATTTTAAAATAAATTTATCGTTATCAAAGTAACATTTCATTACCTTTAATAGAAAATCCACATAACTATGGTACCTCTTCTTCCACTATAAGGTCATCGTCACCATCATCTTACTGACTGCATGGATGGTCTAGTTCGTCTGCCACGAGAGGTATATTATTGCATGACGTTCCTCTGCAATGTCCGTACATAGGAGTACAGTTAAGACCTGCTATCCTGCACTGACACCCTCTTTGGCAACCTTTTTTGCAATTGCATCGTATGAGAGTGTAGAAGTTCATCTGGTGCAGAAGGCAATACACTAGGGACAGGAACTAGGGTGCCATTTATTTTCTGCCATCCCCACTCAGTAGCCACCATTTCGTTCCCCAACCAATCTTGCACTTGTAAATACACTCGGAAAAAGTGTTGCCTTATTGCATCACTTGTTGGTGGAAGATTGGATAGATCTACTGCACTCTTTCTTTTCTGTTTTGAGCCGACCATTTTGCTGCACATGAAGTACCGCAACTCATTTAAGTTGTTGCACCTCTTGGAATTGTATAGTGTGAGCAGAAATTCTTTTCCAACTGATGCAATATCGTCTCGGCCTGCCAACGGTTGATAGAAAAGTTTAACTTTTCTACACAGTTCTGGATTGGATTTTGTAAGCGAGTTTCTTCCCTTTTCCGAATATTGCACATGTTGTATCTGAACCAGTTGCGGCATGTAGAAATAAAATAACGTCCTTCACATTGCCGAGAGTGGTTTACAGTTGTTGGATGTTAAACACCTTCAGTGGTGTATTTATTAACATTTGCAGGTTGTGGGACACACAGGGAATTGTTGTCAGCTAAAGCAATCAGAGCAATCAAAATATCGGTATCATTTGCAACAACAGTTACCGAACTGCTTTCCAGAGACTTCGATAGGGCCGTTGAAGCTATCAAGTTATCAGCATCTCCTATTACTTGTCGAACATCCATATTAGCGTCCTTTAGCTTGATATCAGCTGGACCTTGTTTCTTGCATTTCCTAAAAAATCTTCCTTACTGGTCGTCGACGGCATGTTTTCATCAATTGTCAAATCTACAGACGTTTTCTTAGAGCTTCAACGCTTCTGCTCTTCGCACTTTGTATTGGGTGGGTCATCATAGCCATTAAATATTATACTCGCTCTTTTGTAACGGGATATGATATGTGCAACATATCTATTACAGATGTAAAATCGAAATTAGGAACCTGGGAACGTAGCATTGGTTTTTCTACTGCGGCACGAGACAGATTGATTTTTTCATCTTCCCCTTTTGTATTTTCTTCAAATTGTATTTTCTTCAATCGGTATAGAGAATCAGGGGATTAGTAGACTCTAAAGATGCTGCTAATCCATCTTCTCTGATTTTACTTGCAACAAGAATGGTATCAAGGCCCCGTTTTATTGTGGTCGTGTTTTTAATTGCAAGTGGTTGGTTGCATAGCAAACAGTTCTCCATTGTTTTATTGGGTCACCATTAACCTAACCTAAAAATGGAAAACCTAGTAAATTAAAAACTCCCTACTTCGAAATATTTATACACCAAAACCACTTCGCAGCTTTTCTTACTACTCACGTTCTGATTTTACTTATTATTAACATTAAGCTTACCAGAATTGTAGAATGAAATTAGGACCTTAATCTTTTAATGCTGCTGTAGAACCAATAAAATCCTCAATAAAAATCAATAACATCAATTAGATAACACACAAATAATGCACTTCGACTACCACAGTTGGAAAATGTGAAACAACCAGTTAGAACGCGATTGCTAGTATGGGTACACTTGTGGGCGGTGCGGCGCAGCGCCTGCGCGCTTCCTATCCAATACATCAAATTCTAAAAAAAACAGTAGCGAACTAAAGCGTGTCAACCAGTAGGGAAGTTAAAATATTAACACACTGATTTACAAATAAAAGTTGATGTTACAACAGAATTTCATATACCTAATCTATTTACTTAGACCGCTTTTAGAAAAATCGATGTGACGCATTGAAGCTCCAGTCGAAACATTAGAGACTTTTGGTATGTTATACGGGAACACCTACTTGACAGCAAAAATTGCTTTGCAAGGAATTTGTTTAGGGTACCTTTAAAATTTTAATTAATATTCCTGGGCTATCTACACTTTGTCTCGACTTGACAAACCACCACCTGCTAACCAATAAAGACGGATATTTGGGACAAGGCATTCGCATTGTTCATACGCTTTTTACATTTTGCAATTTCTGTGCTTTCTAAAGCATCCTGCTGTCTTTTATATATTACATTCCTTATTAATCTTCGGTTATTTAAGGAACTTAGAGCATAAAATTGAATCATAGGAAAAGTGAGGGATTTACGAAATAAATTGTAAGTATAATTTGAAGAACGTTGGACTAGAGAAACGTCCTAGTATAACTACTTTCAAGGAAGGTAATATGACCAATCTCAAAAATAGAAAAACTGGAAAATCTTGTGTTGCCCAGCCCAACATAACAATCATGGAATAGATATCAACAACTTAAGATTAATTAGGAACATGAGAAATAATAGCCAACTGAATGCATTTGAAAGCTTAAAAATTGCAAAATGTAAAATAAACTAGTAAATGGTGACAGAAAATCAGAACTGATAGCCTACCGTCTGCAAGTAACTTAGTATTATGTATATAATAAAGCTCAATTTGGGGTACTTTCAAGGTTTGCACGCATGCACGGGGTGGGGTGTAGGAAACGATTTCCGGTTTGCATAAAAAAACAATGTTTTCAACTACTAAATTACCGTCTGCAAAATTCATAATTCGAAATTAAAGGAATAAAAAATATGTCGAAAGCGCATTTGCAAACAGTTTTGTCATGCACCAAACCTCATACAGGGTACCCGAAAATGTATCAAATTTTAGTAAAAAAAAAAAGATTATTTACCGTCTGCAAACAGTATAAAATGATGATTTTGGTTCATAAAAACGGGTAGGGGAAAGGTGCAGACGTTTACGATATGCACATCACTATATAATGCGCATATCAACTTGTTACTTTTTTTTTTATAACTTTAAATAACTGTTTACCGTCTGCAACTAAAAAGAAAACATGATTTAGAAACGGAGCTTCGATAAAGTATTATTTGCAGATAGATTAAACGTGTGAAAAGCACTTGCCGCCGATCATATTTGTGTAAAAAAATGAAGGTAACTTTTACCAATTATTTACTGTCTGCAACTTGGTACAAAGGAAGATTATTGGTCCAAATATGCAATTATTTAATTTGCAGGCAATGCCGCACATGCACGAGAGTCACAATACAGTGTCAAAATTTGGCGAAATGCGTTTGATATCTCTCCGATCGCAATATGTACCAAAAACAACTATTTACCGTCTGCAACTTGGCACAAATATATATTATTGGTTTAAATACGCAATTATTTAATTTGTAGACAATGCGCACATGCACGAGCTATATACTTCATCTCAAACTATAGGCCACTAACAATGCTATGCCACTAACAGGGGGGGGGGGGGGCTTATAATTGATAACGACAACGGTATGAAAATACTATAGTTTTCTTGTTAATTCCAATAAATTTCAAACGTTAATTAATTTTTAAAATTGTAGTCGCAATTATGAATGACAGTGTGGTCGATGAGGCTAGCGAACAAATAATGCTCACCGACAAAAATGCTGATGATGATTCAGATGAAAAAAACATGTTTCTAGAACCTATCCGTGACAGCGAGGAAGAAACGTATGCTTTTACTGATGATTTTCGGAAAGCGTTCCAGGGGTGTGTGGTTGAGGATGATGATGTTGAAGTAGAAACCGACGACGAACAAAATTTTTTTTAAATAATAATAATTATAATAATATGTATAAGATATTTGCTACAACTTTAACAAAATAGTATTTTTTCAATCGAAATTAACTACGACGCGGTAGGGCGAGCGTAGATCCGTCTTCACTGTGTATGTATCTCTTCACGCGGGCGTCCCCCAGGGGTCATGCCTGTCGCCAAAGTTGTACAACTTATACATCTCCGACTTCCCGGAGTTCCCGAATTCGAACCTTGCCAAGTACGCCGACGACACGGCTATGTACGTGCACTCACACAACGCGTAAGCGGCTAATGTGCTGCTGAAGGCACAGTTGGCCCGTGCCACGGCTTATTACGATAAGTGGAAGATTCGGATCAACGCCGAGAAGTCGGAATCGATTCTATTCACGCGCCGTTTCACCGAAAATTGGATTTTAACGCCACTTTCGATCGGGGGTAGAGAAATTCCAATCAAACAGTGCGTGAAATATCTGGGGGTGAACTTAGTTAGACAAACGACTGACGTTTAATACACACGTTAATGAGACGGTACGCAAGGTCTACTTCATGTCCAGGAGTCTGTATCCGCTCCTGGCAAAAGGTAGCGGACTCAACAGGACTAATAAAAAGTTGTTGTACACAATGGTAATCAGGCCGGCCATCACATACGCGGCGCCGGTGTGGTGCAGCATCCCGGCCACGACAATGCGGAAGTTGAGAGTATTAGAACCCAAATTTATGCGCCTCATTTCAGACTCCGGTAGGTACACCTCCCTCAGAGATCTTTATGCACGTTACCACGACATAACCCCACTAGCGGACTACGTCCAAGAAACCTCACAAAAATTCTACCAGTTTAAACTGGACGGTAGCCCGCTTACCCGCAACATTACCCGAATCAGACAGCATAATGCCATACTTTTCGATATAAGACACCCCCTACCACACCAGGTGTTGCCTATCTTCCGGCAGCTCCCCTAGCCACACTTCCTTCTACGATAACTTACCCCTACCCCCTTACTCTTATCTTTCCTCAACTTTACATATTTCCAATCCCTCTTTCTCCCCATTTATGTTTGTACAATTTTGTTCATTTATTTTTTTGTTGTTTTTGTTCCTTTTTGTCTCTCTAAATCCTCTCTAGACCGAAAACTTACCTAAATCCTAATTTTTTAAACCACAATTTTATTTCCACCCTACCTTCCTTGTCGGCGATCAGACCACAAGGTCGTCATTTGTTCGAACGTGTTTTTTCGTTTAGTTGTGTTTCCCGTATCAACAATCAAAATTACGAAGTGCGCTCGCCTACGATTTTAGTGTTCTCAGTGTTGTATTTATTTTTAAGCTACTTTTAGGTCCATGTGGACACATAAAAATTGTAATCTAGCTTTTAAGTCTGCACGTGGCAGACAGGAGATTCTACCCCCCTCGAATTTACTTCCAAGCCGAACCGGACCTACTCCGCCCAGCCTCACACTCACCTCGGCGATGTTCGCTGTGGTTGTCTGGCTGGCTCAGGGCTAGGATCCGGTGAGGCACATAAATGTATAAAAACTGTTAATAAATTGTTTATTGATATTGATATTGATATTGATTATATGTATCTCGATACTTCAGTGAAGCAACGTGCAGCGCGGTTGATGCTTGGATGGGTGAAATCCATCTTGAGAAACACAGCGATCTCGTCCCGGCTTCTAGCGGCTTGTACATTTGTGTATACGCGGATGCTATGTAATTTCAAGACGAGGATTATCTAGTGGATATATCATCCTTCACAGGGCATATAAAGCAGGCGGTCCCTTGTCTATTAAATGTAAGGCAAGTAAAAGATCCCTACTCCTCTTACAAGAAGAAGGTTGGGGGTGCCCTGGTAGCGGAAATAGGCCGACGTTTAATAAATGGATAAAAAAAAAGTACGACGCGTATTACCGATCAACTTTATCGTATACCAGCACTAATTCTGGGCTGTGTGCATATGCATGTAATCTGCCCATGCGAAGAAAGTATACTTGCATAAGTTAGCTCACGCAATTTCGTATTGCAGACGGTAAAGAGTTGTTTTTGGTGCATATCGCACACGAAAAGATATCAAACGGGATTCGCTGAATTTTGACACTATTGTAGCTCTCGTGCATGAAGGCATTGTCTGCAAATTCAATAATTGCGTATTTAAACCAGTAATTTTTCTTTTTACCAAGTTGCGGACGGTAGATAGTTGTTTTTGGTACATGACAGAGATCAAACAGATTTCGAAAAATTTTTACACTCCATTGTGGCTCTCGTGCTTGTGCGCATTGTCTGAAAATTAAATAATTGCGTATTTCCTTGTACCAAGTTGTAGACAGTAAATAATTGGTAAAAGTTACCTCCATTTTTTTACAAGTTTATAGAATTCAATGGACGATCGTGTATATTGGATTCGTCTGCAAATATTTTTTACAATAATTTTGTAACCTAAATTTTCTAATAGAACTATAATTAAACGGTAAACAATTGTTTAAAGTTGTAAAAAAAAATAACAAGTTGACATGCACATGATATGGTGATGTGCATATTGTAAACGTCTGCACCTTTCCCCTACCCGTTTTCATGGACCAGAATCATTATTTTGTAGTTTGTAGACGGTAATCATTTTTTTTTTTTACTAAAATAAGATACATTTTCGGATACCCTGTATAAGGTTTGGCGTATGACAAAACTAACTGCAAATGCGCTTCCGACATATTTTTTATTCCTTTAATTTCAAATTATGAATTCTGCAGACGGTAACTTATTAGTTGAAAACATTGTTCTTTTATGCAAACCGGAAATCGTTTCCTACATCCCGTGCATGCGTGCAAACCTTGAAAGTACCCCAAATGGAGCTTTATTATATACATAATTCTGACTAAGTTACTTGCAGATGATAGGCTATCAGTCAGAGCTGGAGTATTTCAAATAAAAGTAATTGAAAAAAGTATTTCAAATACTTAAAGTATTTGAAGCACTTTGCTTCAAATCCTTTCGATTGTCAGTATTTGGTACTTGGTATTTGAAATACTTTGCTTTGAGTATTTGGATTTGGTATTTGGTTTTCAGAAATACTGGTATTTGAATTACTTTGCTTGGTATTTCAAATACTTTCTGGTATTTCAAGTAATGTCCCGATATTTGAAGTACTAAACGTTATTTTAAATACTGCTTAAAGCACTAAAATGACTATTAAAAATAAGTACCTAACCTATTACTCTTAATTCTTAATCGACTTACTTCTTTCTTACTTATTGTTTATCAATAGTGCTATTAGTTCTTAATAAGTAGGTAAGAAAGGTTAAAGGTATGTAACTAATCCTATAATGTGTTAGACTTACTTTTTGAACTTCAGTAGTATGAGCAGGGTTACTGTAACGAGAAAAATTAAGGAACCTCTCTAAAGAAATGATGGTATCCATTCAACAGGAAATAAATGGCCTAACAATCCATTGGATTGATATTACTTACACCAGCCTTTCTGCAGCCCTTTCTTGTAGAAGATTTTGTGGAACTCATAGTTACAATAAAATGACAGATATTATGGAAGATATTCACTCTAAATTCCACATCAATAATGATGAATTAGTTGTCACTATTAGATAATAGATCCAATTTCGTAAAGGCTTTTGGACGATTTGGCTAAGACTGTAATGTCAGTAATGAAAACACTTCCTATGACGGCGACGAGTATTCATATGAAGAATATAATTTGCTCATGATTGTCGACGATTGCTCAGGAGAAAATTTGGGTCGTCCTAATTTAGCAAAACATGCCCGTTAAGCTAGTCATACTAGTTAAAACTGATGTGAAAAATATTATCCAAAAAAGCCGTATCCTACTAATGAAACATATAAATTGTATAAATAAATGTTCCATACTCTGGAAAAAGTCAGAATGACCCAAATCAAAAGAAATTATACAGAAAGTTCTTAAACATACTCTTAGCTATCCTGGAGCTATCGCTGGAATTTTATAATGTAATTTCACAAATAATAAAAGATAGAAGATAAAGAAAAACTGCCAACAGTTTTTAAAGAACTGCGAATTGCAGATGAGTGTTTCAAAGAATTCGAGTTCGAGTATTTGCAAGGAGAACATAACACCTTCTATGGGTATTTATTGCCGTGTTTAGGTTAAGCTCTTAAAAAATATGAAAAGTTTGAAACTGAAAAATTGAATTACGGGAATAAAATATTAGATGCCTGCAAAAATGGACTCATCAAGAGACTTAAAAGTATTTTCTGATTTAACTAGCCCAGAAGCTAAAGAAGCTATTATTGCGTCTTTCACATTACCACAGTTGAAACTCAGATGGATAGGTAATTTCAAAAGTTACACAAATGACGATTTAAGGGAATCGATTCCAAAAATGATTATAGAAATGGTTTGTCAAGAAGAATCAGAATCTAATAATAATGACGATGTACTGAGCGGCATCAGCGAACCTTATAAGCCGACATCAATTGAATAAAAATGTTTTGAACCAGATGATTTTCCCACAAGAATTTCAAATACTGAATCTACAAGAAGCAGTGCGAAGAAAATAATAGAACTCGAATTACTTCAATATTTAAATTATGCCGATACCCAAATAAGTGTCTTGAATAAATACTCGTCCATCAGAACCCTTTCTTACCGCTATAATACTAGCCTACCTTCATTGGCTATATAAAAAACAGTGATACAAAGAGAATTGAATTAAAAATTCTTCAATACTTAAATGACACCCAACTTGTTTCTCTAGATAAATATGCAGCAGTAAAAACAATTTCTTATCGGTTTAATACATGCCTTGCATCATCAGCGCCTGTAGAAAGACTCTTTTCATTTGCTGAAATTATAAATACTCCTAGAAGAAATGCATTAACTGAAGAAAATTTCGAAAATTTGATGCTATTTGAAAGCCTATGGAAACAGATAATTAATTTTACTATTTTTTTATTTGTACTTGTACTTACCTAAAGTTATTACTATGTTTTATATATAAATTTGTTTTCTTTATAACTTTCCTGACATTTGCAGGGAAATCGACTGCAGCAGTATTTATGTTTGTTCGTTTTTATATTTATGTAATAGTTTTTTTTTTATTGTTTTTGAATGACGCTGAGTTGAAGAAAGCTGTTAATAAATAATAATAATAACAAATTATAAAAGAAAGACTTAATAAATATAATATTTTATGGATATTGGAAGAACTGTGGAGCATTTGAAATATGTTAGAGTACTTGAAATACCTGGGTACTTGAAATACTTTAGAGTAATTGAACTACTTTGAGATTTGAAGTACCTATTAAATTACTTCAAATAATCTGAAATATTTGAAATACGGTACTTGCGATTTACTTGAAGTACTTTCGGCAAGTATTTGGTATTTGAATTAATTTGCTTCAGGTCATAATACTTGGGAAT
This sequence comes from Rutpela maculata, assembly GCA_936432065.2. Taxonomy (NCBI): domain Eukaryota; kingdom Metazoa; phylum Arthropoda; class Insecta; order Coleoptera; family Cerambycidae; genus Rutpela; species Rutpela maculata. Next base: position 155,469,929 of record OW386287.2, read on the forward strand.
TGGAGCAGCAAGTACTTTGTCAGGTACTTGGTATTTGGTACTTCAAGTACTTTCATTGGGTACTTTCAACAGCTCTGCTATCAGTTCTGATTTTCTGTCACCATCTACTAGTCTAAAAGCAGTATGAATAGTAGGGCCGGCCGAAAAAAATAAAAATTTGAATTTGCAATTGATATAGCTTATAATTTGTTGCCACGAATCTAAAACTAATTAGGTTAAATTTTTAGCCAAATCGGTTACTATCTAGCCGCCCCCCCCCCCCCCCCCCCAGGGCCTTGGAAATGGAAAATGCAAATTTTTCGATTTTTTTACATTTTTTAAATTGAAGGTTGAAATTTTCTTATGACTCTTCATTAATGTGTAAACGTGTGTGGCATAAGTTTTCCGAATAAAATATTTTTCAGTTCCAGGGAAATAAGAAATTTGTCACTAAAAAGTAGAATTTGACGAAAATATCTAATTTCCCTGGAACTGAAAAATATTTTATTCGGAAAACTTTTGCCACATACACTTAATAAAGAGTCATAAAAACATTTCAAACTTCAATTTGAAAAATGTTAAAAATCGAAAAATTGGCCTTCTTCATTTTAAAGGCCGTGGGGGGCGGGGGGCAGCTAGATATTAACCAACTTGACTAAAAATTTAACCGAATTAGTTTTAGATACATAGCAACAAATTATCATTTGCAAATTCAAACTTGCATTTCTTTCGGCCCGCCCTAATGAATAGTGATAAAGGCCTTATTTCAAATAGCCCGCTTTATTGGATAGAAGGTCATGTACTGAATAGTGGGTTGCGTTGAACCATGACATTAGTTTAGTACAAAAACAGCATGTATTGTTTAATTTTCATTAGTTTTTAATCATCTGCAGAAGATTCTAATATAGTTGGTGAAACACACATCGAGTATAGCATTCGAATATTTGTAGAACTAATCCCGTTGGAGGGATCCACTCACATTATTTACAAGACACTGACTTGTGTTGCTCGACTTTATTAAAAGAAAAATGAGCCCGCAGCGTCAAAGGTGTCCGAGTCTGCTTCGGGCTGACGAGAGCTAAAAGCTCAAAACCGATATGCAAATGACTGCCGAAGCAGCGAGACTTCTTTAATTTACGCAAAGTTCCTTTTACCAGCATTTTTTGCAAGCACACTACGTTTCTAGTAATGATGGTAATATCATTCAGAGTCAAAAGGAATGCGACAAAATTCCATATTTCATCTACCATCCCTCTATATTATTACTTCTTTAGTAATCCCTACTTAACAATATTGTGAATTCAGAGATGTAATTGTGATTCGACTTACAATTTTGAATTCTGAGTTAAAAAAATCGGCAGCTACTGAAAGCGGCTGGAACCTCCCCACACGGTGGATCCTTATCAGCTGTATTTGGATATTACATCGGAAATCAGAGCACTAAGCAAACAGATAAATTACACGTGACTTTGGAGCCATTTATTTCATCAACAAATATCGAACGAACTGAAGCGGACTACAAGCAATCTGTTAAAACATAACCTCTCATGTTTGTTTATGTTGCATGTTAATCAATTGCCGGATATTATAAGGGTATTAACAGATAACGTTTCGAAGATTTTGTAAAATATTGGATAATGAAAAAAAATAATACAGAATTTAGCCCAAATGACACTCTAACTTCAACAAGTCAATAACATTATGGACTGTTCAAGCAGACTACGCATGCATCAAATTAAAATCTTCCTGCTCGATCAAAAAGGTTGAGCAAGTCGAGCTTCGTCCGAGGCCTTTATTTTGTAATATTCGAACGTTTAAGATTTAGCTCAGTTAGCTCGATTTGCAATGAACGATTGTGACGTGTCGCATCAATCAGACGTAATATCCGAACACGGCTATAAACAATTATTACCTTAAAAAAAACAACTAAAATAAGTTTTGACATTGTCAAAAATATTTGGGTTGGTAACCTTTACGAATGTTGATTTTTAGGTTATGAAATATATTTAGGGACATAACATGTTTTAGTTTTTCAAGTTTATTCTCATTTTTAATGTTTGACTACGCATTTTTAGCTTGGAGCCACAGTGACTCCGAGCAGATAGTTAAAAAACTCATGCAAATAATTTTTCTATATAGACCATCTTAGGATGACGTCACGATAAGTCGACCATATTGCCTGAGGGATAACCAAACTTTCTATTCCAATGTAAACAAAGAAGTAATCTCAGTTTTAAATGTGAAATAAAAATAAAACACCATCTTTTTTTGCGACAAGGTGCGATTGTGAGATAAGGTTTATTTTGAATGTAAAAAAGCTTAGAAGAAAGGTAAAGAAATCACTTTCTGGCAGAGTCTATTGAATACTACATACGGATAATATATCACTGAAATCTAGCACTTAGTTATTTAAATGTAAACTTGCCTTGCCCATAACAATGAATACATTTGAGTTTATCTTTCTTGCACAAACTTCTTGCACAAATCCAGCCTCATAATATTTATATGCTTGTAAAGATTTGTATGCCTTTAACTGCTGATCTGCGAAGAAGCTGTGAGTCGACACTAAGTAATTTACCATATTAATTACGGACACACAAGGTAAAATAGACAAATCTGCAGAAAGGTCTCCAGTCTCCACTCCAAGGGTGTATGGGTCAATATTGTCTATTATTTTGATTTTCTCATCGTAGCGACACTTTACATCACCCATAAGGGTTGGATAATATTCACTATATGACATTATTACGAAAACACACACAGTTTCTCAAGAAAATCAGAAAAAAATATATAAAACCACGCAAACTGCGTGTTGTTGTCCCTCAAGCAAAATGTCAAAATTGTCAAAACCATGTGACCTAAAAATGATTGATTAATAAAAAAAATAGATTAGGCAATCCAACAACCTGTCAAAATTATTTTTCAATATGGCGCTGAGGGCAAACATGGGGTTTATTTTAATTAACTCGCGGAAACGTAGCCAAGGCAACCGAAAAAAACTCATTTAACGAATGAAAATAAAGGATTGCCGGACATTTGCCCTCAGCGCCATGTTGGAAGTCACGTGGTTTGGATCGCCTAATTGCTAATTACAGGTTAGATTTCTAACCCACAAAAAGAGTCCTATTTTATTAGGACAAAGTATTTAGGACTTCATAAACATTACACTGTACTAGATTTTAGTTGAAAGTACGGGAACCAGGCAGAAATTTTAATAACAGCTACGTAATATTCTTAAATCTTAAGAAATATATATTTTTGAGGTTAGCTGTGACGTCACGTACCATAAGCTATAAATCAACATTCACAAAGGTTACCAACCCAAATATTTTTGACAGATGGCAAAATACGTTTTCCCCTAACAATAATACCAATAATATTTTTTAGATGCTGTCATATGTGCGCATATAACGAATTATTTTTAATTTTTTTAACGGAAACCAAATCGAAAGGGTGCAAGTGTGATATATCGTTGAAATTGGAATTTATACTGCTTTTTAATGGTTCAATTACAAATTCTAAGTAATCATAAAATAAACAACTTGTGCCAAAATGGCACTAAACGTAATCCGATCTCAACCAAAACCTTTTCAGATCTTCTGGAGCACTAAAGAAACCCTCATGTAAAAGTTTCATCCAAATCCGTTTAGTAGCTTCGTAGCTATCGTGCTAACACACAGGCATTAGTTACAAACCACTTTTTTGGGTTTCCGGGACCTCGAAATCGTAAAGATTTGATGTTATCTCAATTTTCGATTTTGGATTAATTGTAGTAACCTCCCACAATTATTGTGGGGAGGTTAATAAACACAACACTATAAAAACTAAGTTCGTAGGCAAGAGCACTTAATAATTTTGATTATTGATACGGGAAACAACTAAACGAAAACATCCGTTCGTTGGTAATGGGTGGTAGGGATGGCCATCTTTTGGGAAAACCATATAACTCTTGGTGGACAGCTTCCCTGCCAGATGTGGCCGGAGTAGTGTTCATGGTGGATCGTTTAAGTTTGAGTTGATATATTTTGTTTTATCTTCTGGCCTCGGCCGATTTTTCACTAAATCGGTCGGGGAAGTAAACTGTCAAATTTTTGGTTTCAATGTTTTTCTGGGGGAATTTGGTTTTTGACAGTTTTCGAAAAAATATTTTAGGTTGGTACCAATGTCTTAAATTATTTTTAAGTTATGTAGCACTATTTTTAGGTTATGTTGCCGGAAGAATTTCCGGCGGGATGGCGGAAGTAGCGGAAATAGTTTTTAAAATATAATGTCACTTTTGAAGTTTTATTGGAAAAAACTCCCCGAAAACGTTCCGGTGAGATTGCTTATACTTGTAGGGCTTGTGAGCGGTTCACGAAGGCTTCTCACACCTTCCGTGGGCTTTATGAACGTCGAAAAAACTTGTAATGTCTCGATGCACTTGACACTCAAATTTACTCAGCATACAGTCTGCACGCTTTAACACACTAGTCTATTGAACGTTAGGTTAGACCACTGAGTACAGTAACTATACAGAGGCGAAGGCTAGCCTTCCCGCCAAAACCAAATTTGTATACTCATCGCCATTTCTTAATTGTTTAACAATCAACCTCACTTTTATCTTGACACTGTTGATGTTTATCGTGTTAAGTTTGGATTTGTGAATTTTTTTTTCCACTCATTTTGGGATATTGAAAACATTAACCGAGAATTAAAATTCTCATAAATAAAACCTAGTGTACAACTCAATTGAAAATAGGCGCCAATTATAAGCAATTCAAATTGTAATCTTTTTCAATCCAACTCGAAATACACTGTCTTTTCAGTGTATCCTTAAATGGGGATCTGCACATGACGTCATAGCTAACCTCAAAAATATATATTTCTTAAAATTTAGTACTACGTAGCTATTATTAAAATTTCTGCCTGGTTCCCATACTTTCGACCAAAATCTAGTTCAATGTAATGTTTATAAAGTTATAACTAGTTTGTAATAGATGGCAGGACCAATAAGTTCTCTCATTACTTACGCATAGATAGAAAATTTTACAGGTTCTGTGCATACGTACATACAGTGTTGCATACATTCCCGGCTTCCTGTTTTTGACAAGAGTCCAGTGACATCTGACATTAAGTAGCTAAATTAAAACTTTGAAAGAATATATGTAACACTACATGCAGTATTGCACGTGTCGTCACAGCTAACCTCAAAAATATATATTTCTTAAGATTTACAGGTATTACGTAGCTATTATTAAAATTTCTGCCTGGTTCCTGTACTTTCAACCAAAGTCAAGTTCAACGTAATATGTATGAAGTTTTAAATAGTTTGTCACAATAAAATAAGACACTTTTGCAGGTTAGGAATCTAACCTATAATTAGCAGTCTATTTTTATTAATCAACAATATTGAAAAATTATTTGCGTGAAATTTTAAATATTTGCTTGGAGCCAGTATGGCTCCGAGCTAAAAATGCCTATACAAACATTAAATATGAGAATAAACGAAAACACCTTAAAATTTGAGGTTGTGTTAGTTATACGATGCACATGCCCAGGTAATTGTAGGACGTTATTGCTCGCGCCATCTATTAAAGTAAATAGAAACCATGCACTTACGAAGCCATTATTATAATAGGAAAGTGCCGGACCACCTATTTAATACACCGTGGTGTAGATGCAACTGGTACGCAAGGTCACAGAAAACGAGCCATCAAAACTGAAAGGAACCGCCAAAGACTTCGCCTCTGTGCAGTTACTGTATTCTGTGGTTCCACTATAAAATATATTTTACACAAGAAGCGTGTTTGGTTTTTAATTTTTTTCACGGAAACCAAAGCTTAAGAGTGCAAGTGTGATATATCGTTGAAATCGGAATTTTTACTGCTTTTCAATGGTTCGATTACAAATTGTAAGTAATCATAAAATAATCAACTTGTTGTGCCAAAACAGCAACAAACGTAATCCGATCTCAACCAAAACCTTTTCAGATCTTCTGGAGCACTAAAGAAACCCTCATGCAAAGTTTCATCCAAATCCGTTTAGTGGCTTCGCCGCTATCGTGCTAACAGACATACACACACACACACACACACACACACACACATACACACACACAGACATTTTTCAAAAACAACTTTTTTGGGTTCCTGGGACCTCAAAACGTAAAGATTTGATGTTATCTCAATTTTCGATTTTGGACTAATTGTAGTAACCTCCCACAATTTTATTGTGGGGAGGTTAAAAATATTATTAATGGCATGGCCTTTCTACGCTTTCGTACATACCTATACAAAGTATTACAATATAATTTCATAATATATTAGAAACATATTAAGAACTTTTTAGAATTCTGATAATTCAATAGACCTATTGGAAAATTATGTGATTTCAACCAAGAATAATAATAATAAAGTCATAAGTACCTTAACCGTTATATATAAAAGTAAATACTAAAACTTAAAGGGAATAACTGAATTAACCTAATCGTCACAATAACCTTATCAGAGCCCGCACCTTTGATGCAAATATAGTGCATTGTGCAAAACAGATCAAAGTAAACATACGAGCACTGAGAAAAGAACAAACATCAGAGGCACTTGCTCATCAAATTAATAATCCACTACGTTATTTTCATGAGGACGAGAATAATATTATCCGGTCTGAATGAGATTAGATATATGCAAAAGAAATATTCTGATGTTGCAGAAGGCAACCTTGGAATCCTACATAGGTGAAAAGCAGAGAGGCCACCGAGAAGAAAAATAACAAATATAGTAGGAAACTAAGGCGACAACTACTGAGGAATATGTGTGATTACAAAAGAAGAAAGTGTACATCTAGGAATAAGAACGAGGAGAGAATTTGTAGATTTTAGTTTCCTTACTAATTTAACAGAAAATTATAAGTTTACATTAGTGAAATCACACGTATCCGATCATAAAGCGCAGTTATTTAGTTGTGGTAAACCTGTTAATGACATTACTATTACTTTTTTAAATAGTGACAAGATATGTAGAAATTTTTCTGAACCTTTCATGTTTCATTTTGCTAATCTGCTCCATAACAACTTTACTAAGAATCATAATAATATCAATGATTACTGTAGTAAATACTTGACGTATCTCAGTGGTGTCTGGGTATAATTTGTCAAAAGAAAGTTATGACGGACAAAAATAATAAGCCTAAAACTGATTTCAGAATAAAACAAGAATTAAATAACTTAGATTATCTCTATCATATTGCTAAAAACTCTGGTTGTCCCGAACTGTTGAAATCATTCAGAAACCATAAAAAAGTATAAATAATAAAATATCCAATATAAGAACAGAAATTAATACAAACAGGATTGAAAATTACCCGAATAAAAATAAAACTTTAGGGAAATTGTTAATAACAGATTAGGCTGACAAAAGCAGAAAACAGAAACTAGTATAAAAATAAATAACGAAATTGTAAATGATGAAAAATATAGTGAGCTATTTGCTAACTATCTGTGTCTTCTTGTGTCAAAAATAAACTGAATAATCATTTTGGAAATAAATTGTCGAATAACTGCACAATGGTCGAAACAATGGAGACGAAATCATCACTATTTACTTTATAAGAAAAATGTATAGAACTTAATTTGTAGCACATTATCCTTTTTAAATTTTATTTTTGTCGTTGGATAGACTGGAAACAAGATACTCTGAAAATACCGTTTCTTTCTATCATTTGCGAAGGTGCAAATATTATTAATGCCAGCCACTAAAATTTACAAATTCTTCAAGTTTGATTTAGTCTTGTTGCGGCTCGTGGCCTAAAAATTTAATTAGTAACAATATGTTATAATGATGGGAAGTAAGTGACCAGTATTCCGTGATCTTATTTTAACGATCTGTATGCTAAGTTCTAAAATCTAAGTTTTGAAACTATATTTAAATTAGTATTAAGAAAACTTCAATATTCCTGTAGTTTAGTTTTGAATACATCATAGTTGTATATACCTTACTTTTAAGGATGAAAATTTGGGATTCTCTAAATTAAATATAATATTTGCTGATGTACATAGTTGTTTGATCTGGTAATTGGAAACTCGAGTGATAAAAATATTTTTATAAGAGTTAAAAATTAAAGTAAACTTATGAGATCCAATAACCACGTTATGAACATAGATATTTGTTAAGCCACTACACGCATCAATAGCGAAATTAATTTATTAATTTACGTTTTAATGTGATAATTTTTTATTTCTGTAGTAGATTGTAATATTTTTAATTTATATTTTTAATAAATTGTGCGTTAAGCCAAAGCAAGTGTATTATTTTTGTATGTACAATGCCGTAGGTAAGTGCTTATCACCTCATTTAACCTACATTTTTCAGTTCATAGAAACGTAATTATGGACACTCCGAAGGTATAATCTGCTGCGTTTCATGTTTCACTGAAAAAAAAATGTTTTATTCGATAAGCAGGCTATATTTCTGTGCAGTGTTTTGTATCCTGTAGATCCTTTTTTTAAATTTTGTATCGAAGTTTAAAAAAGAATTCCATCCATATACGTTTTTTATATAATATGGTCAATTATTACTCTGAATTGGCTTTAGGGATTTTATTTCAATTTTTTACAAACTGTAGGTTGTGATGGCTCGACAGAGGATTCATTATATTTTCGTCAAGCTACATCTAGTGTAAGATAAGCAAAAATTGAGATCAAGGTTCTTTTTAATTGAAAATTTTACAAATACGCTAACGATTCATAATTCGTTCATTATTGTTGCTCGGTGATGGTCCTATTTTGGTTTTTTCAACAAGTAGTCCAGTGTTTGACGGTTTTTTGCTCAGAATTCTTTCGTACAAAACCAATTGATGTAAAATTTGGATAGTAATTAGGAAATGACACAAGAAACAAAAGTTATATAGTGCCGATTTGTGCTTTTACTCTGGAGGTGGATGCCACCTCTTCTCGAGGGTGGAAATTATTACATTCAAAATAACTGCAGAAATCGATAGGGGGATAAATTCTAATCAAAAAATGTCCTATAGAGTTTTTTCGATGAGTCAATACTTTTTGAGTTAACCCTGATTGAAAATGTTGATTTTTCGTCTAAAAAAATCATGTTTTAGAACGATTTTTCGCGAATAACTCGAATACCTTACGTTCTATCGAAAAAATTATTATAAGCAAAAATGAAGCTTATAAAATAATATAAAATCGAATGATTTTTCTTCTGATTTCTGTAGATGTAATACGAACCGAGTTACGGCTCGTTGAAAGTGACTTTTTGTTCGCCGAAAACTGAATTCGAACCTTTCAACGTTAAAATAACGGAAAAATGGAAAATTTTTGGAGGAAAACATATAAGACATTTTTAAAAGTACGCGAGGAGACTTTTAAAATGAGATTCGGTAAAAGTCGTTAGCATGAAAACTAACGGAGTTATGACGAAAATAAAATGGTTGTCTCGTTTTTTCGGAGAAAAAATCAGCAATAAAACAAATGGCTTCACCGCAAGAATTGAAATTGAACGTAATCCATTTACAGTTTACTTTATTTAAGTACCAGAAACATGTTCTAGAAGCTTGATTGGTTTGGGATGCCTAGATTTGAAAAAAGTTTGAAATTTCTTAAAAAATTTTCATTTTTTCACAATAATTCAAAAACTAAAGAAGATACGTAAAAAATACTAGAGTACAAAAATTAAGCCTTTCTTTTGCTGAAAATTTTATTATTATTTTTTAATTTCTCTAATTTTGGAGCATTTATAAACAAAAAATTTTCGATCTTATTTAGATCAGGTGGATATATTTTATGATAGTACTTAAGAGCTGGAAGAAATTTTAGAAGCCGGTAGATACTGCACATTATTACCGTACGGAAATACAGTTAAAAAATTGAGTCGTATCGAAGACATATCAGCGTTTCTCGAGCAGATGCGCTATGATTCCTTTATTAAGACTACCACTAAAAACAGTGCTGTGAGATTATCATCCTTTGCTCCGATAGTTGATGCTCTAAGTTATATTCCAGGACATGAAATAATGTTTATTCTACTTATTTAAACATGATTTCAATCTATGTAACCTTAAATCTATGTTTTTAAATTTTTTCTTAGAAGGGGTAGATCTCACCCCCAAAAAACAAAAAGCACACATCAGGAACATATAACTTTTGAAGAGGAGGGTTAGATGAGCTTAATTACTTTTCATCAAAATCGATGTTGTACGAAAGAATTCTGAGGTAATACTCTATTTTTATCGTCAAACACTGGACTAAAGGAACGATCAGTGTAGTGGGTAGAACTCTCAAAAACTAGACAAAATTCAAATTTCGTCCGAATTTCATTACAATTCGTATTTATACTCTATTTGACAGAGACAGAGAGTAATAAAATCTCATTATAGATGCATATCCTCTAATAACGTGGTCAGGGTGCTATATGAAATTTTAAATATTCCTTCATATATTACATGGTTTATTTGTATTATTAGAACAAATCACTTGCAATACATACTATGGGTATATTACTACCTACTTTATTTTAAAAACTCGATAAGATTCGAGCTGTCCTTAGTTTTGGGCTAATCTGAACTGTATCTTTGATTTCTCTCATTTGATCATCATCTTTGGCTCTACAATCCAGGGTGGGTCTGGTCTGTTCTACGATTAATTTCCATTCCTTGCTGTTATTTGCCAATTTCTAATTCTCAGCGTTCTTAGGTTCTTCCACTTGGTCTTTGAATCTAGCTCTGGGCCTACCTCTCTTTCCACTTCCCAAGCCACCTTTATCTGTTGACTTTGATGGATCAAGCAATATCAATTTCTTCGCAGAGGAAGTAGAATTCAAAATTATAGCGCCTTTGCCACGTCCTGTTCTCCTTCACATATAACGAAGTATCTTTCGTTCAAAGCAGCCAGCAGTTCTTCATCGCTTTTTGTCATCATCCACGTTTCTAACGCGTAGGTGAGGACACGTTTAAAAAAGGTTTTATGTATCAATACCTTAGTTTTTTTGGTTACCATGCTCGATGCTTTTTCAGCCCAAAATATGTTCTATTAGCCAGGTATATTCTTCTCTTGATATCTGAACTTATTATGTCATTTTCATTTATTTGAGATTCAACATATATACACTATCTTACTCCTTCAAATGCATATGTTTTTATCACCAGATCTTCGGGTGGCGCTAAATTGTTACTATTAGAAACTTCCATATACTTTGTTTTAGCTATATTAAACTGAATCCCCGCTTTCCTTCCTGCTGCTTCCAATGCTTTGAAAGTGTGCATCAAGTCCCTTTTTTGATCTTACTATTATATTAGTGTCAGCCACGTATGCTAGTATTTGTGCGCACAATAAACTATCTCCTTGTCATGGTCTTGTTGTTGAAAGGATCTTGACAAGTTGCCTTAGACTTTAATTTTGCAGTCGACTTTTGAGAGGGTTTCCTTCACTAATTTTATTAGGTGTATTGGGATAATAAATTCTATTCTGGCATTATACAGTGACTTACTATCTATGTTATCATAGAGCTTCTGATATCTATGAATAAGTGGTGGGTATTAATCCCGTATTCGTAAGTCTTTTTTAGCACCTGTCTAAGGAGATTAAAACAACACATTATACACATTATATATAAACAAATACAACAAAACTTCTCAACGTATGAGTAACCTAGTATGAGTAACCTGAACATGTCAGGCACAACATACCAAAAGTTACCAACAATAGTCCTTGAGCGTAATTTGTTATTGAACAAATTAGTTACAAAATACCAGTCTTTGTCAAATATATCTTAATATATTTGTTTTTTTTTAAGTAATTACGCCATTCGAAAGTACTGGAAATTTCACACGAAAAATATATATGAAGTTTTTTTGTACGATCCAAAATGTAGGTTCCAGATTTTTTTATTTAACGCACGAAAATGAAACGTGGAGATACGTAAGAAAGGCGAGCGAAGCGCGCGCGGCCTCGGGCACGCTACACTAAATTTGATGTAACTTTTGAACTAATTAATGAAATTTACCTCACAAAAGCTTAAATGAAAGAAGAAACATGTAGCTTTTGGATTATTATATTTTCAAATATAAAGATGAATGTATGTAGGAATAATACATAATATATGAATTCGAAACATAAAGAGATTTGCGTTGAAATAGGTAAAAGCTGTCCCATTTCTAAAAACTTGAAGATGGAAACTTGGGTCTTTCACATTTTACTCTTGAAGTAATGTATAATAAGATCCGATGAGTGAAAAAAATCTCAAAAATTTATTTTTGAATATGTACACTTCCAAAATTTTAACATTTTGAGAAAATGATAAAATTTGATATATATATATAACTAACTTTAACCACCTATTTCTCTGGTTTAAATCGCGTTATTAGATCTCTGTGGGTGAGATTTTTAAAGTTTGAAATGTTTACTTTAAGATGCTTCAAGGGGATTTACCTTAAAAATTATATTAACCCCTTTTTTTTACGAAAATAAGAAATGTATATATTTGCTCAAATATTCGTGAAATTATGCGTTAATAATTTATAAAACAAATTATTTAGCCCACCTATGCAGCATACGTTTATAGCAGGACCTCAAAATAAGTAGATCTGATGATGGAAAAATTTTGGAATATATATAAACCTATACTTTTCACGAAATATTGAAAAACCGCTGCCCAAGGAATCACTACTTCCACATCCAGATTTTTATCCAAGTCACTCACAACGAAAAAATTTTGTATGTAGAAATAATTGTTTATGGAAATTTAATAATATAATATTTGAAATCCTCTACCCCAAAAACCCATAAAACGATACCCCACATCGGTAGCGGGGTGGGGGTGATAGTGGGGGTGGATGAAGTAAAAAAACATTTTGAGGTTTCTGGTTCTTGTACACACACTAAATCACATTTTTTTTTCATCCCCTTTAATAATGGGGTGGGGGTGGTAATGGGGGTGGCTAATGCCAAAATTTTTTTTAGGACCTTAGCTTCTCTTGTATATACTAAATACTAATTTTATGGACTCTTACCTGCTTCATTTACCTATTTTCCTCAAATTTACCCCCCAACCCTTCGACGGAACAGGATGAAAATATAATCTAGTTCTAGATCTCGTTAAAGTACATATGTGTACCAAATGTCAAGTCAATATCTCAAACGGTTCCAGAGTAAACGTGCGGACAAAAAAAGTTACAGACAGACCGACAGACCGACAGATCGACAGACCGACAGACAGAAATTTTTTTTTGCTCAAACTTAAAATCTCGACGTTTCGTGACATTCTAAGCCTATTTGAACAATAAAATTTTTTTAAATTTTTTTTATCGTTATTATACTTCCACTGGATGTGGAAGTAAAACTCAAGTTTTTTCGGTAAATCGACTCAATGTTGAATGTTTCTACAATTTTTATCCCATTTAATATCGAAAACATATTAAAAACATTCAGGTGGTTCAGGGCCATGAGTCAAATTATAATGCTTGAATAATAGAAAGAGATTGAAAGTAAAACATCTTCGCGGCAAGCAGTACGCATCACCTGACCCGCACGCTGCGCTGTGTGAATGTGTCCGCAGAGCATCGTAAAAGTAGTTTGGGCACTTTTTCACAGATCATCTTGTAATGCTATGTACAATATCGCGTTTTCACAGCTTCTTTTTAAGTTCTTATGTGAAGATTTAAATTGTGATTTTAATTGAATAATATTTTGAATTATTTTATTGCTTAATGGAAGTCGATCATATTGGATCAGCCACTTTGAATTACCTTTTTTTTGACATCATATTCTGTTTCAGCGACCTCCTTATATGTCAATTTGAATTAGATTGCTTTAAAATTTTCCAACTTATAATAATTTTGTAAAAAAAGTTTCTTTTTGTTTAAACAATTAATAAACAATTTCCTCACGATTATACGTTTATAACTTTTTATTTTAAGCTATGTAAAAGTGATGATCAAATGGTTTTAGGAAAATCGAAGCTTCCCGTAATTATTCCGAAATAATGCATATTTTCAGCCTCTATTGACTCCACTATAAGTCAATTCGATTTTTATTATCGATTCAGTTTTTAGTGCACTTCTCTTAAAATTCTATGTCGATGGACGGATAATATCTTTTGGGATTAAAAAATTCAGAGCCAGAGACTAATTTCATTGCATTTCTGAAAAAAAAAAATCGTTTATCGTTGTTCTTTTCAGATTTGTAATTAATGGCGATTTCTTTTATGAAGACATTTTTTGTAAGTGCGAATTCGTTTCTGAAAACGTTTACTGAGGAGGCCATCAAGTGTTGCTTAGGACCAGATATTTGTAGTACGTTAATTCTGTTGTCCGTTTTTGCCAGGTTCCATAATCATACCATGATCACAGAAAGAAAATATGGTGGAAGTACTGTCTAAAAATGCTTAAGGTGATTCTGTTATATCTTCTTCGACCAGAAAATATAGTCTAAGATAAAGTTTTACGTATTTTGTTTATTTTTCAGTGGAGAGGAAAGGGTTACTTCGGTTAAACGATATAATTATAGGACTAAGTATATATACCTCTGTGTCATGGAATTTATTGTAAAAAAAAATTGAAAAAAAATTGAACCGCCTTCCAAAAATTAACACTAAAAGTTGTGAAATAAAATTTTACCATCGCGTCGCCCAGTTAATTGAACCCTATTATCTAATATTGATATTGAAGTTGATTAAAAAAACCCCTACCCAAGGAATCACTACTTCCACATCTAGATTTTGCATCCAGGTCTCTCACAACGAAAAAAAAAATCATAAAAACAAATCTTTTAAGTTATCCTGTATATTAAATATTTTATTTTGCATTACAAACATTACATGTAAACATTTACCCTTTCAGAGTATGACACCAAATATTAATAAGTAATAGGTTATCCCCATTTATTCATATTTTAATCTTGTATTATACCCCACCTCGTCCCACTTTGTTCCCTCTTGTCCCATCTTCCCCCAATTACACTTAATTACCTTTAATCGCCCGCTACTTATCTTTAGTATCTTAAGTATTCACTAATTACCCTTAACTACCCTTATTAACTAAATACCCCCCTTAATATCCCATTAATTACCTTTAATTACCCCCCACTAATTCCCACTTTTTCCCACCTTCCCCTAATTACCCGTTAATTATCTTTTATTACCCTTAATTACCTTTACCCGCTAGTTAACCTCCTACTAATTACCAGAGCTGGGTAATTACTTGTAATTTAAAAATAATTACAATTACAAATTACTTTTTTGAAAAAGGAACTAATTACAATTACAAATTACTTTTTTTAAAAAGGAACTAATTACAATTACAAAGTACATGTCTTTAAAAAAGGAATTAGCAATTACTTTTCTAATTACTTTTCTAATTACTTTTATGATAAAGTAAATTATAGTGACCAAGCAGACAAAAAGGTAAGTAAAAAATTCTAATTAAAAGTGTTGTGTAATATTGCGTTTTAATATTTATTAGAATCGTTATTAGAATGTTTGACCTTAAGAGTAATCAGGAAAAATTAAATAAATATATAGAAAATGCAGCTCACTAGTGGAGTCGGTTTAGGAAAGGATTGGGAAAATTTTTAAGATAGATGCAGACCCTGCGGAATTTGTAATGACGAGTATAATAAAACCCTAAAATTTTAATTTCCAAAAACGGGTGAAACCATGCCGAAAAGGGGTATTTTGGGCATTTTAAGGGTCAAATTTGTTGTTTTAACTTTTTTTTGATCACTTAAATAACTAGTTAAGAAAAGAAAATGGTATCCTTTTATTCTCAATATTAAAGGAACCTTCAGTTTAAATTTGGGGAAGATATCTGACCATCCCCCTCCTGATATTTATATATATATATATATATATATATATACGAAAAAAAACTGAGAAAATCAAATTTCGGTTGTCTCGATCAGATCTCAACCGATTTGGCTGAAATTTGGAATGGAAGTAGTCTTTATCACACAAAAACTGTTAACCAAATTTCAGCCAAAAATGTTAAATAGTTTGGCTGAAATTGCAGTTTCAGTCAAATTTTCTGAAATTTTCAAATCGTAATATCTTCGGACCTAAAAGTTGGATCAAAATTTGCTTCGTGGCAAAAGGTAGGCGAGGTATAATATCAAAATACTCGTTTTGAAAAGTAAAAGATAGACCACGGTTACCCTTCGATTATACATGAAGCGACTACCTGAGTCACGTAAAAATAAAAAAAAAATAAAAACTGTAACACATTCACATACAGAAATAAATACACGCACGCACACACATATATAATATAACATGCATTTATCTATACCTAGTCAAAGCAGTAGGCACGACTATACAAATAAAAAATATATATATTTTTTAAAGTTTTATAAATAATAAATACAATTGTTTTCTGCTTTATACAAGTGCGCGCACAGATAGTCACTAAGTACACATATATTATATATATAATGCAAATGACTAAAAAAGGACCGAATGTAAAACAAAAGTGATTCTTGACTTATATCATGTAAAAGTACAGAAAATAACCTACCTTTTGCCATAAAGCAAAATTCGATCCGTCTTTTAGGTCCGGAGATATTTCAATTTGAACATTTCGGAAAATTTGACTGAAACTACAATTTCAGCCAAACTATTTAATATTTTTTGCTGAAATCTGGTAAATAATTTTTGTGTGATAAAGACTACTTCCATTCCAAATTTCAGCCAAATTGGAGATCATCAAGATAGCCGAAATTTAATTTTTTCAATTTTTTTCGTATATACATAAAACTACAAATTCAAATTTGCAGTTTAAAATGTCCAAAAAACCCTTTTCGGCCAATAAAACACGGTTTCATCCAAGATTTGATAGAAAGATCGTCCTAATAAAGCCATCTCTTGCGTCAGCGCAAGATTCTGGGATTTTGTTATACTCGCCATGACAAACAATTTCCGCCGGGTCTGCATCCATCTTAAAAAATTTCCCAACCTCGCTATTTTATTTACTAAATCGACTCCACTATAATAATAATGCCTAATAATAATAAGAATGATAATAATAAACAGTAAACACATTTAGTTTTTAAAAGTTTATTGAATAAAAAACAAATGTGCAGAGGACCACGGCAAAAACTCGTTTTTAGTCAGTAACTTTTTTTGAACCTTTCAGATTCATTTTAAACTATGGAACTGTAAAATTCTGCTTTAATGCATTCTTATTTGTTAAACTACTTACGCATGTTCTTAAAGTAATTGTAATTGAAAAAAGTAATTGTAATTGGAGAAAGTAATTGTAATTGGAAAAAGTAATTGTAATTGGAAAAAGTAATTGTACTTATAGAAGTAATTTGTAATTAGATAGTTCAAATAATATAATTACAAATTACAATTCCTTCAACAATTTTCCTGCAATTACAATTCCAAATTACTTTAGTAAAAAAAAGTACTTAATTACAATTACAATTACACGAAAAAAAAAAGGAATTGTAATTGCTAATTACTTTTTCACCAGGAATTACCCAGCTCTGCTAATTACCAATTAATTGCCCTTAATTGCCCCACTAGTTATCTGCTCTTTACCCCCACTAATTCTCACTTTGTTTCATCTGGATGAGGCCTTTAGTTCTGGTATACAGTTGCACACACTAAATCACAGTTTTGTTTTTTCGCCTCGTTTAATAATGGGGTGGGGGGTGATAATGAGGTAGCTAATGGAAAAAAAATTTGGAGACCTTAGCTTCCTTTATATATACTAAATATCAATTTTATGGACTTTTGCTTGATTTATCTATTTATCCCAAATTTACCCCAATTTACCCCCAACAGAATAAGATCAAAATGTAATATAGTTCTAGATCTCGTTAAAATATATACGTGTACCACATTTCAAGTCAATGTCTTAAACTGTTAATCGTGCGCACAAAAAAGTTACAGACATAGAGACAGACTGACCGACATGCGACATTTGTTTTGGCTCAAACTTAAAATCTCGATGTTTCATGTAATTTTAAGCTTATTTGAACAATAAAATCTTTCTAATTTTTTTTTATACTTCCATTGGATGTAGAAGTAATACGTATGATCCGGTTTTTGTTCATTTTTACACTGGCCCAAATATCGAAGTTAGGTAATAAGGTACAATTAACTGGACGACGGTATTTTTTTCAATTCTTTTTTCAAAAATGTTTTACCCTTTTCACTGATCTCTTTATTTAACTTCTTAAGCTTTGACGCCACACCTGTTATTAGACGGTCCTGAAATCTTCATGTAGATCTCATGTAATTCTACAAAAATATTGACATTACGGCAGCCATGTTGGATTCATCATTTTAATTTCTTAATTTTTAAAAGCAAATTCGGACTATCAATTTAGATGCAATTTCAATGAAATTTTACAATGACTCCTTCACCAAATTTGCAGCTAAAAAAATGGTCTCTGATTTTTTCTCACACTATATGTACCTTGATAAAATTATTATAGGACCACGCCCTTTGAAGTTTGAGAGATATTTATTAGAAATCGCTTAAGCCAATCCAGAGTAATGACTGAACATGTATAAAAAAAACGTGATGGTTGAATTGAGAGCTTCCTTTTTTAATTTTTGTGTTGTTTAAAAATTACATTTATTCGACCTTTAATAAAGGACATATCTCATTACTGTTCTTTTTTAGGAAAATCCTGTATTTTTTAAATCAAGAATCTATAGTTGCATATTTTTGATATTTTATTCTTATCTGGAAACTAGAAAAATCATTAAAAGTTCTGTGGGAAATTAATCCTAGGTTTGGGTCACTTTCAACATATTGCTACTATGACAAACCACAAAAAGATATTAGTTGATTGGTTGAATTGGTTGAATTTCAGATATCTGTGGTGGAATTTCAATCAATCACTGTTTAATTCCAGCCTCATGATTTTTTAAAACGTAACTGTGTCATTCCGCTTGTGTGGTCGTTTCACACAAAGGTCTATTTTGCATAAATTTTAAATAACATCAGAAAGTTGTTAACCGTTAATTGTATAAATAATAAGTGACCTTTGTAAATGGTCAAATTTAAATTTTAGCACAATGCAGATTAAGATTTGCTAGAAAAAAAGAGATATTTTAAGTGGTCTCATTGATTTGGAGGTTATCTATAATTTCAATTTATATTATAATTTTTATAATTTAATTTACTATGAAATTAAAACTATTTTAATGAAAGACTAATTTTAATTAGGTTTATTTACAGACAATTAAAATATTATAATTAAAACATTATTTGACGATAAAATCGAATCTTCAGAAAAATAAATTGCAGCTACAAAGTCTATATTTTATTAGTACCATATTAGTACAGTAAATAGATGTTTTAACTTCGGAATAATGTCATATGAATAGGATTTTGTTAATATTTGGCAACTTAATAAAAAATTCATCAAGGAAAGGTTTTTATATTATGCGGCGGCTTGCTAATTTATAGGGGATGGATGCTACCCATTATCACAGGGTGAAAACTAAAAAAAAAACAATAACGTTGGAGCTGAAATTTTAAGAAGAAAAGATTCTATCCAAATTTTCATATAAATTGATAGTCTTTAACTTATAACGGTTTGAAAATTTTAATTTAGCTTGAAAAAAGGGTATTTCAAATAGGTTTTCGTCAAATAACTCGAAACGCACTACATTGAGTGAAAACATGGTAGAGACAAATAAGAAAGCTACTAAATTGAGGATGAATTTCGTTTTTCTCTAATTTCTGGTTTTGGTTTGGATTCGAAGTTCTGGAAGTATAAAAGTGACGTCCAAACATATTTATAAGTATTTCATTTAAATGTTAAATATCTCAGAAACTATGGTACCTACTTACGTCAAAAACGCTGACAACCAAAATGAAAGACTATTAATTAGGCTGTTAAATGATTTTTTGTCTATTTCTATAACGTAAAAAAACAAAGAAGTTATGACAAAAACAACGTATTTTTCACATTTTTTTAATAAAAACGTTCACCATTTTGTTAATGTAAGTAGCCAGTAATTAACAAAAATGTATTCCCACATATTGTATTTCGTTAATATATAGTAAGATCTAGACGCTCAATTTTTTTTGTCTGCTTGCAGCGCTTGCTTTAGAAAAAAAAATTCATTCCAAACAGTAAAGGGATTTTTGAAAAATGTAATATTTTTGTTCCTTTACAAATATCTATAAACATTAGTTTTAGAGAAAAAATATGGTGGACATCAAAAATGAAGCTTATAAATTGAGAATGATTTTTTTTTAATATTTGTGTAGGGTAGATAGTTTCGGAGGTATTAAATTTTATAGATAAATAGCATAATTTAAAATGCTGAATATCTTAGAAACTGTGACACTTCCACCAACAATTCTAAGAAACAAAATTAAAGAAAATTAATCAGTCTTTAAAATAATTTTTTGTTTGTTTCTACATCACAAAAACTAAAGAAGTTATGGCCGATACAATGTGTGTTTGCACATTTTTTCTAACAAAATTTCGTTATTGTAATTGCTTAATAATTATTTTTTCAAAAATGCTGTTTTTCGTTATATAACATCACCTAAATGCTTAATTTTTTTGTGCATTTAAAATATTTGTTTTGCAAAAAGATTTCCAGCCCCCATACCCAGCCGCCATTTTGAATTTTTTAATTTTTACTTCACATTCGTAACCAGTGATCCCAAAAACAAAACTATCCTACTTTTCAAAAATAAATTAGTAATACTTTTTTAAATATTAAATATTTAAAATTAGGGGTGGTTTTCACCCCTTGAGGATAAAAGCAAGTATCTGGACCATATAGAAACTGAAGACGATACCTTTTACTACAATAATAATCCGCATAAAGGAAAATTATCGTTACACATGAAATTATTCCGAAATTTCATATATTTTATAGCTACTACACTATATTGGCAGTACTGGCTTGGTCCAGGAAATGTGCGCTAAAGTTTTTTCTACCATGAGATTTGATGATTTGTATTGACAATAAGCAAACTAGGCACATAATGTTGCTAATCGGCTTAAATCAATTTAATTTCAATTCTTCACCACCATCGACAAAAATAAGAAATTATACCTATAGAAGAAATTAGAAGAAATTATAGTATGTTATTATGTACGGCTTGAATAGGGCAAGTGTACGGGGTATTTCGTGAGTGAAGTTCCACAATAAATCCATTTTGAAAATGTTTGCGTAGCCTGCCTATTACAAAAACATCAGTAATAAACATGGGCGACTTTAGTTTTGTGAGAAAAGGTTCTCTTTGCCTATATCAAAATATAGAATGGTTGATAGTTTAGGGAAAACCAGACGGCAAGACGGGAAGAGAACACTTTTCAAATCAATATTTTGTAATGGAAATCAAGAAAAATAAAATATGTTGAATCACAGGTATTATAGAGTTGGCAGAGGCGGTGGGACACTGCAGACAAGGGAAGGTGGACGAGACGCCTCATCCCTAACATCAGAGAGTGGATGGAACAGAGGCATGGCGAGATAGGCTATTACCTCACCCAAGCCCTAAGCGGACATGGGTGCTTCATGGAGTATTTATATGATATTGGCAAGACTGACAGCAGAGAGTGTGCATATTGTGGAGAGGTCGATGACGTGGAGCACACCGTGTTCGCATGCAACAAATGAAGAGAAGAGAGACGAGACGGTGGGGCGTCGTTATTGTCTCCGGAAGATATGGTAGGGAGGACGCTAGAAATGGAAGAGAACTGGAGAAGGGCGGAGGAGGGAATAACACACATTATCAAGAAGAAGGAAGAGGACGAAAGAGAGATGGGTTCGAACCCATGGAGAAACGCCAATTAACACCGGCAACCTTAAATGACCTGTGGGTCCGATGAAAAGCGAAATCAGTCCCAGGCCAATAGGAAACACTGAAGAGAGGGAGGGGTTTTAGCTGGTTGGAGTCCAGCACTACTCGTTCGCGATAGATTCTAAGCGACGGGTGTCCATGATGATTTCCCCTCTCAAATAAAAAAAAGCGTATTGTAGACTAGTCCAATACTGCTGAGAAGTCTTCATCAGTATTGCCAGCATTACGTTATTTTTCGGGCTAAATCCTAGTATAAATTAGGACTAGATTGAAGAAGAATGGGCAAAAATTAAAAAATGAAACATAACTAGAAGTACAAAACTGGATAGATCCAATCTAAAATGAACTCCGGGAGGAGGAACCCATACACTGCGAGGGATTTGAGGAAAAAAACTACTGTAAAATTTTTTTGATGAGCGGGGGGGGCAGAGCGGTGATCACTGAAACGAGCTAGATTTCGCAGCGCGGTGCTAACGCGCTAAAAGTTGCAAAAAGGGGCTAGAAAATACAGAACGAGCTGCCGCTGGCAACACTAGTCTTCACTGTAAAGAGTTCTTGGGCACGCCTTCGACTAATCACATTACGAGTAAATACGGAGGGAGAACACTACTGCATTTGACAATCTCTCGCCTTAACGTTCTGAAACATTTATTGTTCTAGTATCGCCATCTAGTGACATTACATTAGTACCAGATGTCCAACTGTGTTCTCCAATGAAATTTTTAAGAATTAATATATTGAAGTGTTCATTGATATATATTTACCTATTTAATCCTTATTTTTAAATTAAGAAATTTAATAATTAAATTATGCTTTGCTTGTTTAAGCAGGGAGAACTTTAAGTACAACGAATTACAAAGTATAGTGCATAGTTTTGATTTTTTGAAATATTAACTTGTTGTTACTTTGTGATGGATTACCGTTTGCAAGTACATTTTTAGTTTATTTGTTTCCAGAGCGAGTGTGATTAACTTGTACATATGTAATAATTGATTTGCCTAATTGGTAGGCATTTTTATTTAATTTTAATTGCCGCAGTGATATTTACTTTGTAACTACGTTAATATAAGCCATTAAAAGCTGTGTTTAATTTATCTCTGTATGAGTCATATTACAACATTTGTATGGAATTGTTGCCGGGAGGATTTTGTATCTGATTAAATTATAGTAGGAACCTGGTTAAAAATTTATGAATTCAAGAAATTAAAGTAGGGAAGTTGAAATAGTTACAGATAGGCAAGGCCTATATAGTCCAGACAGCCTTGGGGAGTTATCTACTATATGGCGGTGTGTTTATATTATGTTTGTATTATTATATTACTACATATATAAAACAATACTATAAGTTATACGTTACGTTAACTTTGGGCAATAAGCTAGAAAAAAAATGTATAGATAAAATTTAAAAGTACTACTGGTCCTATTTGAGGAAAATATTTCACGAAACAAAACATCACACATGTCCAAATGGGTTCGATGCAAATTACTGAGATAAATCTGTCGATGAATCGATCTAAGTTAGTTTCCCACTAATAGTGACAACTGATGCAAAGTTGACAAAAAACGGGCTTTCATTGGCTATCAGGTTAATGAGTAAAATAATCGCTGTAAAACCCTATACACAGTTTTACCGTTGTAGTGTTGTTGATATTCACAAAAATGTAATATTTTATTTTGTAAAATATTTTCCGGAAATACCTTTTGTGCTTTTTAATTTTGTCTATAAATTGTTTCACGAGCAAATGTTTCAAAAGTAATATAGATCGTGTAAATTAACAGATCATTATCAAACACTATAAACTGTCAATTTATACTCTTTATATTATTAGACAATTATTCTCTCGAAAAAATTTTACCAGTAAACTTCTAAGCACTAGTGATAGTACGATAAAGATCAGGATTGACATCTTCGTCAAACCTTGTATACAAAGGCAGTGTTCCCAATCGAGGTTTGTAAAACAATATATATTATTTTTAAGATAGCAACATATTTTTAAAAGTTTGACTCTGACTGATCATTGATTTGTCACCTTTGGGAGTATGACGACCCTCCAAAATCTCCCAAAATTTAATACTACATCAATATTTAATAAACCTTATTTAACATTAAACAATAACAGACACATTGAAGAATAAATTTTACATTAACAGGATGTCACGTTTACAAAATCCCTAAGACTTTAAGTTAGTACTTTTTGTAGTAATAGAGCTAAATTTACTTAATGACTTGTTTTAAAAAAAGATAGTATCGATTTAATATCGATTTAGGATCAGTTGAACTGTATACACCTGTGCGCGATCTGAGTTCTTTAAAGGCGTTTGGTTTAATTGATAGAGGATATAAATATCCTTGGTTAATTTAGCTAAGGATACCAGTGACTAATCTTAATTAAAATAGTAAATTTTTAATAATTAGTATTAACACATTTAAATAATAACATTGCAAAGTAAGTATGAGTGCTAATAAGGGAGGCCTTGAGCCTCCCGATAAAAAATCACAACAAGAAATGTTAGAAGAACCCATGACTGTGGTGAGTACACCTTTTGATAAGGATAAAGCGGCTGATTTACCAACTTATGATTTAAATAATAAATATAGAGTGACCGACAGTGGCCCATTTTATGTTTTTGTAGAACATCAAAATAAAAACTTGGGTAGATTATTTCCTATTCGCGTAGGACATTACTTATTCAATAATAATGAATTCAAAACTAATATAGTCGATATAAAGTCGGTTGGAATAAATAGAGTTAAGGTAATTTTTAAAACTTGCGAAATAGCAAATAAATTAATCGGTCATGACCTGATTACATCGAATGGATTAATTGCACATATACCTAAATTTTATAATCATAAAAAAGGGGTAATAAAAATGGTTGATACATTTTTTGATGAACCATATTTAATGAAATGTGTACAGTCTAAAGCTAAAGTAGTGGAAGTTAAGAGAATGATGCGTAAAGTAAAAGATACTGATGACACAACAAAACTTATCCCTAGACAAATGGTAATTGTTACATTCCTGGGTAATAATTTACCCACAAATGTTCAAATAAATTTAGTTAACTTTATCGTAGAGCCATACATATATCCTGTAGTGCAATGCTACAGGTGTTTTAGATACGGGCATACACTAAGACTGTGCAAGAGTAAACAAAAATGTAAAAAATGTGCGCAAACCTATGATGACAGCCATGCTTGTGAGAGCGACTCTCCCTTTTGCATTCACTGCAAGAGCGATGAGCATTCTTCCTTAGACAGAAAATTATGCCCCATTTACAAGAAACAAAACAATATTAAAAAAATTATGGCAACCGAAAATACATCATTTAAAGAAGCAGAAAAAATTGCAAATAATCCGTCTTACGCAAAAATTGCAACAAATAATAGTTTTTCACCTCTCTATAACTTAGAAAATTTTCCAAATCTGCCTAGTAATAGGCCAAACACATATAATGAAACCCAAGTTCCATTTAATCGTCCTAGAATGCAATCAGTCTCCAAAAAACGAAAAGCTAGGTCGCCAGTGCGCCCTACGAGCCAACCTTTGCCCAAAAAAACCCCTCTCAATAAGCCGCAACCAATTATCCCTAACCCGTATCGGGACGAATTAATAGAATATAAAGAAAAACTTATTTCAGAAATCTCATTATTTATAAACGATGTTCTAAGAAATCCAGATTATTATAAACAACACTACTCAAATTCAGATATAGCACAGTCGAATATTAGAAGTTATATAACAACTATTTTAGGAGAACCAGTAGGGCAGATTCAGAGTGACAATGACTCCACATATTAAAAAATGTTTAAACATGCTACAATGGAACGCTCGCTCCATTGTAGCCAATAAATTTAATTTATTAAAATACATAGATGGCAATGCTACCGACGTTATTGTACTCCAGGAAACTCATATTAAACCCAAACAAACTTTCAATATAAAAGGTTTTAACTCAGTGCTAGAAAACAGAAATGACGGTAAAGGCGGAGTAGGCCTATTTATCTCTAAATCAATTGCTTATACAAGAATAAACCTAGTTAAAAATTTTCACAATAAAATTGAGGTATGTGCAGTCAAGCTTGATAAGATAGGTATCACAATAGTTTCAGTGTATAAGCCCCCAAATGTTATTGCCAGTAAATCGGATTGGCAAAATTTTTTTTCACAATTTGGTAACGACACGATTGTGTGCGGGGATTTCAATTCCCATCACAGCCTTTGGGGGTCTGTGGGGGATTGTGGTCAGGGCATGCGGTTGGTTGAGGCAATTGATACCACCGATTTCATAAATATTAATGATTATACACCTACTAGGATAACATTACCCAATCAACGACCTTCTATGTTAGATCTGACCTTTGTGTCTCCCAATCTGGTTAGCAATTGTGATTGGAGGGTGATTAGCGACTCCTTAGGTTCTGATCACTACCCAATTAGTATTAAACTGCACATACAGTATGAACCAGAAAAAATCATTCCATCATCTAAATGGAAAGAAATATCTGCTGACTGGTTAGCATTTCAAAAATACTTAGAAGACACACTTGATGACATACCGGAAAATATAGATAACCCAGATCAGTTTAAAATTTTAACAAACACCATCAATAATGCGGCAACTGCTTCTATGCCTATTAAGAAACCTTTTACGCCCTCCACATCGCTACCGATTTGGTGGAATGATGCATGCACGCACATAACATCAATTAGGAAAGAAACCTTACATAGATATAAACAATGCTCGAATCTCACAAATTATCTAGAGTACAGAAATGTTGAAGCCAGAGCCAGACGAATATTTAAGCAAGCTTATCGGAAATGCTGGATACATTTCATAAATAAACTAGATAAAAATACACCTGCAACAAAGATATGGCAATTTATCAAAAAAATAACAAACAAAAACGCCCATTTAAATAAAGCACCACTGACACCAGAACTAATAGAAAAAATTTTCGACATTATTGCTCCTCCATCTGCCACTAACCTAATTACCCATAATTTTAATAATAATAACACGGTGGATAATTTCCTCGAAAAAGCGTTTGATATGTCCGAGTTAGACACAGCACTCAAGCTTACAGGAAATACTGCACCCGGTATAGATAACTTCACTTATAATATTATTAAAAATCTACCTATAGTCGCTAAAAACCTATTACTAAAAATTTTTAACGATTGGTGGTTGAATGGTAACTATGTAACTCAGTTTAAGGAAATAGTTATATGTCTATTACTTAAACCAAACAAAGACAGCCAACTCCCCACGTCATATAGACCTATATCTCTTTTATCTTGTCTAGTAAAAACATTCGAAAGAATGATTAAGGCAAGATTGGAGTGGTATGTGGAACACCACTCGTTATTGCCAGCACCTCAATATGGATTTCGACGCGGCTATGGCACGGTAGATGCAGCGGCCCAGTTGGTCACACATGCACAGTGCACTTTCTCCGACAACAAATATTTAGCCTCAATTTTTATAGATCTCAAAGGAGCATATGATGCTGTAGATTTAAATATTTTAAGAAATAAATTAATTGATTTTGGAATAGGTACAAAGGCTGCTGCTAATATAGTTGAACTATATACCAATCGTAAAATTTTCATTAGAGATCATAATAATAAAATATATGGACCCGGGTATGTCTCACAAGGACTGCCCCAAGGTTCTGCGTTGAGTCCCCTTTTATTTAACATGTACACTTCCAATTTGCACGACATTACAGGTGACTCCATCTATACTATCCAATATGCAGATGATTTTGTTTTTTATACAATCCAGAATTCATATAACGATTGTGTGGGTACCCTGAGACATATAATGCATATATTAAAAGACATGCTCAGCGAGCTTGGTTTTAGCATATCCCCGAAAAATCTGCAATTATGTTTTTCACCAGACACAGACTAAATACTCCCGCTAACATTAGCATGTGTGGGTACACAATACCTGTAGTATCCCAATATAAATATTTAGGTCTTGTACTGGATAGCAAATTGCTATGGACAAAACACATCAAATACATAAAAGGAAAGTGTGAAAATGCTGAAATGTGTATCAAAGTCTAAATGGGGCGCAGATCCCAAAATAGCTTTGTTGTTCTATAGGTCCTACATTCGTTCCATACTGGATTATGGATGTATTTTATATGGCTCTGCCTCAAATACTAATCTCTTAACAATAGATCGTTTACAATATAAATCTATTAGAATATGTATAGGGGCGATGAACTCATCTCCATGTCAAGCAATTCTGGCAGAAGCCCAAGAATCACCGTTAAATTTAAAACGACAATACCTGTCTAATAAATACTTGTTAAAAATCAGGACATTCAACCCCAATAATATGTTGCAGAACATTTACCTATTATCAACAGAAAATTTAACGAACAAATACTGGAGAATAAAAAATAGTCCCCCATTAGCAGATGCCTTTGTAGCTTCTAACAAATATTCAGATATAATTACCACAACGAAAAAATTTTAAATATTTGACTGCGAATACGCAGACATAATATTTAATCCCCGCATCCTATTTCCTTCCTATACACAATCATCTCATATTAATGCAAACATCATGAAATCCATACTGAGTAACTATACTAATGAGATTATAATATATACAGATGGCTCAAAAAATCACATTGGCACAGGTTGTGCATATTACGTTTCAAACACCAATAGTTCCTACAAAATTAAAGTTAACAATCTTTGTTCGATATACACTGCAGAGGGATATGCAATACAGGCTGCCCTAGAATGGATCTCAGAAAACAAAATGGGTAATTCTGTTATTGTGACAGACTCAAAATCAGTGCTACAGTCGATGTACTCACTAAGCATCTATAAAAACTATCAAAACCCTATCATCTGTAATATAAAGCGTCTTTTAAATAACCTTAACAGCAGACAGGTTATAGTTACTTTTATTTGGGCTAAAGGCCACTCTGGTATTTCCGGAAATGAGATTGTAGACCAGTTAGCAAAAGAATCCATTGATCTAGAGGTCGTGAACAATATTTTTGCAAACTCGGATATCGTTAGCGAGTTTAAAAAAGACATGCACATTAAATGGGAACATCAGTGGTTAAATTACGTAAATAAATCCACAAATCCCTACACGCTTTTGCACCCCCAACTTCCTTCAAAAATAAGACACATTTTTGATCACACTGTTCCAAAGTTTTACTCCACAATTATTACCAGGCTGAGATTGAATCATGGACGCTTTGGAGCGCATTTACACAAGATAGGATTACTTGATTCACCGCTGTGCTCTTGTGACAACACATCAGTGGCAGACTTAAACCACCTGTTCTTTTCATGTAAAAATTACGCGCAAGAAAGAGATACTTTCTTAAACAACCTGAGGGCACTTCAAGTGCAATTTCCGGTGAATTTGACCACCCTGTTAAATGATGAAAGAAAACAAATCCTAGACGAGCTAGTAACCTTCGTTAAACAGGCAAAGCTAAATATTTAAATAATTTAAATATTTAAATAATTTATCAAAATTCTGTGGCTGAGGAATCATTCCTGATGCCAGTAAAAACCCACTACTACTACTACTACTTGTTTTAAAATGAAATTAGTTTATCTGTACCATGTTTATAAGGTTGCAAGTTGCTACTTAAAAGGGATAACATGCTTCACTCCATCAGTCTGATACAACGTAGAAGTTTTTCCTTGTAATTTAATTCAGTCGACCTACTCGAAATTAAATGATGTAAAAGCGCTTTTGGGATTATTTTTATAGGACAGGCACCAGGACGATAAAAATTAGTCTTCTTTCGAATAAGTCCGAACGATTTTAAACTTGGGAAATATGTAAAGTAAATGTAAAGATAATTTCACAATATTTTCCTTCAGTATGTAGAAGTTAAATAAAAGAAGCTACTAAAAAGGTTCAAAACATCTGTTTTTAAAAAATCGAACCGTCTTCAAGAAACCTTAAAAAAACGTTTCTGAAAAGTAAGAAATAATATTTCACTCAGTTTTACAAATATCGGAAAGTAGCAAGGAACTGTACCTTATTACCTGATATCAATTTGAAATCGGTGCAAAAATATCTAATTTCAAAACTGGTTGCGGTTTTCATCTTCAGATTTAAGATTATCCTTGATATAAAATAAATCCTGACGTGATGGGGCAAAAGTTTCAGATTCGATTTCAGCGACCCCAAAAACATATGCTACTCTGTATCTGGTCCGGCGCACCATGCAAAAATATTTTATTTTGTCCCATCACGTCAGGATTTTTTTTAAATTAAAGGGAACTTTAAATCAATAGATGAAAACCGCAGTCTCTCGTAATATGAAATCTGTTAAAAAAATTGTTCTTAATTTAAAAAAAAATCCTGATATGATAGGGTAAAATAAGTTTAAAATTCGGTTTCAGCGACACCATATGCTACACTGGCTCTGGTCCGGCGCACCTCGCAAAAATATTTTGTGGTCCTGTGTAATTAATATACACCAAGGATCTTTCTATATTTGTTTAAAAGAAAATATAAATATCTTATACGACCAACATACTACTTTGTTATACTGGAGTGCATTATTTAATGTATCTTCCAGCTTAAATCTAACAAAAAATATATTTTTATTTCTACATAAGAAAAAGGATTGAATCAACTGAATAAAATTAATTAACAAAGAAATTTTATTAATAGTTTATCTTGACTACGTGATAATTATAGATACGTTTAAAAATGAATTTTTGTCAAGTTTGCCAAGCATTGTTAAAAAATGAATAAACTACATCAGCACTCCAAAATTCAAGTAGACCACTCTCAAAATCATGACAAACATTGATAACTCCTACACTTCTGACTAGATGCGCTCGATGGTGTGATGGACAGTGGCGGATCCTTCCGCCCGATGAGAAATGTATTGCAATATGCGTACCATAAAAAATAGAGTCAATCACAACAAGCTTAAATCATATCCGTAAAACTGGAAGAAAGATAAAAGTCACAAGATGGTGTTGTTCTCACAGTGAACATCAAAGTACATGGAGTTAAAGGCATCCTAATGACTAGAATGCAACTAGTTCTGTGCGTAACATAATGGGGCTATCGGGAACCATGTTAGAAATAGGTATAAATCTTGTGATGAGTAATATTTTGGTTTATTTTATATTTGTATCATTCCTTAACATGGCATTGATGCAACCCGTGGTACATGCTACCGTGAGGAGGTGACTAATAATAACAACAACATATACTATTGTCCCTGTGACACTGTATATTATCATATATGAGGTACGCAGGCAAAAGGTTATTGGTGTGATTGTCAATATGGTTTCTGTTAGCTAAACCACTGAACTTTACTATATAAATGGAAGGTGAATATCCATACCAAATTTTACATGAAATTGAACCTCGCGTAAGTATGGCGACCATCAGGAGGAGCGCAATCGCATTACAAAATACGCCAGATCCGGCCTTATTGTTACTGCAACTGTTTAAAACCCGGGACTTTGCCGCGATTCTTGCAACACAGTACCATACAAGATTTATATTGTCTCAATTAATTGTTTATAACAGTCACAAAATATTACACAAAATAATCAATTTATAACAATTTTACACAAACGACAGAAAAACAAAGAATAAAATGAGTGACACCGACTCTGCAAATTGCATCTAATCCAAGACCGCACAAAAAATAATATATCACCTAACAAAAATAGTGGGCTTCTAGGCCTAATGGAAAATTAAAATTGACGAAGAGAAGACGGAAACTATGACATTTATCAGAATATTCACCAGCATAAAGGCATTTACCAAACTTAAAATAAATGACAAACACAACGAAGATAATATAGACATTAATAAGGAAGACAAAAATCGTATTTACTGCTATATGTGAAACACATACTTATGATAATAGTGAGAAAAGGTAAGAAGTGTGAAAAAGTAGCATTATCTCACTCTGGCGTATAGTCGATCCATGCAATGAAAATAATTGGAGTTGTATTGCGATATTTCTTTTATGAACGTAAAACAGTGGCGGCTCGTGATATTATCTGCAGATGAGGCTTGATATTTTGAAAGACAATTAACTTGCAATATGATTACAATTTGTACATTTCTCCACCACCCCCGAGTAGAACAACGGATTTTTGGAAGATTGGAAGGTATGCTGCTTCTTTCAAAGGGAGGCTCAGCCTCCCCTGCCTCCCCTGACGAGCCGCCACTGACGTAAAATTATAGACTGATATTTTGACGTTTAAGTTAATTCTCAAATTTATTTATTTAATACATAAACTAAAGACAGATAGAAAAAATATTACATTAAATTCATCGTTTATCGCCTGCGGCTCGTGAGTCAAACATGTCATTCATGAAAAAAGTGAACGACTGTTTTGTATTCAAAATCTCTTAATTTAAATGAATGCAAACGGTATTTTTCATCAATTTTATCTCATATATTCATCAGATTTCTAAATAATCAGATAAACCAGAAAAGCTCTTCAAGTAAAGTGCCACTCCCAGTGGTACTACAATTAAAAAATTAAATATAATTGGAAATATTTTTAAAATTTTCCATGAGATTTGTATGTTCTCACAAATATACATTGTGCAGAGTAAAAAAGATTGATGGCTGGATAAACAGGGCGACGGAGAAACATAAGGATGGAACCGTGAGTAGATATATAACTTTGAAGAATTGGTAGCACAAGACTTGGGAAAGATCAAAACATATACAGTGTGTCCAGAGAAAAAAATTTATATATTAAATTTGGAAGTTGTAATTTTTAATTTGACATTTTTGCCTTCAATAAAATTAAACTTTCTGAGATTAACCAGAACACATTACTTAATAACATGCATAAAAATTTTAACAGTGCCGATACTATAAATATTACATGTTGTCTTCTTGGCATACTCTTTTATTTCTTTTTTCAATTTCCTCATAAACTTATTCATAAAGCTTATTTTCTTTTCTTTAAAGGTATATTATTGTGGAATCCATACGCATGCACTTGTTTTCGATATCAACATAAACAAAAATCAAGCGGGTTAACATCAAGGCAGCGTTAAGGCTATCTTATGGGACAGACTATCTAATCTTTCTTTTTTCACACCCTATTTATATTAATGTCTTGGGGGAGTTTAGCTATAGCTATTCCATCACTCAACCAGGACACGCACACATAGACAACAACAAAGGAACCATTCCCTGCGACACTGCCAACTGCCGTTGTCTCTCACACAACGGCGGTCTAGCCTACACATCCATACTCTAGCCAAGATTCGAACCCGGGACCCAGTTTTTCCAATTTCCAATTTATATACTCTTATTTAACTAATTTTAACAAGTCATTTTTGGTACTTTATTCATATCATTTACCAATAAATAAAACACTGCGTACAATTTCGCGGGTTAAACTTCTTCAACTTATTTTTTTTATTTGGGGATTTTGTTGCATAAGAAGCGTGTGTAAGGAAACTAAATAGAAAAACCTTACTGCAGCTGTCAATCTTTAAAAACTATTTGCACTTGCAAATAGTTTTCATGGGTTTTGGTTTTAGTGAGGGGTCAAGAGGGGAAACCCGTGGCCGCAAGCGTAACACCGTCAGCACTGCGCCACTGAGCCATTTAGTCGGTTATTATACTCTTAGAAAATATGAAAACGAAGAGTATATTGCATTTGATCGGCATATTTCTAAAACCGTAAATATTACTTGTGGACAAACAATTTTCGTTTTATCTCCTTAGTGAACGAAGTTTAAACAACTTTCATCATTTGAAAAGGAAAAGTCTGATTGTATCGAAATTTGGACAGTAAGTTAGTACGAGCTAGAGGAAGAACCATATCAACCAGTAAATAAAAAATTTAAAAAAAGGCAATTATTTTTATGCATTTTAATTAAATAGAAATCTTGCAAAATGTTATTACCTATCGTCATACAGTTTGCTAATATACATTTCATAATAATATACACTGTGACCCCGGATGAGGTACCACACTCTTGTAAACTTCCTTATTTTTGATTTTCCGAGAAAAATCATTCTTCATAAGAAGTGTGCTTGCCTTAGAAAGTCATAGATAGTTGTCAAACAAATTACACAGGGTATTCTAAAAATTAGAAAATATCAAATCGACTTTAAGCAAACTACCTTTTTACATTTTTATTGCAAATTTTATTTAACAAAGATTTTCAATTATGAATGAATATAGCTTAAAAAACGCATGCTTACCGAAGGTGGCTGTCTAATCACCCGTGCAGTGACATCATGCTTTATATTCAAGCGGTAGTTATTTTCATTTATTTAAAGGATTTAACGTTGAAATAAAATTTGAAGGGACCTTTTTTGAAATAATTAATAAAAAAAATGTTAAATAAGACCATTATGCTAACCCTGGAACAACGAATTTACTTGGTCAAGTGCTACGAATCGGAAATGTTTCTTATAAAAACGCAATAGAAGTTTTTAATGAGAAGTATCCAGATGTTAAAGTTACGCGCAAAGCAGTACGTGAATTAATTTATAAATTTGACTGCACTAGGGATGTAAAGTATATTAAAAAAATCAAAAAACAATTAAATGAAGATGACGCTGCTCCCCTTGTAGTTTTAGAATCTATATAAGAACACCCAAGATGGTCGTTAAGGAAAAGATCAATAAAAGGTATAAGCAAATCTAATATTCAGAGGATTTTAGTTAGCAACAAATTTTATACATTCAAACCTTAAGGTGGAAATGAGGCTCGTCGTTTGGACTTTTGTTGAGAAAATTTTAGCAGATAGATCATTTCATTCAAACAATTTATTCACGGACGAATCTATTTTTACGACTATTGGGGTAATCTCTTCTTAAAATTAGTAGGTACTAATAGTCAAAAGTTTAAAAAAGGTAAATGTTTGATGCAGCATAATGCATCAAAGATTAATCGGTCCTTATTTTATGGATGGAAAGGACCTCGCACAAAATACATTGTTTTTGCTTTCGGTTAAATTTTTTTGAAACGTTGGATCTTGGTAGTTGACTTGATGCTGATGAAATGTTCAAATGGCGACAACCCTCAAAAACCCTTAGTTTTGGAGCTACGGCCCTTTAAAAGTCTAAAAACGTGTATTTTTGATTTGTGATGTGAATATAATAAAAATGTTTGCACTTCTTAAAAAAATATATGAATGTATGTGTGCGGACTTAAACATACATATAATAAATATTTGTAGTTGTACTAACAAACAAGATGGCTTCTCATAAATAAATAAATTTGCACATAAAATCATTTTTTATATAATTTGAAAGATTGACTTTTAGCATCTGTCACCGGTTATTACTTTCTTAAAATTAATAATCTGTATCTTGTATGCATTCTTAACCCACCCGGCTATTTAATGTTCCTTTTTTATAAATTTATTTCAGCCCTTAAAAGGATAGTTCCAAATCAAATGGTTTTCGAAGGTTGTCGCCATTTAAACATTTAATCAGCATCAAATCAACTACAAAAATTGAAAGTTTCAAAAAAATTTAACCGAGGGCAAAAATCAATGTAGTTAGTGCTGGATCCTTTAAATAAAAATACCTATTTAGAAATTTTGAATAATTTTGTTATGGGTGAACTGGACAATGAAAACATAAAATTTAAAATTAATAATTTTTCAGCAAGATGGATGCCCATTCTACAATTTTAGTTAAACAATCACTTTCACGACAGGTGGATTGGTCGCTATAGACTAACAGCATGACCAGCTCGTTCGCCAGGTCTAACCCCGTTGGATCACTTCTTATGGAGATGTTTAAAGCAAGAAGTATACGCAAACAATTTCGAGGACGACGTAGATTTATTAAAGCAAGAAATTGTGGATGGTGTTGCAACCACAAATGAAAATGTGATATCTGTCTATGAAAGATTTAGTAAAAGATTAGAAAAATGTGTACTAGTAAGAAGTCTACATGTGTTTTTTTTTAACATTGTTATTTCCTAATTTTCCAACCAAACTCCGTATTTAACATTTCTTCATAATTGGAAAAGCTTTGTTAAATAAAATTCTCGATAAAATTGTAAAAAAGGTAGTTTGCTTAAAGTCGATTTAATATTTTCTAATTTTTAGAATACCCTGTATATATAATTTGTCTTAAGTTTGACAACTGTTTATGACAAGACAAGCCAAGAAAAACTTTTTATAAACAATGACTTTTTCTCGGCACATCAAAAATAAGAAAGTTTACAAGAATGCGATACCTCATTTGGGGACACACTGTATTATCTACCCGTTGAAATGATTATCAGTTAATACATATTACAGATATTAACAATTATGGTGGTTTAGTGGTCAAAGTTTTGACTTGAAAGAAGCGCAGATCCGAGACACAGACATCTTGAATATAGTATCTATTTAGTTTTTTTATACTGACTAGTGTTTCACAAACTGAGTTGACATCTTCGTTATTCACAATTATATAAAAAGTTCAACAAACCGGCGAAGATTATAATGTTTATTCTAGTTTATTATAAAAATGCCTACCTAACTAGTCTCTAACTCTAAACTAAGCATACACTTGGCTAAAATGTAGTTACTCATCAACCATCCTAAGTTGGCAAGTAGAAGCTTCTTAAGCTAGCTAGCTAGCTAGCTGAAGAAGCTTGTTTGTCTCTGTCCAACAGTGACGATATTTCTTCTCTCTCTGCGCGGCTACTTAAGCTTAAGAAGCTTAAAAAGATTGTTTATCTCTGTCCAACAGTGACCATATTTCTTCTCTCTCTGCGCGGCTACTTGCCAACTTAGGATGGTTGACTAGTACTTCATCTAAAGCAGGTTTCTTAATGTATCTATGTATTTTCTTATAACAAATCCCTCACCAATTATTCACTTTTTCATATCGTTGACTATTTATAATTCGGAAATTCTTTTTTTTTCTCTGAACGACTACCTGCCATTTTGAAAGTCAATCGTTTAATGTCGGAATATAGTATGTTTCTTTAGAGACACCTCTTGTCCGTACTTTGTTTTCCTGTAAACCAATAAAATTCTAAATGAAGCGTATTATCACCTCGAATTAAGTTTTTTGCACCTAAGATCTACTAATATATAAATCATGTGAGCTATGTCTTAGCTATTTCTTATGATTGTCTTACACCGAATAGATAGCTATTAATGTTGATTCGTAATCTTCCTCAAGATTCCATTTTTCTTTTCTGATATCTGTGTTTTCAAATTTTCTTATCAACTCTCGAACACAGTTCACTTAAACCTGCATCTCTAGATATTTTTCCATTGAAAACTTGAATTGCATGGCTATAAACTATTTTACAAATACCATAGCATTTAACTAAATAAATTAATTACTATATACACGGTGATTCAAAAGAAAGTACATTAAATTTCACCCTCTTTATTTGGCTCATTAGAGCAAGTTTGTACTTAAATGTAAGATGTGTTCTACACAAGGTGGTCCGGTACAGTTCAAGGTCAAATATTTTTTGTCTTGTGTCAAATTAAGAATTTTAATTATTTATTGAATATCTTATTAAATTTAGAAACTTTTTTTGCTCTTGTGGTACTCCCTTACTGCACCTGCTCCATTCTCTTGGCATGGTGTCAAGATAAAAAGCATATTGGTATAATCTTCGACAGTATAGCGTACCATTTTCACATCAATAACTTAAAAAAATCGCACTATTTTGATTAGACAATTCAAAATCTGACAACTCATAATATGATAAACGCTGCCTTTGTTTTTGAATAAAATTGTCAATAAAATTTCTTTTCCGTGCCTCTGATTTTTTACAATTTGCTCGATACCGGCCTAACTGGATAAAAAATCACAGTTCCTAAATTTAATGAAATATTCAGTAGATAATCAAAATTCTTAATTTGATACAAGACAAAAATATTTGACCTTGAACTTTACTGGACCACCCTGTAAAGGACACATCTTGCATATCAGTACGAACTTGTTTTAATGAGCATGTAGCCCATCAAAATAAAGAGCCGGATCCATGATTTGATCATCGTACCGCTTGAAAGTTATTAGAAGAAAACTGATTGCCAGGCACCCACTTTAAGGGGCTGTAACTCGATTAGGAGTTGCGGTTAGAAAAATCTTCATCTCTAGGGCACCTCAATCTACAGTTGAATTTAATGCACTTTCTTTTGAATCACCCTGTATTCTATGATTTTGACGCTTAAGTAATTCCAGTCACAAATCAAATAAACATATTGTTCCCGTGGCTAACAGCCACCTCTGTCATCTCATCATATTTTTGCAAGGTTATTTTTATAAAAATAGAACCAAAAATATAAATCTTGAAACAGAATTCTGAAATTTCATATTCAAATTTCCGTTGAAATTAAAAACAACATTTTCGTAGGTACAACATTTTTAATTTTTACCAAAATAACTGGTACCTTACCATTTCATGTCCCTAGTTTTAATCACCCTGACTTTTAAGTTTTTCCGAGAGTAACAAAGGTGCTTTATAAATAATGATTTTTCCCTAATAATGGGAAATAAAGAAGTTTACAAATATATTTAGGTCCATTCCTGAATTCTGGGAACACATTGTATGAGTTAAAAGCTAGCAGTCGAAAGGAGACCATGACTACTAAAAGTCTCTAATACGCCAGTTGTCCAACAACGTAAAGTAATAAGATGCCACGTCTGTATGTTGTCAAGCTGTGCAACAAAATGAGATTGAAACAATGTATTTTATGTACGAACACTTTACGCTTTTCTTTTGTTACCGATTGTCGTCTCCAGTTAGATCCCTGATAGTATCTATACTTTTGTTTTGAAAACGGTGAGTCGAACATGAAATCAGTTTTTAGATCTCCCAAAAAGCCACCTGACTGATGATTACACTAGAACAAGTTAATTTTTAAAATTGCGATTAAACTCTTTGGTATTCCACCTATGACGATAATCAGATAAGATAGTAGATCTAAAATTACATTTTTATAAAATTTGCATTGTATAAAAACATAACAGGTGGGTAAATCAAGTAGTTAATAAAAACAGTCGGCAGCTATAAACGTAAACTCATATAATGAGCGCTTAGGAAGAATCTAAAAGTCATTACTTAGATTGATTTCTATTAAGATATCATACCATTCACCTGCAACATATTAGATTGCTGTTTTTCTTACATGTCATTCCACGAATAAACAATTTATTATTGTTATTATTAGAAACACGAGCAGATACGAGGATACGCAGTACTCAAGCATCTCGGTCGATTGTACATTTGCGGCATATAGAATACCACAGAAAAGACCAGTGCTCTCTGCGAAGGAGAGCAGTCCTTTCCAGGGTAGATCCCCTAGTTCCTCCAGGTGTAGAAACTGCCTTTCGAGGTACTTAATACCTTGACGCTCCTATTGTGCACAAAGGCATAAGATATGAGTGATGGTTTAATCCTCCACTCCACACATCCATTAACCATTGAACCATTTTTGTTTTCTTGTGCTTAACTGTTATATATGTCAGAAAGGTTTATTGTATTGTATCCCGATCTTGTAAGCTTTTATTTAACTTTCTTTATACGTTAGATAGTTAGTAAGTTAGTGTTTTTGTTAGTATGTTTAGGCGGACACTTGCAAGTCAATTTGAACCACTTAACGACGTCCAATTGAGCCAAAATTTTGGATATACCAGTAGCTCTGATGACAATACAATAATATGGTATCATGGTACTAATGGACAATATTATGGAACCCAACAATAATATAATCGAGCCGCTTCGAAATACGACGTCCAAACGAGCTAAAAGTTTGGATATACATGTAGTTCTGATGACAATGCAATATTATGGTACCATGGTGCAATATTATGGAACCCAACAATAATATAATGAAACGCCTTTGGGATACGATGTCCAATCGAGCTGAAATGTTGCATACACGTGTAGTTCTGATGACAGTACAATATCCAGAGTACCATATTATGGAACTCGACAATAATATAATGGAACCACTTCGAAATGCGACGTCCAACTGAGATGACACTTTGCATACACGTGTAGTTCTAATGACAACACAATATTATGGTACCATGGTACCATAATATGGAACTCAACAATAATATAATGGAACCCCCTTAAAATGTAACTTCCAATCGAACTGAAATTTTGCATACTCATGCAGGTCTGATGATGGTACCATAATGTTGTGTTATCATCAGAACTACAAGTGTATGCAAAATTTCATATCAGTTGGACGTCACATCTCGAAGGGGTTCCATTATATTATTGTTCAGTTCCATAATATGGTATCATGGTACCATAATCTTGTTTTGTTATCAGAATTACACGTGTATGCAGTTCTGATGACAATACAGTATTATGGAAATGGAAATGTAACTTCCAATCGAACTGAAATTTTGCATACTCATGCAGGTCTTATGATGGTATCATAATGTTGTGTTATCATCAGAACTACAAGTGTATGCAAAATTTCATATCAGTTGGACGTCACATATCGAAGAGGTTCCATTATATTATTGTTCAGTTCCATAATATGGTACTATGGTACCATAATATTGTTTTGTTATCAGAATTACACGTGTATGCAGTTCTCATGACAATACAGTAATATGGAACCCAACAATAATATAATGGAACCTCTTCAAGTTACCGCGTCCAATTAAGCTGAGATTTTGCATACAAATTAGTTTGTATGTATGTTAGAATGTTTAGTTCAAATCTTTCAAGTCAATTTTGTACAACTTAACGACAGCCAATCCAGCTAAATTTTGCATACACTTGTGGTTCTGATGGCAATATAGTACTATGGTACCAATAATACAATATTGTGAAGCCCAACAATAAAATAATGAGGCCTCTTCGAGATACGACGTCCAATTGAGCTGAAATATTGCATACATATGTATTTTTGATGAGAATACAATATTGTGGTACCAATAGTACAATATTATGGAACCCAACAATATTATAATGAAACCGCTTGGAGTTTGGGCTTGTTGAATTTGTATCGATGAGTACTCTGGTTCTAGGCGGTATTCATGGTCTAATGATGGATCGGAAGGTTTATCAGAAATGTATAGGTTAAGACGTAAAAATTTAAAAACAAATTAGATGTAAAAAACTTTATAAAAACAACTTTTTATTATTATTTACTGTACCAAAACGAATAAAATAAAAATATAAAAAAATGAATTATCTTAAATGCTTGTCGCGTGAATAGGAAAAGAAACTTACTTAGGTAATTACAATCTCTGCCAATCAAAATTAATGCCTGTGTAAACTTCTCGTGTGCGACAAGCTTTTAAGAAAATTAATTTTTTTTTATATTTTTATTTTCTTCGTTTTTTTTTAATAAATAATGTATAATGTGTATTTATTAAAAACCGAGGCATTACAAACGCGTGTATGGCGTGATGTACCTTAGGTGTGATAGCGGCATACAGTATACAGTGATCCCAGTCTGAGTTTTAATATTAGAGGCGTTCTTTATCAAAAATTTAAACGACTGTTTTAAGTATGCCATGGCTTAAGATCATATATAAATAAGGACTTTATTGCTGTACTCTGTTGTTAAGCTTATAAATGCAGAAAAATGATTCATAAAAACCCGCTTAAAAGAATTGTTAGGTAATTTAAAAAAAATTGCATGATAAATGGGTTTGGAAATCTCTACAAAGTGTCCCTGGATGAAGTACCGCACTCTTGTAAATTTTCTTATTTTTTATTTGACGAGAAAAATTCATTCTTTATTAAAAGTTTTGCTTGTCTTACGAAGTCTTCAACAGTTGTCAAACTTAAGATAAATTATATAGGGTATTCTGAAAATTAGAAAATACAAAATCGACTTTAAGCAAACTACCTTTATTTCACATTTTTATTGAAAATTTTATTTAACAAATTTTTTTCATTTACACAGGCACACACAAAAAAATCAAAACTCAAAGGTCACCCTGTATTTTGATGTGCTGAATCCGAATCTTATGTCAGAATTTATGTTTATGAAGGCGAAATTTCGATTAAAATACGATATTAGTCCTTAATTAAGGGTTTTCTAAGGCTAGTAGGGACAAGGGGATTGTTTGTATAATATCCATAGAATCACAACAAAACTGTAATTATTGAAATTATTTGAAGCCCTTTTATATCCTCTGGCACTAAAATCACCCATAAAGCGGGGGCGATAAGAGCAATTATGGGCGAAACTCGCACGAAATATGTTCATGAAGTCAAGAGAAGATTTTTTTGTATAAAATTGATAAAGTTAGGAAATACTTCACTTTCGATCTCCATTATATTTTAGGCACCTGGAACCACAATGTAGGTGTTTCAATGCTATTTTGGACAATAATGATAAAAAATGGTTACAAAGTGAACAGAAGAATTGTTTTATCAACAATCAGCGGAATTTGCGGAAACTATACTACTGTATCTTGGTTTTCTCTCTTCTTTATCTTCCTCCCTCTACTCCTGGAATTAAACAAGAGAATGTTTTCTTCGAAATAATAGCGTGAAAATACTGAAGCTCTGTCGCTCATGTTATACTGCTTCAAAGTTAACAAAGCATTTTTTATTTATATTGTTTTCTTTAAGAATTTAGTTGAATGGGCCATCGAACAAAAATACACGCATAAAAAAAGAACAAATAGAAAAAATTTAAAATGAGGTAGGAATAAGGGAGGGACACACAATTCTTGCATAGGGGTCTTTCAGGGAAGACAAGAGATTAGACATTAGCAACTGTTATAATTATATTATGGACACTCGCTGATCTCGATTTTATTTTGGCATTAGATGTAAAGTAAGTTAAATGGCACCTCAACTTCATCATATTTAATGAAGTTTGCATGTACAGGGGTTACATTCATTTATATACATAGTGAATAACAAATCTTTCGAATTGTTCGTCCGCGGTAAATAAGTTGAAAAAATCTGGATCAAGCTTAAAGGAGGTTATTTAAATTACTGGTCACTCTTAAGCCTCATATTTCTTAAGCCTTGCTAGATAAACTTAGCTAGTAATTAACATAATTCCAGCATCATTAAGAAGAATTAAAATTCTGAAGTGTGCTACCACCATAGCTCCTGCTCACCAACAGATAACAATGTATCAACAAATATATATTATCAGTTAACCTAGCGTACCATAGATGGCGCACTAGACTTGTTCTGACATTTTTCAGTCTGTTTTATACTCTACACTTTTAAATGCAGCAAACCATAGAACTACAAATATCAGGAGAGCTAGTTGACGCTCATTGTATAGTCATTCATTTCTCAACAGTGACAACAATACTCCTTAACTTTCCTGTGGAGTGTGACCGCTAGACTCTAACATGTGAGATCGTGCAGATTGTTTTGAAAGTAAATGTTTTACAAAGTTCGACCATTTAAAGTCATCAACAATAACTGCGAATGCAGATTACTAGCTTCTGAAACAATCCAAGCGCAGTACGAAGATGTTATTAGTTAATTTTGCGTACCATAGATGGCGCACTTCAAATTTCAAAGTAAAATTACAGTTTTATTGTCTGGATAAGGGGCAATTTTTTTACATCACAAGGTGTAACAAAATTGCCCCTTATCCACATAGGATTTTCTTTTTATAGTGTACATACAGCATTAAAATTTTAAAGTAAAATTACAGTTTCACTGTAACTATACAACGACATGTTAAAGGTACACCTGAACATTACTTACATCGATATTAATCCGAAAAAAATGTATTTTTGCAGAGTTATATCATGAGAAATTTACCTAGTAAAGTGCTCAATTACTTGGTAATTTTACCAATACTTTTATTAGTGTATACTATCGTTATTTTACTTTACTAAATATATCATTTTTAGTTTTATTCGCTTAGTTGTTTTTTTTTTATTTTTTATATAACCGTGACCAATATAGTTCTTGTGTTTATTGTTATCATAATATACTGTGCTGATATTTACAATAGAAACAATACCATATGGCCGGTGGAATAC
This sequence comes from Rutpela maculata, assembly GCA_936432065.2. Classification (NCBI taxonomy): domain Eukaryota; kingdom Metazoa; phylum Arthropoda; class Insecta; order Coleoptera; family Cerambycidae; genus Rutpela; species Rutpela maculata. The sequence continues at coordinate 155,513,607 of OW386287.2, forward strand.
TCTTCTATGAAATTATTCTACTTTGTGAAACTAGAACACAAATAAAACTACAGTAACCCTCTAGTAGAGCTATTTCAAGAAGTCTCAAATGCATCCACGTAAATTCCTCGTAGATAACTAACTGTAAAGTTAATATGCTCCTGTCACATTGGATTACGAAATAAATCATAATTCTGAATACTGCGTAAACTGACGTGCCTCATGTGGCTTAGGACGTGAATGATTATCTAGAGAATCGTCAGTGTTCAATAAAGTTTGCCTTCACACAGTAATGTAGAATTTAGCATACGACTGGCAAATATTTAATTCTTGCTAGATGCACAAGACGTATATTCAACACTTCTTTCAAAACAAAGAAGAAATGATTTCATATTACGAGATACTTAAATTATTTATCTATTTGTTTTTCGCATTAAGCCAATGGAGAATTCTGTTAGCGAAATATTTAAAATCTCAAAAAATTTGGACAAGTTATGTACTCTTGTTCTGTTATCATCAGGAGAATATAAAAAATTGTGTTAAAAATAGTTATAATTAAATTATTGAAATAATAAAAAATGAGTTGAAAAGATTTGAAAAATTTGCATTAAAAGCGTTCTCATGAACTCTGTTATCTTCTGTCAAATAAAAAACGGTTTGGTTAGCACTTTTTGTTCACAAAATGTTTTTAGTTAATTCTTAAGGGACTCTGGCAGAAAACAAATTATAGCTTAAAAACGTTTTTATGCACACTAAAAAGTTAAAAATACGCTTTTAAATTTAATTACCTATTTTATGTTTAACTTTTTAATGCGCTTCTCATAAAAGCGCGTTTTTTAATTTCTTAAACTATAATTTATTTTATTGTCTTTTAGTTTTATATTCATTTCGTCATTCTTACTTAAATGTACCGGATCCTCCGCAATTTCTTAGAATTCAACGTCTGAGTGAATAAACTATCCAATCAAATTGGGACGGGATTTCCCAGCAATTATGTCAGTTTTTATGGTTCCGTTCCCGGGAAATAATAGTCGGGATTTCCTGGACATGCGAGAATAAAAAGACGTCCTAAGAATATTAAATATATAATAATTATAATTTATATTTATTATTTTTTTTTAAGAGGAAAGTATTTTTATTTTTCTTCGTAAGACTTTTTATGTTCTTTCCTGTTGTGTTGATGTTTATTTTTAATTACAAATAAAACATAAAACAGCCCGAGTTTTTGTTTTGGTCAAAAAAAGAAAATCACATTTTAAAAAACAAACATTTTGAAACAAAAAAATTGTGTTTTTTTTGGCAAATATGTATATAATTTATTATTTTTCGGGTTTCTGGAGATTCCTAGGAACATCAGTTTTTATTTATGAAAAAAGTCGAGAAACCAGTGAGTTGTAAGATTTGCTTACAATGTTATGAAGTCACAGGTCAAGCTAATAGAAGCGTGTTAAAAATGTACTACAGAAAGTTGCCCAACTGTAAGAGAAAAATGTGCATTTAATGCAGATTTTAAATCGGTATAACACGGGGTTGCTCAGAACAGATATTTTTTTATCAATGTTTTTTACAAATCGTGTTTGTTAAAAAACACATTATAAAATTTAGAGAGTTGAGGTAGCTAGTTTGTCAGAAATAAAACAAAATTAATAAAATAAGGATATTCATTATTTTTCCATTATTATTATAATAACTGTTTGAAATTTCTATTATGTGCTCTAATACATAATCGGCAACTCCAGATAAAATTTCTCAGAATTAGTCTAAACGCCTTTTCGTTGTTATTTTAATCGCATTAGACCTCATTGTGTGAGGTTTAATGCGTGTTGTGCACTTCTTTACTTTCCGATGCAACATTCCGCCATTTAAGGAAAAAGTTCAAAAAATCAAATTCATCACACATGCCTTACTTGTAACAAAAAATCTATTTTGTCTAACACGTTATAATCTGTATTAAATGGGCAACTTTTCTAACAGTGTCCCTTAAAATGAAAATAAATTTTTTGTCAACAAAAAGTGTCACGAACCAATTTTTTTATTTGACAAGATAAATGAGTTCATGAAAATGGAATGGTGCACTCGCTTAAAGCCAGTGAAAATAAGACAATCTCATATATTTTTTGTATTAATTTTTACTTTTAGTAGACGCACTAGGCGATTTCAGTTAAAAATACAAAATCTGAGTTAACGTTTGAATCATCAATAATTGGATAACCACATACCAGGTCCTCCGATATTATTACCCAGCCTATAACTTTCTTGTAAAAAAGATATCGATTTCAAATTTTGGGACGTTGTATGGTTGTATGCGGTGCATAGTTTGATTGCTCCAAGATCTGATTTTCATTTCCGGTTTAACCGGAAACAGTATAAACTTTGTTATTTTTAATACACTACATTTTTCAAAATTTAAATTGCTCAAGAAATTCTAGGTACAAATCATGCAGCATACCCTATATCTATCTATCTTTGACAGTTTTCAAGAAAATGGCCGTTGAAAATATTATATCTATCATAAATTATTCCATTTTCACATAAAACAAATGAATGTAGGAACAAATCTGTAATGGTTATTTAAGTTTCTTGGCGAGTAAAATTTGATAAAGTCATAAAAATTTCGTTTCCGGCTGAACAGGAAGTTTCTGGTGTCCTTTGTCTAAACCTAATAGTTTCTGAGATACCGGCGACTGAATGTTCACCTGCGCTGTAAATATTACAAAGGCTAAACAATAACATATTTAAACAGTACCTTGTGTGTATAACAAAAGAACTTTTTACCGATTTTCATTTGGATTTTGACAGTACTGTTGCATTATTTAAAAGTCTACCTACTTATTACTTTTAGTGTTTCACTTTTGGTACTTATTTTGTTTAGATATAAGGTATGCTTCATGTTTTGAACCTAGAATTTTTTGGGCAAACTATATTTCGAATAATATACAGGGTATTCCACTAAATATACAAAGTTTATACTTTTTCCGGTTAAAGCGGAAATGAAAATAGAACCTCGGAGCAATCAAAATGTGTATTCGTATTCAACCATACAACCTTCCAAAATTTGAAATCGATACCTTTTTTACAAGAAAGTTATAAGTTGGCTAGTAATATCGTAGGCACCGGGTACATGGTTATTTTGATAGAAAACGATCAATCCTATCACCTCACTTCGTTTGATCTTTCAATTCTGGGTCACCCTGTATAGCAAAAGGAAGCCAACTAAAATAATTCATGGTTTGGGATTTATTGTAATATTTTTCATACCTGTACGGTACTTGGCTTAAGAGAGAGCTGTTTCCGAAATGGAGAAGTTCACCCAAAACTTGTTCAAATGAGTTTGGCTTAAAATGAACAAGTTTGGATCTAATAGAAATTGTAAACTCGGTAGTTACTCGATCTGGATATAAGTAGAATTTAGTTAGAAATTAGTGTCAACTACATGTCAAATATTATTTCCACCATAATTTCTAAATTAAAATTTTTTTTTAGCGACTACCCTGTACATTTTTCATTATAATATTGGAGTCTTCTTTCTAGACAGTTGCATTAACTACCTGAGAAATATTGTTCTCCATCACGTGTTTTCCTTTAATTATCCTTTTTCTCTGTATAAGCCAGTCACCATAGACACAAAAATCGCGTTAGGTCGAAAAAAATTGCACTGTTCTGATTTTTTGGGAAGTTGTTAGGATAGATACCAATAGTGTAAAATCAAGTTTGCAGTTTCGAAAAACTTTTGGTAACTGCGTGGTGCTCGAAAAACCTTGAAATTTTCGGACTTTTTTCAGTTTTTTCATACATCCTCGTCCTGTACATTTTTAAAGTAGACACAATTTGCTACAATTTGAGCGCAACCGCAGCTCCGTAGGTTCAATAGGTCCCGAGATACACCACTTCAAATATTGGCCAATTTTTTCAAAAAGTTCGACATTGTAGTTTTAGCCGTCTTTCGAGCAGGATATCGGCTAAAACACTTATCTTACGAGGAAAGTCATAGGAAATGAAGCCGTAGAACATATTTTGCTTTAATTTAATCACAAGCGAAACCCTGTAGGGCCAATAATTCCCATGTTATCTGGAAAGAACGAAACATTAAGGAAATCGGATTTTTCACGAAATGGAGCATGACGAATTGCAGGACTTTTGTAAAGGATCAGAACGACATAGCTCATTGGAAAATGGTTTATATCATGCGAAATGAAGTTGAGTACAATTAATAATAAGGTATAAATTTATCAAAATTATATCAAAATTGTATAAAAATTATTTTGATAGTTTGGGGGACCTGGGACGTAAAATGTTGAACGTGAAGTGATGGCGGGACCTCAGCTGACTTCTGCGATATAAATAGACAGCATAATGTAAATAAATATTTATGAAATGTGTAATCAATTTTATAATAAATTACAACGAAGGGTAGGTATATAATATTAGACTTCCTTTACGCACTTAGCGAGACAGTCCTGTTTCTCTGAAGGCCCAGGTTTGACAGACGACTCTTCTGGGGCTCCGGAAACTCCTCTGTTATCGGATTAGATCTACTACTAGATACTAGTGATAAAGGGTCGTCGACTTCGTCTTCATCCGACTCATCCCTGGCTAAGGGAGGAGTATTCAGGCTCTTCCCCTGACAAACTTTGCAGAGTCACGAACGTGTAGCCCCTTCTACCTCACCTCTTCGCTCCTGACGATTGTAAACTTACCATTTCTTTTTAGTTCTTTAATTATTAGCTTTGTATACAAGGCATGTGTTTTATTTAACGTAAATGTAGTGAGTATAAACCCGTTATGTTAAACCAGTATAATACACAAGAACCGTTTATTTTATACTCAATATCAATATACTATTTACGTTTATAAAAAAAATTTCCTCTGTTTTTAAAAACTGGTTTTCAGCCGTAAGTGGTAGGTAGGTACCTACCCAAAAGATGAGGCCTAGATTATTTCACATCTACGACTCATATAAATATGTAGATATGATACAATAAATAATACAGATTTATAAATATGTCATTTTTATAACATTCTATAGGTAACTGTGCAATATTAATTACAATTTACATTGGGAGCTCCATTTCTTCAAAAATCTGATTTCCTTAATTTTTCAATTTCAATTTTTGAAGTGGTGTATCTCGGGATCTATTGGACCTATAGAGCTGCAGTTACATTCAAATTGTAACAAGTTTTGTCTACTTTAAAAGTGTACACTGTGACTTTTCCGTAGGCTGCACCTTTTCGAAGTTATCAGCCCGAAAATGAAAAAAGTCCGAAAATTTAAAAGTTTTTCCAGCTACACGCAGTTAGCTCAGGTCTTTCGAAGCTGCAAACTTGGTTTTGCACTACTGGTATCTATCCTAATAGGCCGGGAGCCCGTGTATAAAATGACTGACTATCCGGCAAACTTTGAAAATATGTAAAATAGATTGTTCTTATATAAGCTAGCAAGGAATGGACCGTCAGCTGGTTGGATAGCGGTGGGGGTGGCTGTCAAAGGGTTGAAAATACGTAAAAAAAATTAAGAAAAAAAATTATCCGGCGAACGCTGAAACTTATATGAGGGGAAGATTATGTTATATTTATAATGAAAGTAGAACATAGTCAGTTGGACGGGGGGCGGTGGATTTACCGTCAGCCGATCGATCAAACAGGTCCAAAAACATGAAAAATTTAAATTATTCGGCGAACTTTAAAATTTGGGTATAAGATAATATTTATAGTGTGATTCACGAAAAACATAGTCAGCTGCAAGTATGTGGGTGGAAAAGTCGTCAGCTGGTACAGAACAATGCTGAGTGTTGATCTCCTGCGAGGCAGCGCGCATCACCTTTCTTGCATCAGCTGACGACTTTTGCACCCACATACTTGCAGTTGACTATGTTTATCGTTAATCTTAGTACGAATATTATCATATACCCGAATTTCAAAGTTCGCCATAAAGTGTTAATTAGTAATATCGATATTGATAACTTAATGTTAGAAAACGTGCGTGCGGCATTCCCGAGTTTCTTTTTTTAATTTGATTAAATCTTCAAATTATTATTAATATACATTATTTTATGAAAATACAAATTAATGCTTTCGTACATTTCAAAATTATGCAGAATGATCTGCTCAGAAAATTTATTTAGTTTAGTGAAAATAAAAATAAATTTATTCGACTTCCGATAACAGATCTTCCTCATTCTCATTTTCATCCAACTCACCACTCTTTTGATGCTCAGTGGGTGAAAGATAATTTTTCTCTTTGTCACTCGCATCTAAAAAGAATAATTATTTACTTATAAATAAAAAAATTGATTAAGATTATAATAGGATGAAAAGTGAAAAGCACAAATGATATAATACCTTCAGTATTTTCGGCATCTCGAATAATCATTTCCACTTATTATGATCTCCATCAAACCACTTGCAGGTTAAATTTGTTTTCCTCAAGCTGTCACCCGTAAACAAGGGATCTAATGTAGATGGCATTTGTTTGTGTGCGTTGTTCCAAATCGTATACATACATACACAGTTCTTAAAACGTGCTGTACCAGTTCCGATTTCGACGGAGGCGAGAGAGATGCATCAAAATTTTTGTCTGGTAACCGAAATTCGTTATCATTTTCGCTAAATTTATACACCTTAGTGAAGGTAGCTACACGAGCATCATTGATGTTTTTTATAGCTTTAAACCCATACATCGTGCAAACAAACATCTCTATTATGTTAACGACACTATTTAGGTTCTCCTCTGGTAAATTATTCAAACTTTTAAATGCTTCAATAAACTCTTGATCTTTTCTTAATATTGTAAAAGGATTTTTTTTCCTTTCTTGAAAAATGCAGGATTATAATCACATCCCGCGAAACCGTGGAAAGCGGGCAATGCGTTACACAAGTCGTCGCCAAGTGCTGAATACAAATCGTTTAGATATAAAAATCGTTCTTTGTTTCCTACGTTTCTTTATTTCCATTTTTATCCAAATTTTCACATTATTATGTACATTTTTCATGTTTTCCAGCATGATGGTAGGAATGTCAGTATTTGAACTTATGACTACACTGGTGTTCTCATTTATACGTGAAAAATCATTTTAGTGCCCGCCTCTTCGTGACTAGAACACGATAAGCTTTCCACGGTTTCTTGAGTGACACTAGATTGGATATTGTTGTTTCGAACTCAATAACTATAGCAGTTTTCAGTATTAGGTATAGGGTTTTATTACCTAAGAACGGAGCCATTTCATCACTTGCCCAATATATTGAAAGAAACTTGATTAGAGCTTCTAAAAGAAGTTATTGAAGCAATTAAAAGAATAATTTACCAGAGGAGAACCTAAATAATGTCGTTAATATAATAGAGAAGTTTGTTTGCACGATGTATGGGTTTAAAGCTATAAAAAACGTCAATGATGCTCGTGTAGCTACCTTCACTAAGGTGTATAAATTTAGCGAAAATGATAACGATTTTCGATTACCAGCCAAAATTTTGATGCATCTCTCTCGCCTCCGTCGAAATCGGAACTTGTACGGCACATTTTAAGAATTGTGAATGTATGTATACGATTTGCGACAACGCACACAAACAAGTGCCATCTACATTAGATCCCTTGGTTATGGGTGACAGCTTGAGAAAAACAAATTTAACTTGCAAGTGGTTTGATGGAGATCAATTAATTCCATAAGTGGAAATGATTATCCGAGATGTCGAAAATTCTGAAGGTATTATATCATTTGTGCTTTTCACTTTTCATCCTATTATAATCTTAATCAATTTTTATAAATAATTATTTTTTTTAGATGCCAGTGACAAAGAGAAAAATGATCTTTCACTCACTGAGCATCAAGAGAGTGCTGAGCTGGATGAAAATGAGAATGAGGGAGATCTGTTATCGGAAGCCGAATAAAATTTTTATTTTCACTAAACTAAATAAATTTTCTGAGCATCTCATTCTGTATAATTTTGAAATGTACGAATGTATTAGTTTGTATTGTCATACAATAATGTATATTAATAATAATTTGAATATTTAATCAAATTAAAAAAGAAACTCGGGAATGCCGCACGCACGTTTTCTAACATTAAGTTATCAATATCGATATTACTAATTAAATCTTTATAGCGAACTTTGAAATTCGGGTATATGATAATATTCATACTAAGATTAACGATAAACACAGTCAGCTGCAAGTAGGTGGGTGGAAAAGTCGTCAGCTGATGCAAGAAAAGTGATGCTCACTGCCTCGCAGGCGATCAACACTCAGCATTGTTCTGTACCAGCTGACGACTTTTCCACCCACATACTTGCAGCTGACTATGTTTTTCGTGAATCTCAGTATAAATATTATCTTATACCCTAATTTTAAAGTCGAATAATTTAAATTTTTCATGTTTTTGGACCTGTTTGATCGATCTGCTGACGGTAAATCCACCACCCCCCGTCCAGCTGAATATGTTCTATTTTCATTATATAACATAATCTTCCCCTCATATAAGTTTCAGCGTTCGTCGGATAGTTTTTTTTCTCAACTTTTTTTTTACGTGTTTTCAACCCTTTGACAGCCACCCCCACCGCTACCCAATCAGCTGACGGTCCATTCCTTGCTAACTTATATAAGGACAATCCATTTTACATATTTTTAAAGTTCGTCGGATAGTCAGTCATTTTATACACGGGCTCCCGGCCTATAACAATATCCCAAAAAATCAGAACGGTGCATTTTTCGCGACCAACGATGTTTTAAAAGACTTGCCTAGTGTATTTTTCACAAAAAGTATAACGGATTTCTTCCTTGATAATTGTGCTAACAACATGCCAAATATTACTGTCCTCCGTCACATTGAATCAATTGCAATTCAATCGCAATAACCGGAAAATAAAATAAAATCGCTGAAATCAGAAATATCTGGCTAACGTTAACCAGAAAAAAATTAGTTTGTGCATTTTACATCCTTGTTTCTAGTTTAAAAGTAGTAAAACTAAATTTACTATATTGTAATGTGTTACAACCCCTAGAATGATGTATTTGCACCTACTCGAAAAAGAACCTACCAGAAGATTCCAAAGTGACATCTGGAATTATCGAGAGAATGGTGGCGTCATCACAGAACAATCGAGATCTGTCATTTTTAGGTATAAAAGACCAATCGCATTCTCGGCGAGTAGTTCAGAAGTTCAGAAAGTATAGAAAGTGAGGTTAAGACTTCAAAGATAAACAAAGTGATAAACATTGTGATTTTAGTCAGTAAAGTGTATTTAAATTAATAATAGTATTGTGAAGTATCCAGTAAATATTTAATAAAGTGTGTTAGTGGACATCTCTTCTTATAATTTTTGGAACCCACGGAATTTGCGAGGGTGGTTTCCTAAGGGTGGAAACACGTTACAAATTGGTGTCAGAAGCGGAATTTTATGACAAGAGGAGCTCTGAAGTTGTGCTGGAGTGTTCGAGAAGTATTCTCGAGGTTTAGTGCTAACACAGGACTAATTTACTGGACATTGTTCGAGGGTTATTTTCGGACAGAGAAATAGTGTTAAGTGCATTTTTGAGACATTGTAGAACATTTTATTAGGACATTAGTGTGATAATTAAATCCTTTGAACTGAGAAGTGATAGAGACACTGAAAAAGACTCATTTAGTGCGTGAAAATTTCTAGAACTTTTCTATTTGGACATTAGTGGAGATTAGTAAATTCTCTAAACTGGATAGTGACAAAAGACTCTGAATAAGACTTTTTCGTGCTATTTCGAGATTTGTCTGGAAAGTTCCATTACCGATATTGACGTGACAGTTAAATTTATTTTATTTTAATTTCATCGTATGCCCGTAACAACAAGAAGTATGGCATCCGATAAACAAATACAGGACTTATTCGAACAATTCCAAAAAATGATGGCGCAGCAACGGCAGGAAGACAAAGAAGAACACGTGAAAAAACGTCAGGAAGAAAAAGAACAGCAAGAAAGAAGACGCCAAGAGGAGGAAAAACGGCGTCAAGAAGAAAGGGACGAATTAAAGAAAATTATGGAAGATCAGGAAATAAGACGTCAGAAAGAAAAAGAGGATGAAGAAACAAGACGTCAGAAAGAAAAAGAGGATGAAGAAGGAAGACGTCAAGAGGAAGAAAGACAACGTCAAGAGGAGAAGGAAGAACAAGAAAAGCGACGTCAAGAAGAAAAAGAAGAGCAAGAAAGAAGACGTCAAGAAGAGAGAGACGAATTAAAGAAAATGATGGAAGATCAGGAAATAAGACGTCAGAAAGAAAAAGAGGAGGAAGAAAGAAGACGTCAAGAACAAGAAAGACAACGTCAAGAGGAAAAAGACGAACTCAGAAAAATAATGGAAGACTTGGAAGAAAGACGCCAGGAGGAATTAAGGAAAATCCTGAGCGATCAAATAAAAATACAACAGGACGCAATCATTTCTGTCAAGGAAGAAGTTAAAGAAGAGATAAACAAGGTCGAAGAAAAAGTAGATAAGGTTGAAGGAAAAGTAGATAAGGTAGAAGAAAAAGTAACTGAGTTTGAAGTAGAAATAGACCGGCTTAAACGACAGTTGAGAGATAGAGGAAGTCAGCAGGTGGTATCATCAGGTCAGCGACTAAAACCTCCTTCTTTTGACGGCCAAAGTTCCTGGACGACGTACAAGAGGCAGTTTGAGGCAGCAGCATGTGCGAACAACTGGGATAACGAGAAAAAGGCCATGGCATTAGTTCTGGCATTAAGGGGCCAGGCCTCAGAGTTGCTTCAGACTATCCCAGTGGATAAACAAAGGGACTTCAAAGTCTTGGAAGCTGCATTGGACTTGAGATATGGCGACCAACATCTCGCCCAAGTATACCAAGCCCAGCTAAAATCACGAACACAAAAGGCTGGAGAGAGTTTACAGGAATTCGAAGCTGCGATAGAGAGACTGGCACACCTGGCGTATCCGAGTGCACCTAGAGAATTTCAGGAACAATTAGCCGTGGGGGCCTTTTTAGATGGTATAAGGGACGAAGAGGTCAGGCGAGTTCTGAGGCTGACGAGACACCAAAGTAGTAGCGAAGCTTTGGTGCGTGCACTCGAAGTAGAAGCCGCTTACAGGGATACTCCAAGGTCGAGAGTGCGAGCTGTGACTCTCGAAGAATCGCAACCAGAAATGAACCAGAACCCCTTGCTGACTGAGATGCAGAAAATATTCACCAAATTATGCGATAAATTGGATGGCCTCGGAAAGCAGGAAAAACAACAAAATAAAGGAAAGCCGAGCGGAGGTATTAAATGTTTCAACTGCGGCAAGGTGGGACATATGAAACGAGACTGTCGACAGCAGAATTCGGAGAGTCGAGTAAATGCTGTGAATCTTGAAGAGGAGCAGGAAAACAGTACCAGGGGGGTTGTTCTGGCTAGGGAATGCAGTGCCCCCAGAGAAATTAAGATTTCCCAGCTTCGAAGAATCGCAAGCAGACTGTTGTTGCATGGATATGTGAACGGAAGAAAATGTTTGTTTACCATCGACACAGGTACTACGTCATCAATAGTACGGCCAGGATTTATATCGGGCATAAAGATTACCAAGAGGCAAAATGAAGAAGTGATCGTCCGGACAGCTACGGGGGACAGGGCTACGGTTCATGGAGAAGTAGACCTGGGTTTGCAGATTGGGCATTTGAGGTTCGACCACAGGGTCATCGTGGCTGACATTACGGATGACTTCATTTTGGGACTGGACATTATGGAACAGTATGAATTTATTGTTGACGTAGGAAAGCGAATGTTAAGGATTGGGAACGAACAATTTATTCTGTCAAAAGTGAACGACCAATGCGAGAAAACCAGGCTGTTGACAACGCAGGCAGTCAAAACTCCTGCATTATCCAGAAAACCAGACAAGGAAGATTGCAAGCGCTACCCTCAGGTGAGAAAATTGCCGAACATGGTTAAAGTCAACACTGTCAAGGTCGATCTTCCAGACAGTTGGTCAAAGAAAACTCTGAGGCAAGAGCAATTGCGTGATGTAGAAATCGGACCCATGTTGCGAGCAAAAGAAGAGGGAACGCGTCCAGCATGGAAGGATGTTTCCGACACAGAAGTGGGGCTGAAGGCTTTATGGTCACAATGGGATTCACTTACAGTCGTAGACGGACTTTTAAGAAGAGCATGGGAAAGCCCAGATGGGAAGCAGGTTGCCATGCGTCTAGTGATTCCCAGGTGTCGTGTACCAGAAGTACTCCAGAAAGCGCACAATAAAACGTCCAGCAGACACTTCGGCATAAACAAGACATTGAGTAGAGCACGGGAACAATTCTATTGGGTTAATAGTCGCCAGGATGTGGAGGCCTGGTGTCGCAAGTGTAAGAATTGTGCTGCCCGTGGGGAACCATTTTCCATGAGCAACTACAGAAATGGAAGTCGAGAACAGCCAAAGAATGATCGAGAGCAGATGAACAGAACTAGTAACCGCTTGAAGGCTCGTTATGATCAGAATGCCAGTACAGGGGGATTCAAGGTGGGGGATCTGGTTTGGCTGTACAACCCACAGCGGAAGGAATGGAGATCCCCGAAATTTCAACCTCCTTGGGATGGACCGTATACTGTTATTACCCGAATTAATGATGTCGTCTATCGGATTCAACGAAACAAAAAGTCCAAGATGAAGATCGTACACTTGGATAGACTGGCGAAGTACGTGAAAGAGGCTGAACTGCCTGACCGGGACGTTCAGGCTTAAGGAGGGGGCAGTGTAATGTGTTACAACCCCTAGAATGATGTATTTGCACCTACTCGAAAAAGAACCTACCAGAAGATTCCAAAGTGACATCTGGAATTATCGAGAGAATGGTGGCGTCATCACAGAACAATCGAGATCTGTCATTTTTAGGTATAAAAGACCGATCGCATTCTCGGCGAGTAGTTCAGAAGTTCAGAAAGTATAGAAAGTGAGGTTAAGACTTCAAAGATAAACAAAGTGATAAACATTGTGATTTTAGTCAGTAAAGTGTATTTAAATTAATAATAGTATTGTGAAGTATCCAGTAAATATTTAATAAAGTGTGTTAGTGGACATCTCTTGTTATAATTTTTGGAACCCACGGAATTTGCGAGGGTGGTTTCCTAAGGGTGGAAACACGTTACAATATGTATGTCCATAAATACTTGTAGAAATAAAGCTTAAATGTGATATTACCTATATAAAGTTCAAAAAAAGTTGAAGTTACTACGTTTAAGTGGTATCCCAAATGTTTAGCTAGAATGTACATTGTATAATTCGATGTTAGGATGATAATAAGACTTTATTTAGTTGACACAGATCAGTCCATAATTTGAAAAAGAAATTGATATTTTTGAATATATTCGGAATATTTCAAACATTACTAGTCTTTATATTATATTTATATTTAGGGCAGTTCTCCTGAGAAGAAAGTAACTACTTGTAGACATAATCTAAAGTTATAGGCCTTCGGCAACGTACACCCTGTATACAGATACGACACCCTTGGTGTCGATCTATATTGAATCTTATATTATGGTATATGTATGCGAAGAAATACTGTTTGAATGGATCACACGTTATAGTATTTCTAAATAAACTGAACCATAACGCAATAGCAAATGTGTTTATATTAGCCTCAAGGGAGCGAGGTTTGTGAATGAGGTATCATTTTATGGCACGTCTTTTTCTAGAATTTCTCAGCTGTGACAACGCTTCAAAGAGCGAAAGATATTGGAAGATTGAAATTTATATTCTCCGAATTCAAATCAGTAGCAATATGTGTATTTTTACGAGAATTTTATTCGGGGAGCACTAGGGCACACTAGCTTCACAAGCTTTCAATGAACAGCTTATATAAAGCAAAGTTGTTATTGCAATTTCATTCACGAGGCTTCTTTTTTGCGCAATAACAGTATCATAATCTTTATTCCAAGAAAAGCTTATTTATTATTTGAGAAAGAGGAAACGGTTGAAACGGAGTAAAACCACTGTTGGGATGAAACACTAGAAAAACAAGACAACTACAGTTCAGAAAATGCAGCTTGAAATCGGTATGTTTCATAGACCAGGAGCCCGCCGATCACTAGGTAATTGTGTGTCATAAGTTTAGTCCCAAAATGTGTGAATTGTTGTTAATTTGGGATAGTAGAGCACAGAAATGTTCATGCCAGCTTTTTTTTTTGGTACAGGGGCGTTCGGCAGGCCCTCAAATGTGTAAGAAATATGACTTGTAAAATTAAAAAAAAACAGCCACAAGAAGTCATAGCTTTGCGCATGAGGGTTGAAGTAATTTCATAATTTACGTCCAAATATCATGAATCCAGACTCCCATTCATTTCGGGTGGTACAAGGAGGTGCTACGTTCGCCCAATTTAAAAAAAAAAAAGTCATATAAAAAAATGATAAGTTTATGAATGGCACTCAGGAACTTGGTAAGTATGAACCTACCGAGTTTGAAAATATATTCGTCTTCTCTGAAAAGTGGTACGACAGCCTTGCCATTCACGATAATTGATGGCGTACCAGAATTACCTACCGCATCTACTGTTTACCTGTGTAATTCGATGAATATCATAAATTTATGCCTGGCAATCAAATACTTGGTAAATATGATCCTCCTGAGTTCAAAAAATACATTCGCCATCTTTGAAAAATGGTGCCAAGATCTTGTCTTGTCACGATAATTGACGACGTATCAGAGCTTTCTACCGCATGTACTAGTTACCCGCGCAATTCGATGAGTGTCATAAATTTACGACTGGCAATCAGAAACTTGGTAAGTATGAAGTGACAAGTGTTAAATTTATGATATTCATAATCAGTACATGCGGTAGGAAACTCTGATACGCCATCAGTTACCGTGAATAGTAAGACCCTTGCATCACTTGTCACAGACGGCGCACGTATATTCGCAATCAGGAGGTTCATACTTACCAAGTATTTGATTGCTAGTCGTATATTTATGATATTCATCAAATTAAACAAGCAACTATTACATGCGGTAGGGAGCTCTGACACGCCGTCAATTATAGTGAAAGGCAAGACCCTTGTACCACTTGTCAAAAATAGCGAACGTATTTTCGCAATCAGGAGGTTCATACTTACCAAGTATCTGACTGCTAGTCGTAAATTTATGACATTCATCAAATTACACGAGTAACTATTACATGCGGTAGGAAGCTCCGATACGCCGTCAATTATAGTGAAAGGCAAGATTCTTGTACCACTTGTCAAAAATGACGAACTTATTTTCGCAATCAGGAGGTTCATTCTTACCAAGTATCTGATAACCAGTCGTAAATTTATGAACACATCGAATTACAAGAGTAACTAGTACATACGGTAGGAAGAGCCGATACGCCGTTAATTATCATGAAAGGCTAAACCTTCGCACCACTTTTCAAAGATGGCGAATATATTTTCGCATTCAGGAGGTTCATATTTACCAAGCATCTGATTGCCAGTCGTAAATTTATGATATTCATCGAACTACGCGGGTAATCAGTACATGCGGTAGGCATCTCCAGTATGCCATCAACTATAGTGAATAGCAAGGCAGTCTACCATTTTTCAGAGAGGATTAATATATTTTCACACACGCTTACTAAGTTCCTGATTGCCATTCATAAACTTGTCACTTTTTTATGTGACTTTTTTTCAAAATTGGGCGAACGTAGCGCCTCCTTGTACCACCTAAAATGAATGGGAGTCTGGATTCATGATTTTTGAGCGTAAATTAAGAAATCCCTCCAACCCTCATGCGTAAACCTATGACTTTTTGTAGCTGTTTTTTTTTTTTTAATTTTGCAAGTCATATTTCTTACACATTTTGGGGCCTGCCGTACGCCTCTGTACAAAAAAAAGGACTGGTATGGACATTTCTGTGCTCTACCATCCCAAATTAACAACAATTTACACATTTTGGGACTAAACTTATGACACAAAATTAGTGGTCTATTATTTCCGTAAATAAATTTTCGGATGTACCTACCCCGGTCAATTTGGCGATTTACAGGGTCTGAAGAAATATTAATGTAGGGAAAATATTTTTTTGTATTGCAGGGGAAGGGGGGGAAGTACATTAAGAAGATTGAAGCTATTACGAATTTTTGTAGAGGACAAAATTCTCAAAAGATTTTGAATGAAAAGAAATTGTTTGTACGAGTAGTTTGAAAGTTAGAGCACCGAGAAAGTATAGCAATTTCTTCTTTCACCAATGACATTTATAAACCAATCATAATAAAGCTCTGGCTACTTAGACGGTCGCTAGTTTGGACACTAATCCCACAGCGGTGTTAGGAACATCTGCTCTCCGAGTCGGTTATTTTTTTATACTTTTTGTTCATAAACGTAAATTGAACCAAAGGAAATGATAAAAAGAAATAGCAAGATTCGATTCTTTACAATGCTAATAAAGAAATTAAAGAAATCCAATGTTACAATACGTCAAGCTATCGAATTATCCTCGACGTATAAATCCGTTGTCGTCTTGCACGAAGATATAGATCTCTTGGTGATATTAATAGAATCGTCAAGGTGGGATAATATCTGCCTCTGCAAACCTAGAAAAGAAAACCGCTAAAAAAATTTATTCCTCGCAAAGTTTTAGGCATAGGAAAACCAAATTCATCATCAGCTTAAAGTTAATTATGTCGTATGAATTATTCAAGCAACAAAACATGGATTCTGAAACGGTTGCGTCAGCAGGAGAATTCTTTTTGGCCCAGTTGTCAGGAAGTGTTGTAGTAGAACTCACCAACAGTCGTGTGAAGGACGTGACAATATTTATATTATTAATTTAGTATAATATGGCTTACTCTCAGTGGGACTCGGTTAATTTTAACAAACGATCAAGGACCGGAGTCCTTTAATAGACAAGAAAAGGTTAATGTTTATATCTATCGTGGATTGCTTACTGTTCTCTCAAATCTGGCCTCTTACGATGCGATTGCGTTATCTCTAAACACTTCTTATTATTTTAATCACTTTCCTAATTAATTTTGTAAAATTTCCTCCATAAGTCTCCGTGATCTGATCGATGTCCTGAATAATAGACTCGAGGACCTTATTAAGATCTTATACATTCAGTTGTTGACCTAACACATAAAAACACCAGAGAGGTAGCATAATATCAGAAAGGGGTTAAACTTAAATTTAGTCGCCTCTGAAGTAGTCTTCATAAACAACAAATCACTTGAATACTATTTATCGACGCGCGTTTTGTTAACCATGTTGGCATCATCTGGAGACGATTAGAATTATTTTAACCATCCCTAGATGATACCAATATGGTTGACAAAACGCGCGTCGAGTAATAGTATTCAAGTGTTTTGGTGTTTGTGGAAACTAGTTCACAGGCAGCTTCGTACTGAAGGTTCAAGCCCCTCCAGGATTAAAGTTAGTCTTTCAATTAAGAAAATGTAAGAGTTAAAGTAATACCATTTATTGTATGAAGTTCAAAAGTATACAAATAAATATTGGTAATGAGTCTATTTATTTATAATCTCAGAATTTGCCTACCAAACATTGCAAGGGCAGACGCCTCCCTCAGAGAGCATTTATCTTAACTATATGCAATGGAAAGTAATAGTATCAATCGATACAAATGATTCACAATTTGTTTGGGACTGAAGATAATAATATGTATTCACTTAAATTTTGGTTCGCTGTTGGCTAACTTAATACCTCCTAACATTGATTTTGTAATTCACGAGGATTTATCATTTGAAAAGGTTCTTACAACAATATATGATTTATACGAGACTTTCCCACTTTTTCACAAAAACGAACTAACGGCATATAACCCATTAAGGGTAAAGTACTATGATTTCGTTCTCGAGCTACCTATATACTCGTACTTTTTATGGCTAATTAGGATTTTCTATTATTTCCTGAATAAAATTATATTTTTCTAATGGCCATCTGGTGCTCCTGTCCCATGATCAAGCCGCCAGATCGAAATAGTTTATAATTATGGGAAATATCCCCTTGGCAATGTTAGATTTTTTTACTAAAAATTCGGTATGTAGGTTAAACGCCTCTTACACTTTCCTCTTTTTAGTACTTAATATCTTGCTTGCCGACTACTGTTAAACTTTGACAATTTTCTAAGCCCATGTTAAGCTTTTCTTTACTTCTCTTACTAACCGAAGGGAAGTATTTGATTAAGTGTTATATGAAGCGACATAGAATTCAAAGTCAAATTTTGTTTGGCAGGGTAATATTACGATATCGGTTTATAAATGTAATTGGCAAATAAAAGAAATTACTAAACTTTCGCGGCGCTAAAGCTTTTAAACCATTAATCGTAAAAAAATATTTATACAAAATTTTTGGGAAATTTTTTCCTATAAAATATTTATAATAAACTTTTTCTATCCGAGGTCGAAAATTTGGTTTCGGATTGGGTTTTGCAGAATGAGAGGAACTGAGAGGGGCGTTTTTTCGATTTATTATAAATCTTTGAAACTCTTTTAGATACTTGGTATTGTTCTGATGAATACAACTATATATTTTTTTTCTTGTAAATTTCTGTTGTACCTGAATATTGTGGTTTGTCAATGAAAATAGTTCCTAGTTTCATTATTAGAGCATTGTATTATAGAGAGCAATGTAAAGTACCTGAACTATTTTAAAGATTATACAATTTATGATTTTTAAATATTTATAATAGATCGAAAATAAACGCAGATTTCCCTTTCACCCTGCAAAATACGAGCCCCCTCTATTCAAGACTAATAAACAATTCTTTATATTTAATGCTTTACGTCCCTCGCATTCCGAAAGTAAGTACTGTAAAAAGTACTGTGAAAAAATCACCCACCGAAATTTTTCTGGGCTTTCACGTTTCAGAATATGTAGGTTCCGAAAATTAAAGTCATTGGCCTGGTATCTTTCTGACTGTTGGCGCAATATCGACAAAACCACTTGACGCAGAACAATAATATTTAGTAGGTAGTTGACGCTACTAAAGAACTCTTAAGAAAAATTATTAAAAAAAATGTGACGGAGGACGATAATTTTTTGCGTGAACTGCCTGCTGGTTTCCGGGTCTTCTTCCGGTTGAGTGCTTGACATTTTGACCATCTTGTCGTGGTCTTCTTCTGAAGCGAAGTGAGCTCTGCTGAACTGAGCTCCTCTATTTATACGGGTTATCAGGAGGCGTGTTGTGGATCATTGCTCATGCGGAACATTGACTTCCACGTTATTGGTAATTGTAGTCCGGTGTCACGGTTATTCGGATGTTTATTTATTTCAATGGCTTCTCTGTATCTTCTTGGCCAATAATTCTTGATGTTGGCTAATTTCTTGGTTTTGTCGAATTTTATCAAATGGCCGGTTTCTTCTGAATGTTCGGCAACTGCTGAATTTGTAGAATTTCCCTTCTTTGTATTTCTAATGTGTTCTGGTCTGGTGTTTATACGTCGTTTGGTCTCTCCGATATAAACTTGTCCGCAGGAACATGGAATGCTATATACTCCTGGTGTTTCTAGTTCTTCTGGACCTTGGTATTTGGGAAAATGTTGTGCCACCTTCTGTTTCGCATTATATATTACTTTGACGTTCTTTTTCTCCAAAACTCTTCCAGTTCCGTCCATACATCCTTGTATATACGGTAGGTAAGCTGTTGCCGTGTATTTATTTTCTTCTTTTACTTCCACATCCAGTGGAAGTATAGTAACGACAAAAAAATTTTTAAAAATTTTTGTTGTTCAAATATGCTTAGAATGTCATGAAACGTCGAAATTTTAAATTTGAGCGAAAAAAAAAATTCTGTCTGTCGGTCTGTCGGTCTGTAACTTTTTTGTGCGCACGTTTACTCTGGAACCGTTTGAGATATTGACTTGACTAAATTGGGGTAAATTGGGGTAAATTTGGGGTAAATAGGTAAATCAAGCGGGTAAGAGTCCATAAAATTGGTATTTAATATACACAAGAGATGCCAAGGTCTCAAAAAAAATTTTGGCATTAGCCACCCCCATTACCACCCCCACCCCATTATTAAAGGGGATGAAAAAAAATATGATTTAGTGTGTGTACAAGAACCAGAAACCTCAAAATATTTTTTTACTTCATCCACCACTACCACCCCCTATCACCACCCCCACCCCACTACCGATGTGGGGTATCGTTTTATGGGTTTTTGGAGTAGAGGATTTCAAATATTATATTATTAAATTTCCATTAACAGTTATTTCCACATACAATTTTTTTTTCGTTGTGAGTGTCTTGGATTGAAAATCTGGATGTGGAAGTACTGATTCCTTGGGCAGCAGTTTTTCTTCTTCTGTTCTAGTTGTATCTTGTCTCTTTATTGCATTGTCTATGTCCTTCGGTTTGTATCCATTTTTCTGTAGTGTTTTTAAGGTCCGATATTCTTCTTGTATATGTTCTGTCTCGCAAATTTGCTTTGCTCTATGTACTAGTGTGTTAACGACGGCCTGTTTTTGTGCTGGGTGGTGGTGAGAATTAGCGTGTAGGTATCTGTCAGTGTGAGTCGGTTTTCTGTATACCTTGTGTCCTAATCCTCCATTATCCTTCTTGAACACGAGGATGTCCAAAAATGGAAGTTGGCTCTCGGTTTCTATTTCCATAGTGAATTTGATCTTATGATGTAAGCTGTTTAGGTAGTCCTTGAAATTCTCCAGTTCCTCACGGCCATGTTGCCATATAATGAAAGTGTCGTCCACATATCTAAACCAACATTTTGGTTTCAATTGGTAGTTGTCCAAAGCGTATATTTCGAATGCTTCCATAAATAAGTTGGCGAGTACTGGTGATAAAGGTGAACCCATTGCTGCTCCATCTTTTTGTTTATATAGACATTGAAGTTGAAGTAGGTCGAGTTGACACAAAGCTCCATCAGGTCTGCTAAGGTGGTGTCCAAACCATTGTTCTGCAATTCTTCCCGAGCTAATTCTATCGCCTCATTAACTGGTATATTTGTGAAGAGTGATGTTATGTCAAAACTGACTAGTATATCTTCTTGGTCCACCGTGATGTTCTTCAGCTCTTGTATGAAATGGAGTGAATTCCTGATATGGTGTTCTGTTTGTCCAATAAATGCTTTGAGTATGTCTGCTAAATATCTTGCTAGCGCATGGGTTGGTGAATTCACTGCACTTACAATTGGTCGTAACTGAACTCCTGCTTTGTGGATCTTGGGTACGCAGTAGAATTGTGATGTCCTCGATTCTGATGGTATCAGTTTCTTCTGGTGCTCTATTGGTATGCAGGATTCCTTGATCGCCTGTTTGTCGATGGTCCTTGTTGGATTTATTGTGATTTGGACGTAAACTTGATCTTCTAACAGGTTTAGTACTTTCTGCTGGCAATCTGCTCTATCCATTAGTACAGTGGCATTTGCTTTGTCCGCTGGCAGAACTGTTACGTTGGCGTCGTCCGTGAGTGTTTTTAGGGTCTGTCTTTCTCCTCTCGTTTTGTTTGGTTTCGGTGGTTTGGCTTGTTTTAGAATGGCTGCTGATACTGCTCTGATTTCTTCTGCGTCTTCCCTGGATAGCTGGTAAAGAGTTGATTCCAAGGAACTTACTATGTCTTCCCTCGGTATTGATCTTGGAGTAACAGCGTAATTGAAACCTTTGCAGAGAACTGATGTTGTGTCGGCATCTAACGGTAATGACGACACGTTTATGACAACTCTGTTGCTTTCTAGTTCCGGTTGATGTAGATGCTGTGTGCTATGGAGAAGACCCGGAAACCAGCAGCCAGATCACCAGCTCCGCGAAAGCCTTAGCACCAAGATTTTGCGTGAAGTTAACTCAACTTTCAACGCAGAAAAATAACATACATACTGGGATATTAGGACGTCCCTAGACAAGCGCCAATTCTAAATAAGATTTGCCATTGTGCATGTATCCTTTGGATAGCCTTGTATTGTGTGGGTACTTATGAAACTACTTCAAAACATGTCAAAATATTTGATTATTTCAAATATTAATTTAATGTACTTTCCACACATTTAATAAAAGATTATATTTCATTTAAAAAAATATTAGCGGACGTCATAACTCAAATATTAATTAGCCTGTAAGTTGAGGTTCAATTTCAAAATATGCAGAAAAGATACAAGATGCAAAGTAATATAGTTGTATCTTGCAATTTTATATTAAAAATTTTTTTAGCTGAAAATGAATTTGTGTTATATTTAATATACTTTATCACTGTATATCAAATTTGTTCTATACTCTATTTGATAAAAACTTAGAGTATAAATCACTCAAACGATGGTCGACAGTGGTTGTATTACTTTTCTCTCAATATTCCTAAAAATTATATCTAAAAACTTAAATAAATTCATTTTATGTGAAGTAAACATCTGTTGTCTGAATTATCCAATTTTTAAAGTTCTTAGTCCCGTTACATGGTGGTTATAATGTTTGAATACTTTTTAGACAGATGCATGAAGAAAATGAAAGATACAATTCCTAGCGGAAGTGACAAAGACAGCTAGTCTCGTATCGAGTGTGTAAAACATAAGCATGTAGTAATTTACCCAAAAAATATCCTAGTACGGGTATTTAGAGCGAATTATTTTAAAAAATAGAGATAACTCATACGAAATATGAAGTAATATTTAACATTTCTTATGACATCCTGAATATGTTTTTAGAGAATTTGCATCTATAATGAGCTTCTAAGACTCTATCTTTACCAAATGGAGTATATTAAATTTTCAAGTAATTTCCTAGTTACTTAAAAAAAATACATTTAAAGTCTATTCACTGTTTGTTGCGAAATGTCTTGTTGAAATAAAAAGACTAGTAATTTCTTAGATTCAATTCGCCAAATGTCATACACTTTTTATGTAAGAAAAATTCCATGATCGCGGTTATTACTTGTTATTGTTGGTTGTTTTTTTAATTACGTGAATTAAAATTGAAATAATAACATTCTAAGTAATGTAACTTGTTTATGAGAAAAGTTACGTTAGAATAGCGTATTATTAATAACTAATTACTAATAACAACAAATGATGAAAAATATAGACTTAGTAATTTTTGTTTTTGCTGTTAATGAGCAGTAACACGCTGATATTATTATGTAGTTATTATTAGTTATAAACATATGGACGGCTAATAGTATGGACTTGGTGTTTACTGAGAACTAGAAATTAAAGAAAATCAAATAGCATTTAAATCTATCTAAAAAATGTCGAATATCTTTTACTTACGCAAGAGACACTTAAAAATAAAATAATCACGGATTTACAAGATCTCTGCTGAAGAATATAATAGTTGTTACATCGGTCAAAGAGAAAAGGCATTTAATATAAAATATATTGGACATTTAAAATTGTTTATAAATAGTAAAAAAAATTGAGATTTTGCGAGCCGTTTTTTATAAACAGAACATGTTTTTTCGTTAATAGATAAATCGGAGATTTTACATATTTCACCAAAATCTGGAGAATTAAATATATTAGAAGCAATTTACAAACAAACAAACAAACAAATTCTGTGTTTGTTTTTGATTAACAAAATTTGTGTTAAGAGTAATATACTCTATAGTGAATCTCTCGCTCATATTCCCGCATAGATATTTTTAAAAGTATAAATCAATGTATGATGGAAGTTCATTTTTTTAAAATGGTTGTAAAAAATAGATTTCTTACAAATATGAGACATCGAAAAATGTCTAAACGTCGAAGATAAAGCTTAAGAAAAAATAAAAAATGAAACAAATTCTAGGTAATTTTATTATTTTTTACCTAGTCTAATAAAACTGCTATTTTCAAAGATTGGTTGGGGGGGGGGGGTTACTTTTTGATGGATATGCAATCTGTTGTCAAATCTGGGAGGTGAGTATTTTTTGGAAATCAAGTTTTAATTTTGAAAAATGTGTTTCCTTGTTGTTGTTTTTTTATGTCTCAAGTTTTGTTTATCGAATCAAATCAAACAAAAAATCAAAATGATTGCAAATTAATTATGAATAGGTCCAAATCCAATCTGCAATTTAATTTTTTTTGTAAAAAAGAAAAACTAAGAAAATTTGTAATTTTACCCCAACCGAAATTACTAAAAAAATAATTAATCTTTTTTAATAAAACTTGGTGAAATTATAGGTCATATAGGTGTAAACTATTTCCGGTTAGGACTTTCAGCACTGTGTTATTGTGGTCAATATCTAGCGAGGAGGCCTGAAATCCATTTATTTACCCTTTATACGTACTTAATACGCAGGTCTATACTAAGACTGGAAAAAAAAAGTTTTCACTCTAAAAAATGGACTTAATCATGCAACTTCCGGTTCGTATTGTGCATATCTAGGGGGAGGCTAATTAGTTTTTTGGATTTCTAATTTTGAAAATTAACTCGAGCTGTTCTTCAGCCACATCATAATTCGTTCCGAATTTGATATAGCACGGATGGACAACTTCAAAGCTCCATAACTTAAAAACTATTAATTTTTCGGCCTTGCTCTCATGGAGACTTTTATTCAGGATGATTTCGTAAATAACATATTTCAATGTCAACCAAATCTACCGGGCATTATTTTACATAAGAAACGTGCGGGGTGCTTTCAATTGGTTTTAAGTTATTAACTAGGGACATATGATCCCAGGCAGCAAGGTGCCGTCATTATGACGTCGTTTTTTCGGCATTAATTACGTCAATTTCACCTACAGCATGACGTAAGAATGACGTGAAAAAGACGGCACAATGTCACAGCCCAATGACGTCATATATATGACGCCAATATGACGTATTGGTAATCAGTCAATTTTGCGATAAGGGATGCAAACCTCTCATTATAATATTTTTCCACAATTATTAATAAAGTTTGTGACGAAAAAAAAACCGGAATGTGCAGGGATCGAACCGCGAACAACAACAACAACAACAACAACAACAACAACAACAACAACAACAACAACAACAACAACAACAACAACAACAACAACAACAACAACAACAACAACAACAACAACAACAACAACAACAACAACAACAACAACAACAACAACAACAACAACAACAACAACAACAACAACAACAACAACAACAACAACAACAACAACAACAACAACAACAACAACAACAACAACAACAACAACAACAACAACAACAACAACAACAAGAAGCATTTATTAATGTTTCACAAGGTACAATAATGCGCCATTCCGGAGTCCGGCCCGGAGCCAGCCAGACAACCACGGCGAACATCGCCGAGGTGGGTGTGAGAATGGGCAGGGAGGGTCCGGTTTGGCGGTGACGAAAATGATTTGCTGAGTTAAAACTCCTGCCTAATGGAAAAAGGCTTAAATTTAACGGTATCGTATAACGTAGTACACAAGGGTACTTAAAAATAATTAAAATTAAAACTGTAAAAAACTATCGATTTCGCGCACACGCGAACACTTAAAAATTTTGATTGCTGGCACGGGAAAACAAAACTCAACGAAAAAACCCGTTTGAGACAATTCCACCCTGGTAGTCTTCCTGACGCCAGGAAAGTGTCGTGGATAGTCAAAAGTGTGTAATGTTATGTGAAATTTTGGTTTGTTAAGAATTTATTAGTTAACTCACTGAACCATTGAACATCTTTATTTAAATATGTTTAAAAGCTGTATACCTAGTTAGAAATAGTAAAACAAAATTATTATTACTATGTGGCAAAAATTGAACTAGTCACTAAATACTTCTATTTATTTTTATTTTATAATGATTTATTTCACGTCATTTTAATGACGTCAAAATAATGACCTAAAAGAAACGTGTATTTGACGTCTTCATGATGACGTCAGAAGTACGTATTAAATATCACGTCTCTGGTACGTCATTTATTAATGACGTCAAAATAATGACCTAAAAGAAACGTGTATTTGACGTCTTCATGATGACGTCAGAAGTACGTTATAAATATCACGTCTCTGGTACGTCATTTAGTGGGACAATGACGTCGGCGACGAAGAATCACCTTTAAAAGACGTCATAATGACGTCACCTTGCTACCTGGGATGCCTCGCTATGGAATTCGTTAAAAAACATATTTCAATTTCAACCAAATCTACCGGGCATTATTTTACATAAGAAACGTGCGGGGTGCTTTCAACTGGTTTTAAGTTATTAACTAGGGACATATGATGCCTCGCTATGGAATTCGTTAAAAAATATAAATTGACTCAAATCAGGCCGCCGCGCCGCACAGTGGGAAATGAGCCCTTTTTTTGTACAAAAATCTGCCGACAGTAGATATATCAATCAATTCAAATAAAAAAAATGAAAAATACCCTCAAGAGATTCTGCTTTAGAGTAATGCTGCAACAAAGTGGCTTTGGTTTAACCTAACCTAAAAATCGCAGATATTTCTCTTTATTCCGCGTTTACCTCATTGGACGAGAGTCACAAACAAACTTTCATGTAGATTGGTCACCAAATTCATTTTTATGGGATCATAAGTTGGTGAAAATTCGAGATTCAAGTAAAATAAAGTTTAATTGATCAAAAATTATACTTTAGGATTTTTTAATTCTGATCGCATCTTTAATCTTACTCGCATCCTATCGACCCTTCAAAGGAATGAATACAGGGATTGATCTAAAAATTACGAGATTCCAAATACTTGGCACTAGTTGCGTTTAGACTTCTAAATATTATTTTA
The DNA here is from genome assembly GCA_936432065.2 of Rutpela maculata. Taxonomy (NCBI): domain Eukaryota; kingdom Metazoa; phylum Arthropoda; class Insecta; order Coleoptera; family Cerambycidae; genus Rutpela; species Rutpela maculata. The sequence goes on from OW386287.2 coordinate 155,540,161, forward strand.
CTTGTATAAAGAGAAATATCTGCGATTTTTAGGTTAGGTTAACCCAAAACTAGTTTGTGGCAGCACTACTCTAAAGTACAACGTCTTAAGGGTATTTTCCATTTTTTTTTTTTTATTGAAATTGATTGATATATCTACTGTCGGCAGATTTTTGTCCAAAAAAGGGCAAATTTTTCCCACTGTGCCGCATTGGAGAGGCTATTTTGAGTTTTACAATTTCCACAATTTGTCATTGTTAATTTGAGGTTAGTTTCTATCTACTGTCAAAAGTTTCTAGCATGCCTGAAAACATAGATATAGCTTACCACGAGGCCCGTTATATTGTTGTACATAGTATGGATTGGCAATTTTTTATTACAGGTGTAGCTTTAGTAAGTAGAGAAAAAGTAGTAGAGGTAAATTGCGGAGAATCTAACACAGGTAGAAAAAGGGTGTACAGTAGTAGGTAGGCATTATTTTACACAGAAACTAACATTTTCCTTGCCCTAAATAATTTTCATAGTGACAATATCACATCTATCTTCATGTTCAATTTAAGATTTTTAAGATTAAATCTGTAGTATATCTTTTACGCCTTAGAACGTTACATCGCGAAATGGACAATTTCAAATTCATTACGGGTGAACGCGGTTGTGTGTTAATACTTTATAGTGGATACACAGTCTCTAAAAAAAGTGTTTTAAAAAGTTCTGGTGAAACTTTTTGGAGTTGTACAAACAAAAAATATAATGCAAAGTTATATACAATTTGTGAAAATTCCGTCATTAGTCGGAAAGACACGCAACACGACCATGAAAAGTATAACAACGAAACAACCAGCAGGAAGAAAATATGTAACAGTGCCAAATGAAAAGCAACAAGTGATATTTCAGAGCGACCTTCCAAAATTATTCTATCCAGGTTAAAGGAAAATGTTGGCGATTTGGCAAATATCACTACAATAGGTATGTCACGCATCAAGAAAAATATCTACAATGCTCGCAGCAAACTTCAGCCCAAAACAGCCTAAATCTTTAGAGGAAGTGTTCCTGATTTTAAAAACGTTGGATGTGAAGACTATTAAATGTGAAAACTTTATGCAAATTTGTGATGAGCGAACAAATGTTATTGTGTTTTTATGTGAAACAAATTTACGGTACTTGTGCGCATGCCAAAAAATCTATGTAGATGGAACATTTCAGTATTGTACACAATTTTTTTATCAGCTTTTCACAATCCATACTATTAACAACAGCCACTATGTACCAATCGCTTTTTGCTTATTACCAGATAAAACAACGGCTTCTTATACCACTTTAATTAGACATTTACAAATCAAATGTCTTCAGTTGAATTGCGTTTTCGATCCAAAAATAGTAGTTTCAGATTTTGAACAGGCCATTCATAATGCAATATTTAATGTTTGGCATAGCTCTCAAATAACTGGATGTCGATTTCACTTATAGTGATCAAAACAGTGAAGTAAGACGGTGGTTACGTCATTTATTTGGAGTGGCCTACTTAGACCCTGAAAAAGTTTCAGACTGTTTTGTTTATGACTTTGCAGAATATCAGACAAATGTGAATGCTGTAACTAAAATGGCAGACTATTTAGTAGATAATTACATGTCCGATGCTAAATTTACACCTTCGTTATGGGCCTTAAGCAGTCACTCTAGGGAAAATACGACAAATGCATGCGAGAATTTTCACTCTGAATTCAACAAAAAATTTTATATTTTCCATCCATCCTTATTCAGTTTTATTAATGTCTTAATAGAATTCCAAGCAGATGTATCAAAATAAACAGTAGTGCACTTCAAAAACAAACGCAAAACAAAGCTGTTCGAATAAAACACGAATTGCTTGGATCAAAAATTGACGAATACAAAAGCGGCCAAATATCACGGATAAATTTTGTAAAATGCATTTCTTATATTGGAAAAAGTCATGTAAAAGATAATTAGAGCAGTTGCTTATTATATTTTTTATTTTTCTATTTTGTTAAGACATGTATTATATATTTTACCTGTATTTTATATATTGCTTAAATAAAAGTTTTGCCTGATTTAAACAATGATTTTATTAAATAAAATGCCTCTTAAATAAATATTAAGGAAGGTATCTACTTCTCCGCAGTTTACCCATCACTGGAAAACGGTCTCTCCGCAATTTGCCTATACCCTTTTTCGACCATCTAATATTTTATTGTTTTTGCCATAATCTACTTTCTCTTATGGATGACCTGTTTCTGACTTTTTTACTTCCACATCCAGTGGAAGTATAGTAACGACAAAAAATTTTTTAAAAATTTTTATTGTTCAAATAGGCTTAGAATGTCATGAAATGTCGAGATTTTAAGTTTGAGCGAAAAAAATTTCTGTGTCTGTAACTTTTTTTGTGCGCACGTTTACTCTGGAACCGTTTAAGATATTGACTTGAAACTTAGTACACGTATGTACTTTAACGAGATCTAGAACTAGATTATATTTTCATCTTGTTCCGTCGAAGGGTCCGGGGGTAAATTCGGGTAAATTTGGGGTAAATAGGTAAATCAAGCAGGCAAGAGTCCATAAAATTGGTATTTAGTGTATACATGAGAAGCTAAGGTCTCAAAAAAAAATTGGCATTAGCCACCCCCATTACCACCCCCATCCTATTATTAAAGGGGGTGAAAAAAAATTGTGATTTAGTGTGTGTACAAGAACCAGGAACCTCAAAATATTTTTTACTTCATCATCCACCCCCACTACCACCCCCTATAACCACCCCCTACTTACTACCGATGTTGGGTATCGTTTTATGGGTTTTTGGGGTAGAGGATTTCAAATATTATATTATTAAAGTTCCATAAACAATTATTTCCTATTAGATATGCTCACTCAGTACATGTTACAAAAAGAAGAAAACAAACTATTAATATATATGTCTTACTCGGAACAGTGCGTATGTTTATATAAGCACACATAACTGCTGAATAGATATTAGTAAAATCTTAAGCTAAAATATTAGAGAAGTTATTTAGTCATAAGAATAAATTGTACCCGAACAGAACTGAATAAAACATCTTCTGGCTTATATTTAAATATTTCTATTATTTCGCTTAGCCCTATTTCCTATATATCCAATAGGTTATGGGCTCAGTTAATAAAAAAGGTGCAATAAAAATGTGCGAGTGTGCGTCTTAATTAAATAAATATTAACTGAAAAATTAGTGGTTCGTGAAAATGGAAGTTAACAAAAATAGACGCAATATTAGACAATTTAATGGTGAGCGATACAGCATTTGGAAATTCCGTTTAAGAGCCTTACTGGCAGAAGAAGATGCATCGAAAGTGCTTGATGAAGATCCTCCAGCAGATCTCAATGACCACTGGAACAAACTGGAGCGGTTAGCTAAAAGTACTATTATAGAATACAGTATGATAGGTATTGTCACAGAAGAAGCAACTGCTCGCAATATTATTAACAAGCTGGATTCAGTCTATGACAGGAAAAGTCTAGCAACTCAGTTATCAGTTCAAAAGACTTTATTGAGCTTGAAGTTTAAGGGTGATAAATCGTTAGTAAACCATTTCCCCATATTTGACGAATTGATGATCGAACTTTTAGCAGCTGGAGGAAATCTAACTGAAATGTCAAAGATAGCCCATCTACTTCTCACCCTACCAGTATCCTATGATGGCATTGTAACCGCTATCCATACATTGACAGACGAAAATTTAAGTCTAGCATTTGTTAAAACTAAATTACTAGACTATGAAACAAAATTAAAGAATGAGAGCGGTGACACAAGTAGTAAAATGTTACATGCTGAAACCAGTCAATTGAAAAATTTCTCATCTTACAAGAAAAACAGATATCAAAACCAAAAAGGTGCTAATCAAACAAACAGGAGATATTATTCAAATCAAGGTCATCGAAAAACAATTGACAATTTTCATTCCACCATAAAATGCAAACATTGTGGTAGAAGAAATCACAAAACCAAAGACTGCTATTATTTTAAGAAGTCTTTTCAAAGGACTGAAGAACCAAGTCGTCAACGGACCCTGCAAACAGTTCAGCTAAAATCAAATAGTGAAAAGGGCTTTGCCTTCATGGTAGGAAATAAAGCTCTGCAAACACGTGATTCAGTGAATAAAATAACATTTATACTAGACTCTGGTGCTACAGATCATATGGTGAATCAAGAAAATGTTTTTTACAGAATACAGACAGTTGGACAGTCCATTGGCAATCTCTGTTGCAAAAATTGGTGTCTCAATCATGGCAACTCTGATAGGAAGCATCAATGTTATTACTGATCAAGGGGTGACTGGAATTATAGAAAGTGTTCTATATGCTGCAGACATACCATACAACCCACTGTCAGTACGTCGCATCCAGGAAGCTGGTATGACTGTTATCTTTGAAGAAAATGGTGGCGTGAGTATAAGAAAAGGTAACAAAACAATTATACGAGGTAAGCCCCAAAATAATTTAATTACAATTAACCTAAAAATTTTTAAACCCTTAAAAAGTGTGGCGAATATACTTTCTAAAGCACCATTAAACAAGTATAAACTTTGGCATGATCGGTTAGGTCACATAAGTAAACAGAAATTTTTACAGTTAAAAAACATTAAATTCTTGGACGACAAAAACTGTCTAAATAATATTCATCCTGCTCAAGATATTTGTGAAACTTGTATTTACGGAAAACAAGCGCGTTTGCCATTTTCTCAAGCCAAAGACATATCATATATTAAAAGACCGTTATTTATTATCCATTCAGACGTGTGTGGTCCAATAAGTCCACCCACTATTGACAATAAAAGTTATTTTATAACATTTATCGACGAATATACTCATTATACAGTTACTTATTTATTATCATATAAATCTGAAGCTTTTAAAGTTTTTCAAGATTTTGTAGTGAAAGGTGAAGCACACTTTAATTAAAAAATTGTAAACTTATATTGCGATAATGGAAGAGAATATCTTTCTAATGAGTTTAAAAATTTCTGTACTGAAAAAGGCATCACTTATCACTTAACCGTACCATATACACCGCAACAAAATTCAGTAGCGGAACGTATGAATCGGTCAACTACAGAAAAGGCCAGAGCAATGGTATATGAAGCTGAATTAGATAAAAGTTTGTGGGGTGAGGCAGTACTTACAGCCACATATTTAATAAATCTAACACCTACTAAAGCACTTAAACAAAATAAAACTCCGTTTGAACTGTGGCATAATAAAAAGCCCAGAATAACTCATTTGAGAATTTTTGGTTCTACTGCATATATTCATAATAAAGTCAGAAAAGACAAATTTGATAAAAAATCAAATAAAGGCATATTTGCTGGGTATCACCCAAATGGTTACAAAATATTAGATATTGAAACTAATAAATTTATTACAGCACGTGATGTAATTTTTGACGAAATTAATTTTAAAACATCAAGACCTATACTTGATGAAGGAGTTACAACATCAAGATTGAAACTTGATGAAGGCGTTCCGCCTGAAAACTCCATTGCAAATAAAATGCCTAAAACTACTCCAGTAGTTAATATCCCAATAGACCCTATAGAAAATGAAATAGGTAAGCCTATAGAAAATGAAATAGGTAAATCTGTTATTAAAACAGATAAATCTGTTACCAAAACAGATAACGAACACTGTAAACCTTCGACAACCGAAAATAAATTACAAAAAGTAGAACAAAGACGGAGTGAACGGATTAAAAATCTTCCTACCGTTTCATATAACGAAGAAGGAGATATAAATAATTACATTTTGTGTGCACAATCACTTATTTGTACAATTCCTCAATCTTATAACGAAATAAAAAATAGGGATGATAAAATTCAGTGGGAGCAAGCAATAAATGAAGAAATAAATTCTCTAATAATAAACAATACATGGACTTTAGTTGATCGACCTTTTAATAAAAACATAGTAGACTGTAAATGGGTATTTGCTATTAAAAATGATGCTTATGGAAACATAAATAAATATAAAGCACGATTAGTAGCGCGGGGATTTAGTCAACAGTATTTATTAGACTACAATCAAACGTTTGCACCGGTAGCTCGTATTTCTACATTTAGATTTCTTATAATATTTGCCAATCAATATAAATTACTATTACATCACATGGATGTTAAAACTGCTTTCCTTAATGGTATTTTAAAAGAGGAAATTTATATGCGAGTACCGGATGGAATTGAAAATAAACAAAATCAAGTCTGTAAGTTAAATAGATCCTTATATGGCTTAAAACAGAGTGCGAGATGTTGGTTCGAACGTTTTGACAAAGTGTTAAAACAGCATAATTTTAAAAACTCTTTAGTGGATCGTTGTTTATATATCTTAGACCGAGGCCACTTGAATAAAAATATTTATGTTATATTATATGTAGACGATCTCTTAATCGTTTCAGCTGATAAAAATACAATGACAAGTTTTAAAGAATATTTAAAGAATGAATTTAAAATGGAAGATATGCATGAAATAAAACTATTTCTAGGTATTAGAATAAACAGAAATAAAGATGAAATTACATTAGATCAAAATTTATATTTGAAAACAGTATTGAATAAGTTTAATATGAATAACTGTAAAGCTGTTAATACACCGTTGCCTAGTAAATTAAATTATACCGATTTAAATTCGGACGAAAACATTAATGCACCATGTCGAAATTTAATCGGCAGCCTAATGTATGTTATGTTATGTACACGGCCAGATTTATGTGCATCAGTTAATTTTCTAAGTAGATATCAAAATAAAAATAACAAAGAGTTATGGCAATGTCTCAAACGCATTTTGAGATATATAAAAGGCTCGATTGAACTTAAATTGGTATATAAACGAAGTAACTTCAATCATATCTTGGTGGGTTACGTAGACTCTGATTGGGGCAATAATGAAACAGACCGTAGAAGTACAACGGGATATATTTTCAAACTGTTCGAAAATTCCACAGTATGTTAGAATACAAAAAGGCAAAATTCTGTTGCAGCTTCATCTACTGAAGCTGAGTACATGGCACTGTTTGAAGGTGTACGTGAAGCTTTATGGCTTAAATCTCTTTTAAGAGATATCAATATTATCATCAATGAGCCTATTATTATATATGAAGAGAACAATGGTTGTATTGCAATAGCTAACAAACCAGTATTTCACAAGCGCTCAAAACATATTGATATCAAATATCACTTCACAAGAGAGCAGATTGAACAAAAGAAAGTAATTTTACAATATATTTCCACAGGTAACCAATTGGCAGATGCATTTACTAAGCCATTACCATTCCCAAGATTCAGCGATTTTCGTTTGAAAATGGGCTCGGAGGAAGCTAATAAAAGGAACATAAATAATTGTGAATGATTTTCTTTGGTCTGATTGGGTTTTTGGGGGTTTTCCCAGTCCAAGCAACAAATGTTGGGCCAAATTTTTTTTTGTTTGATTACTCCCCCATACTTATAAGTCAAATTATATTTTTATAATAATAGAAGCTATTTTTTTTTTCTTTTTGAGTGGGAGTATTAGATATGCTCACTCAGTACATGTTACAAAAAGAAGAAAACAAACTATTAATATATATGTCTTACTCGGAACACGTGCGTATGTTTATATAAGCACACATAACTGCTGAATAGATATTAGTAAAATCTTAAGCTAAAATATTAAGGAAGTTATTTAGTCATAAGAATAAACTGTACCCGAACAGAACTAAATAAAACATCTTCTGGCTTATATTTAAATATTTCTATTATTTCGTTTAGCTCTATTTCCTATATATCCAATATTTCCAAAATTTTTTCGTTGTGAGTGACTTGGATAGAAAATCTGGATGTGGAAGTAGTGATTCCTTGGGCAGCGGTTTTTCTAATCAAAAGAATTTTTAAAAGATTCTTTTAAAAACTAAAAGTATTTACACAAATTGTTCATTTATAAATTTCTTAAAGGGACTATCCTGTATACTTTTCAATAATGTCGTAATCTGAAACGTGACAGTTCCAAGAAATCTCAAAGAGCTATTACATTACTTCTCTTTGGTAAACGAGGCAAATAATGCAAAAACTCTTTTAAGTTTTTTATTTTCAACTTATTTTAATTTTAAAAGAAGTTATCATATTTATAAGACACGGTGTATACACTAGGCAGCAGCACTACGTCATCTAGCGGCGGTGCTCCTAGTTACCGCGGCTATGTAATAGGTAATAAGAAGAACACTGTTAATTTACCTATAACTCTCATCGCCAACTAAAAAACTAGAAATATTTTTAATATAGCGCATTAAAATGTGAAAGATACGTGAATCCAAGATAAATTAAGCCATTTTATAATATGAGTTCTAAATTTTGTAGAAAATAGTGCAAATGTAAAATCGAAGGCGGGCGACTTGGATAGCATTTGATGTAATTATATACCCGGTTGGCCACGTTTCTCTCAACAAGGCGACTTACCGGTGGTCTTGATATAGATATAACACTGATATTTGTGACGACTTTATACGTACTTAAATACATAAATAGAATTATTCAAGGCTTATTACATTGTCACAAGTTTATGATAATTGATAAAGTTCTAGGAAATATTTCAATGAATAGATAAAAGTTATAGCCGCAATAAAACATTATGCAGTCATTTAAAATACTGTAAGTCATATGCAGGATACTCGTGGCATATTCCAAGGTCCTTATTTTCAATAATATTATCATTATCTTTAATTAGATAATTATACTTTAATATAAGTGGCTGTAGTGTTTATTTTTATAGCAATTGAACAAAGCAAATGCGAATATAATAACCGGACAAAAGATATTACTGATTATATTTTTATATACAGGTTGTAAACACATAGTTGCTATAGAGGTACAAGGTATAGTACATACTACGCTCGCTTTATAACACTGTACCTACGTTATACTTATCTTAAAGTTAATCGGAAAAATTATACAGGGTGTTTCACGAGGAAACGGACATGCTTTATTGGCAAATAGAGGATACCTAGGGTAATCATAATCACCCATAGAAAAAGCTAGTTGGGCACTCGTTGCTGAGGGTGTTTTATGTATTTTTGCCAAAATTTCTTTTGGATGTTACCTTGTAAAGGAATGGAATAATAAATTCATATAATACACTAGTTATCCTAAATAAGTGCTTGTATCACACACAAAAAAAATCCAGGTCCGGACTCGAAAAGAAAAATGTTTTTGTTTTTCTTCAAGAAAACAATACCCTCTATATGTTTTCTTTAATTTTCAATATTCGAAAAGTACATAAAAAATTGAACAAAATGGCTTCGTTAAATTTTTTTGCCACACTTTTGCCGCATTCGAAATAAATTCCAATAGATAATGCAATATGGATGAATGATACGCACAAAAAATGCATCCACTATTAAATTAGGCGTTTACTTCTTTTTTTTTCTCAACAATAACTATTATGTTTTAATTACTATTTTTTTGTGAATGGGGTAAAATAAATAAAAAAATAATGTTAGACTACCGAACCAAGAATCCTTCTCATTCCTTTCATTTATTAAAAACTAGTAAAACAACAACGTAACCTACTCATTAACAACACCAATAATGGTAAATACTAAATTGCATAAAAATAATGTAAATAACAAAATACCAACAAGCTATCAGCAGAATAATTACACAGGTCTGCGAATCAAGAGGTCGTCATGAATGTGGTTGGACAGTTGAGGGTCATTTCCGAAGTAGTTTTTCGCGCTGAATCCGAATCTGGCCTCAAAATTGGCCCATCACGTCAGGATTTTGAAATATTTGAGGTTAAGTACTTAAAAAATGTTGTTTTTTTTTTAGCAACTTTTGAAGTTATGTATAGAACTTAAAAAATGTTTCAGCTCATTTTTAATAAATATATCATTTAGTACCATCCTTTCTCTTTAAAATAAGCTTACGAATGGTTATATACGATGTTTCCTCGCAAAGTTATGGCCATTTTAAGGTGACATGAATTTGAAACCATGATCCTATACAACTTAACAATCTTAACCAAACTTTTGTTTAAGAATGTTGGGTTATCCCTTCTGTTGAGTGAAATCTTGATTCGTTTAGAGTCGTTTGGTTAAGATTTTTGGGCTGTAGGGAACATGGTTTCAAATTCATGTCACCTTGAAATGGCTATAACTTTGCGAGGAAACACCGTAGATGACCATTCAAAAGCTTATTTTAAAGAGGAAGAATGGTACTAAATGGTGTATTTATTAAAAATAAGCTGAAAAATTCTTTCAGTTCTATATATAACTTCAAGAGTTGCTAAAGGGGCCATTTTTTAAGAACTTAACCTCAAATATTTCAAAATCCTGACGTGATGGGTCAATTCTGAAGCCAGATTCGGATTCAGCGCGAAAAATTACTTTGGAAATGACCCCCATCTCAAAGGCATCTTAAAGAGGAAGATTTGTACTTTAAGATCCCAAGCATGTTTTTTAGATAAAAAAATTCGCAAAGCTACATAACGTCAACTAGGTCAAAAAACCGTGTTTTTTTGCACATTAAGGTTAGGATATCTCAAAGTCCTGACGTGATAGAGCAAAACTAAAAATAGATTCGAATTCGGCGTCGAAAAATACATAAGAAACGTATGGTATGACCCCAGATCCAGACAACTTTTTTTTTGTAAACCTGTGTATTATTCAAAAAACAAAAAATTCAGATATTCAGATATTATTATAAAATTTATTTACAAATTAGAAATGCACCACAGCTTCAGTACATTTTCTGGTGCGGTTCACGATATGTCCGATTGATCTTCTGATCATATTTGGATTGTTCCTAATCTCGTTGCAGTAATCAACAATCCTTTGAATTAATGGCCTCATTGTAGACCTCACTTTTTAACTGAGCCCATAAAAAATAACCTACAGAGTTGAAATCTGGAGACCTTGCCGGCCATACATGAGGATCTTCCCGACCAAACCATCTGTTGGGATTTGTATCATTTAAATGATTTCTAATTTGGTTGGCGAAATGCGGTGGGGCTCCATGTTGAAAGAACATACCTCGAATATTTACATTTTCTAAAGGACTCGATAACGTATGCTGTAAAAAATTAAGTAAACGTTACCAGTTAGTTTACCATAAAAAAAATGCGGTTCTAACATGTGCCTACAAGTCCAACCCAAACGTTGATAGAGAATCTATGTTGTGAACGGCATTCACGTTTTGCACGTGGGTTTTCCTGGGCCCACATGTGAGCATTTCTAGAATTATTGATACCATCCCTTGTAAACTGCGCCTCCTCTGTGAATAAAGTTCTGTAAATTATTCGTCGATTTTCAGATACAAAAAATCAGGTGATTGACTTCATTGCCTGGTGCAAGACGTTGTACTAATTGAATATGGTAAGGGTAAAAAAATTACTTCTTGCCTTATGTTGCGTTCGCAACTGCAACTGTAGGAAACTTGCCATGTTCAAAAGTTTTATGGACAGGCCGTCGTCTGTTAGGAAACCGTCTTTGATATTCCCTATATGCTGCCCCGCCATTTTGGTTATTTTACCCCCTGCTTAAAAATTGGCATTAAAAACATAATAATTATTGCTGAGAAAAAATGTAAATGCCTAATTTAATAGTGGAAACATTTTTTGCGCGTAACATTCATCGATATTTTCTAAAGTATCATATTGCATTATTTAGTGGAATTTATTTCGAATGCGCAAAAAGTGTGGCAAAAAAAATTAGAAATGAGAGATGAGATATTTTGTTCAGTTTTTTATGTACTTTTCGAATTTAATATTGAAATTAAAAAAAAAACAGATACAGGATACTTGAAGAACAACAAAAACATTTTTTTTTGAGTCCGGCCCTGGATTTTTTTGTGTGAGATACAAGTATTTATTCAGGATCACTAGTGTATTGTATATGCCAAATATGAACTTATTATTCCGTTCCATTACAAAGTAACAACCAAAAGAAATTATGGTAAAAATACATAAAACACCCTGTATTTGTATGATTACCCTCAGTGTCCTCTATCTGCCGTTTCCTCGTGAAACACCCTGTATAGTTACATGCGATAATGCATTTTTTTAATATTAGTGAAATCTGGGGAGAGTTGAAAACTTCAGTGGAAATCGATCTTCAAACAATTATAAAAAGTTTTAACAGAAAAAAGACTATGAATTGTAAGAAAATATTTTACTTTCCCATCTCTTTAGAAGTGTACTTCACCAACATTTCATAAATTAAAACTAAATGATGAAAATTACCAAATTAAAATAAACTGTACAGATACAATAATTAAATATCTTGACAGCCAGTTGAATTACCTGCTCATATAGTACAGTAACTAGCGGTTTTAACTTCTAAATAGTGCCACATGAATTAGATTTGCCCATTTTTGTAAATGCACCAAAGGAAAGTTTCTATATTATGCGGGGGCTTGCTAATTTATAGAGGGTGGATGCCACCCCGTTTCAGCAACTGAAAAAAAAACCAAAAACAATGGAGTTGAATGAGAATCAAATGTTGAGAAGAAAAGGTTTTATGCAACTTTTCATATAAATTGATAGTCTACGTTATAAAGTCTAGAAAATTTGGATTTTAGCTAGTAAAAGAGGTTTTTCAAATAGGTTTTCGTCAAATAACTCGAGAGGTATTAAATTGAGCGAAAATATGCTAGAGACAAATAAGATAGCTACTATATTGAGGATAAATTTTGTTTTTATCCATTTTCTGTAAAATTAAGTATAAAAGTGGCGTCCGAACGTCTATTAGACGAAGTATTCAGTTTAAATATCTCAAAAACTATGGCACTTACGTTGAAAATGCTATCAACCAAAACTCCATTAATTAGGCTCGATGATTTTTTTTCTGTAGCATAAAAGCAGCAAAGTGAGAGAAATCAGCGTAATTATAGTGAAAGTATTAAAGTATTACAGGGAATTGGGGGCTATTAATGAAGGTATTAGAGGAATTAGGTGAATTAAAAGAATTATAAGGAAATAAGGGGAAATAGAGGGTATTTTTTTTAGAAAAGTTATTTAATAATAACAATAATAAATACATTTATGCATTAATGAAATGGTACAAATTCGACAATACTGCCCTCTTCCATTTGCCCATTTCAGGCGTTATTTAATATAATTCTAATTCTGAACTGCGAACTTAAGTTGCCCCCTGAACACGTTAAAACAAAAGAAACTGCCCTGACCAGACAATTCACATTTCGGAACTTTTAGTCCCAATTGGACTTCCCTAAAAGTACCCAATTACGAGTACTTACTATAATTTGCTAAATATGTGCTATAATTTTTTAATTGTTTAAAGAAATCTGTTTGCAAGAAATAATGTACATCTAGTTTTAGTTAAATACTGCTGTAAAAAACCTATAACAGATTAAAAGGTATCTATTTTCGAATTTTCTAAGATAGAAAATTATTCTGTTAAAGACTCCTAGTGTTTCCAAAATTTAAATGTGTATGTTCATTGTTCAATAAATTGCAATAATAATTAATTTACATTTTATTAGTAAGTTAAAAGAAAATCGTTTTCGTACAAATGTAAAATTAAATCTCTAGTAATTTTCTTGAAAGTCGTTTCATCGTAGTTGCCCTCGAAAAACTTTTCGTTATCATAATCCTCTTCAGTTTTAAGATCTGTTAAATCGATGATTTCGTCTTCATGCGTTAATTTTGCTTTCCACACAAATAGGGCCATAGTAAATCCTAATTGGCAATGTTGCTTCCAATCATTTTTTAAAACTTCGAAAGGGTATATATCCTCAGAATCGATGCCAAATTCTTCGACAGTATCCAAAAGGCTATTATGGTACACTTTTAAGTAGTAATCTAATTTATCTAATATCTCCTTTGATCCTCCCGAGTAGAAACAGTAAGCTAAATCACTGACTGGATTACCATCTTTGGATAGCTGGAAGTCTATGAACCTCATATCAGATAACTTTCCGGATTTCTGAAATTATAAAACACAACGTTTTTAATAGAGGATACGAAGATGAAGAAAGAATAGCCGATATTTACGTGTACAATCAAAATTAGTCTAACTAGCTTTCGTAGTTAAATTTCACCATCAGGACTCGAAATTAAGGAAAAAATAATTAATAAAAAAAAATTATTAAAATGACAGTTTGCGTAAATTACGGTTCAAGTGCCGCCATTTAGCGATGTAAATATGTACGGCAGTGAATAACGCAAGAAATATATGATTAGGTTGTTTGTTAATATATATTTACTTGTTTAGTCCCTATTTGTAATTTAAGAGGATTAAAAATTAAGTTAGGCAGAGTGTATTCTCTTAAATGTTGAATAGATGCTACTAATTGTAATATACAGTGCACACTATTGATTTTTTAATTATCAACTTGTTACTTTTTGACTGATTACTGTAAGTACATTTTTAGCTTAAATATTTCTAGAGCGAATATTTTAAATTTGTTTCTGTATAGTTATTTAGCTTTATGTCATTTGTGCCTCCGCGTGTAATAATTGTTTTCCCTGTTTGGTAGGCATTTCTATTTAATTCTATTTTCCGCAATGATCATTAACTCGTAAGCAATTAAAGGCTGTCTTTAACGTGTTAACTAAGAGCTATAATTACAATCTCTACAACATGAAAAAACCATGGAAAAGAAGGGAATTTTACAAGGTTAGACATGAGGCACAACGCTAAACACTAAGCCAATATGTTTCCGACAAAAAAAATAATGATTTCATAGATTTGCTGTGAACTAAGAAAAATGTTGGAAGGCATAATTTTACAATTATAGGTTATTTTTCTAATGAAATCGTCAGTAGCATTCATATTTTTTGCACACCCAAAAAAATTACTGTCAAAGTACTGTATCACACTGTTCACTAGGGTGACGCGAAAGTATGTCTTTTGCTTATTCATTTAGTTCTGTGAAAATTTGAGTTCGATAGAAGAATATCTTAAGGTTCTTCTATCGAGTCTATATGAAAAAAATAATTTAATTTTTCTTTATTTGTCCTGAGGGTGGAAAGTGTTGTGCCTTTTGTTTATTCAATTAACTTTGTGAAAGGGCCCTGCACTTTTTAAAGGTATTTTGGTGATCAATAGATTTTCTGATTTTTTTATATGTTAATTCTTGAACTATGTTTACCAACCCTGCAAAAGCACAATCGTATGGGGTTCCTAGTTTAGACAGGAGAGGGCGTTGAAGTTGTCTTTGTAAGTTTTATATTTGCTTCCATTCCGGTAAAACCGTTGAAGTTAAACTCACCGGGTAGGATACGTGTATAAGTACATGTCATTTATATCATAAAACGATTATTGTCACATCCGTTTGTACCGGAAATTACGTAATTTTGCAGATTTCGCACCAGAATAAAGGGTACGGCGTATAAGTATCTGGATACATACCTATGTCTGAATTAATAAAAGGCGTAGTGACATATTTTTGCCACATCTATACAACGTGATTCATTTTTAGCATATACAGGATGATGCAGTTACATCCATTCGTAAATCAAATAAATTGAGAAAGAGAGTAGATACAATAACGCAATCATTTTTTAGGAGAGGTAGTACACATTAACAATAAAACTATAGCAAATATGGCAGTAGTATGTACATATAAGAATTAAAACAATTCTTGCGTATACATCAAATACTTTGCCTAATAAATATTGGGCATACTATCAGCTTCAAAAAAAGGCAGATAGTCAAGCATCATACTCTATATCCACATGTCCAGGTAAAGCTCTGTCGATGACATCATTAATTTTTCTTAGCAAAGTTTGTTGGGTATATTGCATATTCTGCATATGCCTGGCATACTAGGTACCAAAGAACCGTGGACACATGTGCGCATAACTCCAGTGTCCTAGCTCACGATTTACAGCTGCAGTACACCGCAGTTATTGGTTCTTCTGAAGGATTATTTTCTGTTCCATCCGCTTCCATTCTATTAAATTCAATAAATAAATTGTGTTTATCGGCTTGGGTAAAACGAGAATATAATCTGGCTTGTATCAGGTTTGGTTGTACCCTTTTTACTTGAAAATTGAATTCATTTTCTCCTAACCCTTGTCGGTTTCGAACATCTTGCATGTATCCAGGCGCCAAAAACACTTGGTAGGTTCCGAAGGCTTTGTCTCTAAGATAATCAAGCGACAGCTGAGGAAAAATTAGGTCGTATGTCCATCCACGGCCCACCACCTCGCCTAAAGCTCAGTTCGCCCCTTTCAAATCTTCGCAAAAGTTGATTTTCTGTTTGAGCCAATCTCAATATGGCATCAGCGACGTCTCCGGTAGCTTCTTGGATAAGAATCGGCTCTCTGAATTTATTTATAATTGCGCATGCAACTTTTTGTAGTTCCCCCAGGTATTCACAATGCTGAATATGTATCATGTTCTGAAAAAACTTGAAGATCGATTTTATATGTCCATTCTTGCTTTCTACTATCCATCTTGTTTTAGTTATTAACCTATTGTGGTTTGCTTCTGCTGTCGTGAATTGTCTTTGATTCCGCGGAAGAATTTCTTGTATTTCATGAAATAAACCCAAATCTTGCAGAAAAGCAGAAGCATCACGGTTACCCCTGTCCGTTATTAAGATATCTCCATTTCGAATCCAATGTTGTAACTGCACCCGGTTTCTCATGTCATGCATTAGAATGTTTGCGTCATTGTTGTGCGTGTCGGCAAAGTAAGGTCCACAGACGTCCAAAATGAAACCATTTGGGGCAACTAAGAGACCTGCTTTAAGGTATACTTTTTATGCATTGATTATGTCTGTCTAGCAACACGAAAATTAGAGCTTTTGGGCACTTTTAAATACGTTCAATCTTCGTAAAGTATTACTCGCGTGATTTCTGGGTCGGGGTTATAAAGCCGATTGGCGAATTTATTTGCTTTACGAATGGTTATAACTGCATCATCCTGTATATGCTAAAAATGAATCACGCTATATAGATGTGGCAATAATATGTCATTACGCCCAGACATAGGTATGTATCCAGATACTTATACGCCGTACCCTTGATTCTGGTGCGAAATCTGCAAAATTACGTCATTTCCGGTACAAAAGGATGTGACACAATAATCGTTTTATGATATAAATGACATGTACTTATACATGTATCGTACCCGATGAGTTTTACTTCTACGGTTTTACCGGAATGGAAGCAAATATAAAACTTACAACTTCAACACCCTCTCCTGTCTAAACTATGAACCCCAATGATTGTGCTTTGCAGGGTTGGTAAACATAGCTCAAGAATTGACATATAAAAAAATCAGAAAAATCTATTGATCACCAAAATACCTTTAAAAAGTGCAGGGTCCTTTGAGTTCAATAAAATAACAACTAGAGGTTCCAATCTATTCAAATTCATGTCACCAAAATACCTTTAAAAAGTGCAGGGTCCTTTGAGTTCAATAAAATAACAACTAGAGGTTCCAATCTATTCGAATTCATGTCACGGAGTTGTAAGTTTAGTGATTAATCAATAAATAATTGCTAGCAATCACAAATATTTTATTTAAAACATTTTGTGTATTTTTGCACACCACTAGAGGTTACGTCAATATATTGGTTTCACACTTTGGTAAATCACTTCGACATGCAGTTATGGTACGAACTGTTAAAAAAGTATATATGTTAATTTGGGTATTCAGCCGATAACTTTCAAAGAAACCAATTAGTTCCTTTCATATACCATTAATCTAAGTCTGACCATGCTAGCATATCAAAAGTTATCTGCTGAATACCCAAAATAATATTTTTGAACAACATAATATGTAAGATAAAAGATATTTATTTTTAAAAACTGGCACGAATTACTCCATATCTGGGTTCTTTGCCACAAACTGATACAGCTTCCATAACCAGCTTTATACAACTTTCAAGCGCCTGAGTGTGGCAAAGTAACTTCAAAATACGGGTTACATTAGGAACGTCTAAAATCATATTTGCCAAATCGTCACTAGAAATATATCTTGTCAATGAAGGCTCGGAAGCATTAACGGAATGCCAATCGATTATATCGATGTAATCTTTAACGTCGAAATTCAATTTGGGCATTTCGAATACCCAAATAGTATTCTGGTTATCGTTTGCTGATCTACGTTTGAGAATCCGTCGTAAACCTATATTTATAGTTTCGCATATGATATCAATATAAATCAATCACCAAAAATAATTTTGGTCTTTTGTTTTTGTACGATCTAGTTATTTTCAGTTTAGGAAAATAAAACAAAAATATCGCAGGCTACATTTTTCAATGCGCCGACGCGACAGCGCCGTAGAGGTTCACGCGATATTTTTTTCTGAAATTTCTTTAAATATTACATGTGTTTTGACTAAATTGTTACAATGAATACACTGTGAGCTACAATTTAATTAAAAAATATATAGATTTTTTTACCTTATGTTTTGAGGGAGAAAACGCAAATTATATTTAAAAAATTAATTTTTCATCATTTCCGAAGTAAGGGGAAATTCGCGGATTAAAGGTTGAAGACAATCTCCGATTTTTATGCGCCCTCCAGATTCGGATGGAGCAGAAAATTTTACATTAAATACGACACTTTTCAGCCGTATGTCTGACAGGTACTTAGGCTTCAAAAACTAAGCCTTAAATTGAAGATCAAATTCCCGTCTATCATAACGGGCTGAACTCAAATATCGAATGTATCAAATATCTGTGTATCTGTATGTGTGTAGGTGCGAGTGTGCCTGTGCGCAAGCGCGCGCGCGCGCCCGTGTGTGTGTGTAGAGATCCTTTCTTGTAACCACGATAACTTCTGTTAGGCATAATATTTTCATTTCAAATTTGAAATTGAAATTGAGCCATATCTATCATACAGGGCGATCGTCAGAGGCGTGTAAACCGCCATCTTTTATATAAACTATGTTTTACTACAATTTTAGAGCAAACTGTTACTAAGAAAATAAGAAAACGTACAAAATATCTACACCGTAACATACAGGGTGTGCCTAAGGTTAAGAATTTTTAATAACACTATTATAAAGAGTGAATAAAACTTGCAATCGGGCGTTGCCAATTGCCAATATCTATTGAATATAATAATTTTTGTTGGATTTCAATTTTTTATTTCGAATTTTGAACATATACAAAATAGCATTATTTTTTATGAACCCATTGTTTATTTATGATTTCAGAGCAAAACCTAAAAAAAAATCGATTAAAAATATAGCAAAATACAAAAATTTACAAAATATCTAACCTGCAATATGCAGTACCTACGTCTTTCAGGTTTGAGCAAACTTTACGTACGTTAGATGACATATCAATTTCGCGTTAAAATGTTATTGAGATATTTTTAATAAGACTATTACGAAACGAAAAGAATTTGCAGTTGGGTGTTGTTGAACATCTATAGATACGATGATTTCTGACATTAATTTTTTATTTCAAATTTATAAGAAGACTATTAAGAAACGAATAAAAGATGACGTCAGGTGTTGTCAACTACGAATATCCATTAAACACGATAACTTCTGTTGAACTTTGTATCTCAAATTTGGTACATATAATAAATGGCATGGTAGAAAATTGGATCATATCCGTCATACAGAGTGATCGTCAGAGGCGTGAAAACTATCTTGTTTTATAGAAACTATATGTCGTTATAATTTTAGAGCAAAATTATGCAAAAGTACAAAAATACAAATAGTCCGGTGTCCAAGCACTCCAAAATCAAGATGACCTGTTCCGACATGACGTACAAATGTTGATATAAGTAATGAAAAGAGCATTACCTGGGGCACTAGAAAACACTTGTCTGATTAATTTTTGTTCTTGCGCAACTTCAGAAATCGCAAAAAAGATGGCGGATTGATAATTACAAAATTATGTTTTACAATGGTTATTCTCCGTTAAAACAGAAACTATGTAACCTACCGATCCGATTTTTGGTATGTATATTCAAAAAATATACGTGATTCTTACTAAGCTATTGGTATTTTTGAAAAGAATATTTTCTTTGGAAAAAAATAATTAAAATCAAAAGGTTTATTTTACGTTCTAAAAATTTCGATATGCGGACAACTATGTTAAATTTATGAAATTCTTATATACAATTGCTTACCGAATATAGTCTATATATTGAAAAAGTATTTTTAAAAAAGATCCTGTAGATAACGTATACAGTTTTTTGTTTATGATTTTTTTATGAGGCGCGTAATTATGCAGCATTAAAATGAAAATAGTCTACACGATAATTGGTACAGTGTAACAGTAACAAGTACTATATTGTTCAATATAATTGCAAATTTGAATTACTTTATGTTAATAATACAACCAAACGAATGAAAGTAGTAGTCGGGCGTTGCCGATTGCGGCCACTCATTTAAAAAAATAATAATCGATACAAAGTGAATTGTGTGTTCGAGCAAAATGTTAATCAAATAGGTATTCGCAATTGGCCATGCCCGCGTACAACTTCTACTCGTTTTTATATTGTTTAAGAAATAAAACATGAGAAATATTATTTTAGGTATTTAGCATATTTAATAGAAAGCAGAAAAGGGAGATATTTTAAATGAAACATTAATGTTGTATATTATGTAAATTTTGTGTATAACTATTCTAACATTTTAGTCAGAATCACTATTATTATAAAATGATGCATATTGCTTTTTCTCTTAAAACAATTTTCAGGAAAAGCAGCATACGAGCACGCAACTAAATACCACTCACAAGAACATTTTGTGTCGCATTTTATTTTACAGTTGTACTTTTTAATTTAAGTTCAGATAAACTTTTTTTTTGTCGACATTATCGCTACCAGCTCCTGATTTCCAATTCTGCATCCAAAATTTTGTGCAAGAGGTAATTTGAATGACGGTTCACAACACTGTTTAAAAAAAAGTAATATTTGCAACAAGTTGTTGAAAAGCGTCTTCCGTCGGTGGGAGGGAGCGTAAATCACTTTTATTAAATTATTTTACCTTTTAATAATTTTCAAACGTATACGTATAATACATTTGTAAAGTTGACGTGTATGTACATTGAAAATATTTGCAAAAAACTGATGTGGGGGATGTAAGATGAGTAATGCAATACATTAAGACAGATTTTGGAATTTTTCTCTGTTTGTCTGCTTGTCTGTTTGAACGCGCATCACGCAGAAATTACTGAACCAATGAGGTTCATCTAAGCTTGGAGTAACATTTAGTTCTTATTTCATCGAAATCGGCCTAGACTAAGCCTAGACTAACCCAAGTTTTATGAAAATCTAGTAGAACAGGAGATACAGCTTGATCTCTACAATAAGCGTATTTGCACGGCATAAACTTTTAAGATTAAACTTCTGTAATATTCCAGAAAATTCGAGAGTACTCTGGAATATTCCAGAAAATTTGTGAGTTTTCTGAAATATTCCAGAATGGTGATTCTACCTCAAACGTCGTTTATAAAGAAGCTTTTTAGTCAATTTCAAAATTCCACGCGAACGTAACCGCGGGCGTAGCTAGTAAATAATAAATATGAACCGCAAACAATAATCAATCGATTTAAACAATCAAACACAAATAGTTTTTATAATGTTAAAATGTTAAGACAAATAACTTCACACTATATACATAATCATACCAGCTAATTCCACTGTAAACTGTTTTCACGCGCTTTATGAATTTTAGGAGAGCTGTCGCCTTTATTACATGCGCCGCATCTTGCACCCATTTTAAAAATTCACAACTCGAATACTATATGCAATATCAACTTAGTTCTTATCTTAAAAACATTTTCAATATATTGGGTATGTTTGTTAGCATAGTTTATACACAAAAAATTTAAAATTGAAATACTTGCTCGTATGTTGAAATTCTTACTACAATATTTTATAGTTACAGATTTCATATTTTTTCCCCAAAAAACTAAACATATTTAAACAGTGCCATCGAGCCTCATCCAAGCGCTTATGTCTTTAGTGTATACTATAAAAAAATTAGATGGATAGCACTCATAGTTTCTTTTACAGGACGTGTTATGTATTAAAAAACATTTTTTTAGGTATTATCATTTCGTCTCTTTTCTTATCATTTAAGAAGTTATGCAAGAGCTGATAAAAATCCGACAAGTCATTTCTGGTGTCCTATATAACCCTTTTTTTTTTTTATTGGCCTTATTTATATTAATGTCCTGGCGGAGTTCAGCCGTAGGCTGATCTTCCACTCTACCAGGACAGACACTCACACATAGACAACATCACAACACCCATTCCCTGCGACATTGCCATCTGCCGCAGCTGAGACTCGAACTCAGGAGAGGAGAGCGACTAGACCGTGTTGTCTCTCACACAACCGCGGTCTAGCCCACTGCTACCATCTCGGTAACACGTGAAAAACGCCACTACACATCCATACCCTAGCCAGGATTCGAACCCGGGACTCAGTGGTCGCAAGCCTAACATCCTAAGCACTTTGCAAATCTGAAGTTGAGAGTGTGTGTATGTTTCTTATAAGTCACATAAGCACTGAAAAAATTGTTTCCAACGTTAAATTATGCTTTTTCATCAATTTGTGCACGAAGGGTAGTTTGGGGAATGTGAAAAGAATAATATTAATAAAGTTTGAAATATATTAATAAAGTTTATCACAAGTAATAAAAAAGATTCTAAATAATTAAAGCTATTAAAGCTGATAAAAAAAAATTTCCATTATTTTTATGACAAGTGGTAGTTTTTAAGGGTGGACAATTTCGCAATAAATAAATAATTACTTTAATACTCAGTAAATGAGATTTCAATTCAGTAATGTATTATTCAAATGATTAAAGTTTCTTGAAACCAATTTTCTCAATGATTCTGCATTAAGGGGGTGGTTTTTAAGGGTTGAAATTTCACAGTCAACCAAAAATTATATCATAAACATTAAACAAACCGTTTGTGTAATGTTAATATGCGATTTCATATTTCAAAAATACAAAAAATGATTTTTTCATGATTTTTGATTTAAGGGGTGGTTACTAAAAGGGTTGAAAAATTAATTAAAATCATAAATCATGCATATAAGTGTTGAAAAATATTTATTTTATCTAATTAAACGAGATTACTTACGCCAGAATGCTTAAATCTGCATTTTTTCCCATTTTTAACAAAAGGGGTGGATTTCACCTCTAAAATGCAAAAAGCGCAAGTCGAGCATATGTCACTTTTGAAGTTGAGGGTAAAATATACTCAATCCCAAATTTTCATGCAAATCGATGGAGGTTCACCAAAATCGGAGGTTGTAGTTGATTGTTACCTTCATTCACTGTACTATAAAGTTAACACAAAAGTTGTAGAGAATTCAATTATCTACAAGATTTGTATTTTGCATTTTTTCCCAAAACCTCGCCCTTTTCGAGATATTCAAGGTCGAAGTTAAAAAAAAACGTTTTTTCTCGAATATATCGCTCCCTAAGCATTAGACCGCGACGAAGTCTACATGCAAGAAAACGGTTTTTTTATACTTCAACCTTGAATATCTCGAAAAGGGCGACGTTCTGGAAAAAAATGCAAAATTCCAATCTTGTAGATAATTGAATTCTCTACAACTTTTGTGTTAACTTTATTGCTGCCCGATTTTTTTTCTCGAGATATTCGCGAAAAACCATGATTTTGAAATTTTGACCTTGAATATCTCGAAAAAGGGGGGTGGTTTGTTAAGAAACAAAAAAAAACGACTTGTAGATAATTTAATTCTCTGCAACTTTCACATTGACCTCATGGGCATCTGATGCATAGGACGCGAGATATTTGCCAAAAACTTTGACATTCAATATCTTGGGTAGCCATGTTGGGATTTTTGTGATTTTCATGGATTTGGGTTTGGGACACTTCAAAGAACGTCTGTGCAAAATTCAGAGTTTTACTAATTTTGTCCAGGTCAAATGCTAATTTCCGTGGGCTAAAAGTGAATTGTGTCATGTTCGTAAAATATCAATCGAATAGATCTATTTGATTGATATTTTATGAACATGACACAATTCACTTTTGGATCTACGTCAATTGGACGCGCGAAAATTGGATGCGGTAAAATTGGACGTGTAACATTGGACGCGTTTTAAAAAAAATCAAGTATACACACTCTAACCTAACCTAACCCAATCTAAATAATAATAACACAGCCCCACAAAAAAAAAGATGTTCTGTTCACCAGACTAGACCAACATATCTATAGGTTTTTAGGGTAGCTGAATCCGAATCCGGGGTCCGTTTGACCCCATCAGGTCAGGGTCAAGGTCAATCCTAGGTTAAATTGGGAAAAGAACGATTAAGCGAAGAAAACCACGATTTCTGTTCATTTTTGGGGTCGCTGAATCCGAATCCGGGGTCTGCTTGACTCCATCAGGTCAGGGTGATGGTCAGTCCAAGGTCAAATTGGGGAGCAACCTTTTAAGCGCAGAAAACTACCATTTTTATACGTTTTTGGGATAACTAAATCCCAACTCCTGGTCTGTTTTACCCATCAGGTCAGGGTCAAGGTCAAATTGGGAAAGGCATTTAAGCTAGAAAACTACGATTCTTATACGTTTTTTGGGTTGCTGAATCCGAATCCGAGGTTTGTTCGACCCCATCAGGTCAGGGTCATTTCAAGGTCAACTTTTTTTTATCAAATGAAAACGCGGTTTTGACCACGGATTCTGAAAGAGCGGGATATTTTACGATCGTATATGGTTTGACCTATGATCAAAGTGACCTTTGGTCATCAGAAGGTCGAATAACTCTCTCAAATTAATTTATCTAAGATCAAAGATGATTCGTACTCAGAAATCTCAGTTACAAATCTTTATCGAGCATGGTTTAGCCTCGTGATATTTCTTCGAGGGGGATTGGAGAACCAAGACAGCAGAAACCTATATCCACACGCAACCAACGAGTGCCCTGCAGGGGCGTTAGGGTGTGAGGATGAAGCCATAGTGTGTCCGACGACGAGTTGACTTTGTCCAGGTCTAAGTATGAGGGATTTCCGACTTTGACGAGGACAAAGTCAACTCATCGTCGGACACACTATGGCTTCATCTTCACACCCTAACGCCCCCCTGCAGGGCAGTACGCCTTTTCTGGCTTCCTTACCTCGTGGATTCATTACCCTCTTCATTAATCTGTGGTCAAAAACGCGTTTCCATTTGATAAACAAAAGTTGACCTTGGAATGATCTTGACCTTGACCTGGTGGGGTCGAACAGACCCCCGGATTCGGATTCAGCAACCCCAAAAACGTATAAGAATCGCGGTTTTCCAGCTTACATATTTTCCCCAATTTGACCTTGGAATAACCTTGACCCTGACCTGATGGGTCAAACAAACCCCGGATTCGGATTCAGCGACCCCAAAAACGTATAGATATGCTGGTCTAGTCTGGTGAACAGAACTTTTTTTTTGTGGGGCTGTGTAATAATTGCAAATACAACATAGAAACAGACTCACCATGAAAATAAAAAATAGGTTACACTAAAAATATAGTTAACATATTCATCAGAAAATTCAGAAAATATTCATCCAAAAATATTATCAAAATATAATTTATTTACACTTGCAGTTGGGCAATTCCTCGCAAGTAGTCCAAAATGCTATTGTTCTCATAATCAGCAACCACTGTTTGTAATCATGACAAGGCTATGCAATGTGATTATTTTTAATATTTTAATAAACGCGTCCAATGTTACACGTCCAATTTTACTGTGTCCAATTGTCGCCGCGTCTAATTGTCGCACGCGTCTAATTGTCGCGCGTCCAATTTGCCGCGTCCAGTTGTCGCAATCAGCCTCGCCTGACTGCAACGCTTAGTTCCCGTACTTTCAATTAACATCTTGCTCGATGTAACATTTGTGAAGTTTTAAATACTTTGTCCTAATAAAATAAGTCGCTTTTTTTAGGTTGGAATCCGATCCATAATTAACCGCAGATTTTTATTAATCAACAACACTGAGACAAGTATTTACTTGGAGCTATACTAACTCCAAGCGAAAAATGCGGATACAAACATTAAAAATGAGAATAAACTTAAAAAACTTAAAATTTGAAGTTATGTTATTTATATTAAGGCAACCGATGACGTGACAGAGCATTTTGTATATCCATTCAATTACGCAAATTGTATGTTATTTTTAGTTGATATTTTAAATTGATAGATGGTAAGAATGCTGTTTAAATGTTGGGAAGTGCTTTAATGTACCAAATACTTCATTTTAAGAATATCAAAAAACCAAATTTGCATATTATGGTGAGTGAATACACTTAATTTAATTTATATCGATTAGTTTAAATTTTTCGATGTACTCTTGACTCAAGTAGAATCAATCATATTTCAGGTGTTCCGAGAGTTGCCGTTGTTCTAGAATGAATTTTAAGCGTGTGTTGTTTTTCATTCGTAGCTAGTTGCCAAAGAGACGTAATAAATACATATGTTATTTATTATTATTGATAATAACATTCGTATTTATTATGGCCTCTTTGACAACGTAGGTTGTTGTAGGTTGTTAATCATAATAGTAGAAATTACTTGAGATAACAAATTATCTGTGAAATCTAAGATGGTTCAGTTTATTAATTTACGATTATTTTGTTATTTAAGGTGAAAAATATACTCATTAATAACTCTAAAATATTTATTTCACCAGTAATTTCTACAACTACAAATATATAATGTACTTACGTCATATTTAAACATCATGTTGTTACTCCAGCAGTCACCGTGTAAAATAACTGAATATTTTCCTTTGTAATTATTACTATCGGCGAATGCCTTTGCCACATTAGTAATGTAATATTTATATTTTTCTATAATTTTATCGTCTTCTCCTTGCTGCAGACTTTTTAAACTCATTTCGTGAATTGATTTAACACCATTTCGAAAAGTGTTTCTTTCCTCGAGATTCAAATATATATCACTAAAACCTTTTGCTAGTTCGGTATATCCTTCTGGGTTCAGTGTTCGATAGGCAAAGGAAAGAGCATGAAATTTTCCATATTGTTTAAATATATATTCAAAGTGTTCTTTATTAAGCGTTTTCCTTTTGTCCAATGCTTCAAAATGTTGATATTTAATGTTTTCTAACACTAATTTCTCAAAGCCTTCTTCAGTCGTTGTTCCAAAACACTTGATTAATTTATCAAAAGGCTTCGCGGATGGTATTTCTATTTGGAATTGTTGAAAACATGGCAACACCTTGGTATAGAAGTATATTTCGTTTAGGTAACATTCCCTAATTGGATTTAACTTTCTGGTAAGTTCGTTGGAAAAGGCTTGCTTGACAACTAAATCGTATAATTTTCCACTATTCCTGTTTCGCAATGATATATAGCACATTTCCCCCATATATCCTTCACCCTTTTTATTTGGATCATGTACATGTATGGAGAAGTTTTTAATGTCTTCATTTAGTGCTTGTTCTATTAATTCATAGATCTTTGGAGGCACGGTAGCATTCATTGTTACGGTTACAATGTGACAATCATTTGATAGACTACATTTATATTCAATCTATAATTGGTTAATCGCAAAATAGATAATATCAAGGTTAAAAAGCAAAATTTGTTCAACATGTTGTAATTGTTTGTCATTTAGCTGATAATTTACTGTTAATTAAGGTTCAACTTCATATAGTTTTTTATGTCAAATAATTAATAGACCAAACGAACTTACCTAAGTTCAGTCGTTTTAGGACGGGTACTGGACAATAAAATGTAAGTAAAACAGACAATATCTCCTTATTAATTCCAACAAATATATTAACGGAATGGTAAAAGCAAATTAATATTCTGTCTTGTAAATGGAAGCAGGTAAATAGTTTTTACTCTGTTTTATTGCTCACTTCACCATTCAAAAAACGATTGGACTTTAAGTGAAGTTCAGTCTTAATTATATTAGACCTAACATGCTGCTTAACTAAAATAATAGAAAAAATGGTTAGTAACAGACTTATGAGGTACTTAGAATGAACAAGTTATTGTCAGAAGCGGAAATGGGCTTTCGAAAGCATAGATAATCTAGTCCAATTGGAGATAATTATTCTAAACAGCTTTAGCAACAGAGGTCATGAAATCGTAGAATTCTTCGATACAGAAAAAGCTTATGATATGATTTGGAGATTCAGCATCATCAAAATTCGCCATAAATGGGGACTCTGGAGTAACCTTCCTTGTTTTACTCATTCTTACATAATAGAACCTTTAGGGTATGTGTATACACGATAAACCCGACAATTAAAAAACTGAGTACCTCAAAGCTCTATATTGAGCGTAATATTATTTGCCATTGCAGTAAATTAGCTATTGACCTCCATAAATCCGTCAACAGGAAGGATGTTGCATGTTGATGATTTTGCAAAATATTACTCAGGAAAACAGATAGAGAACTTTGAAAACAATTTACAAACAACTCTCAATAACCTACGCTTCTCAACTACCAAAACGTACTGTGTTTATTTCTGTCGGTTACGATAGGAATATAGGCATCGAAATGCAAGATGCAAGATCGAGCGTTCTTGGAGATAACGTTAGATCGAAAATTGTACTGAGAGGCCCATATAAACGATGTTTTTCTGAAATGTTAGAAAGTTGCTCCGCCAGCTTATCCCTCCAGTGAGGTTTAAGTAGCCTTACCCGATTCTCATGAATTTAATGGAGACTGGGCCGTAGTTCGAGTTTATTAACAAGCAAAATAAGGTAATCCTCAGAGCCAATAGTCAAAATATCTGACACCTATGACGTACCTGCTTTTTACTGTAAGTACTGACCGTGGCTATTCAGTGACCTTAAATCTTCATAGGTATACAAAAAAAATGTCACAATCAAACAAATTACTTGATGATTCTAAATATGTGTATATTACTAAGTATAAATATAATGTATATATGAAATATTCTGAATACGGTGTCAAAAGTCAGCCGTTAATAATATATTAATATATGGACAAACGATGTAAAACCGATTTAACCAAAAGTTACTTAACCATAAAACAAGTACAACGTAGTAATAATTACACAACCAGATTCATAGGAAATAGCCATTTTCTTCACAATGATTTTCACATGTGAGAAAATTAATAAGCGCTGAAGGCGATAACAAATTGTTGACTGTGAGCAAAATGTAAAGTTTAAATGCTGAAGTAAAATATTGTGGCTGAAGGCCTAAACTATAAGTTAAAAGGAAATGTAATTTGAGTGTCGATATTTGAAACCAAAGACTGAGTTGATACTCTCACCACCGTTCCTGGAAACCACACAGCGTTCCTGTCTTACTCGCTCTCAGTTCCTGACGTTGAAGATGGTTACATCAGCAAGACGTATCTCAACTCGTACGACAGCTGCTACCGATAACTGAATGTGCACCCACACACCATACCCATAAGTGTTCTTTGTGTTCTAAGAGCGGCTCATAATCATGTCCATAGGGCTGAATTACTTAATTAATCTTATACTGGGGTCAATTAAAAACTCCATGCGCTTCCCACCATCAACATCCAAAGATAATGTTTCGGGTTAGGGGTTAAATTAAATTCTTTTCTAATACTCCATTACCTAGCCCAAGGATGAAGGGTTCTTTTTTACGGCAAGGCTAACTTGTAAGCAGATTGTCGTTCTCCTTCTCCGACAGCAACAAACGACCAAATCCGCGGCAGCTACCTTCCGCTTAATGACCCTCAAAAACATTGTTACCAACGTTATCACCCAAAAGGTTAACCACCCGCTAAGACATAAATTTACGTACGCTACGTGATGATCAACGTACTTTCATATAATTTTATACCAAAAAATTAATAAGTTATTGAATTAAATCGACTTTGCATATAATTGAAGACTGTTCAGTGTTTAAGTACTTAACAAGTGAAACAACAGGTGGCGCTATGTACATGATTCGTGAACGTGAATACGACGTTAAGTGTGTAAAGAACTCTTCATTGTAGATCGAGCAAGACAGGACGGCAGTGGCTCCAGGGAGGAATATGCAATTAATTATTAACAAAAATTAAAGGTGGAATTACCCACTTTGCTGTGTATACAACTGTGCAACTACAAAAATCAATAATAGTGGCGGTTTTAGACCCCCGAAATTACATAAAATTGGAGAGGGATTAAGTGAATGATGAAGGTGAGAACTCAGGGAGGTATTAAACCAGACCAAGGCTAGATCACCGAAGTGCAGCAACATCGCTCGCGGTGAGGAATTGGATGGGTGACCGATGGTGGTCAGACCATCTAAGGGGCACCGCGCAGCGATCAGTTGCTAGCAATGCTAGTAAGAACACCTTACGGGCAATACAGGGTGAGCACAATAAGCCCTCGAGGCTGCAGTGCCCTCGGAGTAGTATACAGACGAGCCCGGGGAGGAGGGGGCTTTAGTCAGTAAGAGTCTGACACTTCCAATATACCATTGATTGATTGGAGCCCATGAGGGGTTACCCCCTCCTCTTAAAAAAAAAAAAAAAAAAAAGTGAATGCTGAAGTGTTTATAATTTCTCAAGATCTGTATCAAGCATCAATTGTGAAGACGATAAAGAACTCCATGTCAATATCCAAAGGAAAATGACAATAACAAGAATGCATTATGGATTCTGGGTCGACACGGAAGTACCAACCGAAAAAACTATATAACATCCACTGTATCGGACCAAGACTGGCTTTAGGGGCTTTTTGTTGAAAAGGTGGATTTCCACCCATAGGATACCGATGACAGTGGTTCCTAGTATCTTACTCTTCCATCAGAGCATCCTAGTTAGGAAATACTCTTAAAACGAAACTTATAACTACCATATCAAAACAGAGGCACTATATCATGACCAGTCGGTGTAAGAATATATAAACTCTTAAATTTAATGCAGTAAAGTTTAACTCCCATATACAATTTTCATCAGAAATGTCACCGTGGAAGCTGATGCCCACAAAATTTCATTCAGAATGCTCCAGATTCAAAGAGAGTGATGTTAACCGACAGTTACTTTTAACGCAATTCTACTCTATAGTGAATTCTTACGAAGAAGGTCATATACAGGTGGCTAAATTAGAACGAGGCACAGGAAGCTATTTCTTGGATGGCGATAATGTCTGCAGCTGAATTTTACCCAAATCAGCAAGCCTATACTGATATACTGCAGAATAATATAACATCTGGCTGGCTTTAACATATGCGGAAATTAACAAATTGAACAAAAACGACGTTAGTATTGATTTTCACTTTATTTTGTCAACATGACAATTTTTTCGCCACACAGTGGCTTTTTCGGATGTAGAGTACTACTATACTAATTTTACAATGCGTAAAATACCTGGTTTTATACAATTTTGATATAATCCTGATTCTAATTACTAAGCGCTTAGTAATTACGATCAGGATTATATCAAAATTGTATAATAGTATTTTATACAACAAGTGGCTAAAATGGTGTTTTTTTTTTTAAGTGGGGCGTTTACAGTACGAGCCGAAGGCGAGTGCTATAAACCACACAAGTAAAAAAAAACACATTTTAGTCTCGAGTTACATACAAAATTTTTTGTATCGCCATTCGAAATTAGAAATAGTTATTTACGTAACCAGTTATGAAAAGAGTAATTTTACATGACCAATGTAATATTTGCAAAAACGATTTACTTGTCAATCTGCTGAATTTTTTGAAGCAAATTAAGTTAAAATTGATTGATATTCCATCTGATATACTTAAAACAATCGGCTTTAGCAGTAAATTCAATAAAACCTGGTAAATCAAAAACGGGTATGAAGAAGTATATAAGAAATTAGAAAATTGGTGTCAACAAATAGGTTCAATAATCAGTTACGTAACATTTTTTTTCATAACATGACAGTTATGAAAAATGTGATGTTTCGTAACGTCAAAAATGCATTTAAAATTTGACTTTTCATAACGGGATTAGACAAACATTATAACTTAAACTGTAAAAATAGACTAAATTCCATTGCTGTTTCCATAAAAACCAACAAGTTTTATTTCACACTGTGATATAAAATTTCTTTACCTACGATCACTACTGTAAATAGTAAAAAACACACTACCTGCCATCTATGTAAGTTGAATTTTACATATTATAAACAAAACGCACTGTAAACAAATCGCACGGTAAACGAAACGCACGGGACACGCAAATATAGGTGGCTTATATCGCTGACGCGTGGTTTAAAAAAACCAATGCGCCTACTTAATTTTCAAACGCTGTCAAAACTGACATAATATTTGTTGTATAATAATGTTGACTAGTAAACTAAATCCAGATTTTACTAAATAAATAAATAAATATGATCGTAGGTAAAGTATAGTACATAATTCGAGTTGTAAGGCAATTACCCACTCATGGAAATACGCACTCGCCGCTACGCGGCATCGTGCGTAACTTTTCCATTCGTGCGTAATATGCTTCTTACATCACTCATTACGTAATATACTATTACCTACGATCACTACTGTAAATAGTAAAAAAACACACTACCTGCCATCTATGTAAGTTGAATTTTACATATTGTAATCAAAACGCACTGTAAACAAATCGCACGATAAACAAAACGCACGGGACATGCAATTATAGGTGGCTTATATCGCTGACGCGGGGTTTAAAAAAACAAATGCGCATATTTAATTTTCAAACGCTGTCAAAACTGACATAATATTTCTTGAATAATATTGTTGACTAGTAAATTAAATCCAGATTTTACTAAATAACTAAATAAATATGATCGTAGGTAAAGTATAGTACATAATTCGAGTTGTAAGGCAATTACGCACTCATGGAAATACGCACTCGCCGCTACGCGGCATCGTGCGTAACTTTTCCATTCGTGCGTAATATGCTTCCTACATCACTCATTACGTAATATACTATTATCTCAGTCTATTTTCTTTATTTTACACTTGTCAATAATGACATTGTTTTGATTCATTGAAACTGTCAAATAAATATCATTTTAGGGTATGGCGTTACAAAAAAAGTATTTTACGCACTGTAAAATTAGTATAGTAGTATTCAACATCCGGAAACAATTGTCATGTTGACAAAATAAAGTGAAAATCAAGAATAAAGTAGCTTTTGTTAAATTTATTATGGATTCTCATCAAGTAGCGGCCCAATCTATCCAATATGCCGAAATTAACAACTTTTTCATGACTTTGATCTGTTCTGATTCGCTGCTTAGTGCATTACAAACATTGTCCATTCTTGAACTTACTCATTGGTTACCAATTCAAGGTAAACAGATTACTTATATTTGCACAACAGGGCACAGGAGTATTCTTAGGAATGAACTTGACCCACCAAAGGATATACGTAATAGTGATTTAAAAATATACTTAAAGCAGAAAATCATAGCTAGTTGGCAAGAAGAATGGATTGGAATTAATACCAAACTAAAAGAAATAAGGCAAAATGTGAATAAATGGAAAGTTAATACATCATTAACAAAGAGAGAGCAATCTGTAATACCTAGCAAGGCTGAGAATAGATCACGTATCTAGTTACATATTGACAGGAAATCAACCACTGAATTGCAGTAATCGCAATGAAGCATTAACGGTGAAACATATTTTAAGACAGAATAGAAAAGCGCTAAACTTAAATCAAATTAACGTGTACCTTAATAATCGTCATACGAACTTAAAGAACACAATTAAGTTTTTAAAACGCTCCTTTGGTATGTATTTTATACACGTATATATATATATATATGTGCATTTGTATCGTGTCCGCCTCCTTACAAATTTGTGGCGCCCGCACCTCCACTAGAAATAATATAGATAGATTAGTTCTGTTTACATATACATAACCGCCAAATTTCACTTACCAAGGGCACGCGGAGAGGGGAAAGGATTTTTGTCTTTTTTTACATACACATTTTTGTTCATACGATTGGTATGTTTACACCTCGTTATATAAATAGTACCTCTCTGACTCAATGTATTTAAAACTGTTATATATAACGGTAGACTTTGCCTCCTTCGAGGTTGCCAGACTTCTATAGTGTAAAATGCTCTAGCGCTTGCGCAATTAGTTGCGCTATGCAATCGTGTGCGTTTGTTATTATGATGATTCATATTGTGTAACTTATACTCTATCAGATTACATTGGTGTTTTACCCGATAATGTACGATTATCTGTTTTAAAATGAACCGTTCACGCTAAATATCTATTGTAGAATAATGTATGTAATTCAAAATATGTTCTTAAGGGAATTATTATTACTATTTAAAATGCTTTTCAAAAGACATCACTGAATCAGTTCAATTTTGTAACACAATTGTTACATATTAGCCACGTAAATTAGATAGATTAGAGAAGAAATAATTTATAAAGTAATAATATTTGGGATGCGTAATCTAGATAGGGTTCAAAATAGATACCCGAATAGTTCCCCACAATTTAGGGGTGAAACGTCCGTAATGATTATGAATAGAGCTGCTTCGACCATATTACGGGGACTTAACGCTGGTTTTTCACTTTTATCTTGTAAACCGTTCGTCGAAAGAGAAAAAAGTATAGGAAATAAAAAAATCGTCATGTTAAATTCTGCATAAAAAATGTACTATTACCCTTGTAGCTTATCCTAACCTATTTCGCGCTAACAGCGCCCAAACAGAGGCGTAGTTTGGGGCGCAGAGGTAAAAATCCATCCTATTCCAAGTTTGACTCCGAATATCTTAAAACCGGTTACTTTAACGAGAAAAATGCTCAGGAATGAATTTATTGAGCAGAATTTTCTCTATTAGATGCATATATAGAGGGTTTTGTCGCAAGTAGTTTATGTATTTTCCCCTTCTTTGCAATTATATTAGAGGATAATCTGTACTGTTCACACAAAAGATTTGGAGTCATATTTCAACTCTGAGCTTGCTTCAATTCCACTTCTTCTCTTCAATAAGAAAGGGTTACGAGAGAGGCCAATAGATTTTTCCGATTGCCAGTTCATTGTTGATGGCGGCAATTTGATTCATCGTGTAGTATGGCCGAAGCAGCTTTATTCGTAAACATTACGGCCAAAAAGTGACTGTAGTGTTTGACGGATATGCTGACTGCAGTATGAAGAGCATCGAAAGACAGCAGCGTCTTTTGAAACGCATTTCACCGGAAATTGTTTTTCATGAGAACACGCCACTGACTGAAACGCAAAATAAAATGATAAACAATCTCACAAAAAGGGACGGTTTATTTCGCAATTGGTGGAGAGATTTAAAAACGAGGGAATTAAAACAATTACTGCTGTAGACGACGTTGACGTACTCATAGTTCAAACCGCCTTAAACGAATCTCATGGAAACGATACAGTGGTCATCCTCGGACAAGATATTGATCTTCTCGCATTGATTATCGCTCTCGCACCTGAAGATAAAGATATCCGTTTCTTAAGAGAGGCTCAGAGATAAATAAAAAATAAAGATTACAGTTCTCGTGACTTGCAGTCCTCGGAAGTTTTAAAAAGCTGTATGGCCACACGTTCAGTGGATGCGATAACACTTCAGCTTTCTTTGGTAAAGGAAAAGTGCAAACGGTGGAACGCGTCAATAAAAGAAAAGATCTCGAAGAGGTTGTCCGTATATTCAACAACCGTAGCTCAACGAAAGAAGAAATTACATCTTTGAATCATCAAAGATTCATTATCTTCAATAAGTTAGTCCGCCAATCTAGTACTACCGGGATTCTACGAAGACTGCCAGCAACATCCGAGGCATTACGTCAACATTCTTACAGAGTATTTCTCCAAATTCATGTTTGACGAGGAGAAAACTTGGAACCAACGGAATGCAGAAAAGCAGAAAATAATATAAAATATTTCAAAGAGATGATATACTTAATGAAGTAAAATGTTCAAAACTTAATCATTTTGGAGCAAAAATGTAAATATTTCCCTCCAGCAAGAGAAAAATTTTTGAATTGTTTAAAAATTTTTGAAAAGCATTCGAGATGACTCCAACAAACTATCATTAATTAGTATAGCAAAATTTATGATTAACCAACAAATATATTCTAGAGTTTTGGTCTCGAATGCTATTTAAAACATTTTTATTTCTTGCTAGAGGGAAATATTTACATTTTTGCTCCAGAATAATCTGGTTTTTAAAATATCTTTGGAAGGTGGAAGATTACACTGGTCAACATTCAGTTTGAAAAAATACACCGGATTCTACCTAGGTACCCAGGGGTTTTGGGGTCGCTGATTCCGTTGCCGAGGTCGGTTAAGCTCTATCACGTCAGGTTCAAGGTCACTTGAAGGTCAACCTAAGAAAAGGTTTTTGAAAAAATCTAAAAAATTCACACATAGGCTCTTGGGGGGTCTCTGAGTCCGAATCCGATGTCGGTTGACCTTTATCACCTCATGTTCAAGGTCATTTGAAAGTTAAAGTAAGAATAGGAGGTGAAAAAAAATTAGAAAAGATTTATACGAATGCTCACCTGCCTACTTATTGTCTGTTTATCTGTCTGCCCTTATACCTGCACACCTGTTTGTTTGCTTGTTAGTCTGTATTTATCATCCGCCTGCATTTTCTCTCTGTCCATCTATTTGACATCCTGCCTTTCTGTCAGTAATTCTGTCTGACTGAATGACTAAATGTTTCTATCTGACAGTCTGTCTGCCTCCTTGTCAGTTTGTCTGACTCAGGAAACCATTAAATTACTTTGACCCTGACAGGATTGAGCTCAGGGCCGGTTTTAGGTAACCGGAGGCCCTAAGCTCTAGGAATGTTTTTCGTTGAAGCTTTCTCTTCTAATAAAATAAACGTGCATATCTGCGTATGAAATCTGAGTTCTGAGGCCCCCTAAATGCTAGGCCCTAAGCTGGCGTTTACACAGCTTATAGGCAAAACCAGCACTGATTGAGCTCCAAGTGAGTGAAGCCAACGCCCGTGGTACTCTTTACTTGCATGTTCGCTCTGCTTCTGCAACTATACCTAAAGGTCATCCTTTTACAGAAGAAAATAGGTAGGTGATTCATTGAGTTAAATATATTTGCACTGAGATAGCCGAAGAATCTTCATGTGCAGCTAAAGCTGGCGGACGAATGCCGGCTTGAAATGACCTCAGAATGACCTTGAGATGACCTTTGGATGCCTCTTTTTTTTAAGGGTAAGCGAACAATGGATTCGGACTCAGCGACTCAAAAAACCTATCTATAAGTTTTTTCAGATTTTTGACAGCCTCTCCTCTGTTTTTCTCAAATTAACCTTGAAATGATCTCCGGATGCCTTTTAAGGGTAAACGAACACCGGATTCGGACTCACCGATCCCAAAAACCTATGCGTGAATTTTTTCAGATTTTTTCAATCACCTTTTCTTAGTTTGACCTTCAAGTGACCTCGAAACTGACGTGATAGAGGTCAACCGGCATCGGATACAGACTCAGCGACCCAAAAACCCTATATGTAAATTTTTTCAGATTTTTTAACAGCTTCCTCTCCGTTTTTCTCAAATTAACCTTGAAATGACCTCCGGATGCCTTTTAAGGGTAAGCGAACACCGAATTCGGACTCCGCGACCCCAAAAACCTATGTGTAAATTTTCTCAGATTTTTTCAACCACCTTTTCTTAGTTTCACCTTCAGATGTCCTTGAACCTGACGTGATAGAGCTTAACCGACCTCGGCATCGGAATCAGCGACCTCAAAAACCCCTGGGTACCTAGGTAGAGTCCTGTGTATTTTTTTAAACTAAATGTTGACCTGTGTTATTATTATTCTTTTACTTTCTGCTTTTTAGCCCCCCCCCCCCCCAATAAAAATCGTCTTCTAATTTTTTTTTTTACTTTTACTATATAAGGCCAGCAGCAGTGACAAATAGTGGATTAAGGGCAACTAGTTACGTAAAGGAATGTTCGTGTCCTGTTAAATAAATATCTTAAACAAATACCTTTTTTAATTTGCTCTAAGCTATAAAGGGGTACAAAAATATTTGTTTCTGAACAAAATAAACGTTTTTTTTATTCCCAAATTGAAAAAATTTAAAAACCCATTGATCTCTAGAAAGTATTATTTCTGTGTATAAAAGTTATTTATATTTTTAGTAAGATAATTTTAGTTACCATATCTATAGATGTATTTAGGAATAGTATGCCTCTTTACTATGTTGCCAAGTTTAGGAGGCGATATCGCTACTTTATTGTAAGGAAGCATTTATACATCAAGTGTTTAAAACAGCAGCGCCACCTGGTAAAAAATGTAGTGGACTATGGTGTATGTTTACATATGTTTATAGGTATTTTCCGCCTCCAAAAAAAGTGTCGTTAAATGCTTCTATCTCTCTATTTCTTCCCTTTTTGTCATAATCTTATATGCGCACCAATAAAGCTGATCATTATTGATAATAATGAGTCATGAATTTACTAATTATCAATACATTCGCGATGAAAACAACACAAAACGCCTCCGCCTCCGAAATCGGAGGCGAACGCGTAAAATCGGAGGCAAACACCACCTAACCATATAACATTCGGAGGTGTATGAGTACTAAATGCATGTATATATATATATATATATATATATATATATATATATATATATATATATATATATATATATATATATATATATATATATATATATATATATATATATATATATATATATATATATATATATATATATATATATATATATATATATACGTATTTACCGGCATTAGGAAGCCAGAAATTGTATGTTTTCCAGTTGATAGGAAGCCCGTGACCGACTCATGCGGCCCGACTTCGGGCTTAATACCTTTATTTTCCTTTCAGACAGTACAGACATGTATAGGAATCGTCACATTTTTGCATAAAATTATGCTACAAAAAATTCATCTAATGTATAAAAACAATTGTTTAATAAATATTGTCTTAATTTTAGTTTAAAACTATTTAAATTTTTAGCCTGTTTGATGTCGTCAGATAAACAATTAAACAATTTAAGACCTAGACAGTTGGGTGCATTTATCGATATATTATATTTATAATAAGGAACATGAAATTCTTCTTTTTGTCTTGTGTTTCTAGCGTGAAACTTTTTATTCATGATAAATTTAGCCTTATTACTGTACACATATATGCACAACTCATAGATCAAAATACTAACAAGGGTTAAAACTTTATGATCTCTAAAAACATCTCTACAAGAACAGGTACTGGAAATCCCTGCCATATTTCTTAAAATTCTTTTCTGTACAATAAAAACATCCGCTGATAAGGTGGAGTTTCCCCAAAAAGCGACGCCATACCTTAGTCTAGACCCTACTTGTGCATGATATAAATTTAATAGTTGATCTTTTGATAGAATTGGTTTTAAACTTCTTATCAAATAAGAGATCGAATTCAATTTTGATATTAATTGCTCACAGTGTGCCTTCCAGTTGAGACACTCATCTAATGTTATTCCCAGGAATTTAACATTTTTACTATTTGAAAGACTGTTGTCATTAATTTTAATGTCTAGATCGAGGCAACTTTTTTGTCTGTTGTGAAATCTCATATGTTGAGTCTTATCAGCATTTAAAAATTGTTTATAAAAACAGTACCAGTTATAAAATTCATTTAAAGAAACGTTGCATTTATGCTCCAATGAATTATCAAATCTATCCGATATCAGCAGAGACTGGTCATCTGCATACATTATCAAGTCGGCCTCAGATGTCAAAGTATCAAGTTCGTTGGTATAAAGTAAAAACAGAATCGGCCCCAAAACTGAGCCCTGGGGGACTCCCAAATTATTCACCTTGTACCCCGAGCTGATACTTCCGGTATTTCCATCGGAGGAGTATGTTATAGATACATACAGTTGTCTATTGTTCAGGAAAGAGGCTATCCAATCCCAAGCCACACCACGAATACCATAAGCATACAGTTTTTTTAATAATTTGTCATGATCGACACAGTCAAATGCCCTGCTGAGATCACAAAATATCCCAACAGGGCATTCACCAGCCTCGATATAATCAATGAGCCTCTCAAAGAAAGCATACATAGCAGTATGTGTGGATTTGTTAGAACGAAAACCATGTTGATTTTCCGTCAAAATATTATTATTTTCACAAAAGTTCATAAGCCGATGTAAGAAAGCATATTCAAAAATTTTTGAGATACCCGACGGGACAGTTACAGGTCTATAATTTTCGACCATATTTGGATCGTGTTTCTTATATATAGGTACAACTTTACCTATTTTTAGGCTACTTGGAAATTTTCCAGATATAAATGAGAGGTTGACTAAAAAAGTAATAGGTTGTATGATTACGCAAATCATTTTCTTTAAAATAAAGGAGGGAATCTCGTCAGGTCCGGCTGAACGTTTATTCTTTAATTTTAATTTTAATAAATTAGTTAGCTCTTCTTCTACAAAGGGTTCCAGAAAGATCGATCGGTGGAAATAAGGTACATTTTTAATAGGAGCATTATTTGGCGGTATATTATTGACAATCTCTAACGGTGCTTTTATGAAATACTCACTAAATATGGAGGCTATGTGATCCGGATCCTCACATAACCCTCCGTCATTTTTTAGTGATATGTTTTTGTGAATTTTCACTTTACCGGACAATTCTGCTACCACCTTCCATGCAACTGAAGGCGGATTGTCTGAATTTATTATTTTATTTTGATAATACTGCTTTTTAGTATTAGCCACCAACAGTTCATGTGTTTTTTTCGAATTTGTATATACAGGTGCTAAATTTGGGTACACTTTTTTCATGTTATGCAAATCTTTAAGATTCCTACTTGATACTTTGACATCATCATTCTTAGTAGCTTAGTAAAACTTACGTGTATATTAAGCGATAAAATATAGTATGTGTCATTGACAGTTTATCTCGCTTCTTAGGGGGGGTTATTGAAGTCATTGCTTACCTTTCCACATATAATTTCAGTTCAAATAAATTACAGTACAAGTAATTTAGCGTTTTTACTGATATTTAGAAGGGCCCGTTAAAGTCGTTGTGTCTCTCAAAAGATACAGTTTTAGGTCAAAGAAATTCCGCACTAAGGGCGCCTACGAGAGCTGTATATACACTGTGGATGTAAGCCCGATTATCGGAAGCCCAGTATTTTAGTCGCACTATACGTGGCCCGTAAACTTGACAACAGTGTATCTGATAAAGGAACTCAAAGATCATGGTATAATATGATATTTGAGGAACTTGTAATGAAAGAAATCGAAGGTGCTCTTAAATTCGCTTTTAAAATCAAAGTGTAATAATTAAATTAAATTTAAGTTAATTTTAACTAATAATCAAATACAATTATTTCATCTAATTCAGACAATTAAAATTAAAGCCAAAATATTGAAAAGAAACATATTGGAAACAACAAAGCGCCGATTGTACTTTAAAAATCCATTTCAAATTTCCATCGGTGCCAGTGACACTTTCAACTACGGGATCAACAAATAAACGTCTACAGTTTTGCTATTTTTTGTTCACTTGAAAAAATTGTGGAGAATAAAAGAAAACTAATTCAAATAGTACTGTTTGAAACAATTACAATACATTTGATCTAAATGAAAATAGTAAAAAGAAACACATTAGACGCATAGTACAGTATCTAGATGTTTTAACTTCGGAATAATGTCATATTGAACAGATTTCGTTCATTTTTGGCAGTATAATAGTAAATGGTTCACAGAAAAGTTTCTATATTGTGCGGGGGCTTGCTAATTTATAGGGGGTGGATGCCACCCCCTCTCAGGGGGTGGCACTTCATTTTTCACATAAATTGATAGTTTTTAAGTTATAACGACTTCAAAATTGCGATTTAAGCTTAAAAAAAAAGGTATTTCCAAATGGCTT
Source organism: Rutpela maculata (assembly GCA_936432065.2). Taxonomy (NCBI): domain Eukaryota; kingdom Metazoa; phylum Arthropoda; class Insecta; order Coleoptera; family Cerambycidae; genus Rutpela; species Rutpela maculata. Next base: position 155,581,847 of record OW386287.2, read on the forward strand.
TCGTCAAGTATCTCGAAAAGTATTACTTTTTCGAAAAAATGTTACAGACCAATTACAGAAAGTACAAACTGGGAATTAATTATATTTTTTGTTTATTGATGTAGGATTAATAATTTCGGAGATATTTAAGTTTATATTTGGTATCCAAATATTTCGAAATTACCTTTAAAGTTCAAAATGCATTTTTTTTTAAAGCAAGTACTTTAAATGAGCAAAAGAAATTGAGCATCTAGGTAATGCTACATCTTAACGAAAAACTGTATTTGAGATAATTTTTTTAAATTACTGTCTAATTAGAGTAACAAAATGGCGACCTTTTTATATAAAAAAATATAAATACGCACATTTTTTCGTCATAACTTCTTTATTTCTTACGCTACAGGAACAAGTAAAAAATAATTTGAAAGCGCAATTAATTGTCTTTAATTTCATTTCTTAGCATGAGTGACGTAGGTATCACAATTTTTGAGATATTTAACATTTAAACTGCATTTTCGTCTTATAAACGTTCGGACGCCATTTGTAAACTTTCATATCTCCGAAACTATTAAAGCTATGTAAATAAATAAACAAGCAAAATTAAAGTTTATGAGCTTTATTTCTGGTCTGTACCCTTTTTCAATAAAACTAATATTTAACGAGATATTTGGAAAAGGAAAAAAAATACGTTTTCTCGAAAATACCTTTATAGTTTAAACCGTATCTTTTTCTAAAACAAGTGTTGTATACAAACCAAAAAATTTGAACATCTACGTCATTCTATATATTAATGAGAAACAGTGTTTCAAATTCCCTTTTTTTAATTACTGGCTAATTACAGTAACAAAATGGCGACGTTGTTATTAAAAAAATGTGTAGACGCACATTGCTTCGGTCATAACTTCTTTGTTTTTTATGCTACAGAAACAAATAAAAACAATTGAAAGCTTAATTAATAACCTATTATTTTACCTATTAGCATCCTTGATGTAGGTGTCACAGTTTTTGAGATGTTTAACTCTCACTCTAAACAATTATCTTATGAACACTTGGATGCCTAATGTAAACTTAAATGTCTCCGAAATTATTAATCCTACACCAATAAACAAAAAATATAGTTAATTCCCAGTTTGTACTTTCTCTAATTGGTCTGTAACATTTTTTCGATAAAGTAATACTTTTCGAGATACTTGACGAAAGCAGTTTGAAAATACCTTTTTTTAAGCTAAAATCGCAATTTTGAAGTCGTTATAACTTAAAAACTGTCAATTTATGTGAAAAATTGAATAGAGTCTTTTCTTCTTAAAATTTGACTCTACTTCAGCTCCAATAAATATATATATTTTTTTAGTGCCACCACTTTAGAGGGGGTGGCATCCACCCCCTATAAATTTCCGTCATAACTTCTTTATTTCTTATGCTACAGGAAAGAGTAAAAAATAATTTGAAAGCGCAGTTAATTGTCTTTAATTTCATTTCTTAGCATGCGTGACGTAGATGTCACAACTTCTGAGATATTTAACATTTAAACTGCATTTTTCATCTTATAAACGTTCGGACGCCATTTGTAAACTTTCATATCTCCGAAACTATTAAATCTATGTAAATAAATAAACAAGCGAAATTCATTATCAGTTTATGAGCTTTATTTTTGGTCTCTATCCATTTTTCAATAAAACTAATATTTATTGAGATATTTGGTAAAGGAAAAAAAATTACGTTTTATCGAAAATACCTTTTTTTCTAAAGTAAGTGCTGTATACAAACCAAAAAAATTGAGCATCGACGTCATGCTATATATTAATGAGAAACAGTGTTTGAAATTCCTTTTTTTTAATTACTGGCTAATTACAGTAACAAAATGGCGACGTTGTTATTAAAAAAATGTGTAGACGCACTTTGTTTCGGTCATAACTTCTTTGTTTTTTATGCTACAGAAACAAATAAAAAAATAGTTGAAAGCTTAATTAATAACCTATTATTCTACCTATTCTATTCTTGACGTAGGTGTCACAGTTTCTGAGATATATAGCTCTAACTCTAAATAATTATCTTATGAACATTTGGATGCCAATTGTAAACTTAAATATCTTCGAAATTATTAATCCTACATCAATAAACAAAAAATATAATTAATTCCCAGTTTGTACTTTCTGTAATTGTTTTGTAACATTTTCTCGGTAAAGTAATACTTTTCGAGATACTTGACGAAAGCCGTTTGGAAATACCTTTTTTTAAAGCTAAAATCGCAATTTTGAAGTCGTTATAACTTAAAAAATATCAATTTATGTGAAAAATTGCATAGAACCTTTTCTTCTTAAAATTTAATTTTACTTCAGATCCAATAAATATATATATTTTTCAAGCGCCACCCCCTGCCAGGGGGTGGCATCCACCCCCTATAAATTAGCAAGCCTCCGAGCAATATAGAAACTTTTCTGTGCAGCATTTACTGCCAAAACTGCCAAAAATGAACGAAATCCGTTCAATATGAAATTATTCCGAAGTTTTGCATATTCTTTACCACTAGGTACTGTACTAAATTGGCCTATGATGAATAAAGTATCATTAGAACAGATTAAAAGAAAAGAAACCCAAAATGCCTTGATTTTTAAAAGTATTACCCATTAAAAAATATTGTTATCTTATAGAATTTTTTCGATTCTAGTTGAACGCCTGCACGGTTCTTTTAAAATGTTAAATAATCTAATAGAAGCGCTGGCAACGATGCCGGGCTTCGTAAAATGCACCAACTACATACATACATACATACAAACGGGCTTCGTATAGATAGTAGTGTGTGTTGGGCTTCGGATAACCTGAGAAATATATATTTTTGTTAATGTTAAGTAAAGTTACCCCTCTTCTATTGCGCGATGTATATACATGTTTCCATGATATATTTGGTAAAATACACGCGTCTAACTACAATAAAAGACTCGGGCTTCTGAGTGCCTGTCAACGTACCGGGCTTGGTATTGGTAGGCGGATACGTGTATATATATATATATATATATATATATATATATATATATATATATATATATATATATATATATATATATATATATATATATATATATATATATATATATATATATATATATATATACACGTGTAACCGTGTAACTTGAGAGATCTAATTTTTAGTGTTAATGTTTGGGTAATCTCCTGCCTTATCTTAACTTATCTTAGCAATCTAATGCCCAATAATGATCAACTTACCAATTCGCTTAAAGTGTACAGATAGATTTATAGATATCTCTTATGGTGGGATGAGGGGCTAATGACCTTAGTAGTCGATGTCCCAATACAAAATATGTGTCCACCAAATAGTCTGCACCATATGGGAAGCTCTGTTGTTATTGACTTTCTAAATTGTTTTTTTGATAAAATTTAGTGCATGTTCTCAAACGAAAAAGTATCTGCACAAATTTTTGTTAGTCCTGGCGCTTTGACGTTTTTTATTGAAATTGGCTTAAGAATAAACTACCTTTATTTTTGAAGATATCGAAAAATGTTATTTTATTAAGCTTGTAAGTTATATCCAAATGTCAAATTTGCCTAATTTAAAAATAAAAAAATTTCACTCTTTTAAGCTTACTTCCTGAACTATGTTTTTTAATATTTTTCTGTTATTAATAATTCTCTCTAATTAATTGTTTGAGCCTAAATAACTGATTAAAATCAACTTTAAGAATTTTTAGCAGACTTTTGGCGGGCACTGTATACTAGTGCCTTATCGTAGAATATCATATGTAGTACTCCGCTCTGGGTTCTATGACACACATTGAAGCAAATTGGTTGCATAATCTCAGCCACTCCTTATCAACATATTGGCCCACGAGATCATGCTATTTAAAGCACCTTTTATGTGTCAACCAGCCTAATAGGTAAGGGTGGAATGGGAATGAACTTCTTCGACATGAGGCTAATATAATAAAGAAAGTTTTCTCTTTATTATATTAGTAGGTAATTTCATTTAATCTGTTAATTATATTACACTTCTCTCTCAAAAGATAATATCTAGATGTTTAAAGCAAGTCGCAGCGTTTTTACAAAAAAAGAAAAACGCTTGTTAACTACAACACAAAATCTATTATTCACAAAGATAATAGTAGGCCCTGGTAGCGGAAATAGGCTGACGTTAAATAAATAGATTAAAAAAAATAGTAACTAAACATTAGAATAAAACTTTTGTTAGTATCTGTTAATCCACAGTCATTTTATAAATTATACAAATATTTATTGCTGTTAAAATGTAAGGATTTATGTGTGGGATAGTACCATGTCCCAAGAAAAAAAGAAAAGTATACTTATAGTGAGTCATTTCATCAATATAGTTCTAGCAAATAAGCGATTGTTGGTGAAAGATCTTCTAAGGTATGTGACTGGATCTGGACTGCAGTCTTCCTGATCATCTGCATAATCTCCAGATTAATTCCATTCGCAGGTGCAGCTGAAGTTGAAGTATGCCTTGTATTATTGGCAGCAAATATTGAACCATCAAGACCATTCTTCTATTGAGTCATTTTTATCCGTCTACTGATAGTTGAGGAGGAAGCCGTACCACGAAGTTTTTTTATGGGATATAATTAGGGCATTACAATTTTCTCCCGAAGGTCCTTGGACTTTTTTATGTAGGTGATTAAAGTCTTTGCCGCGTACACTGAGATTTTTTTTTGAACAGGGGAAATGTAAGGTTCCCAGACGTTTTTATATTCTCACTTATTTTGATTTCCACGTAGCTTGGCTGAATCACAATATCTCGAATATCTATTAATGACAATGTTTGAACTCGATGGGGTAGAATAGTAGTCAATTTTTGTAATAAAATTGATAATGTTAAAATTCCGTAAGGATAAAGGGAACTGATAACTATAATCTAATATAGTAGCCGGGTCCCAAGTCGTCTTATGTTTCGGTTTCGTCGGATTTAATTCTTCTCCCGTCAGTTGTTTTTTATTTCGTCGCAATATTTCTTCTGGAAGACTTCGTGCTGTAGTAGAGAGCTATTCCCTCGATTCTTACTCGAGTTTCTGCGAGTATACGATGCTGGACCCACTTGATTGTCGAGAGTTGAATTGCACTGGTCGATTGTTGCACGTGTTGTTCAATTGTTGATAGCTGTGTGTTGCTATAACTATATATGCTATAACTCTGTATCCATTATTTTCAAATAGTAATTCTATTTCAATTTTGTTCTTTTGTTATGAAACACCGATTTACGCGGAATTTTTTGAGCTACAATTCACTTAAGCTTTATCAAATTGAACGGAGTTTTCCCGGTGTTTTCGAATTTTACATAGAAGCGTTTCGCCGCACGGCCTACGCCTTCAAAAACCGACTTGAGACTCCTCTTTGAAATGTACTAGTTTTTACTTTGAGAACAGATCATTGAGCTAATAAATTATTGAATGAATTTGTCGTATCAAGCAAGTCTGTTTTAGACTGGCCGGCTCTTTCGGAGGAGTGAGCTGAACAGGCATCTGTATGACATTCAGAGAATATCCTTTAGAAGATACCCATGATAGAACTTTGGAAGCCGCAGTTATTTTATTCTAGATATGCTAGAAAATCATATCAAACACCAAACGGGACATAATTAAAAAATTTTAATTCTTTGTTCGGCATTTTCAAAAATAAGTGCCATTTTTTCTGGTACATGGCCATGAGTTTGCTGAGAGGCAAACCTTTTAAAATCTACTAAAGAAGAGCTATATCAAAATTCACGCTTCTCTCATAACATACAGATTATGATAAATATTTCTGGATGGACTACAGTAGTTGGCTTTAAATGTGTATGTTTGATGGAATTGAAATAAAAATTAATTTATATTTTATTACTAACTTAGAAGAAAATCGTTTTCATATAAATGCAAAATTAAATTTCTAGTAGCTTTCTTGAAAACTGGTTCATCGTAGTTGACTTCCAAAAACTTTTCGTCGTCCATATAATCCTCCTCTGTCTTAAGATCACTAAAGTCGAGAAGTTCGTCTTCATTTGTTAATTTTATCTTCCACAAAAATAGGGACATAGTAAACCCTAACTGACAATGTTGCTTCCAATCATTTTTTAAAACTTCGAAAGGGTATATACCATCGGAATCGACTCCAAATTCTTTAACAGTTTCCAAAAGGCTGTTATGGTATATATTTAAGTAGTAATATAATTTATCTAAGTGCTCCTTTGATCCTCCCGAGTAGAAAAAGTAAGCCAAATCACTAACTGGATTCCCTTCTTTGGATAGTTGAAAGTCTAAGAACTTCATATCAGATAAATTCCCGGATTCCTGAAATTATATAGCACAATGTTCTTAATAGGGAATAGGAAAATGAAGAAAGGATAGCTGGTGTTTATGTATGTTTAATTCATAATCAAAATTAGTAAAATAACCAGCTTTCTTAGTTAAACCTCATCATCAGGAATATAAATTATGTGAAAAATAACACAGCCACACTAGAAAGAAAGTGGTCTGGCCTACGGACCAGATAAGTATGTATCCTTATGTATTTGGACCTGCTGAAACCGAATCCGAAGTCAGAATTGTTCGATTCGATTTTTCACTCTCAACCCCCAGAAAACACTCCCAAAACAAACAAAAAAAGTGGTTTGGCCTACGGACCAGACCAGTATATTATTATGTATCTGGACCCGCTGAAACCGAATCCAAAGTCAGAATTGTCAGATTGGCTCGTTTTCATCCCTAACCCCAAAAAATATCCCCAAAACAAAAAAGTGGTTTGTCCGGCGGATCAGACCAGATCAAACACATAAGAATACTCTGGTATGGTCCGCCGGACAGACCATTGGGGGGTGTCTTTTGGGTGTTAAAGGTGAAAATGAGTCAATCCGACTATCCTGACACTTTTTTTTTGTTTTGGGAGTGTTTTTTTGGGGTTACAGTAGAAGAAAAGGTTCTATTCAATTTTTCACATAAATTGATAGTTTTTAAGTTATAACGACGTCGAAATTTTGATTTTAGCTTAAAAAAAAAAGGTATTTCCAAATAGCTTTCGTCAAGTATCTCGAAAGGTATTGCGAAAAAATGTTACAGGCCAATTACAGAAAGTACAAACTGGGAATTAATTATATTTTTTGTTTAATGATGTAGGATTAATAATTTCGGAGATATTTAAGTTTATATTTGGCATCCAAGTGTTCATAAGATAATTATTTATAGTGAGAGTTAAATATCTCACAAACTGTGACAACTACGTCAAGAATGCTAATAGGTAGAATAATAGGTTATTAATTAAGTTTTCAACTGTTTTTTAATTTGTTTCTGTAGCATTAAAAACAAAGAAATTATGACCGAAGCAATGTGCGTCTTCACATTTCTTTAATAACAAAGCCGCTATTTTTAACAAAAAAGCGGCTGACAGTAACCTGTAATTACCCAATAAATAGAAAAAAGAGGAATTTCAAACACTGTTTCTCATTAATATATAGCATGACGTAGATGCTCAAATTTTTTCGTTTGTATACAGCACTTGCTTTAGAAAAAATTACAGTTTAAACTCTAAAGGCATTTTCGATGAAATAAAATTTTCTTTTTCCTTTTGCAAATATTTCAATAAATATTAGTTTTATTGAAAAATGGGTAGAGACCAAAAATAAAGCTCATAAACTGATAATGAATTTCGGTTTTTATTTATTTACATAGATTTAATAGTTTCGGAGATATGAAAGTTTACAAATGGCGTCCGAACATTCATGAGACGAAAAATGCAGTTTAAATGTTAAATATCTCAGAAATTGTGACACCTACGTCAAGGATGCTAAGAAATGAAATTAAAGACAATTAATTGTGCTTTCAAATTGTTTTTTACTCGTTTCTGTAGCATAAGAGATAAAGAATTTATTACTGAAAAATATGCGTATTTATATTTTTCTATATAAAAAGGTCGCCATTTTGTTACTCTAATTAGCTAGTAATTTAAAAAAATAATTTCAAATACAGTTTTTCGTTAAAATGTAGCATTATTTAGATGATCAATTTTTTTTGCTCATTTAAAGCACTTGCTTTAAAGAAAAATGCATTTTAAACTTTAAAAGTAATTTCGAAACACTTGGGTGCAAAATATAAACTTAAATATCTCCAAAATTATTAATCCTACATCAATAAACAAAAAATATAATTAATTCCCAGTTTGTATTTTCTGTAATTGGTCTGTAACATTTTTTCGATAAAGTAATACTTTTCGAAATACTTGACGAAAGCCTTTTGGAAATACCTTTTTTTTTTTAAGACAAAATCGCAATTTTGAAGTCGTTATAACTTAAAACTATCAATTTATATGACAAATTGCATAAAACCTTTTCTTCTTAAAATTTGATTCTTTTTCAGCTCCAATACATATATATATATACTTTTTAAGTGCCACCCCCGAGAAGGGGTGGCATCAACCCCCTATAAATTAGCAAGCCCCCGTACAATATAGAAACTTTTCTGTGAAGCATTTATTGTAATACTGCCAAAAATGAACGAAATCTGTTCAATATGACATTATTCAGAAGTTAAAGCCTCTAGTTACTGTACTATTGGGGGTGAAAGACGATTGAATCTGACAATTCTGATTTCGGATCTGGTTTCAGAGTATCCAAATATATAAGAATACTCTGGTATGGTCCGCAGGCCAGACCACTTTTTTTGGGGGGTTCTAGGGGTGAAAAACGAGCCAATCTGACAATTCTGACTTCGGATTAGATTTTAGCGGATCCAAATATATAAGGATACACTGGTCACAGGTCAGACCACTTTCTTGTATGGCAGTGTAATTAATAGAACAAATTTTTTAAAACTAATTCGTAAAAATTAATTATTATATATTTATTTCATTAATTATTTTTCACTTACTGTCCACTGTCCAGTATTTTGTCCATATTTTGGTGATGAATACTTACTACGAAATCTACTAGTTTAATTTTGATTTTAAACTAAAATATGTAGCAGTTATTCTTTCTTCCCCTTTCTATAGATTTTTTGTATACAAGTCATGCAGGATTTTTTAATAGAGGAGGATATAGTAAAAATATGAGTTAAATAAAAATAAAGCTAAAAGCTATAAAAGCTAAATTAAATATATTATTATTGCTGCTCAAAAACATATTATATTTTTCGTACCACACTGTAGTCTTATTAATGACAACTAAGTATGTGTTAGTGTACTTTATGCTGAGTTTCAATATTATGCATATGCAGAGATTATATTATACAGAGTGTTCCAAAGACAGTGGTCAAAACGAAACCAGGTAAAAGGAGATTATCACCGCCAGCCTTCTGAATACGATTATTGGGTTATCCGATAAAATTTAAAAGTGTAAGTGGTATTTGCGGAAAATCTTTTACGGAATGAAATATGACATATATCAACGGCTGCAATGCATTTGACAACAATGATACTGTATACAGGGTTTTAGAATATGCTTGCTTGTGGTATCAAAAGCGAATCTAGCTATTTTACTACTAATAACATTTGACTTGTAAATTGATCTTTAAGGTATGGCCTTTCAATGATTGACTAATATAAGTTTTTAATCTTTCTGGAATTTGTTTTACACTGATTACTTTGAATTTTTCAATGTACCATCGGCTCTGGTAGAATTAATCATATCTCAGGTGTACCGAAAGTTGACGTTATTTAAACTCAGACTATTTTCCACCGAAATTTAAGCACATGTTGTTTTTCATCACATCAAAATTATAATCATATTTGTCAAGGCTGTGACGTGGGTAGTTTCCAGACATATGTAATACATACGTATGTTTTTTATTATCATTGGTGATTATTACGTACCTCTTGAGATACAATCATGATCGTTGATGTACACTGTGAAATTGAAGATATTCAGTAACTTTTTAAATTTCACACGTTTATAATTACATTTAATATACGAATATGTTGTTATGTAAGGCAAATAATGAACTTATTATATACCAAGGCCTGGTGCATTTTTTCGATCATATCTGATAATTCTCTTGCCTTGAGGTAAATACCTTATGTAGGTCTTTATGGCAGCACAAAATTAAAAAATCGAAAAAATGTGTGTATACATTACCAAAAGATTTTGTTCTATACAAGCCAAAATGTTTGAAGTTGAATAAAAACATTCCGAAAAACTACGATTTTAGCCACTAATACATGTGAAGACTTAAGCTAAATTTTCATTTCAGAAGGAAAAGTTTAATTTTAAAAATGGACCTTAGCCATTTTTTCTCCGATTCCGGTATCCAGACTACACCCCGGTCTGGTTATTGAAAATTATTTCATAGTGCAAGAAAGTTATCAAGAAGGTTAAAATCATGCGCCAGCTCTTGCTATATCAACAGCTGCATTAAAATAGTAATTTCACCAATAATTTGTACAACTACAAAGGTTAATGCTTACTTACGTCATACTTAAACATCATGTTGTTACTCCAGCAGTCACCGTGTAAAATAACTGAATATTTTCCTTTGTAATTATTACTATAGGAGAATATATCTGCCCCATATTCAATATAATACTTATATTTTTGTATAATTTTGTCGTCTTCTCCTGGCTGTAAACTTTTTAAACAAATTTCGTGCATTAATATAATGGCATTTCGAAAATTTTTCCTTCCCGCGAGGTTCAAATATACATCACTCAAACCTTTTGCTAATTCAGAATATCCTTCTGGATTTAACGCTCGGTAGGCAAAGGACAGACCGTGAAATTTTCCATACTGTTTAAATATATATTCAAACTGTTCATTATCAAACGTTTTCTTTTTGTCCATTATTTCAAAACTTTGATATTTTATGTTTTCCAACACTAACTTCTCAAAACCTTCTTCAGTAGATGTTCCAAAACACTTGATGAATTTATTAAAAGTTTTTGAGGATGATATTTCTGTTTGAAACTGCTGAAAACGTGGTGACACCTTGGTATAGAAGTGTATTTCGTTTAGGAAACATTCCCTAATTGGATTTAACTTTCTGGTAAGTTCGTCGGGAAAGGCTTGCTTGACAACTAAATTGTATAATTTTCCACTATTCTTGTTTTCCAATGATATGTAATTCACTTCTCCCATAAATCCATCACCCTTTTTGTTTGGATCATGTACATGTATGGAAAAGTTTGTAATGTCTTCATTTAGTGCTTGTTCAATTAATTTGTAGACCTTTGAAAGCCCGATTTCATTCATTGCTACAGTCACAATATGACAATTATTTAATAGAAATTATATTTATATTCAATCAATAATTTGTTAATCACCTAAAGAGATAATATCAAGGTCAATACGCAAAATTCGTTCAACATGTTGTAGTTGCTTGTTATTTAGCTGATAATTTATTATTAATTAAACAATACCACTTCACATACATTTTTGCCAAGTAGTTAATATGTATTAATTATTAGCATATTATTATCATGAAACATAAAAAGATTAGTATTGTCATGGCTCACGAAGTGGCCAATTAACAGTACAATATTGGCACAGGAATATTCATATAATATAAGGTATGTATGTACATTCAAAACTCACGTAATTAGGTAATAAGGTTCAATTAACTGGGTGACGTTGAAATTGTATTTCATAATTTTTAGCGACCTTTTTTGAAGGAGGTCCATTTTTTTCCAAAGTTTTTTATTGCATATTTGCATATATCTTTGAGATTTAAGTAGACCTAATGTCTCCCATTTTTTGGCATATTAATATTACTAGGAGTAATTTTCATCTGGCGACAAGAGCTTTGACACAGGCACCGAATGAAAATTGAGAACGGTTTTATTCACATCAAATGGCCAATTATTAATTTGTGACAAAACTCTTGCAAACCCAAAAAGGTGTATCCATAAGGATAGCTTGACAGTGAAGCGAAATCACTTTATCCTTATTGCTATATAGGTCGTTAGTGCGTTTTGCATAAAGCTAGAAAACTTCCTATATTTTCTTAAAAAGCATTTCAAAGTGTTCAGTTCCTACCGACGAATGATATACTCACCTTTAGGGACTTATAAATCTAGCCGTAATCAACCCAAAATTTTTATGAAATTTAATCACAATCCTATCAACCCCAAAACCAAAATTGATAAACATATTTTCTAGAGAATTATTTTGCATCTTTTTGTGTCAGCCGATTGATACCCCTATCATTTCATGTAGTTGCCATTAAACATCTTCTACAGGTTGCATCCCTACTTGTCATGTTTGATATAATTTATTTTTACACATAATTAGGAATTTTACAAATCGTTTTTCTGTACACAAATCGAACATTAATCAATATATACTCGTATTATTTGAATCATTGTCTTCTCGACTAATCAAGATAATCTCGTGCAATTCTGTGTTGAGTCGATAACTAATTTTAAATGAGCTTCACAGAGTTTCTCGCGTCTGTTTCAGTACTTCGATTACAGCACAGCATGTAACGAGATGATTCTATAAAAGTAATTAGAAGACATATATCTGCTGAAGTCCATCGAATCAACAAAGGCAGGGACTTTGGAAAGAAGCAGGTAGCAGTGTACAGTGAATATAGAATTTTTATCCGTCTATCATAGAATTCATCTCCTAAGACATCTCTTAAGAGTTATAAGAACCCCCTGAAAATGGAAAGGTACCATCAAACACTGTCGCATATACATTTTTGTTTCGTCTTTCTTTCAGACACATGGTGGTTACATTTTCTATATTGACACCTTGGTGTAGGGTACTTGCTACATATATAGGTGTATATCAATCACTATGGATATGACAATAACAAAATGATATTTTTCGAATCTAAAATAATAAAATCTTTTGAAACCTAAACTCATTATTTATTAAATAGCTTAATGCTATATTGGTGACCCCCGAACGTCTTTTCACGTCGTATACCTCCTGAGGATCCGTAAGTTTTATAAACAGTTGCCAAAAATTTAGCCACAAAATTTGAAGAACATTCATATGGGAAATTTGAAAGAGGTTTGAACCCTTGTTTTAAATAAATTCCTAACGTCCCGAAGGAACTGGATTAAGAAGATTGAAAGTAAAGTAGGCTGGACATGATATTACATGATGAGCTCGAATTCAATTTATTTTCCCAAGAATAGCCCCAACGCTATAGAATAAGAATAGTCCCAGAATTCCCTCTATTTTATAGAAGTTAATCGAAGTTAATTAGTAATGAAGATTGAAGTTTAATAGCTGTGTGAACAAATAGTTATACTGAAAGTAATCTCCCATAGATATTCTAGACAGCTTTGACAGTCGCGACGAGAATATGGGGCCGTACGCAACTGCTCGTACTGCTAACCGCTTTAACGACGGACGACGTCGACAACGAAGACAGCCAGCTAAAAGTCGGCGGTTCCATATATATCTTCACTAGATACAGATTCCTCAGTCTCTCCACGAAGATGGTACCGAAAAACGAGTCAGACTGGATCTTCAGGGTTTCCAGAAGACTTTTAATTACATGTTCAATTATGTACATGTGTGGGTAGGTACCCTATATTACTCCCTACATTTTTTAAACCAACTTATCAAAAGTATCAATTTCGTCTATGTACTCTGGTAAAGTATTTAATGATTTAAGTAATTGTCTCTTATTTAATAAGTATAGTATATTGTTAGGGATTAATTATTTCATTTTTCTTCGCCATTTATTAAATCATTGTTATATGAATTATTATTGGTTATTATTGACATGCTTGCACTAAGGGTTATGTTATTGCAGAAATAAGTTTTCCTTGTGTTATAAGTCAAATCTGACTTTTCTTTTTAAATGTCATTTTAAATATTACTACTTTGATAAGTTGGTTTCTTTGTTGTAGGGGGGAGGTGTGTAGGGTATTTGCTACACATATTAGCCGGAGACCGAGACCTTCGAAATATGCAAAATAAAAGTGGCCTATGCAACTCGCGAACACAGAAAAACTGAAGTCACATCCTTATGTAAAATATCCTGCCGAATTCGAATATGGAGGTCGCGATTTGATTTGGAATTGCGAAATCGGAGAAAATTGCACTTTTGTACTTTTCTATGAAATTCCGCGAAAATACAATATTTTATGTTTCTCCTCCCATAACTTTGTTAATAATAATTATCTCGGCTTGAAAATTTGGACACATATATTTCAAAACATGATGAATCGATTGACATACAAAAAATAATACTGAAGATAAATTATCTGATGGAAAAAAAAAATATTTTCGCCCGAGTTTACATGAATTTTTCAGTAGTGACATTGGAAAAGTCTGTATCTAGGAAACTTTTTTATTATTGAAGATAGAGTACTAGTGTAAGCGAGTGAAATGTAGTTTAAGGTCTGAATTAATTTTTGAAAAACATAAAATCGTTGTTGGTCATAAAAGTGTAAAAAGCTTGAGCGTTGTATGCGCTGCATTAAATTCTGGGTGCACCATGCACCAGATGCGTAGATAACATGAAATGACACGGTACGGAATTCATTTCTAGATGTATTCATAAAGTAATATTGATAATATTATACTGGGTAATATAATTCTGCAGTAGCACATAATAAATACATTTTTATTCGATATATACACACTTGCCTTCGCATAAACAGCTTATGGAACAAAGTATATTTGCTTTAGCACAGGAACATGATTTGTTACATATTAGGTGTTTACACTTACAAAATAGTGTTATGTTTAGACAAATCTGGCTTCGCATTAATTGTCATCGTGATTGGCATTATGTTGCTGTCTGTCTTGTGCCACCCAAATTCAAAAAGGTTTGGTATTTTTGGCTGAACGAAATAGGCAGTTTTGTAAAAAATTTGTATAACGAATTCGGAATAATTTTAAAAATTTCTATGTTATCAACTGCAGACTTAAATAATTGAATATCTGTTTTTAAGACTTTAGCAAGATGGTAGATGTCAGATTGTAAGTGACAAGAAGAATTGGTCTGTCCGGCAAGGCTGTGGAGGTATTTAATACATTTAATCTCTCTGAGGCACAAAGGAATAATTATGATGTGGTAATTGAAGCTTTTGAAAAATATGCTAATCGTAAAAAAAATGTAGAATGTAGGTCAGCAGAAATAACAGACAAGTAAAAAACATTCACCAAGAAAGTAGTGTTCATGAAATAAAACGGGGAAATGAAAAATATAAAAGGTCAAGTTTGAATAATGAGCAAGGAAGAAAAGAAGAAAGAACAGAAAGGGAAAATACGTTCTTGTGTTATAGGTGTCTCGAACAACATGGGCCAAGAAAATGTAAGGCGCATGGAAAGAAATGCAATAAGTGTGAATTTCTAAATCATTTTGCAAAGGCTTGTAGCGTTAGACATGTTAAACAAGTAAATACAGAAGAAAGTCAAGAAAGCGATGATAATAATTATGAAGACTTAGACATTAGTATTATAAGTATCTGTACATTGAATTTACATTTTTTGACACTTTCATCCTTCGTGTCTGATGAGTGAGATGTGCTCTTTTCTGGCACGTTCAATTTTACTATTTTTGCCGTTGAACAAACATAACTAGACAATTTTGAACCCCTTGCAATTATTAGTAATTTATCTCCGAAATGTTACTTTAATTTCTTGGAAATCTCATCTGAACTTGGGTATGATTCAGTCCAATAGATGTTATATTTAGTGACTTCTGTATGAAGAAGGTGACGAATTTGAGCTATTGTTAAAACTTCAGCATTTGCCAATAAAATTTTTCTAATTTTAATAAGGCTTGCAAAACAGGTTTTTAAATTGAAGAATATTAGCTTTGTTTTGTTTCCTTGAAGTATTAGTTTTAAAAAAATCTAACATACGTAAATTGTGATATTTAAAAATCATTTGCTATCATGTCTATGCAACTGCCGCCGAATCCTTGAATTCTATATAGTATTTCCTCGTCATTTAACTCCTTAGCTTTTTGGAAAATTTCGTTTTGCCGGTTAAATGACCCTACATACAGTTGCTTTCGTTTTCCTTTAATGTCGCGTTGTTTACTGCAAATAAGAAATTTTTTTAGTAGTGCCTTTATTGTCGTCATTTTCCATAGGAACATGATAAAAAATCCTCATATACAATCTTCTACACTTGGCGTGATAAAGGGGATTCTTCCTTATTTTCCAAATGAGCTCCCAATGCCACTGATATATTGTCCGATTTAAATGACGCCGAGTGTAATAGTTTTGTATAGTTTTCTTCTGTAACATTTTGAAGAGTTTCTGAAATTCCTGCCTGACACACAATACACTGATCAAAGTCAATGTTGACCACAGATAGAACTAAAAAATTATATTTAGAAATGTGCACATGTTTGCATTAAAAATTTTCCACCTTATCTCTTCATGGTATACCAATACGGTGAATCATAAACCACTTGAAAATATTGAGAATATTATGCATTTTTTTTTAAAACAACAATGTTTACAATAATGTAAAAAAAGTAACAGCAGTGAACTATTTATAACAATTCTTACTCACATAGAACGTATTAAAATGAAAACTATCGTTGCCCGATACGATTGCGAGCCAGAGCGCCGCGCGTATGACTCATGTTACACGGCCTTTTTCTCACTTAACACACATTTTATAAAAAAACGCTTCAAATAAAAAACTTTCTCGTTCCATTAGCTACAGCTTACTCGGTACAGTATGCAGTTATTTTGAAAAATAAAAAAGTTACCTCGATCCACACTTTATCGCTGTAAAGTATACAAAAGTGGTAACTCTTTCATTAATAATTATTTATTTTTCAGTCATATCAAAACATATATTGTTTTTGCATACACCGTTGGAAAGAAAAAGGTTTGAGTATTGCAGTACTAAAATATAAATTTTTTTGTGTCAACGAATAACAGATGTAGAGAAGTGGGAACATTAAAAATGCGAAAATAGTGATTTCCGTAAAAAGCATGAAAAAGTGAAATTTTTTCCAATTTCGCAATTCCAAAACAAATCGTGACCTCAAAAATATATTTTGTGAGGTGCTTTTACCTAAAAATCAACTGTCTGTTTTTGTATGTTCGAGAGTTGCATAGCATGTGTCGAATTTAGGTGCCTCGCTCTCCGGCTATATAGGTGTATATTGATCACTATGGATATGACAAAAACAAAATGATATTTTTCGAATCTAATATAACAAAATCTTTTGAAACCTAAATTCATTATTTATTAAATAGCTTAATGCTATACTTGGGTCTTCATGCCTTAGCCACCATAGCGATAAAAATTAAATATTTGTAAATATCTCAGTTGTATAATGTCAACTCAACAGAAAAACACGTAATTTGTTGACATGTTTAGGAGACCAAATAACTTCCATATTGGACCTGGATACATTACTTTTCGCTTTAGGTTAAGAAACTGTATTAAGTTACCACTGTGTTGTGTTGAGTTCGTTTAATACTGTTTGGCTCCAATACTTGATAGTGCACATAAGTCCCATAAAAATCACCTTAGATCCAAAAAGACCACCAACATGTTAGAATCACTTATTTTAAGTCCTCTCAATATAGTATTAAATCCAAAATGTAACAAAAATTTCCGAGCCAAGTCTTCTTTACTTTTCTCGCTTATATTGCCGAATGAAAGTATTGTAATGGTGAAAAAATTGAAAGTATTGTAATGGTGAAAAAATCACCTTTCGAGCAGGCCCCGCGCATCAAATCATGGGCCCCGGTACTAAATTCACTAGCGTGGGGGAGAAATTTAAAAGAAAAATTGTCAAGATCTCTGACGGGCTCCCGCTACGAGTCCCTCGGAAGCCAACATCTCTGTCGGCCTCCCGCGCTTAATAATCGATGAACGGGGAGGAGAAATTTGAAAAAAAAAATGTCAAGATTTCTGGCCGACCCCCGCTACGGGCCCTTAAACTCAGTACCCGATAGAACCCCATACGGGGGGCCTGATTCCGAGATTTCTCTGGATTTTCACTTTTCAGAGTATGTAGATTAAGAAAATTGAAGCCGTGTAATTCCGTCAGTCTGTATGTCTATCTGTCGGTCCGGTGTCTGTTAGCGCTACACTACATCTACAGAACCACTTGACGCTGAAGAATGATATTTGGTATTTAGTAGGTAGTTGACGCTACTTTGACGATATTTCGTTCCGGTGTACCCCATAAAAATACAATTAAGGAAAAAATGTGACAGAAGACAGTAATATTTGGCATGTAGTTAACACAACTGCCAAGGAAGAAAGATATGAAAAATGTACAGAGTGGTCACCACTCTGAAAATGAAAAGAATATGACGGAGGGCAATAATATTTCGGATGTAGTTTACATAACTGTCAAAGAAAAACATATGAAAAAAACATTCAGAGTGGTCGCCCTAAAAAAAAATTATTTAAAAATGTGATGGAAGGCGATATTTCGCATGCAGTTAACAAAACTGTCAAGGAAGAACAATATGAAAAATACGCAGGGTGGTCACCATAGAAAAATAATTTTAAAAAATGTGACAGGACAATAATATTTCCCATGAAATTAACGCAACTCTCGAGGAAGAAAAGTATACCTTAAGAAAATTAATAAAAATATATAATAGAGGATGATAATATTTCGCTTGTAGTTAACACTGCTGACAAAGAAAAATATAAAACAATTATAGAGTGGTCACCTTAAAAAAATTAATGAAGAAATGTGACGGATGATAATATTTCACATGTAGTCAGCACAACTGTCAGGGAAGAAAAATATTAAAAATACAAGGGTAATCACTATAAAAAATAATTGCGGTGGAAATAGTAGTTTGATTGTAGTTCACACAATTACCGTGGAGGAAACCTAACATGCCTTTAGTGAAAAGTATATAGGGTGGTCACTCTAAAAAATAACTAATTCGGAAGCGGCAGAAAAATATTACATTTGGAATGTAGTTGTCGCTATTGCCATGAAGAAAGCCTGATGATATACTTTTAGTTAAAAAAATATATAAGGAGTAGTCATTCTGCAGGAAAGATAATCAGTAAATGAAAGGTACTAAATAGAGGTGGAAGTTAATACTTTTAAAGATTTTTTATAATAAATACTACATTAGGCTATTCAATAAGTTATTTGTATTCCATTCTTTTTTGAATCATTGTTTGATAATGACGTAATTGTGTAAATAAATACAGTGGTAAGAAACACAAAAGTGTTTTCCTCATCTCTGTGATAATGAACTACCACATAGTAAAGACTTCCTCAATCAACTTTTAATAATAAATATGGTCAAAATTACAGTTTATCGATGAAATTTACTTGCAGTATTACCTAAGAATAGAGAAAAAGATATGGCACTACGAGAAGCAGAAAAGTTACTAAGAATAGCAAAAAAACCAAGATAATGGGAACAGATTGCGCTCAGTTACAAATATGTATTCATCAACTGGATATCAATAATTTAGATTACAGGTATAATTTTTAATAGTAAAACGCATAATACTACAATGACCAACATGGAAAATGTGTAGAAATTCCAAATCAGCTACATCTGGGCCAATTCACTCAAAATCTGAAAAAAATAACGAAATTGTTAAAAATCATGAATTTTTTTAAATTTAATATAAATGAACTTATCAGGCAACACTTCCCGATGTGCATGATAGAAACGTATGTACAGACATCCATTTTGATGATAAGATTGTAGAACGATGCGGCTAGTGACCAAGATGTCCATGAGGCGGGAAATAAAAAAAAACATAACGTTAATTAGAAATGCAGCAAATAATAAACTGCTGAACTTTCTTAGAAGCTTACAAATTGTAAAATGCAAAACTGGTATGAATAGTGTAGAGCATCCGTCCTTAATTCGTTTATTAAATATATAGTGTTAGTTACAATTTAGTTCTTGTTGGCGAGGACAAATGACAGGTTATAACAGCGACCCACTCGGTCAACCATAAATTATCAAATGTATTGAGATCCAATCGAAACAGAAGTCTAGGATACCATTGACTGCAGTGACCTTCCTGTTACTGAATTGAAATACTGATTAGTTGTATTGGAAGGTGTTTTGCATTTGCACGCAGCGGTCATAATTACTTTTCCAAAAGTAGGTAAACGACACGCGCAAGGACAACTGAATTTATTTCCCTGCATTAAACCAATATTTCTAAGAATTTAAGTACAGCATACCTAGCTGCGTATAAATTGAAACAAAATTAAATGCTCTCCCAATTTTGAACGTACTTAAGTAAGTGATTTTGAGTGAGAAGTATGGAGTTTGAAACCATGTTAAGTGCTCGTGGCAAAAAGTTATTTGTTGTTGACGGTTACAAGTTCCGAAAAGATCGTAGGAGTTGCATATCGCTGCGCAAATAAATCCTACTCTGCTAGGGTAATATTTGACTTCTCCAAGTCAATTCTGTTGAAGAAATGTGGAGTGAAAGAACATCATCACCCAGGAAATAAAAATCTTGAAGTTGAGGTAAGTTAACTAATTTATGTTCGTGTAATTTAAGGGACTTAACCTATTTTCTCTGAAATCTTATTATTTTTTTTGTTCAAACGGAACTTTGTAAGTTTTACGATAAGCTTCTTGTACACCTATACTTACAGATGAGGCTTTCGCAAATGATCTTTGTTGCTGTGTGCAAATCCTTAACTTCTAATTTTCTTTTAGAAAATAGGTATCTAACAACCAACAATGTTTTTCATTACAGAAACTGAAAAATTGCATTAAGAGGAAAGCTGCTGAAGATATCAACGAAAAACCAAGCAAAATGATACACGCTGCGTTGAAAGAAGAGAGTGTGAATTTAATCACCAAAGATATTGAAAACATACGTCGATGGAACGTTTTCCTATTGTGCTAAATATTTCCTGCAATTTTTCACTATCCACACTATCGAAAACGGACGTTACATACCTCTGGTATTTTCTCTTCGATAAACGAAGTGAAAGTTATTCCTTGGTTTTAAATGCCATAAAGAAAAAGTGCTTAGACATGGCTACGGACTTTAATCCCAGAAAAGCAGTTTGTGATTTTGAAGTAGCAATTCACATAGCTTTAAAGTCGGCTTGGCCCAAGTTGAACTTATCGGATGCAGATTTCATCTGGCCCAGTCGTGGTGGAAAATACAGGAAGTTGGTCTTTCAATGGATTACAAGAACAAAGATTCGGACACTGCTAAATGGCTCGGATGGACTTCCGGATTACCATTTCTTAATCTCGACGATGTAGGTGATTGCTTTGTGGACGATTTCATATCTGTTCATCCTAAATGTGAGAAGATTTCCAAATATACTGACTATCTGGTAGATAATTACATTAATGAAGATAGTGCACAGCTTCCACCAGGCATGTGGGCATCTTGTACAAGCATTACTGAACGGACAACTATTGCTTGTGAGTCTTTTCACGCTAGATTTAATAACAATTTTTTTTTGTCCTCATCCAGATATATTTAAGTTCCTAGAGGTGTTAAAGAATTTAAGAAACGTAACGAATATATCGCCAGTACAGTAGAATTGTTTCGAAATGGTCAGATGTGAAGTGCGTCAGTTACCATTACCGCAAATCTGTAAACTGAAAAATAGTCTTCTCTAATTTTATACGCTGCACATATATGTAGATATGTATATAGTTTGTAGGCAAATCTAAATAAGTATGTATCATGTGATGCGAATTTACTACAATGAAACCGTTTCTTGAGCAGAAACTGTTTGTGTAATTTCCTAATTTTTATTACGCACTTATAATTACCTCGCGCACAACTGATAGGTATACCAATTTCAACACTGCGCGCAAGTAACAGGTGGCAGGTACGGAAAAGGAGTATTTCTTGACCGCCGCGCGGCACGCAACTGCTATGTGCCCGTATTGGAGTCCGAGAGTCTGGCTGTCTACCGGACCACAGTCAAGAGTGGCAACTTTTATTCTAAATATCCACGAGTGATTACTTTTGAGTTTGTGAGCTCAATTGTAGTATCGTATTATTTTCTACTATTTAGAAATTGTTACAAAACTGTTTTATGTTTAATTGGCAGTTTATAGAATTCAATTTGTTTAAGTATCTGTATTCGAGACAATACTTTTCTATTTTGTGAAAAAGTCCAATGAACCCCGACAAAAATATTGCTACAAAATATGACAATGGTTTTATTCATCTTTCTTTACCCCCCTAAAACATGTGCCGCTAGGGAGGGGCAGACATACGTAGTATTGATGCTTTCGAGATGCTTATCTGGAATGTCTTTCGTGAATTCCATGCACACCGCAGCTATGTGCTTGGTAGACAACCACGACAGGTGGCGTGATGAGAGACAGACGGCCAAGATGTTGTGAATAAGAAGAAGAGATAGTGACAAAAGTCTGCTTTATTGGTTAGTAGGTCACGGCTTGTCGAGCAGAGACGGAAGATAGGAAGTGGGTAGTGATAATCTAATTAGTTGATGTTTGGGATTTGTGGAAACTATATAGATAGTGTTACGCCAAGGCTTTCAACATTAGGAGTAATAATTTATAAAATATTTAATGTACTTTGGAAAATAAATAAGGTGAGGGACGATACCGAATTCCAAACGGCTAAGTTAAGATAAGTCCGGCACTTTGATGGGTGACAGTATCTCACCTCGCCGTCCTGGTTAAGTGGTCGAGTGGCATTAGCTAAACTTCGCCAGGACGTTAATATAAATAAGGCTATTAAAATTACTAAATAGATGGATGCTATATCGTTTATTTTGCGAAAAATATGTAGGGCTAAAACGCCATAAATAAAGAATAGCCACCTACTTTTTAGTACGACTTATAATGAAAATATATTATATTAAGCAAAAATGTACAAAATACTTGGGGCATCTATTCACAAATAATTTTAATATTATCTTTCAGAAGTTACGAAGAGAAAAGTTAGGAATTATTTGGTAATTGAACAATGTACATATATTTCTGAACAATTAATGCTCAATATTATGTTGCACAAAGTTATTTGTTTCCTAAAGTTCAATATATTGGGAGAGCATTTAGTCGAGCACTTAAAACACAGAAATTAAAATGTCTAAATAGAAATCATACTTAGTAATTATTGTATTAAGTTTTATTTGTAAAACGCAAAAAGAGACGTAATCCTCACATCTTCTGTTTTATGCCAACCATAACACAAATAATTCAGAAAGATCACGTGCTCGTAAATTAACATATTTGAATAGTGATAACGGCCTACATAAAAATGTAGTTCGAACTGGTCATACATTTAATATTAGGTATAATGAACACTTACGTTCTTTTATACTTTATAAAGTTGATATAGCGTTTTCAAATCATTTTTTAGAATATAGTTACTCTTTTCCAGAAGATCTAAATATATCACATATATACAAGAAAAAATATTTTAATTAAGTTCATTTAAATCTTTAGAAAATGTTTAAATCTAAGTAAATACATAGGATATATCACACCATTAATCACCAGCTAGATTTTATCCTACATCTCTCTTTGATTATGGTAATCATCTAATTCTTTTAAAACTTCCTAATCTCCTTGTCGGCGAATTTTATTAAGCCTATGTTAATATATGAAGATAGTATTCGTAATTCCCTTTTCAATTATATCACAAAATCCTATTTAGATAAACAAATTTAAATAGTGAAACATTCTCTTGTACGTTCATTGACCTGTAAATATTTGAAAGTGATACGCTGACTGTCGAAACTGCAGTAATGTTTAGTTAAAATAAACTAGTAATAAAAACAAAGTAAAAAGTGCTTTATGAGGTTCATGAGGATTGATTATTATCAGACTGTAACTTAGTTTATGTAAAACATGAAAGCTTACACGCCTCCGAAAATGACCTTGTATAACGGTTATGGCTCAATTCAATAGGAAGCATTCCACCATGATATTAAATGTGGCAAATTTGAAATAAAAATTTTAAGTCCGTCAGAAGTTATCATGTTTACAAAAAGCACACGTATTAAACGAACATAAACACATCTAATACATCTCACATAGTAGACAACCCCCGAATCCAAAGCAAGGCTGCCCGAAAAAAGGTTGCACATTTAGAAAAAGTAGACATACATCCATACTAGGGTGGCCCTCTGGAATGGGGCAAAAATTAAACTTTATATATTTTTTTGTCTCACTCACTCATTTGGTGACAATATACAATAAGGTGATTTGAGTGAAATCTGAGCGATGTCGAATTATATTATATCGGGGGTCGCGGACAGCCAGTAAAATTAATGGTAGAATATGGAATAAAAACACAGGCATTCGACTTAAAAAACATTTT
This sequence comes from Rutpela maculata, assembly GCA_936432065.2. Taxonomy (NCBI): domain Eukaryota; kingdom Metazoa; phylum Arthropoda; class Insecta; order Coleoptera; family Cerambycidae; genus Rutpela; species Rutpela maculata. The sequence continues at coordinate 155,605,980 of OW386287.2, forward strand.
AATGATATAATCATTGATCAAATGGCTTAAAAATTGATTTTTATCGCAATCAGGATATTGTTGACAATATTCATTCACAGCTTCCAGCAGATAGTGCTTCTGTTCCTCATAGTTAGTGATTGTTGCCCAATAAGCCTCAATTAGTTCTACTCCGCACTCCACGTTGTTGTTAACAACGCGAAGATTTTTGATGTTGATGTTGATAACATATTTGTTTTGGCTATTCCTCAGGATTTTTGTTAAAAAATTCCATGTTAATTTTCAAATGGCGGAAGAAGCAAGCAGTGTTCGTCGTTACGAATTTTACTATACTGTTAAGCTATTTGTCGGTTCTTCTAAATCTACATTTCCTCTCTTGAGAGTTTCGACCTCTCCCTGATTCTCACATAGTACAGTTACCATTCCTTATTTCACATCACAAGAAACAGTCACATAGAAAAAGTGCTACAAGCTGTTCGGTAATATACCAAAGCTGTAACTTGGTCCAAAGCGACTAGAGATATTCCTGTCTTTTTCTTTATATGCTTCAAGACATTAGTCATTTCTCGGTGCATGCATTGATAAAGGAGCGTAAACCTAGTTCCAGTGGCGGCTCTAGAAATTTCTATAATTTTTTTCTCGTCTGTGGCTCATAGGACCCATACGAAATATGGAAAATAACATCTAGTAAAGCACTTCTCTAACGACCCCTAAAGAATTTTGAACAAGCAGTTTGCGAAAAACTTTTTCAAACTTCTGGTGCCCCCCTGGTCTAAAAACTCCCGTTTAAAATTATTATTTTTTGTCATATACGTTTTACTTTTCATAAAAATCCAACAATACGTTCTGGAGTTTATGAAAATATTTTCATTATTAACTAAAATACAATGAACTGAAATTTTGTAATTTACAATTTAACAAATTACAAAATTTCAATTCGTTGTATCTCAGTTGGTAATGAAAATATTTTCATAAACTCCAAAGCATATTGTTGCATTTTTATGAAAAGTAAAATGTATATATATATATATAAAAGAATAATTTTAAACGGGAGTCTCTAGACCAGGGGGAGCACCCGAATTTTGAAAAATTTTTTCGCAAGCTGCTTTTTCAAAATTTTTTGGGGGTCGTTAGAGAATTGCTTCACTAGATGTTATTTCCCATATTTCCCATACGCCACAGAGGAGAAAAAAATTATTGAAATTTCTAGAGCCGCCACTGCCTAGTTCGTAAAAATATTGTAATAACGAAAATGCATGTCACCAAGTCCTTTTTCTTCTTGAACAGTCATATTAAATTGTTCACGAAAAATTCATAACCTGAAACTATAAAATTTTAGCCATCCATCTATCGTGATGTACAGCTCCTGGAGCTCGAAAACGTATATACTACCAGCAAGAAAAATATATCAAGCTCCAGCATTTTCCTGTAGTTGACTTGACTGATCAATAAATAAATACAAATTAGATAAAAAACATTAAAATGTTCAAACTTCTCAAATTAAGTTGCTTTGTCGTTTGCTTTTGTGCAAATTCGATCAAATCTGATCAGACTGTGTGTTTCATGTGAATGTCTGTACGCACATTGTTATTTCTTACACGAGATTTACAGTTCTCATGATTGATTTTTAGCCAAAGCCGGATTTTTTGCAAAAATATAAGATTCTTCTACTCGCAAATTGAATGCGCATGCGCGACCTCTAACTGTCATTCGATCAGGCTGGAATTTTGTAGGAAATGTTGTACAGACCATTGTAACCCAGTGTCCTATGTAACCAAATAGGTGAGATCGAAAAAATCCTAAAACTTTTATTTTTGAACCACCCTAATCCATACCCACTGACATTTTCAGTGCCGGGGCTCGAACCCAGTACACCATATACACTAGACATTGCGACTAGCATATTAGTCATACGCTTTAGCCGGCTGAGCTCCCGTGCCGAATATTATGCACAATAAATATTTATGAATTTACACGCACGTCATAACTGTATTTTCTAGTTCCTAGTTGTATTTTTTTTTAAATTATTAGTATTCCTGAATTTACTGATGTTGAAAGCTAGTTGATTTATTAATACAAATTAGCAAGAACTGTGAGGTTACGTTCACCTACATTTTCGAAGTAAAATAACGCAATAAAAGTAACACGTACAAGATACTTACAGTGGTTAATTGAAGAAGTTTCTTGGTTTTTTCACTCCTGTTTAGATAATGAATAGTTATTCATGGTTCATTTCACAAACTTGCAACAATGCCTTTGCTTCGGTGTGAGCAAAACTGAGATCTCATCAAACTTAAAAGTATGATAGTTAGTAGTACCAGACGCACCATAAAAATACAATCTTAGGTCACAGAAACATTTTATATATTGTGAACAATATTCCATCGTATCTATAAATACGATTTTGCTTCATACAAGTTAGTAGCTAGTGCTTAAAACAAATGTATTGCAACTGCATAACCAATT